>JANCRA010000029.1:0-1200000 GCA_024362935.1 Setophaga petechia
AAGAAGAGCTTTTATCATCACAAAGGTCTCTAAGAAGACCAATAGATGTGTTAAATCTTAGCAGTCCCCAGAATCTGAGAGTAGAATGTATAGCACGAGACACACATGAAGAGAATTTGGCATTGCTACTATTGCTAGAATTAATTTCAAAAGTGAAAATACATAGTTACAGATAGATAGGTACATGAGTACAGATAAACACACACACAGTTCACAAGCTAGTGGGAAAAAAAAAAGATTTGCGTTTCATTCCTACTTCAGTATCACTGGTCTGGTCCTGATGAGTTAATGTTTGTTGTCAATATATCTTACAAGGAAAAATAAATAGCAATCCAATGCACCATGAGGAAGCAGTCTGTGACTTCAAAGTAAAAGAGGTCAGTCAATACATTTTACTGAGGTCTTTGTGTTATTTTCAAAGAATGTAATAGCTGTTTAGGATGTTTTGATCAGTAAGTTTGACACACTGAGCATTTCAAACCATATCAACAGTCTACCAGTCTCAAAAAGGATCTCTCTTCTTTTTCTTTTACATAAGCCCCTTTTGTCCCTAGTGAATGTGTCAAAAGATTTCAGCATTTCTATGGTGATATCTGTTGTGCTTTTACGAAAATTCTTTGAGAATTACATATTCAGCAGTATACCTGTTTTCTGAGAATTGTAATTTATTAGATTTATATTACCCATGGGTCTGATTAGTACTTTTCCCAAACATGGATACTATACCAAAGAAATTATTTCCTAAATGGGTTGAAATGGAAGAAGAAAAAAAGGGAGGAAAAAAGTGTAAGAATAATCCCTTATGTAAATTTAAGCTTTCAACCAGCCCTGTAGTCAAGGGTAAGTCAGGTTTGTGTTTAAAGATCCCTTGGATCGGATTAGAGTGAAACGACCTCAAAGAGTGAGCCAGTTGTGTAAGAGGGGACATTGCATGCCAAAAACCACTACCTGCCTCTGCAGGGTCTCCTTCTTATCAGCCTTCTCCCTTATCTGGCTCAAATCCCAGTTTGTAGCCTCCAGTGGGTGGTGGGTATTCACCCCCTCTGTCTTATGCGGATCCAAGGTTTCATCACCACACACAGAAAACTCTCCTCCTACCCTTTGGTTGAGGGGTGGGGTGGCACACACCTGGCCTCAGCAAAACACCCTGCTGCTTTTGCAAATGGCCAGTTGCTAGAGGCAGTAATCATTAACATTTCAATCTCTCACTCTCATGTCACTTAATCTTTTTTTCATCATATATATTTTTTCCCATTTTTCTACAAACACAGAGCAATGTATACTAACACATTTTTTTAATATACGTGCATGTTTTACATCCTTTCTTCCTGATTTTTTAACTATAAAATATTATATGGTAATTCACACAATATTATTAGGCTATTTTGAGAGTTTCTTCATATATGTGAGTGTATAGACAGACATATATGCATGAGCACATCTATAGTACACATACATTAATAGCTTAAACAAATGACATATAATTCAGTACCATTTCAAGTATCCTAGACCTAGGATTTCAAGCACTATGATTTTCTCTTAAAACTCATGTCAGCAAGATGTCACACTAGTCAAATGACATCTTTCATGTACTAGAGCATCTAAAAGGATACAAAATGCTTATGGGTGATTTCTTCCCTTAATCTTTGTTGAGCACAGTGGGACCCCACACTAGTTCATACAAAGGCATTGTGGACACATGAAGTTATGGCCTTCTGAGTCCCACCTGATGACTAATCATAGATATCTAATACCATTTAATATGGTCAAAGTTGCTCCTCCTTTTCTGAGGAAAAGGAAGGGGATGAATCATTATCATTTCAGAAGGGGATGAATCTCCTCTGATTGCTGTGACGTATCTCCTAATCCTAAACAGGTAACTTGGAAGCTCAATATTATCTCAAGCATCTTAGGATGTGGGAATTTTTAAAATTGAATTATCATCCCTGAATTCTTTACTCTTTTGGTAAAGATGATAGCAATCAAAAAGAAAAGGTGTGTGAAATACAGATAAATTTTTCTAAAGTTTACTTGTGTCTTCTATGTTTTTTAAAATTCTGTGAACCTTCAGAGAGTAGAACAGCTGTGTTTAAAAAGAAATTTCCATCTCATGGGAACAAGTCTTTTAATTTATCATAGAGATAGAATGAGATGAGCTGTGTTCTGAAAGTGTCTATTTCTTTGACTATATAGAGATCTTAACTCACTCAGGCTTAAATTGGTACCTCTATACCTCTAAATGTATGACAGACTAGATTTTTTCTTTGTTTACTTTTCTTTTTTCCAAAAGAAAAACTGCACTGTATGGATGTAGAATTATCAAGGCTACCTAGGCTCTCTTCACTGGTGAATGGGTGCTGTCAGCTCCAAATGAGTAAAAGATAGTGAGGTATGGCTTAGATAATACAGAACTTGCAAGATTCCCTTCTCATATTGTTTCTGCAGAGAAAAATAAGGGTAAACTGAAATTTTAAAAAAATTAAAAGAATGTGATTTTAAGGAACATGCCAAGATTGAATTGCCTTTCAATTGAATTGCCTTCAGTCACAAAAATCTCCATAATATTGAAATATCAGTCTTGGTTATGAAGCAACACAACAGAATTTCCTCTTTCCTAATTTACATTCAGTCCTTCTCTCTTTGTTTTCAATAAAGTGGAAAGTACATAACTAGTCTAGCTAGTAATTAGGGAAAATATAGAGTTAATTACGACTTTCATTGTTTTTATTCATTGATAATTACAGTGATAATATGTTCTTCTCTTTTACTTGCCTGATAAGTCAGAAAGATTGCTGCAACAATAATAAAAAAAAAAGAAACTCTGCTTCAGGCAGAAATAAACTATTACTACTAAAGATTTTTAAAAATCCTGTTAACCAAAATTAAATTTAGAAAAAGGTGTTTGTTCATGTGCAACAAAAATATGTTTAATTTGGAGCAAATTTAGAGGAATTTAGGTAAAGCAAGTACCTACAGTAGGACACGAGGAAATTTAAAATGCACAGAAAGACTAGAAAGGGGGCAATGATGGAGACAAAAAAAATCAGAAGAGATAATTCCTAGAATTTACCTTACTCCAGCCATAAAAAGAAAGGAGAATGATTACTTCAGAGTACAAATAAAAATAATTTAAATATTCTTCTATAAATGCATTTTTCAGACCCTTCCTTTCTCATCATGACCAGAAGATCAAATAATTATATTGTGGCTTTCTAATTGGGTCTGGGTTGGTTGTTTTTTTTCTTTCTCTCAGCCCCCACAATTGATAGAAAATTTTCCAATGTGTACAACAGCAACAGCTCAATTACTGCTAAAGCACGACTTCTGCCATTGTGGTTTAGTAGCAAAATTTTAATTGACACAGAAATATGTTTTACAGTATATTCTTTTTTCCTTTTAATTAAAAAGTAATCTGAAAGAATTAACGATAAAAGAAAATTGTCAGTCTTCAGGACAGATAAAAAGAAGAGAGAGAACCATCGAATAAAAGAGAAAAAAATCTCTGTTAAATGGAAGAGACCAAAAGTTTTTATTTCTTTTGCTGGTAATGGTTCCACATTACAGCACCAAAACCAAAAAAAACATCCACATATGTTTTAAAGTAATAATGATAGATACATTGAAATTATGGGAAATTTTTTGTGGAGAAACTTTCATACACCTGTAGATTTTACAATGCCTTCTTCATTAAAAGGTTGTGGTAATACCTATAGAATGACTTCTTAATGAAAAGACTCTAGCAATATCTTTGACAAGTGCATTGATGTGAAAAAAGAAACCCTTAAAAAATTAAAAGGCTGAATCAAAAGTTGTTTGTATACACACACATGTATACAATAGTTGATTTAAACTACAAGCATAAGCCCCAAAATATCTATATTTTTCCCTACTCACAATTTTATTCACACATGAATTTGAAAGTTTTCTTAAACAAAAAAGATAAACAAACTATGTTCTGTAACCTAATGTAAATAGCCTAAAGGTAAAATTCACGCAATCTCATAAAAGATTCAATTTTATTTTCTGTTCCTATCTGCTTTATTTGTCAGTGAATAGCAACAAATATCATAAGCAGTTTAAAATATAGTCAAACCTGTAAGGAAAGAGATATTTTCTTTTTGGCCAAAGGTAATTATATACTATGCTAATAGCTGAAATGAAAGGTGCCTGGTATTTCGTGCATGTAAGTCTTAAATAAATCAATCTTTAGACTTATCTTTGTAAATAAAATATCTATTTGATGCATAAACAACATATTTGCTTTTTGTAATAAAATTGAAATCACTTTGTTCTAGAATGATTCCAAATAAAAACAATTCTCTGTTGAGACCCCATTTTACTTTAATGAGAAAATCTCATACTGGATTACTTTTCTTTTTTAGCCCTCCCTTTTAATGACCAACAACAATAATTTTGAAACAAAGAGATACAGATTTCATCAGGGATTTGATTGCTGTTGATGAATACTGTAAATTGTCATGAAACAATATAAAATGACTGATACAGTAAACAAACAATAGAAGACAGCACAGATACAAATAGTCAGAAAAATAGCAACTAACGAAACAGAAGCCAGTTAAACCTGAATTTATCCATAAGACAGTTTTGGCTTTTTTTTTGTTGTTGTTGTTGTTTTGTTTTCAGTTTTGGTCAATAGTCAATAAAACTCCAGTTATATTGAAATTTGGAAGCCAAAACTCTCAAAGAAAAATCTGACCACAGGCAAACAGGTACTGAGCTCTTGGCAAACTACAGAAGATATTTGAAGACAGGGGGTGTGTGTCTGATATCTCTCACTAGGCCTGAGGTTATGAACAAGCAGCTACCTAATTTATATCTCTCCCATATTACTCTGTTTCATTTAAGTTGGAAATGAATTAGTGTATATCTTGTATATCTGAAATTATATTGGATCTTGCTTATCAATATTGGCTTGTCAGAAACTTTGTTTTAAGGTTTGAGATTAGTTACATTGTACTTTGACTCAAACTTTGGAACATCCAAGTTGTACTTAGAAGTACATACACAGTACTTAAGAAAAACCAACTCCAAACCACCAAAACCAAACAATTCACATCAGTTAATTTTACACAGCTGAAAAAGGAAAGCAGTTTTTACAGAGATGGATTTCTCAAAGATATTTTGGATAGTGATTTTAGGATGGAAATTTTTTTTTAATTGGAAACTTTTTTTTCTTTTGCTTAAAAAGATAACCAGCCTTGACTTAATATTTAAGTACATGAGTTGCATGACACCTTCTTAGCTGAATGCACCTGGGTTCTCCAATAATCCATTCAGTTAAGCTAATCCAAAGCATAAGCCAAACAGTCTGTGTGTTAAATGAACCACTGCCTAGAGCTAGCTGAAAGAAATGTTTGGTATTGAAGAGCGTCCTTCAGTAGGCACTGAACTGAATGTGTGCATTTATCAAAGGTAGCCAGCGCTGGTATCCATCAGTTATATAACAGAAATCCACCATGGATCTGTGCTTAGAAATGTGAAACTTCAGTTCTGTTTTTCTCCAAAAGCCAGAGAAAATTCAACTTCCCCAAAGTCCAGGAAAGGTGTTAATCATCAGACTGCAAGGCATTCTGGGAAAAGTTGTAACCATTTCCTCTGTGTGAAACCGGATTGTTATAGTCAGGAATGCAGGAGTCACATCAAATTAATTGATTGCATCACTGAAAAATAACTAGGTCATTTGCTTGGGAGCTGTAGGGTCAAAAAAACATTTCTCCATATACCTTGAATTAGTAAATCCCTACATAAATAAACAGACAAAGAAAGAATTGTAGCGTTGTCCTTTAATTAATCCAACCAACTAGAATATTTTACAGAATAATTACATATTTTTTTAAGAGTGGAGGCCAAAAAAAAAAGGCCATGAAAGAATTAACAAGGTTTTTGGAAGAGAATATAAACAGTCTTACATAATAAGTGCTGCCTGAATCACAAAGTGAGTCATAACACTGGGTAGTTCACATTTAGAACAAGTTTATGTTTTTCATGTCTGTGTTCTTAAAAATATTCTGTGGTGCTTTTGCTTTCATTCATTTTCTTTTCTGCACACTTTAATTAGGATAATCATCCAGCATAGGAAATTACTCTCACATATATACAAAGTTGTAGAAAGCAAATAATATAAATGTAGATTTTTCTTCTCAAAGCAATATTTGCATTTTGGGATGTGTTATTTCTTCTAGTACAAAATTCTTTAGCTGTATATGAAAATACAGTGGAGGAATTCATGATCTTTGTTAAATCTTCAGAGACTTTATCTACTTTTTTCAACTCTTTGGTGAAATCTTAACTGTGGATCATGCACGCTCTCTTGTGGTCCTTGTCCCTGATCCTCTGGATGGGGAGAACTGTTAGTACACATCATAGATCCCACATGCTTGTACATTTATTTGTCCCTTCTAGCTGAATTTAAGGGGAATGTAAGAAGATGCACCCTTGGGGCTCACACTGAAAGGAAATTAGAATGTCTCTAGGCCCAAATCTGAAAACCCACACCAAATCCCTTACTTTAATGTCTATGACTCACTTGGTTTTTATTCTGCTCCTTTGAACCACTACAGGGCGAAATGGCCTGGCATTGGGGATCCAAAATATGGTGGAGTACCTCCTTCACTGTGGAAATAGATCCATGGCAAGAAAAAGGGATAACATTATGCTGTTTGCCGCAGCAATTTGGTAGCTTCTGCAAAAAGATAAAATCTCTTGAGATTATGGAAAAAAATTTATATCCTGCCCAATTCTATTTTCATTTCATCTTCCTTCTGGGGACCACAATGGAGGGATATATGGGAAGGATATATAGTTATTCAGAATGGGTTGGAGGAAGTGAAGAGATCATACTGCGGTAACTAACTGTCCATACTCCACTAGGCAGAGTGGCTGATAAAAGTGAAAATATTTTAGCAGTCTGAAATGAGTTTCCAGAAGTCATATTTCATTTTGCTAGTGTTTGAAGAGTAGCAGGAAAAGACATTTCATTTCCTCCCCCTTTATCATAGGAGTAATTTATGAAGCTGTGCAGCTTGTTGTGTTTTGTCACTTTTACTCTTTGGTTTTTTTTTTCTTCCTTTGCCTTTCTCTCCAGGAGTATTTCTGGCATGCATCACTGTCACAAGTTGCATGAGGATTAACCCTACTGACCTTAATTAGCTGCTCTATCATATGTTTTATTAAACCAAGAATCCAAAGATGGAAATTGTTCAAATTGTTAGAAATCACTTCACTCTATATTGAAGGCCTGATTTAGTTTTCTATTTCTTTCCCTCTTTAAACAAACCCCGCCGATGAGTATTCTAAGCACCAGTACTGGTTCTTAGTAAAATATTTTGTTAGAGAGAATTGGAATCTCACTTCATGGGAGCAACATTTTTTTAATAGGTTTTCAACCAAAGCAGAATATCTATCTCTTGGAATAGCTGGACAAGAAGATGTACTAGTACTGTGTGAAGTGCTAATGAACAGCCAATCTAAAAAGGAAATTGACAGTCAGTGGAAATGGCAACACACTTCCTATATAAATATAGGAGTGATGATCTAAGATTTTTGTAATCTGATAGAAATCTACACCTCTCTCTACGTCGCTCCAATTTTTTTTCTCTTCATTCACATTTTGCCTGAAAATTGGAATTTAAAGCATCCCTACAGCTCTTTTGTTCCACCCATCACAAAAAGTAAATGGGGCCTAAATGAGATGTGTTCTTTGGTCATACAAATGAGAGATAAATATACCAGATAATTGGGGTTTGTGTCCAAAAATATCCCAGCAGGGGGGGATGTCAGAGAAACCCACTAAAACTGCTCCATGACTTTCAGAATGAATATTTGAGAGCAAGTCTAGAAAAACATAAGATCAACATTCTAAAGAAATACATAAATAGTATGATAGACGGACAGATAGATGGACGTAGATAGTATTTGTATTATATATGTGAGTATCATATATGGTAATGCAAGAGAAAATACAACAGAATAGGACATAAAATAAAGAAAATATGGAATGTGAGTCCCATAATATAAGAATTCAACTATAGGAGCAGGTGTAAAATTGTCAGTTGTCCCATAGGATGGGTTGTAGCACTCTGGCTTGATACAAGTAAGGTGAATGAGTCGGAAAGTAAAGTCAGTGAGATAAAACCAGGATTGATACAGCACTTCTACATTATTCTATTATTTTGTTTTTATATTACTTTAGATGATGATGATGATTAGTATTGTTTAATTTTGCACCAGCTTTACCTTGCCTTGGGTAAAAAAAAAAAAAAAAAGTTATATTTAAACTGAATTTTCCTTATAATCCCAGTTAGCCTACAGACATTATTGGATTGCCCAGAGAAGCATGTATTTCTTAAGGATGATTATGCAAACTGACTTTAATGAATTTATCTCTATCCAAGCAGAATTATGCTATAATGATAAAAATCTAATTGTAAGATTATAGTCATTAGCAAAAACTTTGTATATTTTTCTAAAGCACAAGCTGGGAAAATAAAAGAGCAATGCATTCCTAAGTTCCTACATAGCCTAATACAATAGGATTTGGAGCCATATAGCATGGTCTGTATACCAATGAATCTACATAGAGCTATTTCTGAGTATGAACCACCACAAGGTTCATGGTTTTGTAAGAGTATTCAGTAGACCAAATCTAAGTGTTCATTGCCCACAATGGATTAAATTGTTATTCTGAAAAAATGAACTTTTAAAAAAAGTATTGAGATTATTTTTGCCACAAAAATATTTCATCTTTATAAAAACTATTTCAATAGAACAAAGGATCAAAATCAAGGTCTATTTCCCTCACTTTTATTTATAATATATATAGAGATAAGAACTAGAGGAAACTATTTCCTTCCCTTAGCAGATTTCATGATTAAAAATACTTACTTGGCCTTGCAAGGCAAATTGGCTTGTATCTTACAACTCAAAGCTGTCTTTTAGCACAAATGCAATGCTTGAAAAAAATGGTACAGGTTCCATCTGTGGTTTTGATTTGCTCTCTTCTAAAAAAATCTGTTGTCACTTCAATTTAGAATGTTGCCTTGCAATTTTATCACAAAATATTCACACTAAGCAGTCCTGTGTGTCAGTTAATTTATGCATACAGATGCTAGTGCACACACACACACACATACACACACACACACACAGAGGCACATATTTTATACAATCCACCACATTTGCAAGACAAAAATAAGGATTAATTTGGGTAATTATTTATCCCAAAGTATAGGCTCAGATTCGTCACATCTGGAATTTTACATGCCTTCTTTACTAGTGTCTTTCATGGCCAAAACATTAATTTTCTATTCAACACTCAGCAATCAGCAGGTTAGGGGAAGATTACAGATAATGTTGTGAAAGGTGATTTTTTATCATGTGTTTTGAAGCTGAACTAATTTTACTGAAACTTCCAATTATGAGAAAAGCACAACACCGATTTAGTGAGTTCAATGTGTTGATGCATTGGGGATGCATTTAGTATACTATAAATTCCAAATTAATTTGGATTGCTTTGGTGTAGTAACTCTGATATCCTTTTCATGTATTTGATGACCTGCAGGACTGACTTGCAGTTTTCCAGAATGTTTTACAATTATAGCATATTCTCTGTTTCAGGCTCAGTGTTCTGGAAGTTGTACAGCACATGTATGAATGACGTGTACACACATTTTTCATAGAGCTTGATTGACAAAAATATCAAAGCTTCATGTATGCATTCATATGACTCAGGTGCAATGACCCATAAGCATTTCCCACCTTGTGGTTTGTCATTGCTTCTGCACTTCTTTTCACCTCTTATGAGATTAGATTCCATATTAATCTCTTCAGTTCGTCTTTCATACACTAGATGTTCATTTCCTTTAATTACTATTATGGAAATACAATAATTTTTTTCTTTTCAGTCGTAATTGTTCTCTATTACATTATTATAATTTTTCATTGTCTAAATCCACCTGTTTTATTAGACCTGTTTTATTTATTACAGTGAACCAATTAAACACCATTTCAGTGGAACAGATTTAATGCCAAGAAAAAAATATCTCCAAAGTTGGAAGCCAAAGTTTAAGATTAAGACATAAAAATATTAGAGCTGGGCACCTCCCTCATCCACTAAATTGATAAAGCTGCACTTAAACCTCAGAAACTGTGTACACGACAGATTGTTGCTATGGTAGTAATGCTGTTCTTTCTCATCCAACCTTTCCCTTGAGTGCTAGGTTGCACTATGTTTGCAGATTCTTCTATTTCTTTGTCAGTTCTTGGCAATAGGCCACAGTAAAAAAGAATTTTAATCAGGATTTCCCACTGAATGAAATAGGGATGTATGTATACTATATTGTAATTCTATTAAAAATTCTATTGGCAATTAAAATTTCTTCCATTTTTTTCCTCAAACATGAAGACATTTCTCAATTCTTACATTGTATTTTTTCCCCAGAAGACCAAAAATAATTTTTTGCAAGTTTGCAAATCAATCTCAAGCTGGCAACACTGTGGAATCACAAAGCTTGCCACAAATACAGATGAGGAGGGCTATTGCAGAATGGTGTAATCAGACATCGCCTTCCCATCTCTTTTCCTTTTTCTTTTATCATTTGAAGCCTCTTCCTAAAGCAAGAGACACACATTATTTAAGTGCTTTTTAATGTAGATACATTGCTTAGGTGTCTACTCTCAGTGGGTGCTTTCCAGATAAACAGAAATCTTCATGATGGGTAGTCACAAAGGTGCAATAGACCACAATTGCTATCCGTAGCAGGACACAAGTTTTCCCTTTCTGAGGGAATCACCATGAAGATCATCACCATGATCTTCAGTGGTCAAAGTAAAGGAATGCAAGAGAAGTGAATTTTATTGGGTTTTTTTTTTTTCAGAAAATCAGCATGGCATTAAATGAGCATCCACATTACATAATAATTCTTTCTAAATTAAATTTAAGAGAACCTTAAAGATACATTCCCTTTCACACAATAAATAGGTTATTAATAAACAATTAAAAAAATATATCCATTAAAGAAATAAAATTACACAAAACTGTCCCTCAGGCTATGTGTACATAACCATCTGCATGGCTTTTTCACACTGATTAGTCACAAGCCAATAAATTAAAAGCCTGACACCACAAAAAATGTGTATGAATGTTTCTTCAAGTTTCAAAATATGTCAAGTATCCATCCATATGTTGTCAAATCTTCATGAGCATCATGGTGATGCCCTCAGCAAACTGAAAATTTCAAAATCTGAATTTTTGTTTTTGCTGATTTTTTTACATTTGTCATGAACTGCTTTTAAATCTTCCTGATTTCATCAAGAATGAAGTTTTCTCTTTCTTTCATCCTTTCTTTTTCTTCATTGAAATTTGAAAAGAATAAAGGAAATCAGGGGATATTCTGCTTCCTTCACTTCCCATGATTTAGGTCCAGACCCAACCACCTGGGAATAATAGTTTATTGTTTTCCTGTTAGTGAAAAGATTAATATCAGTTACTAAATTATTAACCTAATTAAATAATTGACTGCCTACAGGTCTGCATATACTGTACGATGTAGTTTGCACACTGCATGCCTTTAATTCTCTTCTAAAAAGTTACTTTAGGAAAACCCTCCCCCTATGTAGCTGACAGTATTTTTTTTCTACTGAAATGGCATACAAATGAAAATATTTACATGGTTTTTTTCCTAGATTTTTACCCTACCTTTTTTACTGATTTTTGGTTTTTTGTACCTTTCACATGATCCCCCAACTTTTTAAACTTAGGACTTTTGCTGTAACTGTCCTGCAAGCAAAGAAAGCAACCAACAAAAACTCATGACTATAGAGGAACACAATAATTCTTCCTATTTTTCCAGATACAAGATGTAGAATATATAGAAAAGTCTTCTTCATTCATAAATTATACTTTAGGTTTGTTTCCATTCATTTTTCATATCAATGCATTTATTTTATTTAAAGCTATTTTATAAGATAGCAGTCTGCTACTTCTAACTTAGGATGAGAAAATGTCAAAATTACTTTCAGTTCATCATTCTTTAACAATGGTAGCACATCTTTTAATGAATTAATTATTACCCTAAAGACACTTAAAATGGGTACCACTTATACAGTTCTATCTTCTTTATACAGTCTTCTTGCATGCTTGAGTCATACTATATTATTCAGATGACATAAAAGGTACTTTTTGCCATTTCTCCTTTCTAAATTATTGTTTTTGTACATGAGCACTTTAAACATTTTGGAATAACAGTCTTCTTGGGTGTATTCTAACTATTGTTTTTGCATGGAAAATGCAGTGTTTTTTGTAATTCTGTTGTTTCTATGAAGTCATCACTGTAACGAAGACATCAAATTAAATTATCAATTTATAGTTCAATGAACATTATCAGCTATAAAACCAAGTTTACACTTGAAAAGACAGTGAAAATTCATTATTTTAAAAATAACATTATTTTCAGTTTATGCTATTTTAGTGGAACTACTACATTGTCTCCTAGAAACAAAGCTCAAACCACAGAAATAGCATGCAAACATTTTGTTGATTTCAGTAACAATATAAATTAAAAAAAAACCAACTATGTGATTATTTTTTTGCTTTCTACTCCCTAGAATTTTCACACAAACTTTTAAAAATAAAAGGATCATTCCTCATGTGTATTGTTTTCGACATTTTTTCTCCTTTTTAAAGTGTTTGTTTCAACAGTGCATACACATTTACAGAGGCTTTTTTTACTCCTCTGGACAATGACTCTTGCTTATCATTTATCTGCAAGGATCCTTAAGAGAGCTATTAAAGACTTCTTCTGATTTTGATTAGTCATTTAAATATATTAAAAAGAAAAATAACTGGGGTTTTTTCACTGATTTTTGTAAACAAATACAAGCCTCCTCCTGTTGAAGTAAATACTAACATCCCTTCTGAATTTCTGAAGCACTTCTATCATACATAATTTAACTTAATGCGATGGGCTGATTGAGACAAATTTCATGTTGCACTATAAAATGTACTCACTTCCCACATAATTCTACACAGTCATTCTTCCCATTGTAAATATTAGGTTTCATTACATCCTTAGTATATTTTAGGATGAGGCTCTCAGTCTTCACTCTTTTATGGGTTTGCTGCAGAGCTTCATAGAAATTCTTTCATTTATTGTATTTCATGAATAATTTGTGCTTGTTCAAATGGAGATAGAGATACAGCAAATTTCAGAAAGCAGAACATAAGGGAACTTTAAGAGGGGAATCCAAGGATCCCCTACTTTAAACTATCAGTGTGTAGGATGACTATCACATGTCCATTTATCATTTATAATCAGATTTCCATCTCAAACTTCCATCTCTACACTCAGTTTTCTGAATTTTGTTCTTTTTTGGGGGAGGGTTGTTGTTTTGTTTTTTTTTTCACTCAGATATACACCACTGTCACAAAATGGAAACTATTTTGTACCAGCAGTGTCAAATTTACATCACATGTATGGACAAAGTAAAACATATTTGAGGCCCACATTTGTCTTCAAATTAAGCAGTAACAACCCCATCTCCTGATTCTTTTACAAATTAGATAAGGAAATAGTGGTACCCTGTTTTATGAAAACTTTTATTCTTGTATTATTGAAAGACTAAAGTATCCATTCTTTATGAACATTGGACTATGACCAAGTCAGTTCTTACTCCAGGCAAATTACAAATAATAATAATTACATAAAAAATATATCTGCTTTTCAGTGCACACCATGTTTCCCAACTCCTATATCAGCTATTCTTATAAACATTTTGCATTGATAAATTCTTTTAATAGCCTTTTGACCAGTGGTCTGTTGAATTTGGTTTTTTTGGCTTGTTTGTTTGCTTTCCTTTTTTTACTTTCAGAATGTTAACTACTCATCCATTTAAATATAAACAAAAATATTTTAATCAAGATAATCATAACAAATTTATTTGCATATGTCTAGTGTATCTGAATTATTAATGCCTCTTTTATTCCATCTTGTCTAGTATCTCCACTAATATTACTATTTCACTTTCTCTGAACACCTACTAAGAAATTTATGATTATTGACCTTACTTCTGCTGCCCAAAGAATTTTTCCCCCACTGATATTTTTTGCTGTCCTCATCTATAATTTAGGTTACACCTACAGAAAAAATATTGGATTATAAAATCACAGTAAAAAAGTCTTTCTGAAGGGGTCTACTGAAAATAGTTCTCTCTTTGAACCTCCTGCTCAAAACCTAGCTAACCTTAAGATCAGATCAGATTGTTCAAAGTCTTATCTAGCTGTACACTGAACACCTCCAAAGATGAAAATTCCACAGTATCCATAGACAAATCACTCCACTGCTTAACCTTTCAAATTCTGTTTTGTTTGCTCACTTGCCCCCATCTTTTTATTTCATAAGAATTTCACATTGTATACCTTGTGGTCTCTCTCCCTTGTTCTTTCACTGTGCATTCCCCAAATCAGCCCAACACTCTTTTCTGTATTCTCTAAGCAGTGCATGAATACTATTAAATCACCCTTTAAATATCTCTTTCTCAAGCTGCTCAGCACCCCTCATGTCATGTGCTCTTTAGTGGCTCTTCACTGTGCTGTCTCCAGTTTGTCACTGTCTTTGATGCTTTAAACGTGACACAAAACAGAAATACATTTCTTCTCTGCATTGTTTGGCTTCCTGTTTATGTTTTCTGGTTCAAATTCAGTTGCCACCTTTAATTTATCTTTTATTAAACATTTTTAAGTTTATCAAAGAAATTTTTAATTACAGGTCATCATTCCAGATTAAGTATGTCGGGCTGATTAGATGGTTTAAAGAAAAACTGTTTTGGGTGAACAAAGGGGAAATAAGGCCAATCAAAAAAGTAGTGTGGACACAAATCTGGAAGCTCTTCTCTCTAAAGCTTAGAATCTAGAAAAGTAGATTCTTCAAATTCTACTTTTCTAGACTCTAAGCTTTAGGAACAAGGTGTTCCAAACTAGGAATTATGGCAATACGTGAAATAGCAGTTTGAGGTTTTGTAATTCTTTAGTGGGAAAGTGTCTGGCATTTTGGCTGTTTCTTGTAGTTTAACTGAAACATGGTATAATTCCTCAGCAGGAGATATCAGGTAGCAGATAAGCAGCAGAAACTTCAGAGTCTTTCCAATTTCTTCTCTGATAGCTGCATTTCAGAAGGCAAATAGCAAGCGCATGTAATTCTTGAAAGAACTCTTCTATCCACTTTGTTTTTTAATGGGGGTCTGGACACAGTTGTACTGCTTCCTTACCTGAAACAGTCTGTCAGCAGTACCTGGAAAAGTCTCTAACTGCTCTCTTTTGACTTCTGGCTCTGTAGGTATCTCTAAAAAATTTTGCTTGTATTTATATTTGAGCCTCAGCCACAACCTTAAGAAATGTCGTAAACAATAAAATCATATTCTAAGGGATATAAAGAAAAGAGTATTTTGACATCACTGTATGAGTCCTCATGCAATATTTTTATCCCTTCATCATCCTCACTTATTCTTCTGCCCTTCTTGCTTCCATACAGAAGTCATCATTAGCACAAGTCTTTCTTTTAAGGTATTATGTGTTCCTGACTGGTGCTAACCTCCTACAAGGGTGCATCTCTCACCCACTCACTCCACTAACTCCTGGCTGCCCCTGGGGCCCAGTAGGAGAGGTGGAAGTTTCCCCACCAGTCCCATGACAAAGAGAGTTTTTGTTCCCCCCACCCCACAGTCTCTCAGGCTACTGTCCCTGGGTAAGCAGCAGCTCCATCTTGGGGGGCAACATTCACATGAGAACTGGGGGAACCAGCCTCAGCCACCTCCAGCTGGCCAAGTCTGCCCCAGATTACTGAGAGAGGCTTGCTCTGCTTCTGCCAGGGCTGTTCTGGTGCTAGTGACTACCAGGGACAGGGGATAGTGTTGAATAAGTCCAAGCATATCTGTATACATGAAATATGCTTCAAGATAGAAGAACAATTTTAATGACACAGTGTCTTAATTAGGAGCTACATGCTGAACTGCTGAAGTCTGGATCAGCTCTAGGAGTTGTCAGTTTAAGATGTTTAAGCACCTCTAGCAGAAAGACAGTAATGCTTATTTCAGAGAGCATTACGCGTGGCATGTTGTAATCCCACATGAGACTCGCCAAAAGCTTGTCACTTTTGCTAATAAATTTCAGGTATAATATCTTCATTATGCAAAGGGCCTAGGCATGGCACTGAGTGCACCAGACTGGGTTGTACCCCTATAATTAAAGTGCACTTTTTATTTCAGTATGTGAAACAGAACAAGAGTTTGCAGCTTGCCTTCTGCTTAATTTTGTGGAGCAAAGGGAGGGAAAGCATTAGGAACCACAAGGATGGCAATGTTTTTAATTTTGAAATGCTCATCCCCCAAAATGGGGGGAGTGTATAGATAATCAGTTTCTTATTAAATCATGGACTTATTTACCTTCAGTTCTGCCTTTGAGAAATCATAAACCTTAAAGGTTTATATGCAGAAACACAATTTTCATAAAACAATTTTAATTGAAGCAAATTACATCATTAGTCTACATTTATCACCATAATATTTGACAATGAAATAATTACCTTTATGTGGAGGTTCTAAGCAATGTTATTGACTTAATTATGTCAAAGCATCCTTGTGAGTAGTATTTTAGAAAATAAAGTAAATCACATTCCAAAAAGCCATGTTTTAATGATATCAGAAAATGAGCTTTGAATACAACATCTGAAGCTTCAGAAGCTGCAATTTGTATTAATACTAATAGCTCTTATGCAGGTAGAAAGGAACTAACAGAACATTAAATATTCATATGTTTTACTACACTTTTGAGAGAAAAGAAGATTTTGCTCTAGTGTTTGTTACATGCTTTGCTTCTGGATCTTACACTATTCAGTGCACTTGTTTGTTTGCCTTTTATTTTTGTTTCATTGTATTTTCTTTGTATGGACAAAGTAATATTTCAAAGTAAACATTCTTAGCAGTTATAAATCATGTCAGCATGCACATTTTTATCCTTGTATAATCTACTAAAGTGAAAGGGGAAAATGTTTTGATTTAATAAAAGGTAATCAAAATGGTTTTGATTATTTGGTTATTTTTTATTTCTAAGGATCTCTTTGGAACTTTTACTCAAGGAAGACAGTAGATTAGGTGGAAGCCCCCTGTAGCTGATATGCAGTACCTGAAAACTTTCTCTTGACAAGACCTTTGTAGGTGCTCACACTGGTATACAGAGTACACTCTTAAAACACAACTACAGATAAAGGTAAGGAGAGCAGAATTTTACTGACATTATGTGGCTAACAATCTACTAGAGAAATATGCTGAATGGAAAACAAAATAAGGTGATTCAGTTTGTTCTTCATCTTGAAAACTTTCAAATAAAATAGCCACACTAGTGAGCTTTGGGGGAAAAGGACTTCACTTGAAGGCCTACTTGCTTTCTGCTGACACTAAATTGCTCTACAGGAAAATCTAGAGACAAAAGAAACAGATAAAAGACATAATTTAATACTTATATTACTCTGCTTCGGTGGAAGAGGAAGGTTGTCTTCTCCAGCAGATTTCCTATGGTTATTTTGTAGTGTTTATTCCTCTTTAATTTTTATTTTAATCCAGTTAGTGATTTATGTAAAATGCCTTAATTTTCTGAACAATATGACACTAACATCTAAAACCATTTTTTCTCATATTTTGTCATTATGAACACAGTGCCTAAAAGCTCAAGAATCCTCTTAACATTTAAAAACTGTGAAGGTTAATATCCTGATGCTTTCATAATGAAATGAATATATCAGTGAAATAGAGAACAGAATTTTAAGGTAAATAATTTTTTTATATTATCAATGATAGTTCACCTACCACTGGAGTAACTATACAAGCAGTGACCAAATTAAAACCCAGAAAACTCTCACTGTGTTGTTAACATAGAGGAACTAATATTGAAGCTTCAAGGAATCGTAGCAACAAAATTTTCTTTTTGTTTTAAAAATAAAAAGAAAAAAACCATAATACAATATCCTCATTCTTCCCCTGCTGTCAAGTACTTCAACATTGAAATCTGCTGACATGCAGATGACTTTAAAAGATTAAATTGCATGTGTGTAAGTTATGGGTGTAAAGTCATAATTTATGGGAATTTTCTTGGTGTTAGTTTTATATTCTGAGAAATATGATATGCTATGAGAAATGGAATAAAATTTTACCTTAATGTTCCACAATTGGTCTAGAAATTCACTCTTGAATTAACTAATAAAAAATCAGTTGAAATCTGATCCAATCCAGTATTTATTTTGGCCCACTAGATTTTCAGTCTTATTTTCTGTCCCAGTCTCCCTAAAGAAGGGGAGTGAACAAGTGGCTGGGTTGATGTTTGGATGTTAGCCTGGCTAGTCCACCAAAACAATACAAATATTCTACTGACATAAGTGTACAAGACAGGCTGTAACTTCTGCAGAATCAGTCACCACTGAGATAAACACTGTTTAACCAAAAGATGGAATAATTTCTCTCAGAATTAGTAAGAATAATATAAGATTTTAGATTTTGCCTTATGATGACTCTGATATATAACCCCAGTTCTGGAAACAGCGGAATTGAAAATACTTGCAGTGAATTATCACCAATGACTGGCTTGTTTCCAAAGAACGCATTACCTCTGAAGTGATTTACCAATGTCTTTCACTACACATTACAACTACCTATCATTCACTTTTAAACTTGTAGCGGAAGATGTCACTGCCTCCTTCATATAAGTACAAACACACTCACAAACACACGTTACCGTAGCCTCCTTCCCTTGTTGCTTGACTGTAATGTTTATTTTTCTGCAGTACCATATGAGATACCTGCACAGGGGTAAAAATGTAATAAATAACTAGGCTTCTTTCACACAGTTTTGGGTACCCCAAAGAGTCTAGAATGATAATCGCAGTCTTTGCGTACACAGTAGAATTTTTCTCTGGTATTTCTTTTAGTTTAGTGACAGTAAGTGTAAGTTCTCCTGTCTTATATTACTGGGTTGTCAGTAATCTGAAACTTTGCCAGTTAGATAGACTTTGAATTCCATACCACAACTACAACAAACACTCTTCACTACATTCTCTAATTGCAAGAAAGGAGACTTAGTTCTTGGATAGTGTTTTCTTTTAGATGAAGTCACAAAAACTGTAAGGAAGACATTTATCTCCACCTCATATAAAGCTGTCTTCATATTTCCAACAAAACTCCAAAAAGAGACACATGCAAGAGACTAAGGAATTCTCAGGATGTTGAATATTTTAAATCTCTATATCTGGAGGTGAAGTAAGCCAATTCCCACTTCAGATTTGCTGTTCAAGACCTGTTATTCAAATACCTGGCTAAATCTTTAGGTTTCACACTGCTATAGGAAGGAATGGGAGTGGTGATTTGCTTTAAATTTACTCTTCAATTTTTTTTTCAAAATAAAGATGAATTCTGCAATATTTAAAATGTCAGGACCATGAGAATAACTTTAGCTCACACTCTACACATACCAAAAAGGAACAGGTTGAACTGTCAGTGGATAAATATTGACTTTAATTACAATTATATTGATGACCGCAATTAATATGAAAGCAGTTAAAAATCAGAAACAATTTATACATATCCATGCTCCATTTATATTGCATAAAAAAGATTAAATTAGTTAAATTCTATGTTTTTTCTTGAATAAAAAATCTGCCAAACTGGGTTAAAGGGAAAATTATACATTTAACTGCTTATAAGTAAACCATAATTTGTGATGATATTTGAAAGTTTCTCACATAGTAGAATGTAGAATTTTATCAAGTTACCGAGGCTGCAAACATTGCTATTCATTAAGTCCTACAGCTGAGTTCACAGAGGTATTCACATATCCAATTGTATTGTTTTCAAAGCTGATAGTTCACACTGGGTTTTCTTAGTGGAAAAAAATTTTACATGTTAAACACTACCAGAAAAAACACACACAAATAGTTAATTAACAGGAAACTGATAAAAAATAGCTCAGATATAAATATTTACCTGTAAGTGTTAAAACATTTATACATCTGTCGCAGTGTTTTAAAAGGGATAAAAAGGCCTGGTTAAATAGTGTGTCAGCTATATTCAAGAACAGCTCTGCGAGAGGAATGATAAGAAAAAGGCATCTGAGGATAGTAAAAAACTGTATTTGAAGTTAAAACTGTCAAGTCTAAGTATTTATAAATTCATATTTACGCATCAGATAAGAAGAACCACATCTTTATACTGCTCATCAACCAGAAGCTTCCATGCAGATAATTAAAAGAAAAGGCCAAACTTTAAAAAAATTACCATACAAAGAAAATCTTCTTGAGACCTCACCAGAATTTGTAGTGAGAGACAGTTGATTTTTTCTTTAAAGTAGTTACTCTTCTATTTTGCCTTTCACTAAACAGTACTGAGTTGAGCTAGAGATAAGCTAGACATAACATTACACATTATGATGATTTAGAAGATAAGTCTCATCTTGGTGTGTTCAGAGAACTGCCTGAATCAATGGCATACAAAGCCCTGCTTTCTCTAGGGCACAAGGGATAGACATAAACAGTCCAGCCCAGCCTCTGTAAGAGAGGTAAAGGGAGCAATCAAGTGTGTCAAATAAGCATGATTCATAATGGTGACCAGGATTCATGGTAGCCTGGGGACTGTGGCGCTGCTGTGAGATTCATTACACTACTGCCTAAATAATAAGTTCAGATACAATGCCATGTTCCTATAGATATGCTGCAATTAATTGGAAATTAGCTTTGTCAGCATTAATAATAAATCTTCATAAGAAGCCATAACATTTTAATATGATTTTAAGATCTGATAGCTAAATTAATTAACTTGGATTTGGAAAAAAATTAATTCAAATCTCTGTAATGTGTATCTGAAGACAATTTGGATATAACAATATCATATTTGCAATATCAAGATGCAAATACTTTTTGGGAAGGAAACTGAGAGTTGTCGGTTAGAAATGTTATTTCCCAGTTTAATGCTCTCACTGAGATTTTCCCTCCTCCTCCCTCTCCCTCCTTCCCCTGGAGTGGGCTGGAGAGCAGAAGTGGAGGTAGAAAAGGTAAAGATCAGGGGTTGAGATAAAAAAAATGTACTGGAAACAGCAACAGGATAAGAAAACAAAGAGTATCAGCAACAATATTAAGAATGAAAGTGTACCAAGGGGAGAGCGTGATTCACATGCAAAATTCTCTCCACAGTGTCCAACCTGACCACAGCCATGTCACCCTCAGTGTCCCCCAGCTTGAAGCTGGCATTACCCAACCACTCCCTCCAGCTTGGAACCAGCAGCCCCCAGATGCTCCATCAGGCTCAGAACTGGCCTTACCCCACCTCTCCCTCCACCACATTTATTTGACTGTATGGAAACCCCAGAAGGGACTCCTTGCCCCTTGCCCCTGGCAATGATGTGAGATGACAAAGAAAAACCTCTTGGTCCTAGCCATTTTCATGAGAAAAATAGCTTGTTTGTGATTATGGTTGTGTAAGGATTTCTACAGCTGGATACCCACCCAGAATTTTGCTATTTTCCCTCCTCAAGAGGACCGGGCGAGAAAATTGAAAGAAAAAACTAATGGGTAAAAATAAACATAGACAGACTACTTATAATTTACCATAAAGGACAAAACAAAATCAGCTTGGGGAAAATTTATGAAATTTATTTTCAAGTAAAGTAGATTCAGGTAATGGGAAGGAAAGAAAAATTATTTTAAAAAACCCACTTCTCCTCTAGCCCTGCTTCTTCAGACTAAACTTCACTATTTCTCTCCTGACTTTTCTACCAAGTTTCCCAGAGTGTTCAGGGTGGGATGGGCAATTAAGTGTTAGGAGTCCATATCAGCTCCTCTGCCTCTCCTGCCTCACAATTTTCTCCTTCAGCCTGGGTTCTTCCACAGACTGAAGTCTGCTGTAGACCTATTAGGAACTGTCTGTCCCTGGCACTGGGCTGCTCCAACCTCTTCTTACGACAGCCATCCCTGAAGCATCCCTGCAACCAAAACTCTGACATGTACTGCAAATATAGCGACAAAGCGGAGTGGGAAGAACCCACTCCAATGCCTAAATAAGGACCACTTGTGTTCTTTCTGAGTTTTTAAGTGGAAAATCAAAATGTAATTGTCATTCTGATATCAGAAAGAATAGTTTTCACCAAGTTTCACTAAGAACAGATACATATACAAACACATTGTCCAAAATAGTCCTAATTTATTGAAAGATAAACTAAGTTCTTTTTGGCAGTGTAGCAGCTTATATGAAGAGAAAAGACAACACATCTTCTCACCTTCAAAAAAGCATTCTTCATTTATTTGCATCTGCTCCAGAGGTCTTCACTATATGAATTTCATCCTTTCTATGGGAATTGACAAATAAGCAGATACAAATTTTAGAACATCTGACTTTTCTTCCCTGTCAATCTTAGAATGTCATTAAAGACTCTACAATGGAAGTACACATCTCATTCCTTTCACTGCAAAAGTTTTATAACTTTTTCAGATTTAAATATCTAAGTTTGATGCCTAAAGGAAGACAGATTCTGTGGGTTTTTTCCCTTGAATAAATTCTACAATAACGAAGGAAAACAACTCAGTTTTTGTGAAGTGTTATCATAAAGAGAGTTTTAGTTATCCAAAAGCATCCACTTGTGCCTTTTCCAGTCTCTCTGTTAGTGAAGTGATATGCTGAAGTCATATAATACTTTGGGAGAGAACAGACTTCAGCTATTAAGTCACAAAAGAAACAAAAAAAGAGACGTATCTTAATCTCAGCAATGGTTCTAGTCCCTAGATGAGAGCTTTGCTGAAAATGCATTTGTAATCATTTTCTCTTTTCATAATAAAACCAGATACTTGGTAGCTCTATGTGACTCATAATCTAAATACATCAAAGGGTAAGAATGACATTTTCCTACTGAGCTGAGGTTTTACACTGTGACTCCAACAAGGAGCTTGGTGGAAGAATGAGATAAAAGAATTTGCTTCTCCTTCACAGTGTCTAGCTACTTCGACATGTAAGTTCTATAATCAAATCAATGCAGGGGTTAAGGTTAAAAAGTGAGGTTAATGTAGGAGAATACTAATGTAACTCTTTGCCAAATTATGAGGAACTTGCTTTCTTTGAATGAAAAATTACTTATACACGAAAGTAAAACACCTCTGTTGTGGGATCTAAAGAACACAAAGCTGAGTGATGCAGTTGATGCACTAGATGGATGAATTGCCTTTCACAAGGGCTTTGACAGGCTTGAGGAGTGCATCCTGGTGGACCTCATGAAACTGATAAGGCCTCAATGTGTCAAGTCTTGTACCTGGGTCAGCAGGGAAACTCCCAGTACCATGAAGATGAATATTTTGAAAACAGTTCTGTGGGCATGGACTTGATGATACTGATGGTTTAAAAAATAGAAGCCAGTACCGCATGCTCGCAGCCCGGAAAGTCAATCATACCCAGGCCTGCATCAACAGAATAATAATGGCCAGCAGATGGAGGAGGATGATTCTTTCCCTATACTCTGCTCTCATGGGAGCCCCTCCTGGAGCGCTGTGTCCAGCTCTGGAACACCAATTACAAGGAAGACATGGATGTGTTAGAGCACATTCAGAGGATAGCAGTGGAAATCATCAGAGGGATAGAGCACCTATGCTATCAAGACAGGCCAAGAGAGTTGGGGTTATTCATCTTGTAAAACAGAAGATTCAGTCTTCTGAGTCTTAAAGTGCTTTTATAAGAAAGATGAAGAGGAACTTTTCACCAGGGCCTGGAGTGACAGGTCAAGGGATAATGGATTTACTCTGAAAGGAGAGAGATTTGAAGAGGATATGAAGAATTTTTTTTTTTTTTGTTACAAGTCCAGTGAGACACTAGAACAGGTTGCCAAGAGAATCCTTGGGTGCCAAATCTTTCCAAGTATTCAAAGCAGGTTAAAAAAGATTTTGAGCAAGGTATCCCTGTCCATGTAATGTGATTTGGATTCAATGATCCTTAAAGATTTGTTCCAATTTGATTCATGCTATGATTCAAGAATTCTAAGTTGCTCCCTAATCTTATCCTTTGCTACCAAGGATAAGTCTTCCTTCCTCCAGACATTTCTCTCTGGTGTCCAAGGCCTGGGATTCCTGGAAAGGAAAAAAAACCAAAATAACTTATTATTCCTTAGAATAAGGAGGATACAAGAGATTTTAAAACAAAAGTGACATCAGAAAAGTAACAAAAGACAGAGGAAGGACAGCTATAAATAAAATTAAATGTACTAAAAGAAAAAGGAGGAAGTTAGACAAATTTCAATTATTTTACTAGTCAAACACTTTGACAAACTGTTACGAACCTGTTTTGCAATCTTTAAAAGATGAACAGTTTTATTTCTCTGTAAGATTTACTTTCCCTTGTCCACAGCCAGATATTTGTATGTGATGATTTTCAGGGCTGAAAAACATTCTAGGTTTTATGTAACCAGATTTGAAAATTGAAGTTGTACAGATCAGGCGTGTATTTATCTAATACTACAAGGAATAACTTCACATTTTGGGAAAGTGAGAGTCACAGAACCGCAGAATTATGTATATTGAAAAAAACCTCTGAGATCGTCAAGTCCAACCCTTGACTGGACACCACCTTGTCAACTGGACCATGGCTATAAGTACCACATCCAGTCTTTTCCTAAACTCTTCCAGGGATGGTGATTCCCTCCATCAGTTCCCTGGGCAGTCCATTCCCATGTTTAACAACCTCTTCCATGAAGGAATCCCTCCTGATGTCCAGCCTGAATCTCTGCTGGCACAGCTTGACGTTATGTCTTCTTGTTCTGTCACTGGTTACAGGGTGATCCCCTTCTTGCTACAATCTGAGGAGAAAGGTAAGGTCACGCCTGAACCTCCTCTTATCGAACCTAAACAACCCCAGCTCCCTCAGCTGCTCATCTTTGGACTGGTGCTCTAGAGCCCTCACCAGGCTTTCCTTCTTGCCCTGGACAAAGGAGTTATTTATTACAGGTTTCTTTTGGCACCTACATCACCAATACCAGTGCTGTTATACTGTGGAAGCTGCAGATATTTCACTGTTCTGAGATAATACTTAAATATGCAATAGAAGTACCTTCAGGATGTGAAAAAATATTAGAAAATGAATAAAGGTTTGTTAACTCAAACATTATTTCCAAGACTTGAACCAAACATTTACCTTACAACTCCAGCTAACATAATTTAGACTGTGGGTATTGGTATTTGAAGTATATACTACATTTCGAAATCTTTAGAGAACACACAGAGTTTGAACGAATTTATTATTGAAAGCCAAACAAAAAGATTGCAGTAAGCTGAAAAAAAAGAAAAAAGAAAAAAGAAGAGTGTTTTAAGATACACTTTCTTTGTCTCAAGTGACTACAGCTGTAATAGGATAGAGATGTTAACCATTGCCTTGCATTTCCCACATCTATTCTTCAGTTTGATTAAAGCATGGAAATAGAACATTGCAGATTAATAATAGAAGGTTGGTTTAGTTTTATTTTAGTTTTATTTTGGTTTAGTATATCTACATAAATAGACATGAATATATAATAAGTACACATATATATTTAACTAAGAATGGAAATGAAAATGAAGAGAAAGAAAAAAAATAGTTGAAGATAAAAAAAGGGGGGAAACGTAGGCTAAAATTTTAAACCACTGTTCTCATTTGCTTCTTTTTGCATAATGAAGAGGTGAAACATTAGGCAGTATCAGGTAAATAGGAACATCTGCTGACCATTCTTATATGTTTGGTTCTTTCACTTCTCTGGCACTGATCTCCCAGTCTTGTATTCACTGAGATCTGAACCCAAAACATTTTACCAGAAGACAGATGAAAATGATAGCCATTCATAAAAATTTAAGAAATTCAGTTTCCAGAGAATCAACTTAATTTGTTGGTGTTTGCAAGGTTTTCCCTTCCTTCTTTCTATGAAGGCATTGTACTCCATACACCTAAAGTAATTCTGATTTTAATAGCATGAAATGAAGACACTGAATAGTTACGGAAAGACAAGTAAATCGGTAAGTTTCAGTGACCTTGTTTATAAATGCTTGTACATATCTCAGCTGAGGAAAAAGCAATCATTTCCCTACTGGGCCTGAAAAGGGAACACGCTGTGAAGTTTTACAAGAAAAAAGTGAATAGTACTTAATATGAGAGTGGTCAAATGCTGGAACACGTTGCCCAGAGAATTGTGGAATATTTGTCTGTAGAAATACTCAAAAACTTACTGCATACAGCTCAAAGCAAGCTGATTTAACTGCTCTGCACAGAAGATGCATTTAGAACCTAAATGACCTCTAGAAGTTACTTCTAAACTTCATGATTCTGCAATTTGGTAAACAATTTGTATACCTATAACATTCTCTTATGACAGGATAAAGATGACCTAAAGTAATCCAAGCATTGCCTGCATAGTTCTGGTGTTAGATTTACTGTATTATACACCTTCAAAACTTGAAGCCCAGTCTTAATTTTGATCCAGTTTAATGCTTATTGCTTTTTTGTTTAGTTTTGTGTTGTTGTTGTTCTTTTGCTTTGTTTTGTTATTGTAATGTCAAAGATTCTGATTCTGAGTCATATGAGAAGCTACTGAAAAATAAAGGTATATTGCCTAAAACATATTCTTTGAAAGACATACCCCTGTGGCATTCTGCTATTAAAATTAGGACACCTGAGCCATTAATATCTCAGAAACATCTGGGGGTTTGATAAATTTTAAGTTTTTCTTAGTGTATCATAAAACACGTCTTGTTTTGAACTGTTTGCTTTCAGTTTTCAGATCACAAAGATAGGAGCTTCCACCTTCTGTAAGGTTCAGGTCACTTTGAAATCTTACTACTTCTGTTGAAATACACAATATTTTATTGTTAAAACTTTAATAGATAAGTAAAATGAAATTCTACACAGGTCAAATTATTGTATACCACAGATTCGGGCTGCAGGATTCTTATAAACCTAGCTTTCATGAAAAAAAAAAAAATTATAGCTGTCAGGCTTTTTTAGAAACCAAGCTAACTGCAATTTCTCTCCTTGCAGAAAAGCATTCAGAAATGATTCTCAAAGGCAGTAATAGGAGCTGAATGCCTTCTTTACAGGAAATGTTAACGGGAAACAGGTCATGAAGTAGTACAAGTATACACTGGATAAACAGAAAAATATTAAAATATATTACACTGGTCATACCTTGTAAACTATAAAAATTAAATGTGTATGCAAAATTTATTAGAAAATATGAATAAAAAAGCATTTAAAAATATCAATAAATCTGGTTTTTGCATTTCTGTTTGAATTCTAATGAGCTTTAGATGTTGGTTTCAGCTCAGTAGTAACTGCATTAATCTGCATATTCTCAAATGTCTTTTTATATCTATACCTAAGTGGCTTTACATGAACCAGGTGTCTGAATTTAGATTATTGCCAATGTAAATCTGATCAGGACAGTCAGTGATGTCTAGAGAACAGTTCAGTAAATCCTAGGTTGCATACCAGGGACCTGATTGCCTACACATGAGAATCTAACACTGTTTGAGATGCTGATGAATATTCTGCTCACCTGCTGCCAGTGAAGGTCTTCTGTAGCTCTTGTGTGATTTAATTTCACTTTGAAGGTCTCAGAGACCTAACCAGTGTTAGATGAACCTGGTTTAATAAAGTTGTCTGCTGTTAGGCTTTTATATCAAATACTTCACTTTATCATATTAGGTCTGTTTTTACAGCAAGCTGACATGTAACAAGATCTTGACGATATTGATGTATGCAAATATATAATAAATTTATACTGTGATGATGATCTCTCTAGAGACTCAGGAGAAGGGAGTCTTTTGTTTTATAAAATCCTACTGCTGTTCTAAAATTTTTAAAACCTGGAAGAATTTTTGAATTAATTTTTGTTTGAAAAAATTGCTTCATGGTTTTTCATATTTTTTACATTGTATCACTCATTTTTTAGATATAATTGCACTTTCTCAGAAATGACATGAATGTACACACATCAGAAAGTGCATAATGCTTTCAGAAATTATTTTGGGCAGTCCATTATAGCACCTTGTTTCTTATTTCCAGATATGAAATGTATTTGTCATTTTGGAATTAAAAGAACTATTATCTAATTTTTTTATATGAATCTGTATTTAGGAATTGAAGCATATGTATAATGTTTTGTTTATAATTTTATTTTAAACTTTGCTTTAATTGACTAGGAAAAAAGTCGTAATTGATTAATTTTAGGCAGATATAAATAATTTGTATCTACAGCTTTTTACCTAGCAGCACAAGTCAGGAAAAACCCTGAAAACAATTCAAGCAATTGTGCCATCTGCCAGTGTTGTGAAGCTAGGGAGAAGTTGTTAGAGTATTATCTTCATGCACACTGGTCTACTAGGACTTCTGTACCGTGATGGGTTGACCCCAGCTGGAAGCCAGGTGTCCACCAAAGTCACTCTGTCAGTCTCCTCCTCTACAGGACAGGGGCAATGAATTGTAATGAAAACCTAATGGGTCAAGATAAAGACAGAGACTGACCACTCACCAGTTAATGTTATGGGCAAAATGTGCTCAACTTGGAGAAATTAAGTGAATTAATTATCAATAACATCAGAGTAGGATATAAGAAATAAACCCAAATCTTATAACACCTTCTCCACCCTTGTCCTTTCTTCTCAGTCTCCAGTTTTCTGCCGAGTTCCCTACCTCCTTCCCCACAGCCCTGCAAGGACAGGGAATGGGGGTTGTGGCTGGTTCACAACATGTTCCTGCTTCTTCTTCCTCACGCACTTGTGCATCAATGCCCACTGTGTCACTCTGCTCCTTTGTGGGTTTTCAGAGAACAGAATGGAACTGGAGGAGATCTTGCACTGCCTTCAGATCATACCCTTACCTTCTTTGAAGCATGCGTTGAAGTACTGCTGGTTTGGTCAAGGGTCTGAGCGCATCCATCACAGGCCCCTAAGACATCTGAGGCATCCACACTGAACTGGAAGATATGCCCAAGGATGTCACAAAAATTAAACAAAATGCCTGGGCTAAGACACTGGGATCACATATTTGAGATGCCTCTCTTACACTAGCAGCATTTGTGTTTTACTAAGACCTCTATTTTTCTGCTTGTAAATATTCAGATTTTATTTTTACCACCTATGCTTTCTCTAGCTTCTATTCATGTCAGACCACTAGCTGCATTAAAAATGCACTCAGAATAACCCCAATGACCTCAAGAACTAAGCCTTCAATAACAATGGTATTGAGCAGAATGTGGTAAAGAGCAGAAGAAAGAGGCAATATGAATTTTGTATGAATCGTTCAGAATTGTCACAGGACATAGATAGCTATGGACTAGTAGTAGATTATACATATTAAAAAAAATTAAAAATCAGATTCTGGACATGGATATATTCTTTCTAAATTCTAGCAGTCTTTCACAATGCATATTGTTCAACCAGAACTTTTCTCAACTGTTTCTACATTATATTTTATTGTCATTGGCTGTGGGTATAGAGGATTTGTGTTGTTTTCTTCTTTGCCACAATATGCACCTGGAATTATCTGACCATAATTTTACTACTATTACCAACACTTAATTTTCACACTGCTATAGAATAGATACTTTTTATTATCTTCTTCACACACTGCTTACTTTTTTCTCTAATAAATCTCACTTATTTTGAAGTCAAGTTACTTCTTCCACACAGCCCAGGTGTCTACCCCTTCCACTTTCTTGTATTAGGTTGCAGTTTTCTCTAGGTAATCTGAGAGACTCTGCTACTGACAACCTACTCAGGCCTGTTACAGTTTATGAGTGGGATTCATTTTATCAAATTAAGACAGCTGAGAATTAGATTAATTGTTTTAGCTACAGATTAATGTGCAAGTTCATGCTGATTTAGAGACAAACTGAAAATCTCTTTTTAAGGAATTCCAAAAAAAAGAGAGTTCTTTCCACCCTGTACAGTAGAATCTGTTATTCCCAGGCCTGCAACTGCCTCCATAACAAAGCAGTTGGTTGATTTTATGCAGATTCATATTTCCAGATGTTTTACCAGGTATTTAAAGTCATGCAGGCCTATAGTCAATGTATATATTTCATATCTGTATATGTCTATCAATACATGTGACCTACTGTTCATGCAATACATTCATATAGCAGTGGCTTCTTTTATTGCAGGAATCAGAGTTGCTAATCCTTCAAAAAAATGAAAATGTATTTAAAATAATCTTTGTTTTGTTAATCTTTGTTTTTTTCTCCCGTAATATATTGCAAATGCTAGGCTTCCATACATGCCATAGAATTACTAGGTCTTCTTCAGGTTCAAGCGAAACATATATATTATATCCTTTACCAACCCTTTACCTCACAGAGTCTGTAACATTTGATGAATTTTTAGGCAGCAACCTTATGCCCTTTTTGCCTTTGTGTCACCAGACTAACCAAGCCCAGCACTTCCAATCTCTTCTCATATAATAGACTTCCAATTTTCTACTTTATCACAGAAGCTCTCTCCATCTATCAGTTTAAGTTCATTTCCTTTCAATATGAATGACCAGTGCACATATTTCAGAGACTATCTCCCCAGAATTTTGTATAAGAAACTAATATTTTCCTAACTCAGCCGACAAAACCTAGGACACCATTTGCATTATTCACAGCTGTGACATATCGGTACCTCATAGGACTGAATATGACAGCTCCTTCAATGAGCGTGAATTTCTGCCCTTAGGTTTTCTCAGTGATTTTTCTTACTAGTTTCCAGTTACAAAACACAAAATTTTGTACTGTCAAAAGTTTATGTCTACCTCTGTGGTACCAAAATTCACGCAGTTTTTTCTCCCGTGAGTATGAACAATTAAAAAAAAAAATCATTAAAGTTGTGAAGTTATCAGTCCGTCAGCTAGAACTGATTCATCAGTTACTCACCACTCAATGAAATATACACATCTGTACAAGTAACTTTCCACAACACAAAGAAGATTATCTTGGCCAAAATTGGCATTGAAAGTCAAAGTAACAGATTTTATTTTATAGAACAGAAGAGCCAACACTGTTAGAAGAAATTGTTTCCTGCTTTGTTGTTATTTTCTTCAATGACTGTATTCTGATTGCTTGTACTTATTTAAGCAGTACTTTTGTGGAATGAGCCTTCATTTTCTCTAGGATTACAATGATTTTTACATTTTCAATATTGGTAAAAGTCCTTGAGGTATTCCTGATTCATACATAATATCTTTAAATTCACTAAGAGTATTACCAACCTAACGTTTGAGAAACATTATGTAATTTATCATTTATAATATATTTAATATCAATAATATCTGCTGTCTTCTCCCCTTTGACTAGAACCTTGCAGTTTTTGCAGTTCTAATAATTTTTATCTTTTCTAATTTGACCTGTTTTTTACACGTGGTGCTATATCAAGTGCTTTGTTGAAGTCCAGGAAGATGCATGCTTTGCATATCATTCCTCTGATCAATTCAAGAACATGCACCCTAAATGAAATACCTGTGATATTCATATATATAAATATATATGTCATCAAGTGATCATAAAACCTCTAAATTTTCTTCGAAATCCTTTTCATAGTTTTCAATTTTTCTTATATTCTAATTTTTCCTGCACTTTGTATATTGGGATGATCAGATCCATATGCCTGCAGTAGTACAGATAATTTTTTCTTTGCAATAAATAGTACATTAAATATTTATCACTCCCAAGCGGGAACTAATATTTTTTGTTGGTTTGAATTAGGATGCCTTAAAATTACCCCTTTGAAAATTTTCTAAGTGCATAAATGTTCCCCTTACATTTCTTTCCCAAAACAACCTCTTTTAGAAGACATACTGTTGAGAAAATAATGTTGATTGGCATTATTGAGTTTTTATCCTTTAACTTATTTCAAATATATCCCAAACTTTACTAATTTTTCCAGGACAGCTGTAGAAAGACATTGAAGACAGCTAGGGTATTAACATTTCCAAGTAATTTTGGGCGCTCAAAAAAGTAAACAATCATTATGGCTTCCCATTTCACAATTAGCTCTGAGTAAAGGACACTACAGAAGTTTTACAGAAGAGGAAGATTCTGAATATACCAGATACTTTTCCCCAGCTTTGAAATTCCTGAAAGCAAACCTTTCACTTTTCATTAAGATACTGCAAATAAAGTTCCAGGACACGTTAAAGACACATTAAAATAAAGATATACAAAAAATCACTGTATTCTTTTCAAGCCTAGAAACATTTGGGTTCTTCAAGACTATTTGTTCAAAGAGTACTGCGGTAACTTTTTCATAGTCCTTTATTAGGACAAGATAGTTGTATATCTACAGCTGAACTGCTTCAAATTAAGCAGCTGTTGAATAGACAAAGGAAAACATTTTTAGAAAATCTCTTTTTGTTCTGTGACTGAGATTAGAAGACACGTTTTGAAAAGTGTTGATAAGCTTTGAGTGAAGGAAGATGGTTGGTTCTGGTAGAAGTAAATTGACAAGTAAAGGTTGAAAGATTTTCGTGAGAATTAAGAGAGATTCTCAGACTAAAATTAATGAATAGGTAAAAGTTGTGCATCCAGTATGTTAGGCTCTTTCTATTGGGTGAAATATCTGTGCCTGAGTTTATGACTGTGTCCAGGTTTAGAGTAAATTTGGGGAAGAATCCCCCAAAGGAACTCCGGTGGGAAAAAACAGATCCATTTGGCCCCTCCCCCCCAGCTGGTCTGGGAGGAAAGAAAAAAAATACCTCCTTGGAAAAAGGTGAAAAAAACCCCTGTTTATTAAACAATAAAACTAAAACAATATCAAACAATGAGATCCCTTGCCACTCTAAAAGAGATGACAAAACTGAGAAAACCCCATCCCCGGGTTGCAGCTCACTCAGTCTCTGATCAGTCCCTCCGGTGCTGGAATTGTTGCAGGCCAGACCTGGCCCAGTGGGCCAGAAATGTGAGCTGCCGGTGCTTCCCTGGGTGTTCAGTCCAGAGCAGGTTTCAAAAGGTCCAAAGAAAAGGAAAAAAACCACAGTCCAGGAAACTTCTTTGCCTCAGCTAGCTGACACTAACTAAAAAGCAAAAGAAGAGCTCTGTCCGCTGTCTGTCCGCAGACAACAACAGTCCAGGAGGAGGAATGTGGGGGAGTGAGAGCAGTGGCTGGAGGAAAAAAAAAACTGTGCACTTTTCTCTCCTCCTTCACTCTCTGCAATAAGTCTTAAAGGCACAAATCTTGCTATTCAACATGAACAGAACAAGACAATTGGGGATAAAAGCATCATACAGCCAACCCAGCCTGTTCAAAACACACATAACTTATGCATACTCACTTGCATAGACTGGCCATGCCACCAGCCTCTGGAGGTAAGATAAATTGACTAGAGTCATGGCATGGAGTGTGACAGTGTGCCTCTCTACCCCTGCCTCTTGCTTAATCCATAATCACCAGTGGTGTTTTGATAGCCATATCCAGCTTGCTGTGGACTTTGGGGAACAGATGGCAGCATGGTACACAGAGGGTGTCTAGAGCATTGACTCAGATGTCTTGGTAGTTCACAAATGGGTCAGTCATGCTACTTTGGCCTGCTGAGCTCTCTCTCCTGCATAGCAGGGGCCTCACACTAGAACTTCACCTCGAGTAGGAGTGCCTCTCAAGGTTACTCCTGGAGGCTGAGGAATTCCTTGCTATAACAGATACTTGGAAAGTGATTAATAGCATGCTAGAATTTGAAATCTTAGCTAAGTGATATACAGGATTCATTGTGCCTATAGAATCCTTTAGCCATAAACTGTTGACCAAGTCTCAGACTAAGTGTGTACCTTAACTCCTCCCTGAGAATGGGTAGGTGGGTTCTTTCTGAACCTCCTGCCTCAACAGAAGGTTGTCCCTGACATTTCTTTATGTGACCCTGTCCTCTATGCAGTAAATGGTCAAACGTGCCTTCCCATCCTGTCTTGTTAAACCACTGTTGCATTTATTATTGAATTTTTCTTAATTAACTCACTACTTTATTAAAGTATATTGCTGCTTCTCTCTTACTAGTGAAGCATGTCACTCCATTTGCAAAATTTATCAGAACCTTTATAAGAATGCTTTTCTATATAGTTATAAATGTTAAAACTATATTAGATTACTTAATATTTTGCACTCAAAAGTTTTAACTAACTCAGTGACAGAAGTGATCTGTACTGTAAGGTCCACAGATTGCTAAAGGAATGCTCACTCTGAAAAGATGCTTCCAATATAGAAGATGCAAAACTGAATGCAGCATGTTAGAGTAATAGCCTAATAAACATTGTAGAGTCTGAGAAAATTACGTTTTCAGGGAAAACTTTGCCTCACCACTTTGAACATTTATGGCAATCATTCATAAATCCATGTGCATATTAAGTTTGCTCGAAATATTTCAAAAAATGTGTTAGTTTCAATTACAATGAGCTGAGCACCAGTGATAGCCAAAAAGGTTTTTCTAGACTTCATTTTATAAGAAATCAAATAAACAAATAAGTATTTTCAAATAGTTTGTTAAATAACATACACTACATACACATACACTGAGAACAAGAAAATCATACTAAATCTAAATAGGTTCAGGTTAATTCATAACAGAAGATGTGATGCTTTTTTTGTCAGGATGTGTACAAAGAGGTGAGTTGTTCTTATAAACAAACTCTATATTTTCTCTATGAATAAAATTCTAATTATAGAAGTGTTTTTACAAATACATTTCTTTATTATGTCATTTTTATAATTATTTCTTCAGTTGGGTTTTATACTCTGAGTTACTTTAGGATGAAATTATTGTAGTACAGAGACATGATATTAGAAGAAGTATGATATACAATGACAATAAAATTTAGAAAATAAATCTGCTGATGTTAATCCTTTGGCAAGTCTTATGAGTAGTAGTACTTAAACTGCATTTCTGATGCCTTTGAGTAACCATAAATTCTTACATAAATCATTTAACTTATGAAAATTTTGAAACCATGGAAATATGACTGCATTTACACACAGAGGCCAGTACAGCTGTTATCTATGCTCATGAATTACAGGCACTTCATTCTGACAAACGGGCACTTAAAATATTCCCTTAAGAAGCAATTTTAATGGCATCCTATTCCAATCAGTCTGGAAATTGCTTTCTACCTTTTTATTATATAAAAAATTATGCAGATTTGCTCATTTTTTGCCTCTTCATAAGTAATTGGAAAAGTCCTTTGTCTCTAGACCTACACCTTACCATCTGTTACCTTATTTTACATAAAGCCCATCATGTTAAGGTAATGAAATAATTTGGCTTTCTGGAAGCATGTCTAAAAGCTTTCTGTTCTGTCTTAAATGGCAGAAGACAATTCTGCAAGAATAAAAAGAGGAAAAAAGGTCTCAAAAGCATCATTTGTCAGGAGCTGGGTTCCACTTGGTTCAATAGTATTTCAACCTCCATATACCACTACTCTTAAAAACTTACTAGTCTCCACTATTCAAGCCTTGGTTCTTCAAACATTAAGTCCCATTCTACTAAGTCAACAGTGTGACATGACCATCAGAGGGTTCAACTGTGTCCTGGGATGCATCACTGGCTGGTCAAGGGAGGTGATTTTCCTCATTCAGTCTGTGCTAGTGTGGCCTCAACTCAAGTCCTTGTGCACAGTTTTAGGTGCCACAGTATAAGATATACAACTATTAGAGAGTGTCCAAAGAAGGGCCACAAAGATGGTGAAAGCCCTAGAATATGAGGAGGGGCTTTGGTCACTTAGTCTGTTCAGCCTGGAGAAGAAGGGAGACCACTCTGAACAGACTAAGTGACCAAAGCCCCCCTTTATTGTCTACAGTTTCTGCATGAGGGGAAGGTACTGATCTCTTCTCTCTTATGACCAGTGATAGGATCCAAGGTAAAGGCATGGAGCTGTGTCAGAGGAGGTTTAGGTTTGATAATTCAGAAGAAGTTCATTAACCAGAGGGTAGCTGGGCACTGGAACATGCTCTGCAGGAAAGTCATGGCACCGAGTCTGACAGAGTTAAAGAAGCATTTGCAATATCCTGTCAGGCACATGGTGTGATTCTTGGGGCTGTCCTGTTGTCCTGGTTCTGGCCAGGACAGGGTTAATTTTTGCCAGTAGCCAGAAGGAGGCATGGCTAGGACATGGAGATTATTCTCTGCACCTCATATCCATGCCAGAGCCAGGGGGAGGGAGAGAAGTGGTTCCTTCGGGTTGAGTAAATGTGGCAGAGGGAGCACTGGTTCTAAGAAATCACACGTGAATCTGGTACCCTTTGTTATTTATAGTGCTACTATTACTATTAATTTTCTTATATATTTGTTGTTTCCAGTAAATTGTTCTTTTCTCAGCCTGTGATCTTGCCTTTTGTGTCTCCAATTTTCCTTCAGGGGAGGGATAGGGGGAAACCAGTGAGTGGCACATGAGTTTCAACAGGAAAATAGATTGGGGAATACCATTCCTAAACCATGACACTTGTGCAGGGCTAGAAATTGGACTTTGATGATCCTTGAGAATATATTTCTAAGTGAAGATACCCTATATTTTGTTTTTTGATCATCTTTTGAGTTATCAGGTCTGCTGGCATGGAAACATTGAAGAGAGTTTAGGAAGAGTAACAGGGAGCTATTTAAACAGGGAATTGCTGAAAAAAGTGGGAACAAGAAAGATAAGACCAAGATACAGATAAGTCAGAATAAATTTTCCCAGTGTCTTAATTGAAATCTACCTGTCTTGACATCTTGTTAATAACCTAAACCTGAACTGTGAGAAGGATTTTATCTGGAGAACCAAATACTTCAACATTAAGCCACAGTTCTGTGGGAACTGTGACAGATGGAAACATCGTCTGATAGTTAATGCTAAAATATATATAAAGACTCAGAAGACTCAAGAAGACATACTCCAAGATGAGGACTCTGGAAACCTGCTTTCAGTCACTCACAAATATGAAAATGTAGAACTGCAAGATACCCAGATATGAAGAAAAATGACAACCAAAGTTCAACCATGTCAAAAATAAGTAGTACTGCTTCAGAATTGTTCTAAATATTTTTATACTACATCAGATTATGAATATAAAAGAATAAATAGTTACCATTTCTGTCTGAACTACAGATATATTTGCTGAATGTGACTTAAGCATTTCAAAGAGCTTCAACATTGCATTTTCAATTGTCTAAAATGCTCAATTATTTAAACTATTCACTCATGAAAGAAAAACAAAAAACAAAAGCAAAAAACCATAGGAAAATAATTTTTGCACAGTTACACAATTTGTGATGATTCTGTTTTAAATTAACTATATTATTTTTTACATATGTAAATATCCAGAAAAACATAATTCCCATTCAATATGTGAATGTTCCAACTGTAAAGAGGATGCATTATCTTTTTTATAAGTAACACAGTCAAAGTTTAGTTAGACTTGAATGAAGTAATAATCACAGTTTTACTTCCATAGTATAGAACCACCTACATATATGTTCTGCTTCTCTAAATCCACAATTCTTGAAAACCTGACAAGACCAGAAATGAATTGGACACAGGAATTTCTAAACGAATTAAATCATTATATCTAATTTTTCTAAATACTCTGAAGTATGAAGAATCAAATAATTTAGGATCAAAAATTTGTACTTAATCTTAGAAAGACACAGAATTATTATTTTTTCATGACAAATAGGAAGACTGAGATAATTGTTTTCACATCATCACTGGAAAAATAACAATGATTTTTCATGTCTGTTCTCTAAAATACAAAAAATAAAGTTTCCACGACTAGCTATTTATCTCATATTTTGACTTTCTGTCCACTGAAATTTTTGCTCCATCTACTTACAATTTTTACTGTGTAGACAACACAGCAATCCAGTTGACAGGTAGTTAATTGTTAGATATAAGTAAGCTTTTACACAAATCCTTTGTCCTTTTTTTTTAATTGAATGAAAATCCAATTAAACCAAAACCAACTAAACAAATTCAAAGAGCTTTCAACAGCACAAATGCATTAGAATAGCATAATCAGTTTTTTGACTTTATGAAAGAACTAAATCATGCCTAAAGAAGGTCCATTTCTTGAAACTTGAAAAATAAGCACTCATAGATTTATAATGAACAATTAAATATTAACTGTGAAATATACCTATTACTGTTTTTAATCCAAGATAGTATGTTTTCAAGTTTTCAAAATACTCTGAAAGGATACAGTAAAAGTGGGATTTTATAGATTTTCGTTTAGATTCATGATATGTTTACATATCAAGTCTGCTTCACAGATGATGTCCACAATGTCATTTCTTTCTGAAATCAGAATACTTTAATTCAAACCAGGCACAGCTGCACACTCCTCCTCAATTTAAGACTCTTTGGGACTTTATTCCCTAATATTACTTGTAATGCTTACCCTTCCTCCCCCTGCTTTCCTACAGTGTACACTTATTTTGTAACAAAGCCCTGTATTTTTTAGCTGCTTTTGTCATCAGCTGAGAAAGAGAATCCTGTGAGAATTTGTCTCTTTTGGTCTTAAAAAATTTCCCAAAATGACATGAAAACAAAACAAAAAGCCAAACAATTAAATAAGTATAAGCCAATAAGCCAGCTATTTTTCAGAAGTGCTTAAAACAGTTTTTGACAACTACACCCTCAGAAGCAAGCCTGAAAACTATGAAGACTATACACTTGCAATCTGATTTGCTTTTTCTTTGGAGATCAGAAAAATTAAGTTTGTCTGAATAGTTTTTGTTCTCCCACACCTTAATGCCTGTGAACGTAGGGACCACTAGAAGGTCCCTGGGCTTTACATGAATCACCAGAGAATCGTGACCTTTCCAGAGAACTAAGGAAAACTCTAGTGTGTCCACACTGACATACTACTTCAGATAGTTGGCTGAGCTATCTGATCACAAGCACTGTGAGAAGGATAAAACACAGACTCACAGGATCAACTAGTTTGGGAAAGACCTTTGAGAACATCAAGTCCAACCTATAGGTTAGCACACTGCCATGTAGGTATTGTTTTATGGCCCTGAACATTTTAAACACTTTTTAGATTACTCTAGTGACCTCATCCTGTGGCAGTAACTCTGAATCATCCAGGTTTGCAGTCCTTTTCCCTCTGTACTATTCACCAATCTATAAGAAACTATAAGAGTTCATTTCAAAAATTGAAAAATGGTCTTCTGTGAGTAAGCAAAACATATCTGCTTGGGCCTGCTTGAGCTTTTAATCAAACTTCAAATATTTTTGGTGCTAAGCAATATTTCTTACATATCTTGGTTTTATAAATCACAATAATCATATGTAAAGACCAAACAGTGATGTAAAGAGACCATTTATATTATTTTAAACTGCTACGTTTTAGTTCCTGTTCTCTATTTAGTTTGTATACCTAGTCCACTCTTCAATAAATTAATTCAAATGCTTGTTCCGGAGAAAATCTATAGATTTTTTGGTTAGAAACAGAAAACACACTCACAAGTGTTTACTTATTCCTGGACCCTACATACATATATTAACACAAGATTGAACACACAGTCTGGCTGAAGGACCCTGCAGTCCTCTTCGGTGTTCATAACCAGAAGAATAACTAATTAGCTTTGTAAACCAGATTCACAGACAACATAAACTTCATTGATCTTTGTGCTTGAAGATAAGCATTATTTACTGATAGAATAAACATTTAGATAATAAAAATGCATCAGAAATATTAAAGAACTGATTATGAGAATAAAGGAAATTCTTCAAAAAGAAACAATAAATTTGATTATGATATATTCTTACTTGTTCTTAATAGATTATATGCATTATTTAGAAAAGTTTATGTCTTATAAAACATGCCACATGTGTTAATTTCATTGATTAACATATATGGCATATACATGCCTTATACGTTAATCAAAGGAATCCATCAAAAACATTGGTTTACATGCTAGAATATATGATTATTTTTTTAAATTATGTAACAAATTGTTTTGATCTTAAAGATGAATGTGAGAAACTGGCTAATACAAAATAGCTAGCTTTAAACTAAATGAGTGACTGTGCCTTACATCTTTTGATGTTAAAGCAGACTTCCATATGCACTATAAGATCTCTTATATTAGAAAGCCTAAGTGTTTTGGATTTTATATTGACCTTAAGCTATCCATAAAATGTAAGTCTCCAATTCACTCTTAGTGCACGGACTCATAATTCTGTTTCCTTCCTGCCTATTATGTGCCAAAAACTTAAGAAGTAGTTCCATCAATTTTTCAGTTGAAGTTGATTCCATTCAGAAAGCATGAAATATTGATATCTTTGAGGAAGGCATCTTGAGACAACAGTTTGAGTAATGCTGTATTTTCCCTTTGTTTTCAAGTTGTCATTTGTACAATTCTTAAGCATAGCTTGAACAAGTGTTTTGTGAACTGTGGGGGGAAAAACAGACTTTCTACTGCACATGGATAGAGTTTATAAATAAAGCTTCAGAAATAAGTTCAGGTTCTATGTTCAGGTTTCAGATATGACCAGAATCAAGCAATTCTACATCCAGTATTTTGTTTGCTTGTTTCTGTTGACCCTGGTTCAATTTATTCTGTGCACTATCTAAGTTCCCTTCTGAGCCATCAAAAGCTATCCATGAGCTATAACTTCCAACAAATGATAAATATCTGTACAGTTGAATGCTTCTTTTCTCCACTGTGGTTTAGGAAGGGTATTCTCCAATTTAGTGCTCCCACTAAAACCATACAGCGATTGCTCCCTGCTCTCCTTCCCCCTCCCCTGAGGTGGGTTGGAGAGGACAACTGGAGGCACAAAAGGTAAATAATGGGTTGAGATAAGAAAAATTTACAGGAAACAGTAATGATACAAGAAAATGAACAGTAAAAATATCAATAACAAAATATACAATATTCACGTGTTCTTATATCGAATTAGAATAATTATTTGATATACAGCACATATTTTGATGTGCAGAAACTGATCAGGAAAAGGTAAAAATGAATTGGTTTCCTATACCAGGTCTATATTCACAAGTTTATCCAATTAAAAGACTTCTTGACTGTGAAAATATGGGATTTGGGATCTCACCACAGAAACATTTTGCAAAATACATTTATGTCAGCTAACACCTGTAAGTAGTGTCTGACTTCAGATATTATCGGTGTGGTATGTGGGTGTGTGTGTCTGCAGTCTGGCTCTCCAAAGCACGAAGATAATTGCACATTAAGTCTAAACTAATAAGGCTTTTCCAGTTGTATGGGTTTCAACCCGAGCATGTCACTGCAGGATGGTGCTTATTCCTCAGCAACTGTCTGCAGGAATAAAGAGGAAACTGTGAGATGGCAGTATGGGAAGGGACATCTGTTGAGTGGGAGGAACTGCCGTATGGCGTTGAGGCAACCATGCTGGAAATGGCAAGAAGAAATGTTCATATGCAGTGAAAAAAACTTCAGATCATTGTTTTAGTGTTTCCCTTGCTGTCTCTCAAACATGCAACTGAAACAATGTGGATTTAGGTTGAATATTCCTTTCAGTCTTGACAAAGTGTTTATACATATGGGCACTATATTGAAAATTATGATTAAAGAACAAAAGAGAAATTACATGAAGATATGAAATAACTTCAGTAAAGGAATATTTTTTTATGTTTGATTAGGAAACAGAGTTGTGGTAGGTTGCACCTGTTTGGATGTCAGGTGCCCACCAAAGCTGCACTGTCACTCTCTCTCCTCCGTGGGATAAGGGAGAGAAAAAATATGATGATGAGCTTGTGGGTTGAGATAAAGACAGAGAGAGATCACTCTATCAGTTGCCACCATGAGTAAAGCAGACATGACTTGGGGAAATTAGTTTAATTTTTTACCAATCAAATCAGCATAAAATAATGAGATATAAAATCAAATCTTAACAGCACCTTGCCCCCAAAACTTATCTTCTTCAAAACCTTACCATGCTAACCCAATAAAAGACTACATAATAGTCTCATGGGAAATATGGATCTTTGTGCATTGAGAATAAGAACATATGCTTCTATTTGTGTGCAAAGCAAAACAAGAAAATAATGTACAAAGTCTCAAGCTGAAAGGCTCATAGTTACTATTTTTATTATGCTTGTATTTTCTGTCTACAGAATATCCAGATTTTCCTCCCTTAGTAGCACCGAACAGATATGTAACATTTTACATAATGATTTTGGAAAAGCATCTTGTGGCATATATTGATTATTAAATCAATTTAAAAGTATAAATAGAACTATGTAAAGTACAGACTGAAAAATATTGCCATCTTATTGTGTCAACATGTTAACTTATTTGTACTTAAATAAAATGGACACCCTAACAACCATGAGAGAACTGTAAATCAACAACCTAGATTTATAGCGGATATTTACTATGGTGTCTCTGTTAGATATGAAATGTAGCTCCTCATTTACCTTCAGGCTGATCTGTGATTGCACTAGGCTGAAAACACAGTGTGAGTCTTCTCTCCTCTCTTCCAAATCCTGCCTGAACCCTTCTTTTACAGTATCTGCTTCTGTGCTTCTACAAGGTGTCAAATTACCTTTCTCATCCAAGTAAAGAAAAATCTTGCAAAAAAATGAAATTAGCTTCCATATTGATAAAATAAATTACAAAATTCCTTTGTGGTAATGTGAAAATAGACAGAGGTGAGTGGGTGGTAAGCAGGATTAGTCTCAGTAGCAGGCAGTGGGCCTAAATGTTTGAGCCAGTTATGGAGTATTATTAAGTGGGAAATGAAAATTAATTTCACCAGACTGCTAAAGAGCTAGGTTATAAAAGTCAAAAGGAAGAGAATTTGAGGATACACTGTTCCTCTTTTTCTATCTTTTTCAATAAAATTAGTCTAAAATATCACTCATTTAACACGTGAATAAATCCAGTTATTGAAGAAAAAAACGAGAACTTTTTTTAAATTTTTCAGGTTCTCTTAAATACATGTTAAAAAAAGAAGTCACATTTTGCATGTGGATGTTAAAAGTTATACCTTACTTTCAAAAATTTTGCCTAAATGCTATAAATTCATCCTTTGCATATTGTGTGAGACTGAGGAAGAAGTGATTTGTCTTAAAAAAAAAAAGAAAAATCAACCTAAATGGTTGGGATGAAAATAGCTTCTGCTACTAACAGATTTGTGTATGTGTTTATCTTGTTGTGTGCACCCAATAGACATATATTTGCATATACCATAATTTTCTAATATCTGTCTTGTTATCCCCAGTTGTTTGGCAAAGTCATGTTCCTGAATAAAGTGGATAAAGGTTCTCAATGAGGTATTTAAAACTGATAAAACTTTCAAAATCAGTTTTAAAAAGATACCTGTGTATTCTGTTTCAAAGAACGCATAGGGAAAATTCAAAATGGGCTTGACATTACAGTAGATATAATTAGGAAGTTTTGTTTAAAAAAAGGGAAACATTTGTAATGCAAAGTTTTGAAATCAGAAGAACCTATAAACCATGTATCAGTCCATGTGTAAACTGATCTGCAATGGACCAAGACCTTGGTAAACCCTGGAAGAGCTAAGGATGATGCCTTAAGAGGTTTCTGTGATTAATAGTTTTTGGTAGAGGTGGTTTTAGGAAAGAATGAAAATAACTTCAATTAATTGATTTGTTCTTTCTCTAGTTTCCTTTTTCAGGGTAAAGCTCTGTTGTATTACATCTTGATAAGAGAGCAGAAGCATTGTCTGAAGAATGATTAAATAAGGGCCAGTTCTGTTCAAAGCTGTCTTGCATCTCCTTGAACTGAAGCCTCTGAAAACATTCTCCTTCCATCTATATGGTCTTTCCAATTCTGATGATGTAAACTATTTGCCAAAGCATGAAAGTGACAGATTAAGTACTTAAGTCCCAATTGTTACAATTACTAAATGAAAAGAAACTAAATGGCTAAAAAATATTTCTGTATAATAAAAGCACATTATTCATATGGCTAGAATATAAATCACAGGAATAGTCTGTTACTTCTTCCCAGAAAGGATGGAGCAGAGCCAGTCTGTCTAACTTAAGTACTTAAACTTAGTTTCACAGATGTGTCTCTGGAGGACTCAAAGACAACCACATTAATTAATTTTCATAAGATGAAAACAGCACTTGAATTTAAAAAAAGACAAAAACAAAACAACACAACCAGAAGGAAAAAGTCCATCTAAACATCTGAAGTTTAGGCACAAGGTAATTGTCTAGTTAATTTTGTCCATGTTTTAACATTTCTTGTGTTGCCACATATTGATATTGATATTAAATAATAAATAGAGCTAGCTGGTTTATACTGTAAAAACAATACTGTATTTGTAATCAAAAGAAAACAAACAACATCCTCACACCCACCAGAATTTGTTCCAGAGTTATTTGATTAATAATATAAGGAAATTAGTATTTTTAATTAGCTACATTTATGCTTGAAATTTCTATAATTTTATTTGAAATTTCCAGGGTTGTTTGAAGAGGTCCAATAAATCTGTAAATCATGCCAGTTACCCAGTAAATGTGATTTACCATGGGTTCAACAGCCTACAGGTATGTCCAGTCTAGTGCTGTGTATTGTGCAGAAATGTCTCAGCTGGTTACAAAGGAGCTAGTTATGAATTCAGAAATGTATCAGCTCTCGGCTAAACACAGCCCTGCTGACCTGACTATGCTGTTTATATGCCATGAGTTAGTATCCTTAAATAGTTCTTTGGTAACTCATGCAAACCTACCAACTAATTCTAGCTCTCAGGATATCTCTAGCCAGTGCTCCATTTTGTGGTACAAAAATATAAAAAAACTCAAACATCTTTAAAAACAGGCTGTATTAAAGACTTTTGCACTAAGTGGTCTAAATTTTTGTGCAGATTTAATTGAACATATTCATTGCCAGATGTCCTCGTTGGCCATAACACTGCAGAGGTGAGAAACAAGGTCAGAACTTTATATCCTGGATTGTTTTTGGACTAAATACAAAATTAAAGAAGTTTAAAAGAGATTATTAAATATTCAGCGTTTCAGCTATAGCCCCTGAGTAGAGCTAGCCACTTCCATGAAATTCCATGGTCTGTGCATGGATTCTAGTGTCAATATAGAGACGAACTCTACTGCATAAGGACCAATGAAGAAATGATGTCAATCCACAAATGAGTGTTCAAATGTGAATAAAGAATAAGACAATTAAGACTGAGCTGTGAGATAATAATTTTTTTTCCCACAGAAATTATAGAAGTAGTTGTCTATAATATTGTCTTACTTTCCAAAGCTGTTGCTAAGTTTTAAATTCGTAATTTACAACTCAAAGTGCTAAGTATTTATATTTGTTTATAAAAATACAATTCTTCTATCAAAAAGGAGCTTTTCTATTGGAAGATGATGGTTCTTGAAGCAGCTGAACAAACTCACCTGGCAAACTTCTTCCTGGTTATGAAACATGGTGAATCATTGCGCCCCTGGAAAAATCTCATAGGATAATTTTTAATTGTAAAAATACAGTTGAGCTATTTTCAATTGAGTTTTTTTTTCTTAAAAACATCTATCCACGTTTTTAAAATAATATATGAATATATTCATTCAATAATACAGTTGTTTAACACTGTTAGGATTTTTCACTATGTCTGTGTTGGTTTTTTTCCAGTCGTATTTCTTTGGATATTTTTTTAAAATTTATTCTATTGTTGCTTAATTGACAGGAATAAATTTTTTCTTAGATTAACCTGGAAAAACTTTGTATATTTGAGATAAAACAGAAAGTAAAATCTATTTGATAAAATTATTTCTTTGAGTCAAGAAACTGATGACCCTGATTGTTGAGCAATGCTATGAGCAAGAGAGCCAGAACACTCAAACTGAGTGTCACAAAACATAGTTAAAATTTTTACTAGTGTTTTGTTCAAACAAGCATAGATGTGTATCCATTTTGTGTTTTATTTCTTAGAGAGTGTATTATAAATCTACAGAGCAAGCACTTTCAAAACAGCTGATTAGAAATAAAGAGAAATTGAGGTTTCTGCACATAAAGAATTTGCTTACAAATACATTTTTCCCTATTATTTTTTTAACAGCATGCTAGTAATTGTTACTTTACATATGGCCTGTTTGTAAAGCAATTCTTGAATTGTTTATTTTTTTTTTCTCTATTATAACTAGTTTACTATGTCTAGGATAAGTGCTACCTTTTCAAAGACAGCACAACATTTGTCTAACAACTGAAAAACAAAACATCAAGTCCGAAGCCTCTAGTAGTCAGGTTCTCTAAATAACTAACAGAAGGAGATATTCATCTAAAATTATGTTTTCCTCTAACTAAAATAAGACTTTATTGGAAAAAACATAATTTTAGATTTTCTGATCTTTTCTTTCCTGAATTAAAGAAGTTTCCTAGATGTCTAGCTTTACTTTCAATCACCGTTTTAGGAAAAAATAAACTCATTCTCTGGAAGTTCTTATCAGTCTTTGACTAGAAGGAATCTAAAGTTTTATTTACATTAAATAAGTCTTAACATAATTCAAGTAACTGATCCATTTAAGATTTTGTTTCAGGCATCACTGGTTGCTGGGTTTAGTTCTCTAATGGTTCTTTCATGCTTATTTTTCCTTCCTCAGTCTTTACTTAAAAGGTGCATGAAAATTCTATTGATAATTATTAGTTTGGTCTGTTTTTTTTGAATTTGAGGATTTGGGGATTTTTTTGTTTACTTGTTTTGGTTTAGGTGTAATAAGCGTATGGAAAAACTGTTTACAGATTTACTCAGGAGATCCTGGAGGGACATGGCTCTGTGTTTCTGCATAAAAAGCTCTTAACCTTACAATAAGTTAAGAACCATCAATAACTCTATATATTGGCGCACTATTCCTAGAATTCAGGTTAGCATAGAATAAATATATGTTAAACAAAAATATTCTAATTTACTGCTTGTACTGATCTTTACAATGCACTTACATTGCATATGCTAACCATCAGTCTGTCACTATTTGCCTTTATCAAGCTTAGTAGACTTGCTCAACTAAGCTTAGCCCACTGTTATCCAGACTTGTCTTACTAGATGAATGTTAGAACAACAAAAAATAGTCTTTACTATTTGTTTTAAGAATTCCAGATAAAGCTGCAAATCACTTAGAGACACACTCAATAAAAAAGTTATCAAGAGCCATGCAAGAAAGGCACATGACTTGACCTAGAGCTTTTTTTTGTCTGCATTCTGTTTCTCATGAAAAATTACCTGCAAATGAAAGGAAATATTTGCTTTCTGAAATACAAGAGCCTGATGACCTCAGTGAATAATTTCTGTGCCATAACCATGCAGATTCTAGTAATATAGACCCAGTCAAAGACAGTCCTACTCTAAGTATATAATACATTCTGTAGACCCTTAGAGACAGAATGGAAGTGCTTCTCCTGTGACATGATGACTGTGTCAGTACAGAAGTACAGAGCACTGACATAGCTTAGAGACGTGCCGATTTCATAGAAGTTTAGTTCTAGTTTCAGTCTACAATTAAACCACTCTAAACAGAGAACAAAATCTCTAAGCTATCTAAATTTGCAATATTTTCAGTAGAGATTAGGACCTCACAAACATGGATTTTGAAGGTCTTCTGGTATATGAGAAATATACATGAGCTTAGAAGGTATGATGAAGATGCATAGTAAATCTATATCCTCTCTGATAAAAATCTGGAAGTCAAGATGGATGGCTGCATTATATTAAATGGCTCCTGACATCTACTTTAAGGATACTGCATTGCACCTTTAGAAGTTTCATTGACTTTGTTCTTTGGATCACTCTTAATTAAAAAAAAAAATTAACAAAAGAAAATTTAATCATCTAGACTATGTGTACTCACCTAACATCAAATATTTTCTCTTGAATTGAATCTCATTCCCACAACTTAATCTAGCTGCCTGAACACAAAGAGGTAGAACTGTGTGAGATGTCCCAAGGAGGTTTCTCAGCCCACGGCAGTTAAGGCAAGAGAAACTCAAGCATAGGCAAACATTGGCAAAGAGCTCTACGCTTCCTTGCAAGGATGCTAGTGGAAGGTCAGTTCTAATCATAACATACATGAGCGTACATAATGCAACCACCTGATACGGCTTTATTTCCCAGTAAGTGCCCCAGAGGCCAAGAACTAAGCTGATTCTTTCAGACATTGTATCTGCACTGGCTGTGGAATCGATGATAATGTCCTCTCTGTCTGTTTGACCCAGAGGGATGTTTTTTCCTATCTTTAAACTTCTAGCATACCGCTGCCTCTTTATCTTCATTAATCAGAAAGAAAGCCTCAAGTGACTTGCTCAGACTAGTCATCTGCACTATAAATATCTGCATCTAGTCATGACTTTTTTCATCCTTCAATTCCCTTTACAGTATATATTATCCTTAACAAATTGTTTGTTTCTTCCTAGAATAGGTACCTTATATAGGTCACATGAACTGCTCAAGAGTATTCTTTTTGTCTTGGTTAATGACAAAGTGTATCCAAATGAATAGCTCAATCATAATTATTTGTACAACAAAAGATTATAAAGCTGGATGAGAAGAACATTATCATTGTTCTGATATTTAATATAATCAATCTGTCATAATACAAGAAATGCTTAAAATTTAATAATTTGAGCTCACAATTTTGATGTCACTGTACAGACAATTTGTATGGTGAAGAAAGTTATGTAAAAGGAAAGAAGCTAAAGAAGCTGAAAAGCAAGGCTGTTTGATCTACTGTCAAAGTACTATAGACATCAGTGCCAGTTTATACTAATTAATTTTTTTAAAAATAGATATATTTTGAGGGAAAAGTACATACTAAATATATTTCATTTCATTGTAAAGACGTGTTTAAAGAAAGAATTTATAGAAGGCTGGTTGGTGGATGAAGACCGAGCTGTAGAAAAATAGACTGTGGGGTGCAGCACTGAAACAACTAGGGAGACTGTGTTAAGGGAGGCTCTCACACTTTCCTGCAGCAATTGTCACAGCTGTAACCATCTCAAGTGACAGTACATGAATGAATATGACCTGAGAAATATGATGGAAGTTCTGGATAAAACTGACAAAAAAAAAATCGTGTGGGAAGTTGGTGTTGTATGTGAAAGAGCAGCACAAATCCACAGTTTTGCTACTGAGTGGATGATGTTTGTTAGAGAATTTATGGGCGAGGATCTTAGGGGAGGCCAGCAAGGAGAGCAGGCTGGGGTGGCACCAGAAGTTGTGAGGGGACAGAGCCAGGACAGCTGAAGCCAGCTGACCAGAAGGATATTCCATACCATATGGCATCATGCTCAGCAGTAAATACTGGAGGAAGAAGGAAGGGGATGACATTTGATGTCATTGCATTTGTTTCCCAAGTAATGTATATGTGACGGAGCCCTGCTTTCCTAGATATCATTGAACACCTGCCTACCCATGGGAAGATGTGAATTAATCTCTTGTTTTGTTTTACTTATTGAATTGTCTTTATCTCCACTCTGGGGTTTAACATTTTTATCCTTTTGATTCTCAACTGCATCCTGCTGTGGGGGAATGAAGAAACAGCTGTGTAGGGCTTAGCTGCCTACTAGGGCTAATCTTCAGCAGCTGACAACATTTTGAAACTGCTCTCAAAATGGAAAAATGGAAATTTCACATCTATTTTCAAAAAAAAAAGGAAGAAATTTCTGGGAAATGAAATTATAATCAGCTTTAACTCATTACTCTGGAAGATTTTTAATCAAATCCTGCTGTAAGTCATTTACACCTACATGAAGAAGGAGATTGGGAACAGGCAGCATGTATTTACCAGAGCTTCTTTAACAGCCTGATGGTCTTCACTGGTGCTATGTCTGGCTGTGTGGGTGGGGGGAGAGCCATGTATGTAAATTACTTTGATTTTAGCAATATTCTCACAGCCAGCCATAATATATTTGCAGCCAAATCTCCTGAAGTTTGACAAAATTTGCAAAGTTATGTCTTTGGAATGGAATAATCCCATACTCCCATACAGTCACAATATTGTCAAATGGTTAGAGAGCAGCTTTCCACGTAATGGTAACCTGGGTATCCCTGTGGCAAATTAAATATGAACCAGTAGTATAATCCCCATGGCAAAGAAGGTCAGTGATATACTGTGCTGCATTAGCAAGCAAGTAGGCAGCTGGTCAAAAATGTCATTCCTTTCTCTTTGTATTGTGTGTGAAAGTGCTTCTCAAGTACTGTGTCCAGTTTTGGACTTCCATTACAAGGAATAAACTGAGAAACTGCAACAAGTTTGTCTTTAAAATTATTTGGGTACAGAAGAATGATGCATAAGCAGTTTTGGTGACATCTTCTTGAGTGAAAGCTCAAGAGGGAATGTACACACCAGTCAGGAGTGGTTTTGCTTAGTATTTGGACCAGGCACTCTCAAAGATCTTTCTTGGCAACATGAACAGTGGGATTGAGTGCACCACCAACAAGTTTGCAGACAACACCAAGCTGTGTGATGTGATCAATATGGTGGAGGTAAGGGATGTCATTTAGAGGGACATTGACAGGCTTGAGAGTGGGGCTGTGCAGATGAAGTTCATTTTATGAAGCTCAACAAGGCCAAGTGCAAAGCCCTGCATGTGGATCATGGCAAACTGAATCTCAAATGCTTACTAGATGGACAATGGATTGAGAGCTGCTCTAAGGAGAAGATCTTGGGAATGCTGGTGGAACCTTGGCTAAGTCAGCAATGCATGCTTTCAGCCTTGAAAGGAAATTATATCTTGGGCTGCACCAAAAGAGATGTGATCAGCAAGTCGAGGGAGGTGGTTCTGCTCCACTCTGATGAAACCCCATTTGGAGCACTGCATCCAGCTCTGGGGACCCCTGTGGACATGCTGGACCAAGTTCCAGAGGAGGATCACAAAGATGATCAGAGACCTGGAGCACCCCTCCAATGAAGACAGGCTGAGAGAGCTGAAATCATTCCACCTAAAGAAGACTTTGAGAAGACCTTATATCCGCCTTCCAGCACCTAAAGGGAGCTACAAGAAACACAGAGAGAGACTTTTTACTAGGCCATGTAGTGATACAACAAAATGGAATGGCTTTCAATTGGAAGAAAGTGGGTTTAGATTAGATAGTAGGAATAGATTCTTTACTGTGATGATGGTGAGACACTGGAATAGAACAGCTCAGAAAAGCTGTAGATGCCTTATCCCTGGAAGTATTGAAGGACAGATTGGATGAGGCTTTGAGAAACATGGTCTAGTGGGTAGCAAACCTGCCTGTGGCATGAGGTTTGCAACTTGATGATCCTTAAGGTCTCTTCCAACCCAAACCATTCTATCATTCAATTAACTAATTTTAAAGAAACACACCTGTGTGAGTATATCTCATGTAACTCTGGAACAATAAAATAATTCTACAAATTGAAACTGTTTGAAGTAACATCACATAAAAAAAGGATAAAATAAGGAACTAAAGCAATTAATTGATACATATTACCTAGACAAGGCTTAAACAGTTTGACTAAGTTTGCCAGATCAGAAGTAGTTTTTGTGCCCTCTAACCTCATAATAAATAATCAGAACAATTAACCACATTTGATGACCAGTGTAATAACGTGTCACAGCAAAATTTTACAGAATTAGGAACCAGAAGACAATGGTAGTAAGACTGTTGTGGTTTTAAGCATAAATAAGAGAGAAGGAGTAAGCTTTTAAACATACGGTCTTCTGAAAGACTAATTCTTTTTTTTTCTCATTATTTTTTAAAATGAAGAAATAGTAAAAAGTATTTTTAATATGTCCTAAAGGTTTCTTAATTAATAATGGACAGTTGCATCTATTATCAATGCTTTGGGAAAACCTAAGCAAATATGGCTTAAGGTAATAGACAGCAACATGAAAAATACTAATAGCAGAAATTAATTGACAATAAAATTCAGAAATAATAAGTGATTGCCTATGGTGCCTAGTTTAATTTTTTCTTAATATTTCATAAGAATGTTACAATCATAACTATAATCTTTAAATAGCATTGGCATTCCCTCAGGATCCCAAACTTTTTCCTATCTTCTATAGGCAGAAAATTGTAATTAAAAAACTGCTATCTTGTTCATCATAGCTGCTGTTTATATGTTACTGAAAAAGAAAGATTAATGAGCCAATATGCTTTTATCCAAGAAGCATAATTAGTCTGCTTCACTGAAATGAATAATTAAGAGGGACATTTTAAAAGAAAACAATATGTTAAAGGCTAATTAAAGTTTTGGAACTTATATGACAAGCCATGTGTTATGTGTTATTGTAAGACATTTAAAGAGTCAGGGTCACAGTTTTTGGAAGGTCTCATTCTTTGCAATTGATACAATCTAAAATGCTCTTTTTTTAAAGAGCATTTCCTACCAGATTTTTAAATTCCTTGAGTTTCTAAGTTAAAATGCAAATTCTTTTCTATTTTGTTTCAGCTCTTTTATGACACATTTGTGAATTATAAGGTAATTTCTTGTGAACTATAAAAATCTGTATCCAAACTATACTTTAAACAAGTATGAATGGAAAAATTTAACATGCCAATACCATTTGTATATTGGCAATTACACAAATCTTTTTCATATTGCAGCATCTGTGGAAAAAAATTAAAACTATTCACATGCATTTTTTGGATCTATTTGGTACAATTTTTATAGTTTATAAATCAATGAAGTCATACACAAAATGTGTGCAAACTTTAGCTTTCTTCTTCTGTTTCCTTTACACCAAACAAGTAGAACTAATTTTTCATCTATTTATGACAGAAATACCATTATATTTAGTTCTTGTGAGCTTTAACTTGGTGAACTGTGAGAGTATATCAATATTTACATAACTACAGGAGGAGCGGCAGTGTCTTAGCAAGAACAGTAAAATATGTAAACTGTAGACCTGTTCTGTTGGCAGTGAGAATTAACACTGGTACATAATACCATGGTGACAACTATTTAAAAAGAACTTAGATTTAGAGATGCCTGTTTCTGTCTGCTGACTGTAAAATCTAGTTCACTCAGATTGATTTCCCAATTTTTAGGCAACTAAATGTAGCTGAGATTAACCCTATCTTTAGTGTAAATGATGCAGAGTTTTAGTGAAAATTAAAAAAGTGAAATGCTAGAACTGAAACCTGAGGATTACTGTATCCTGAGGTGCATTAAGCACTTGTCTGACTGGTAAGTGATTGTTCCACTGTACTCAACACTGGTGTGTCCTGCACCTGTGTGGGGTTTTGAGATCCACAATATAAGAAGGGAATCAAGTTACTAGACTGGCTGGAGGGCAGCAAACGTGGTGAGGGGCTAGAGGGAATGATGCATGAGGAGAGGCTGAGGATGCTGTCTTAGTGAAGAGGAGACTGACAGGAAAAATTGCTGTCTTCAACTTCATCATAAGGAGGAGTGGAGATCTCCACATGCAAGTGGAGATGGAAGTGCCTATTTCCACTTTGTGGCGTCCAGGAGAGGGTGCAAAGAAATGTCATAAATCTATGTGAGAAAAAGTTCACATATGGTGTTCAAGCCTTGGAAAAAGCTCCCCGAGGAGCTGGTCATGGCTGCAGGCTTCTGATGTTCAAAACGCACTTGGACAACACTCTTAGATATATGGGTTTAACCCTTACGTTGCCCTTTGTGGAGTCAGAAGTTGATTCAATGATCCTTGTGGGCCCCTGCCAGTTCAGAATATTCTATGCTTCAATGAATTATATGGTATATATAGCTAGAAAATATTAATATTTCATAATATGAACCTATTATGTGATTAAATACTATGCTATGAAATCATCAAATTTTGCAAGCAATAGAAGAAAACATTTTGCCTTTTTAGAACAAAAAACTTCAAATTTGTTGATATTTTAAAGGACCCCCTTTTCTGGTAAATCATCTGAAAAATCTTTATTTGATTTGGAACAAGAACAAAATTTGAAATACCAGTTTTCAGCTAAATAAAAAGTAACATCTTGCACAGCTCCAGTGATAGCTGTGTGTGAAATAAAGGCTAAGTGTAGACATTTAAAAATGTGATTTTTGGCAGCAGAGCAAATGGTGTTTGAAACTATTCCAGTCTTTAAAGGCTTTTTCATTATTACTGGCTACTAGAACATTAAGATATTTCAGAACTCAGTTACTTACATAAACTGAGTATTTAAAGATAAAGCTTTAGAGCCATTCAACAATCACTGTAGTAAACATAGGGATATATCCAATTAATATACATAAGGAGATGGTTGATCTTGCTATTTTCCTGAAAAAAGAAAATCCAGAGGAAAGGCAAGAGCAAGTGAAAGAAACACTGGTGTGAGACAGTTGAACTACTCTGAGAATATTCTGAATTCTCAATTCGTCAGTTTTAGAAGTTGACAGCTTTCACAGCTGTGGGAGATAAAGGTGAAGTAGAACTACATTTGCCTCCCAGATGAGCTCTCTGCATTTTAGGCCTTATGGAGACACAGTCAATTCTTCTAAGAGGCTGACGCACAAAAGCCCAGCAGTGCTACAGTGGTGAATGTGTTTTGTACTGATTGAAAAACTAAAGTATGTTGAAATTCCTATGAGACCAGATGTTTTATTTCAAGGTAGAGTAATTCATAGAAAAAAAAATCTCAAAACTCTGCTGCTTAGAAACAAAAACATATCCACTGACAGGTTTCATCAACCTCCACAAAAATTAAAAAAAACCACCAACAAACTAAAACAATTTAAAAAAATCCCAAAAAACAACCACCCTGAGATAAAGTCCTAGTAGATGCTCATGTCAACTTTCATTTAAATCATTTAATGCACAGATATAATTTGATTAGTGTTATGGACTGTTGTCTTCCTACAGTTCTTTCATTAAACAGAGCTTTTCTTTTGTGCTTTCCTTTCTCCTTCATATCGTTATGCAAGTGTACAGTTATGCAAATTCATTATTTGATAAAATAAATCAGATTTATTACAGTGTCCTTCAGATCCTTTCCTGCTGATACAGAATGCACTCTTTCCACCATAACTTTGCTGCCATTTCACTCCACAGCAAGCCGGAGCAGAGAGCTCTATCATTTTAGAGAATTGTTAAAGACTAAGAGTCCACAGGATGTTTGACTTTTGCATCATTGCCAAAACATAATATATTTAAATAATATCTTTCAAAAAAAGACATACAGAACTTCATCCTTTGCTCTGCGAGGTGACAAACTTTCTGAAAAGTATTCCCAAACAACTGTTTTAACCCCTCTATTAGTGTTCTTTGACCTTTCTGGCAGAAATCCCTTTTCCAGTGCTTTCACCAGGTTTTTCATTATACAAAGACAGCTTCCAGAGCTCCCAAAGTTCCTCATCCTTTAACCAGTCTTGCATCCTAAAGCCCTGACAGCCCAGTAATGTGTTTCGAAATGAAAATTTGTTTTTCAGCATGAGTAACAAATCAAGCCTAGACTGTATTTTGTCGTATTTGTAATGTGTGTGTTGAAATTCAGCTCTCATTTTCAATTCACAGTTAGGGCTATTCTGAGTCTTTTACATTATTTAGAAGGCTACATTGCAAAAAATAAAATGGAGCAATAATACTTCATGCTTCCTGAGGACCTAAATACAATTGTAAGCTCCTCCAATTTTTTTTTTTTTTTTTTTTTTTTTTTTTTTTTTTTTAGTATTATTTACCTTTTCCTTGTGGAGGGCTTCCTGCTTTTGTATACTTTGACCTTTGACCATTTTGAGAACCTATTGCAATAAATTGCTTTTTGGTCCTTTCTTTGTCCCTTTTACCAATTTGTCTTGCTTGGGAAGATTTTTACAGTGCTTTATTTTTCCTTCAATTTTCTTCCAAATAACCTATGAAAAGATTTCCATTGAAATCTTAAAAAAATGCTTGAGTTTTATGTCAAAGAATTAAATGATCCACAAATATAACCAAGAAACCAACAGTTAAAAATACACATATGATTCAAATGAGCATTCTAAAAATTTGGGAGTCTCTCTGATCTTAAAAATAGTGATGTACCTGAAAATAAGATTAATTCATTTGCGAAAGGTAAGTACAAGAACTTCAAGAATCTGATCATTGAAAGCATGATCAACATACATCAAGGAAGCAATTTGTGAGTTGTTTAAAAAGAAAAAATAATGAATAACAATTATTTTTAACTGAAAATGGCTAAAAGTAGAGAATTAGAACTTGATGAAATGAAATTTTTATTTTTCAGAGACCAGTTTTGAAAACTCAGGTCTATGAACAGCAATACTAAAATTTAATGTGATCAGAATCAAGATGAAATGAGTTTATAAAAAAAAAAGAGAGGAGAAATTTATGATCAAAGGAATAATCCAAGAAATATTTTTATACTGATATAATTAACTGTTAAAAAATATTCTTTCTTCTCATTTCCACTAATGTATAATGATGATCATAAAATATCTCATTCTAAGTTAAAAATATTCATGAATTTTAAATATTTCAGAGTATCATCATAATACTCTATTGGGTACTAAATATTAGGCTTCTGTTTGTCTAGGAGAAAAACTGAAACAAAAGATATGTAATAGACTAAGCTAAAGGAAGAAAAAAGCTCACCTGTTTGACATACTGCTCCCTCAAAGACCTCTATGGAGAATTTTCTTTAAAATTATTGCATGTATTAATTTATATATTAGATCTCTAATGCTTTTCTTAATCTTTTTGTGCCTCAAATTCCCACTGGTAAACTAAAAATCCCTTTTTTTTTCTCTCAGTTTTTCTCTTCTGTAATAAGACATATCCTGGATATCACCTCCTTAAAATACCAATGGTATAAATACTTCAATTACTTGGAAGAGAATTGTTGGATTCATTATTGAAAAAAGTTAATGAAACAATAACAACAGAATATGAGCTCATTTACGTATAGCAATATCAAAGCAAAACAAAAAAGAAAACAGTGTAGGTATGGACATGGTCAAAATTGTGGGGGGATAGAATGTAAGAGAATAGAGATAGTTCAGAAGGCAATCTCACCCCTGAGGAGTTGCAGCTGAACTAATTACCAAAGATTAGGAACAGGCCTGCCCTTAATAGGCCACAGCTGCATCCAGTAAGGATGAGTGCTACAAAAGAGTGGGTTAGCTGGCTGAGAGGAGAGCTAGAGGGTTTTTTGCTGTAGGAGGAACAACAATGACAACAGAGCTACCCATGAGAAATCACCAAAAAGGTATGGAACTTTTGCAATAAGATGCCAACACAAAATCAGGGTTAGATTCTTTGCACCATAGATGCATACTAGAATAAGGATTCAAGACTCACATTATAATTGTTTCCTTATTTTCTTGCCAACAGGAAGATAGGATAACTGATAAGTGACTATGACAATAAGAAAAGATGAGTTAGTTTTAAATCTCAAAAGACCAGTATGAGTGCCATGAAACAATGCATGTCCCCAGATGTAGCCTGGTCATAAGTCGGTTTAACAGCAAGGTAGAACCACTGATCTTTTCATCTCTGAATCTTCCTCTATGTTCTCCCATGCATACAAATCATGTGTAAGAGCCTAAAATGTAGATGATTTTTTTCCTTTTATTTCTATAGATACCAGATTTTCCCAGTTAAAAATGTCTGAAATTCTACTTCTAGTCATTCTGAGTTTTTGGTTTCTTTTTTCCATATAGTTTGAATTGATTTGTGTTTGAGCATTTTTCATGTATTATTAGCTTCCCTCAAATTTGATAAAGTTCCTTCTTGGTCCTTAATTTGAGATTCATTAATTCTTTAATTTCTTTTGCCCTTTCTTTCCTTACACAGTTAGTTAATACCCTCTTGTCCTTTATAACAGATTCTTTTTGAAACAGTTCTGTACAAATTCTTCTTGTGTTTGTCACAATGACTGTCATTGCTTGTGCAGCAGACCTTCACTGCATTCAGAAAAAGGCATTTGATCTGAACAAAAGGCAAAAGGGTAAAAATAAGTTTGGATAGTAGTATGTATGTGAATTGCCAACGTTAACACATTTAGAATCACTTAGAAGACAGCTGCACTTTGTTAGGAAGTTCATATTCCTTGGCCTGTTCTCCTTTACCATTTGGTGCCTTAGCAGAGTCTTGGCTCAGATCTTTCTGCATTACCTGCTGATGCTGCAAGCTCCTTTCACTCAGAAAAGTGGTCTGACCTTTTTAGTAAACATCAGCTATGAGGAATTATGAGCATTTCTGAACAAAAATTAAGTTATTTTTGAGATGCAGTTGAAATCTTAATTAGATAACAGTGTCCTCATGGGGTTTTTTTTTTTTTTGGTGGCACTTAGAACCAAAAAGATACCAGAGTTTATCTTCATTTTGAATACATTCAAATTTTGAAAATTCGAAGCAAATAGTTTATTTTACTACAGAACCTACATTGCCATGGCTGGAACATTTAAGCTGTCATTGTACCTTTGGGTCAAAATCAGTTGCCTTTTAGATGACTGCAGCCTGTTCATCCCTTTAAAACCTCCAACAGCTGCAGGACACATTCAAGCAAATTTGCCAGGCTAGAAACTTTCTATCAGAGCACATCTGCCTTTGCTGGTGAAATAAACTGACTGCACAGTATTTGAAGTACTTGGCTTGAAGTACCTCCCCAGACTTTAAATATCAGTCTGCCTGAAACACTACTGAGATGTTCTCAACTACAGCCTTTTCCCCTACCAATGTGCTTCTTTCTCAGCAATATGTTTCTAACTTATCCTTGCCACATTCAAAATAATTGCTGCACTGCCTGATGCGAATTTGCTTCAGCTCCTCCCTTCTACTTTTGAAGACATTGCTATCACTGATCTCTGTTCTTTGCTTTGAACAGTAGTTCAGTTTGTTTTGTGGATAAGTGCCTTTGCACACTCTTGTTAGAGTTTAATGATGACATGCTTCACCAATCATCTTCACTCACATTTTTTTAAAGCAGACAGCTTCACTTTGAAAAAAAATGTATTTTAAAGAACAATTTTTGTCTCTTGAGATAAGTCACATGTCTTATCTACTCTTCCACAGTTCCAATGCCTCATCCTTCCTGCAGAAATAGACAGTTCAGAGCTGTGGTTGCTATCCCTGTCCCAGCCCTACCAGACTCACATTGTCTTCATACTCATGTGGAAAGAAAAGCAAAAATTATCTGTCTACACTACTACTCATCTAAGAACCTGTTTAATGATTTTGCACACAATAAACCACTGAGGAAGACCACAAGGTATATAAGCAGATTTCTTCATAATGAGATCCTAAAACATCCTAATTTTTACTAGAGTAAGAGTTTAGGGACCAATGGAATCAAATGTTTAATTTAAAATTTTGATACTCTTGAGAAATTAAAATGGAGCCCTCAGTGTCAGGAGATGAAGTTCTTGCTAGTGACACAAGTTAAGCACGTGAACAGGAAACTTAACAGAAGCTACAATGTGAACTTGTCGGGTTCATCAGCTTGTCAGAGTAACCCCGAGAAAAGTTCCAAAGTCTGTTTTCCCAGCCCGGTGCTTAAAGAAGGAGTCAGGGCTCTTCATTTCTCGGTCTCAAGGTTGTTTATTTTATCTATAAAAAATTTTCTCCTGCCCTGCTGAGGTCAGCTCACCAAGACAGTTCGAGGCACTCTGCCTGCCCACAGGGTGGTGTTATGTCTTTATACTAAAAACTATGTATACAATGTTTACAATTACTTTCCAATACCCATCACCTATGTTAGACAGTGAGCTTCTACTCTAAACCAATCTGTACGTGTCAACATCACAGCAGAAGATGGAGGCCAAGAAGAAGAAGGAGAAAGGCTGGACACACACAGTTCCCTCCATCTTGCCTCCTGAACCTCCATACCAAAAACCCTAAAATCTACTTTTCCACCCTGTGATAACTTCGCTAATATTCTACTTAAACTCTTGTGGCTTACTGATTGTCATAGAAGGTTGGTAATTTGCTCCATGGGTCATAATCAAACCCACACGGGCATTTTGGGCTCTGTGCCAGGGTCTCTGAGACCCCTCGCTGGGGTCTTGGCTGCTCAGGACAGCCAGAGGGATGTCCTGGGTCCTGACATGAACTTAAAAGACATAATTTTATCTGGCTAGGGACTACTGTTATTGAACAGTAAGTCTAAAGTATCTTGCCTTGCAAAAAAAAGAGAAGCTGATGGAATAGTGCCAATTGCCTCCTACAGTCCAAACTGAGTACAGCAAGTTTGGTGAACCTGGGCATTTGTACTTGATCCTGAAGAAGATGGTGCTCTGCCCTAGACCAACTTGTATCTGGAATCACAACAGAGCACTAGATGAAGCTGCCATAGACAGGGATAGTACACATAAAACAAAGGGTAATATCTACTCCTCACATATTGTAACCATCAAAAATTATCCAAATACAAAAGAAATTACCTTAGATTTCAGTCACTGAGACTTGACTAACAGTAGGTAGCTACTATTTAAGGGTAAATATTTCTTCTATGCTATTCTACCCTTTATTTTCATCTGGAAAGATTAAAGGTGAATTAGTAAAAGTCTTATATCTAAATGTTAACATGCATCCCTTTCAGGTTTTAATCATTTCAAATTATCATTACATAAAGCAGACTGACAATGCAACACCCTGAAAGGCTAAAATTTTGCTTCAGCCTAAAATTCTTTGAGATAATACATGCTCTTTGCAGCTGCCAGCACTTGATAAATGTTTTTTACTTACTTCCCTTTTTTTTTTTTTTGCTTTTAATAACAAGCTAGAGACAGACCAATTTCTACACAATATATAACTCAGAACACATTGTGACTACCAATGAGTTTTTTGCCTAAGAATATATTTGCCACCCTGATTGGAACATGTAATGCACAATTTATTCATCAAAACAATTTATTACAATTATTTTTATTCTCTTTAAGTAAATTTGCAAGCAGCAAAACTTAATCTTTTCTTCTTCAAAAAAAGGGTACCCCATTACCCTCTGACAGCTTATAATATGAAATATTGTATCACAAAGCAGTCAATAATGAGGGAGAGAATATCTGTTTTCTTGCAATTAGCTTTTTTGGTATTTTTAGGCTGCAACCACAGAGAAAAAAACTATTATATTATCAATCTTCTAAGTAATGCAGGAGAAAAAGGTTTGGCATATTAGTCCTACATTGAATTATACTTTTCATGCTTTTTTGAAGCATTCATTTCATATATAGGGATCTGCTAGTACTTGCTTTAAATTTACCAACTTTTTGACTGAAGCTTATATCTTTCAATGTTAAGTATCATTGCCAAGAAGTGGAATTGCCATAAATTGTGATGGTGTTCACAGGGATCCCAAGAAGATGGAAGAGATGAGGATCTGACTCCATGTTTCAGAAGGCTAATTTATTATTTTATGATATATTATATTCAACTAGAATGATATATTAAAATTATATTAATAGAATAGAAGAAAGGATTTCATCAGAAAGTTTGTAAGGAAAGGAATGGAATGAATAACAAAATCTTGTGACTGACCACACAGTCTGATACAGCTAGGCTTGATTTGCCACTAATTAGAAACACTCAACATGGACCAATCACAGATACAGCTGTTGCATTCCACAGCAGCAGATAATTATTGTTTACATTTTGTTCCTGAGGCTTCTCAGGAGAAAAAATCCTAAGGAAAGGATTTTTCATGAAACAGGTCTATGACAATAAATGTATAGTTTTGTAAAATCATATGTCCACCAAAGTGTTTACAGGCACATCATTTTAACTTAGTTTGAAAAATTTATAAGTTTATTAGTTGTAGATGTCCAAAAACTCATGGAAGAGAAATAACAAGTAACTAAAATCTACTTATGGTAAAAGGCATAAAATTACTATGGTGAATGTGATTTCCAAGTTATCATTTAAGTTTAACAAAAACCTTGTAGTGTATTAAATTATAAATTTCTAGGTATGTCTATTAGAGGGAATGTGAATTAAGATTTTCAGGTCTTATTTCCAAAAATGCAAGGATACTAAAGGTTTGAAGTTCCCTAGGCCTTAGGCAGCTCTTCAAACAATTTTTTACTGTGATGCATTCTGTCTCATTATGCATATACACATACACATATTTAAACTTTTAAGTAAGTATAAAAATAACTTATAATGATTTTGAAACTGTTATGCTAAATGCCTTCCTGTTGGCTCATAGAGGGCTACCATTTTATTTCAGATTTCCTAGCACAGACATTTTGTATTTTATCACCTGTTTCCAAACTAACAGGAAAGTAATCATGACTGGTGACAACTGAACAAGTGAGACATATTAGTCTCACTTGTCATATTAGGATCCAAACTTCTTTAGTCATATTAGGATCCAAACTTCTTTAAGATAGCCCTCACTTAAGCATGGAATGTAACTTAAAAGAATTATCTGATACAATGAGATTATTGTATTTAGAGATTATTTTTGAAAGAAGGAATTAAGGATTACATTCTAATACAACAGTACAGTATTGTGAAAAACAAGTTCTGCTGAGTGAGACTTTTTGATCTCTCTCTTAACATCTTATTATTGCTGTTATGTTCACAGTGTTGCTTTTTGGTGTACTAAAAGAAGTGTTTCTTGTCTTTTTCTTTCTGTATGGGGTTGGAGGAGCATAGATTTCTGAGCACAGAAAGAGCATGGAATTCTGTAAAATTTCTTACAGAACTGAAATCCTTATTCAAGTGTCATGTGTTCACTATGCTCCTAAACAGTCTTAAGAATTTATTTCAAGGAACACTATGTTAATTTCTTAAAACTTTAAGTCTGCCAAGTTTTTCAGAACAATCTGTGACAAACTGAATCACAGTATAATAGAATAATTTAGGTCTGAAACAGCTCCTGTAGGTCATCTGGTCCAACCTCATTCTCAAAGCAGGCTGGCTTCAAAGTAAGAGTGGGTTTTTCAGTCTTCACTGTCTTAGTTTTGAACATCACCAGGGTGGAAATTCCACACAACCTTCCTGGGTAACCATTTCCAGAGTTTTTATCATTCTTTAACTGAGATGATGTAGTGATGCTTCAGACAAGGGTTTCTTGTTACCCCTCTCCTTGCACAAAAGTTCTCTTATGTATTCTATTCATAACTTTTCCTCCTCCTTATAGCTCATTTTTTTTACTTGAATTTTTGTCTTAAACTTCCATTACATGTTTCCCCCCCCCCCCCAAAATCATATTGCCACTCTAATGTCCTCTGTAACCTCAAATCCATTTTTCTTCAAGCACTTTCTGAGCTTTTTCTCATACACAATTTTTTGCATTCACAAATATATCTCAAAAAAAAGTCTCTTATGCTTCTTTTTAATGAGCCATTATGGTATTCTCTTTCTGAAGGAGTAGCATCTGTGGCACATTTAATAATTCTGAGACTTTATTCATTTTGCTGCACAAAACCGCTTCATGTTTTCATATGCCAGAAGTGATCCACCATATTTCTTTACTTAAATATTCTCACAGAAGAATCATTAATTTTCAAGAGCAGAATGAAGTGCATACATAAACAACAGTTTGGTCTCTTAACCCTTGAAGATAGAATCAACAATAAGAAAATACATTCATTCTTATTCTGCTTTATGCTTCCATCTTTGATGGGCAGTAGTTCAAAATTAAAACTGGAAAAAAAATCTGTTTACATGTCCCAGCGCTTGAAGATCAGGTTGGCAATACGGTTTTAAAGTAAAATAAGGAACACTGTGTACTAGGGTAGCAGTTTTAGCAGCAACTGCTGTTAAGCATTCCTGCTTCCAGCAGTAGAGCAGCAATACATGAACAACCAAATAGGAATAGGTGAATAACTGATTATTGATTGATGATTTGACTGGAAAATTATTGCCATTGAACTGCTTTTATTTCCTCAATTTCTTCTCTCTGGAATGAGCCTCCCAGATGAAACCATATTTCATCTGTTTGATGTGAAACATTCACCTTCACACAAAATAGAACAGTAACTCTGGAAGACTGAGAGAAAGGATGATAATGCATAAAATAATGTACATTTTGGAGAAATATTTTTCATATCTCCTTATGTCAAAATATCTAACAATTAGCTCCTGTTTTACTCTCACTTGGCTATTTGTCAATACCAAATATATATAAGTACATTGAAATGGAGATGCACATCTAACAATTAACCAGCAAAAGAATGTTCCACATATACCCTATGCCTGAAAAAATGCGAAAACTCTCACTTTGACTCCTAAATTTCATCCTGCATATGACAGAGTCTTCAAGACTACAGAATTCTCTAATCGGCTTCAAGTTTAGAAAATAATGTCTTTTCTCAGTGCTTTTTTTGTGTAATGATTTCATTTATATTACTAATATTGTGCTATGATGTTTGGGTAGGCAAAGATTTGTTTTCTTTTGGTTTTCTTGCCCCTGAGTGAAACAATTTAGTATGTTACTTGAGAAGAGTAGGAACCATGCCCTGAAAATGAGGACATGGTAAATGAAAGAGCAGTTTATAATATTTATATAAAAATGTCAAAATGCATGTGGCTGCTGCCTGCAGTTATATCATGACACTCATCTAAAAGAATTAATCCATATAAATGAATCTGTTGCAAGAGGCATAAAGACAAAGTGATCAAAATGTCCAAAGATGAAATATCCTTTACAGAGACTAAACTGGTAGCACTTTAAAGAAATTTATGAATATTCAGAATCCATTGATTATTTACTTTTGGAAAAGTTCCTTTAACATAGCTCAAGCCAAAAATGCAAAGAATTACTGATTTCTAAAAGCATTGGCAAGAATTTTTCTGTGTCTTTATGTAAAATACTGCTAAAGTTGTGGAGTACCACCACACACTTTGGCTTCTGGTATGTTAGAGATTATATTTCATGCTTTCAATAGAGGCAAGATGCATTAATTTATTTTTCTTTCCTCTGAAAATGACATCTAATACTAAGAAATCCCCAACCAAACTCAACAAACAACCACAGCAAAACCCCAGCCATCACACACGCCTCACAGGGCCTTTATACAAAACAAATTTGATTTCTGATCACTCTTTTTGCTGTGATGATTTTACAGTAGTTACCATAACAGATTTCCTGATCTGAACAAAGCTCTTTTATTCATCCCAAATCTGCTCTCCCTCCCACCCAGCTGAATGATGCAGAATTGTCACTTAGAGCCATGAGAAAGAGAAGTGCAAGCAGAATGTTGTATAATTTGTTGATTCTGGCTTCTGCTGTCTTCTTGCAGCTGCTATGGTCTGAAGCGTTAGATGCTTGCTTGAGCTGGGTTTCAGATTAATATTTGCTTGCTTGTAATTTAACAAAAACAAAGTTTTTAAAAAAATGTTTGTCAATGATGTATGCCTTCAGGGCTGAATGTACTGGAATAATTAACAAAAAAGCAAGATAATTTGAAGAATTAGACATAAGAATCACAGACAAATATTATGTTTCAATATATGTTATAAAATATTAACCAGGATTTTATAACTCTACATTGACAGAAATTAATTAAAGATGATCAGCTCTTTCTTGTGATCAGACTAGTAAGGAATTTAAAGAATGTCTAAAGCATTACTTGAGAAGGAAAACCTATGTTTTCAGAGATTTTCTGTATTCACTCTATTCTTCTGTTAGAAACAGCTGTCTGTTTAGCATCATTAAAGGAATAGAAGAATTAAATCACTGAGAACTTTTGGTAAGTTTCATCTACCAAGCTTTTTGCTTCCATGCAGAATTACTGAGCCAATTTCTGCTTCAGTCATTGCTGCATCACGTTATGACAATAAACTTGTAAGCTTTAACCCTAAAAACCAGACTAACCAGTAGCTTCTGTCAGATTTATTTCTTTAAATCTATACATAATAAAAAGGTCTGTGATAACAGTCTATCTTTCCTTATATTGCAACTCCTAACATTATAGGACTTGACTAATAGTAATCCTGTCATTTTACATCACCGGTTAGGAACTCTAACCATATTAAAAATGAAATATATAGCTGCATTTGTCAAAAGTGTGTCTGTGGTATCTCTGCTGTATTCAAAGCTTTGCAAAAAAGCCATGGTTTAGATGGAGTGTGATCTTGAAAGATTTAACACGACTGTACACTACAGGCAGGCAGGATGTTTACTCCAGCTCTTTGAATTATGTAAATGTGATCAGGTCTCTCAGGACATCCTTCTTTTTATTGACTACTTGCACCACACACATACAATAGTTAAACAGAAAAGAAGCTTTATGTGGTGTGGCATCCATCTCCCATAAATGTTTATACCAGCAGTTGATCTGGATTAAGTTGAGAGTCAATTTTCTTTAGAGTAGCTACTGTGGAGTTATTTTGGTTTTCCAGTGAAAACTTGTGGATAATGTAGTGATGTTTTTGTTATAGCTGAGCAGCTCTTACCCAGAGCCAAGGGGTGTTCTGCTTCATGCCTCACCCAATGAGAGAGCAGGCTGAGTGTACAGAAGAGGTTGGGAAGGGAAACAGGGCAGCAGACCCCAGCTGACCAAATGGGTATTCCATACAGTGTGGTGCCATGCTCAGATAAGGCTGGGAGAAGGAGAAAGCAAAGGAGTTTGTTTGAAATTATGGCATTTGTCTTCTCAAGTACTCATTGTGTGTGATGGAGCCCTGCTTTCCTAGAGATGGCTGAACGCCTGCCTGTGGGAAGCTGTGAATAAATGATTGGTTTTTCTTTGCTTGAACCTGCAACTTTTGCTTCACCTATTGAACTGCCTTTATCTCAACCCATGAATTTTCTCACTTTTACCCCTCTCTTTCTCTTCACCATCTCACTGCAGGGAGAGTGAGCAAGCAGCTGTATGGGGAAAAATTGCTGGCTGGGGCCATGACAGTGGTGTAGATGTCTAAAATTACATTGGTAGCTATTCTCCAGAGAAACAGACATTTCTGGTGAACAATTCCTCTGACATAATTTAGACTGTTACAGTAGAATGAGTTAAATTTTTCTGCATGTTTTTTCCCTCTATTGATTATAAAGGGATGTCAGAAACATTAGCTCATGTATAAACTGCATAGTAAACATCTAGAGGAGGAGTAAATTAACCTCACTGAGTTACAAACTTAAGAAACAAAAATTGCACATAAAGCATATCCAAATAAGCATTCAGCCTAAAATTTTACTTCCAGACACTGCTCTTTGCTCCACATAATTTCCCTGACTTGTACTGCCAGTGTTAGGTTTGGAGACTTGGGGTTCAAAACAACTTGTTTAGCTCTGAATACCTTCTACCTCTCTCTACTCACACACATAACTCTTTTTTAAACAAAAAAATCCCCCAAACCAAACAAAAAATAAAATTTAAAAATTACTTATTTTTGGTGTGATGTTTTGTATGTTTAAAGAGTGTGTCCCCCACTTTTCCACTGGGAAATACAAGGGTAAATTTCCTTATCCTCCTTAATTGTCAGCAAGGAAGGCATCTGCATTTTATAATTAAATGTTTTTTTTTTCCTGCAATCATTTTCCCTTAATTTACAGTTACTCATCCAGTGAACCCCCATATAGTCAGAACTGGGTTTTTTTGTAGTAAAAGTACCCCATAATTCTAAAGAAATTTTATGTTGCTACTTGTAAATATACAGAATTTATAACCTGTATAATAATTTGACATTAAAAATCACTGCTTCTTCAATTAAAATAGAAGTTCTATCTCTCATGTTCCTACATGGAACACAGGTCACAAATCCTATGACCTTCTCAAAGGACAGGAGCCTAGTCTAATACACTCCACATCATCTATAGGAAATGGGTTCCATATTATTTTTCATATCTATAATGACTTTAAATATGTAAGCCTTCTGAATGCAACTATGCTGGTGGGAGGTCCTTTGTCCCTGTAGCATCCTTGAGCACTGCATCAGAGTTTCTCATGACTTGGTGTGAGTTTCACACTGAACACTGGTACAGATTTCTCAGGGAGGTTGCACACTCTCCATCCCTGGAGATTTTCAAAAGCTTCCTGGGGGTAGTCTGGGGCCACTGGCTCTATGTGGCCGTGCTTGAGTAGGGGGTTTGGACAAGATGAATTGCAAAGGTTCTTTCTAGCCTCAAGCATACAGTTCTTTAGTGGTTTTTAAAATATTTTTTAATTTAGCCTCTGTTAGGAAAAAAATTCAGTTTTTTTATAGTCAGACCCTGTTGACTGATACAGAACTTAATTCTTACCAGCTACAGATTCTGGGAAGTTAAATGTTCAAGAGATGGAGAAGAAAAGTGAAGAATGAAATTGAAGTTTAAAAGACTTATGTAAAAGCTAAATTTTAAGATGGGGAGGACACCAACCGATGGAGCAATTATTACTTACTGCACCCATTTACTTTATTCATCAGAGCTTTAGGAACATCATGAAGTTTTTAGTGATTATGTTACAAAGACACATTGCTGAAGGTTGGTGAATAGATATAATCCAAAGCACCGAAATAACTAATCAGGACACAGCTTTTAAGTGTCAATCATGTCCTAAAGTGGATTACTGTAGCACAATTATGATTCATTAATTTTGAATTTAAAGGTGTAGATGAGAATAATTTAATAGGGTTTGTGCATACCTCCTTCTCCTGTGGAAGATGAAACCAATAAAATGATAGGGGAAAAGTTGAAAATTGAATTTCTACTTTAATTTGAATAAAATATTCTTCTTCCTTATTCTTCTTTTGTGCCTTTTTGTTCAATTCTCATATGAATCGTATGTTCAGTGAGAGATAAGAAACTTCAACAGCTCACAGAATGTTCACATATTGTGTAACTGAGCTCTTTTTTACTTGCTTAGGACTCTGACTTCTTTCTTTCAACTTCTGAACTTTAATATCCTTCCAAAGAACAGATTTGTTTGGGATCAATTATTGCTTTTATACCTATTTATAGTAAAAAATAAAAAATTGAGCAGTGCCTCTTTCAAAAAGTCAATTTAATGTTAAAAAAACCATGAAGTGTACCAGAAATGGTAATGTCATTCTTTACTGGTAAAAGTTACTTAGTGATTTGCCTTTCACTGCTTTTGTCCATCACTATGGTCCTCCTAAATGCTGATGTGTCTCTGTAGTGTTCCTCAACTTTTTATAAAAGAAACCTAAGAGGACTATTTTTCTATTCATATAGATACTGCACACCAGCAGCTGTTTTGAAACTATCCTTGATAGTCTCAGATATCTCAGAAGAGGAGCTGTCTTTAAAGGCTAGTATTCTCCCAAGCTCTGGGAGAAGGCATAGCCAAAACCTGAAAACTTTTCTTGTCAGGATAGGAAAACCAAAACATGAGAGCATGGCAGACTTTTCTGATAGTCACCATATAAACTGAATGAAAAAGCTTTTATTTCTTTGCCTATTTTTTATACAACTGCTATTAGGCATATTACCATTTTAGAAGTTATCAATAAGAGCTTCAGTTTACCTTTCAGTTTTACCCTAATCTGCTATGATGTGACTTTGGGTAGCTGGATTACTCCAATGAATTCTTTACCCAGGATATTTATTTAATGACACTGCCAGAAACTGGGGCTGTGGGAAAATTAGCAAGTGTCCTTGTTCTCCCAGCAGACTCACAGCTCTATTCAAAATGTGACTGAGTGTCTTGCTGCTGAGCTACACAAGCTATAAAGTGAACTATCACTACAAGGGTTTGAGATGTAGAGCTGTCTGCCACAGATTTTGAAGGCTGTCCCCCATGCTGTAGAGGGATACATGAAGGCTGCAGGGCAACAGGGAGTCTCTTAGATTTTGTAAGTACTGTATTATACAGGGTATTTCTTTATACAGTATATTTGCTGGTGATGGTCTATATTGCATAATAGCTCATCCATGAAATCCCAAAGAGCCATTTCAGAATGACTATTCAGACAGGATCCAATACTAAGTCTAAAGAAATCAATTAAAAGCAGGAGGCTGCTGGCTGGAATTGGGGTCAAAACTGAATGGAAGAAAGGGAACACCAATGGGCATTAAGAAGACATGTCTACATTCTGAATGCTAGAGGCAGGTATATAGAGACCATCTTTCAAGAAGAGACAAGGTCAAATACTGAAACTGTTCTAAGATTAGAAAGTAGCAGAAAGCAATTCAATGTTATTTATTCAATAAGGTATCAGCTCCTTAGGATATTCTTAACATGGATTACTTGACATCCTCTTATTTCTCTTCTTTCACTTTGTTACCATTCAGAAATGACCATCTTCATTAATCTAATGCAAATGCAGCACTAGCAATACTACTTCAAATTAAAAATAAGGTAAAATATTCATGAGCAGTTGATTTAGCCTACAGAAACTGTTCATGACTTCTGTGGATAAACTATGTTTTTTATATTTCACACAGAGAGACTCATTTGAAATAGATAGTCTGGATAAAACATTTTCATCCCTGTGAATGAATTTATCCACAGATGTTATGGCAGAATTTATTATAATCAGACCTTCATTTAGAGAAGGCTTTATTTTGGTTTAGTTTTCTTTTGTTTTTAATAAGTAACACTTATTTTTAAATAAAATCTTAAATATATATATATAAAGTTATTTTCCATTTGATACTGCCTTGTTTGTAGGCATTTGAGTTATTTTACAATACAAGGAAAATATAAATCTCTCCTTTGTACTAAAGTACAAAAAATGCAGTGATATTACTCTGTATAAGATGAAATTATATCTTTCCTGGTAAAACAGGAAATTATTGTACATTAGATGTTTCTTCTGGTAAGCAAAAACTGAATGCAGAATTTATTTATGACTTTTAATAAATAATTCACTAATCCCTTCTGTACAAGCAAGACACTATTGATTCTATTTGTGTGATAATATTCAGTTTAGAAAGATCTTTGAAAGACTATCTAACATATTTAAATGAAAATTAATTGATTGCCAAAGTACTAATTAAAAGGGGAGAATAAAAATAAAGTTGATGAAGACAACAGATCAAGTTCTCTTTTATAAATGATGCAATATTTTCATCTCAAAATCATATGAAATTGATAGCTAAATGAGTATTTAAACCCATTAGAGGGAAAAAATGTGTAACCAGTGGTCCCAAGATTAATACCTTGAGAAGTCTTTGCATATTGTGATGCTCCCAGTCATAGTGCTTGAAAGTATGTGCTCTTGCTTGGCTTTGCTCTTCACAGTTATGTACAAGAATGACCACAGCTACTGCCCTCGTGGGAGTTGAAAACAGCAGAGGGAATGGAATGGGTGCTATCTGCTGTTATAAATGAGCATGTTATGAAAATCCTGATAAAAGAAATAGAATGTGAGATGTGACATGTATTAATTTTAAGACAGCTATGCAGTTATAAGGCACAGGGTAACAAGATAATTATGAGAGCAATGATGTTGACATGTGAGATCAAATACTTTTCAACATCACCCGCGTGTCAAAACTCTATTGTTGTCGGAACATTTATGTGAACAGGGTTTGAAAATAGAGTAATATTGCCTTGGAAACCAACCAATACAGGCAAAACTGAAATAGAAATCAAAAAATGCTTTTTTCTAAAGCAGAAACCATCAGGATTTGTTGTCTGAACAATACTTCAACATCCCTTTTTATTTCAAATTATTGTTGGGTGGAAAAATAGAGTTGTATAGAGCACAAATATTGACTGCAAATGCTTTTTGAATTTCACACATAGAAATGCAACAGCTTAAGAATAGCAAGCTAGTTCATTTAAATCTGGCTTTAGGGGCCTTGCTATATGGCCCATTATCTCTTGGTGCTTTGTGTGACACAGCATCCAGAGCTACAGCCACATGAAAAAGAAATTAAAGTGCTCAACAGAACAATTCACATCTAACACGGTAAATGGAAATCAATGGACACACCAGTAATTAAAACATCAGCTGAACAAGCTCAAATTAAGATCATTTGGAGAAGGTACATTTGTGACAGTTAAGATTCCAGCCAAAACTTTATAGAAAAGGTCAGATAGAAAAATGTACAGAACCTTTTTATTCCTGTCAAAATGTAGACAGAACAGAAGCACCTTATACCAGAATGAAACATGAAATTTTGCACCATGTGGCAACATCTCTCTTCACAGAGAGAAGCAAGCACAATTTAGCAAGGACTTGTCCTGGGAAACACAGCGAGAAACCTCAAAGAACAGAAAACAATTGTTATCTCTAGTTGCTGCTCCTGATGTTTTGCATATGTGGAATGTGTTAGGAAGATTGTTTACCTGAAGGGATTTGGTAATTGGACTCTGGTGATGGTTGTTTATATTAATTAACCAATCACTCAAAGCTGTGCCTGTGTCTGGAGACAGTCACGGGTTTTTCTTTAGTTTAGTATCTTATAGTATCTCTTTAGTATAGTAGCTCTTCAGTATAGTTATAATATAGTATTAATGTAATATAGAATAGTTTTAATAAAGCAATTTTTCAGCATTCTGAATCAATGGAGTCAGATGCCAATCTTTCCCTGCACTGGAGGCTCCCTGCATTCTACAGCACCATGTTTCCTGATCTCCCAGCATTGTATCTGAGTGTGCCACATCCATGGGTGTCTCAAGTGGAAAGTACTAAAGATCACTTACATGAACTGGTGTAAAGAAAGTTAACAAAAATTAACACCCCTACAAAGCTATTGTCTTTTGTCATGGTAGCAGATCTTTATAGAATCTGTATACAAAAGATTTCAGTAATCCAACAAATGTTACATGAAAACCTCTCTCTTGCATGATTTGAAAGAAAAATAAGGGGCTTTTTCCAATTGTTACTGTATTTTACTTGACTTAACAAATTATCTGAGTTACTTTGAAGAATATTAATGTATTTCATGCACAATAACTGTGTTTCTGTTAAAAAATGTGATGCATTATATGAAATTCATTAAATCCAACTATAAATTTATGCTGACACAATCACTTATAGCGAATGAGAAGGTGTCATAGTTGTCTGAAAATAGATTCTTACAGAGTCTGTCTTTATTGACTTTTTTAAAAGAAGATAAATTTAAAGTCACAATGATCTGCATTTTGGATTAGGAAGTGTGGCTTTCTGAAATAGTCTATATAAGTTAAAAATCTGATTTATTAGTTATATTTCTTGAGCTGATTCTTAGAAGAAAAACCTTGAAATCTGAGCATCAGCAATTTTTTTTTCCCTTTACTGATGGATTCACACATTTTTTGACATTGTGTATTTTTGAGGTTTGAGGACACTTTTGAAAATCCTTTTCCTACCATTTTTTTGAAAAAATTCTTTAAAGATTATTTCAGGTAATTGTGTTGACTGTCCAGTTCCAGATATACAGCAGAATACTTGTGTTCTGCGTTCAATATTTATTAGGGAACACAAGAGTAGATACTTGTTTTCTAAATATATATCATCTTAATGCTAGGTATGCTGCTTCTTTCCCTGGTGAAACTTTTAAGAATTACTTTTTTGTTCATTTTCATTTCTCTCTTTGTGTGGTTCCAAATCACATATTTTCCAAAAACACACTTAAGTCTAGCTAGGAAGGAGTGTGTTAGCCAAAATTCCTTTTGATTTTGGTAACATATATTTGTTGTTTTAGATGAAAGTGTTGAAACTTGTTTTTGTAGATATCTACTTTCTCTGGCAACTGTCTGCTCCTTGGTTGGACACTGACAAGTAATGGAGTGTTCTATTGGGACTTTATTTGCATATTTTAATTACATACACAATAATACCTAAATAATTTTATAGAAGAGATAGAGCTCTAATGTCTAGTGGTTTTAGGAGTAAAGAAATTATCTGTTCCTTTTACCAGAGCAATTAACCCCTTCGTTAAATTTTGTGCATTGCAATTAATTTTTTTTCTGAAATCATCACTATGCAATTAGGAAATTAACTTAAGGGCAGCAACTTGGAAAATTGGTACATAAGAGTATGGAGTATGACAACATAATTAGTGAATGATGAGGAAGGGTGTTTAATAAGATAGCAGCAAAACAGATCAAATTCTAAAGAGTCTGGACTAAAAGTATTTATACAAAAAAATGGATGAGAACTAGTGTAGTGAATGAGAAGATAGATAATGTAAACAGGCCAGGGATTACAAGCAATTGTTACAATAGCTCCATTTCTTTTTTCTCCTATTATTCATAGCAAAAATTCCAAGGTCAAGTGAGTGATTACAGCAATCAAGAGCAAAGATAGATAAAATGGTCTGAATAACATCATTTAGATATAAAAAAAGGATTTCTAATCTGGAATGAATTTGGAAATAGCTGGGGGAGTGTGCATGCATAGAATATCTTGATTACTAATTCTAACAATCTAAATTTAAAATATTTAGCTGTTCAATCTAATTCAACTACAAAAAAAAATCAGTCTTTGTCACAGACATCTTTTTATTAAAAATCATTCCTTTGGCTTTTTCCCTTCTGAGAAGCTGAGAGGCCTCAGAAACAAAATGTAAACAATGATTATCTGCTGCTGTGGAATGCAACAGGTGGATCCTTGATTGGTCTCGTGTGGATGTTTGGAATTAATGGTCAATCACAGCCCAGCTGGCTCTCTCTCTGTCTGAGCCACAGATCTTTGTTGATTCATTCTTTTCTATTCTTAGCCTTGCCTTCTGATGAGAACTTTTTCTTCTATTCTTTTTAGTATAGTTTTAATGTAATATATATCATAAAATAATAAATCAAGCCTTCTATAACATGGAGTCAGATCTATATCTCTTCCCTCATCCTAAGGCCCCTGTGAATACTGTCACAAGTCTTTCTCGGGAACAAAACCAAAAAAATCTGCCAGGAATCAACATCATATTGCTGTTTGCATGGATTCTTTCAGTGTGCCAATTGACACTGTTCAGGGTATTAGTAAGCAGTTTATAAGATTCTCATGCAACATATCTACGCATGAAGAACTCACACTGGTAATGAAAGTCTTTTCACCTCATTTAAACATCTTCAAATTAGACATGTCTGCTATTCATCTAAATTTCTTCCACAGATATTAAAGAGAACAGGACCTCCAGAGATATATTTATCATGGTTCTAATAGGTATCTGTTTAAAAAGTAATTATTCACTCTCTGGACTGCTCAATCCCTCTTTCTTTCCACTGATTACTTGAAGAGTATAAACATCTGACTTGGGCTACACACCCAACTTGTAAATAAGTTGAGATTAAATTGATGTCATTCACAGTCACTTGTCTCATTGTGAGCTGAATTTCTCCATGAATTGTTCCAATTTACATTATACTACTCAAGCTTTTACTGTTAGTTAAAAAACTGTTTCAAAAATTCCATGTGGAACTTTATTTCTTTGTTGCTTTTACTATAAAAATGTTCTTTATTGTTTCTTTAATTAGATGTTGTTACTAAATATTTAATGTTGTAAACACAAAACCAGCCAAAATAATACAAATTGGGCAGAGGAAGCAAAGAAATATGTCAGTTAGAATGAGAAGAGTTTCCCTTTATTATAAACTCTTGAGGCACTTCAGTTCAGAGGTAATGGTAAATACTTATGACTAGTATGCATAGTGTGTGTAATTAATACCACAAATACCAAAATTACTTTAAATCTCACAAATGGACACAAACACAAATGAATACCAATATAGAATTGTTGTTATCAAATATCAAAGGTCCTGTTGTTATCAAATAGCAAAAGCCCCGTACCTTCTCAGAGACTTCTCATGGCCAGCTCTTCACATCACTGACTCCTTCTTCCTCACAGCACAGCCAACAAACTCCAACTCTTTTCACAGACGTGACTGTTCCTGGTCCTTGCAGCAGCCATCTCACTCCACTGATCCCACCAATCCACTCTTTTATGCCACTGTTCTTATTGGCTGCAGGTGTAGTTTCTTAACATCAGGCCTGCTCCTAATCTTTAGTAATTGGTACAGCTGCAACTCCTTAAGGGTAAGATTACTTTCTATACAACCTTATAGTGTATCCCCCTACATAGAATCTTCCTCCTACTCCTCACTTTAAAGTTTTCACTCAAAATTATAGTAACTAAATAAACACCTTAGATTTCAGAAGTACAGATTTCAGCTCCTAAAAATGTTTTTGCTCAGGGAACTCTTAGGACTCCTGTGAGAGTCTTCCATGGTGAGCAAAAGTGCTGAGAAATTTTCAGAGACAGCCTGCTAAAATCTGTGCATCCCCCTAATTTGGAGTGAGGGGAACGAAAGGTAAATAAAAAAGAGGCAGACCTAGAAAGAAATAAACCAGACTTCTTAAACAGCATGCAGAGAGCTCATATACAATAAAAGAGAGGTGATAGATGGGAAAGTGGGCATGTGTCTAAAGAGCAATACAAAATGTGCTATTTGAGCTTGCAGATGTGAAATTAGGAAGGGAAAAATGAGACTTCTATAGGTTGCGTAGTACTGAGTGGAAGCACAAGGAAGTCACAGACTGCTGCCGAATGGAGGTGGCAACTTAGTTAGAAATGACACAGAAGAGAAGTACTCAGTCATGTTTTCACCTTGATCTTTAAGGTTGCTGTCAGCTCTCAAGTCTCCATTCCAAGATGAAATGGAAAAGCAAATGGTGAGTCACTGACAGCAAGGGAGGATTGAGCTAGGGACCATCTGTAGCAATTGTACAGGAAGAGGTTTTTAGGATGAGATGGAATGAATCTGAAGACATCAGAAGATACTACTGCAAATCTCCTCTGCCATTTTTAGGTGGTCATGGAAATTTAAGAAGAAAACAGATGAAAAAAATAGTCAAATACATCTATCAACAACTGGGGGGGGGAAATATCTAGGGAAAAATACTGATCAGATAGCCATTCCTGGGAATATAATAGAACTAATCCATGAGGAAAATTTGTCCACACTAATGAAAGACAAGAAGATTAGGAAGAGCCAACACAGGTTTACATATATTAAATTGTGCAGAGCCAGTCTTCCTGCCATCTATGATGAAATGGCTTCCTTGGTAAATGGAGAAGAGCAGTGGATATCATTTACCTTGACCTCTGCAGGATGTCTGACATGATCTCTCACATACTTGTTGAAGCTGATTAGATATCCTGGACAAATCAGGCTGAAGATGGATGGAAAAGTGTCTCAAGTGATGAACTCAAAAAGTCATCATTATCTCAGAGTCAAACTGTCAGTTGGGCATGAGTGGGATTCCTCAGGGTCTTTAAAAACAACCTGGGTGATGGCACTGACTACACTATCAGCTTTTCATCTGACATCACATTGGGACAGAAGACAGATAACACTGGATGGAAGAGGTAAAATGCAGAGTCCTCAAAAGCCAAGAAAGTCAGGTTTAAGGGAATTACATGAGGTTTAACAAAGCAAAATGTGAAATCCTGCAGCCAAGATGGAATAATTCAGTCAGTAGTACTGACTGGGGGCTGACTGGTTGGGAACAGTTCTGATAGAAAAGATTTGGGGCTGCTGATGAACAGTGAGCTGAATGGGACTTAGCAGCGTGCCTTTGCAGCAATGACAATTTCAGTAATTGCAACAGCAACTGCATCACAAGGGAAATGATTGTTTCACTCCACACAGCACTTGTTAGGCCAAATGAAGCATATTGTGCCCAGTTTTGCTTCCCCCCCCACCAAGAAAAATACAGATCAAACAGAGACGGATCAGAGGAGGAGGCCCAAGATGATAGGAGCATGGGAGAATTTGATGTATGAAGAAAAATTAAAGGACCTGTGTGGAAAGAAAAGTTCAGGAGGGATCTAATCACAATTTTCCATCACCTGAATGGGAGTTGTAGAGGGGAAGGAGGTATTGTTTTCAAAAGGCTGTAAAGTGAACAGAGAGAGATAACAGACATGAATCAGTTCAGGGGAAAATCCATTTAGATGTAAGGAAAAAAAAGCAGTCTTGAGGACAGTTAAACGTCAGACAGGGTGCTCAGACCTTTTCCTTTTAAGAAACACTGAAGACAGTTTAACAAAGTTACAGTTAGCCTAGACTAAGGACCTGCTTTCCATAGAGGGTATCTGAGGTCATTTCTGATCTAGACCCTTATATCATTCTATAATTGTACCTTTCATGCAAAAAAATATTTGGTACATGGAGGACCATCAGTTAAATTTATCTGGATTTTTCTGAGAAATAAATTTAAAGTTGACTAGTTTAACTGCATCAAACTCTTCCATGGGTATTCTCATTTACCATTTAAAGGGTCTTAAGCTAATTTGCTGTAATTCAATTTCCTTACAGTCAATTGAAATACTAGTATTTTCTCAAAATGTAGGCATGGCCAATTTTTAAATGTTTACAATTCAATTTCAAATACATGTTTAGAATGTTGGGAAATCACATTTAAATAAATAAACACACATTCAGAAAATTGCAGCTCTCTCTGGTCAGAACATTTAGATACCTTTAATACTCACACTCTCTATCATCAGTGGATAATAAAGGGTTATATAAGTATTGTACCAGTCTGGTCACTTGATGAAAAATCTCAGTCTGTACATCCTCATTCAGGCAGTTATGCTGTACTGATACAGACGCCAAGTTATTTGACTAAGAGTCCATCTGCAACAGACACATTGTGGTTTGGAAATACTGGTGTATTTGGAACCATACAGACGTTAATCATTACAGGAAAATGCACTTTGCCACCTGAATGCTGAATTCCACTGAATAACACCATAAGGATAACAGTCTAACATCACTCGTTAGTCATGTCTCAGCCTGTTGAAATGCAGATGGAGCATGGATATTCATATGACTTCCTTCTTTAGCAGAAGAAACATGGACATTTAAGAAGGGGTCCTGGGAATGCAGGATGAATGCTAATTTTCACTGATACATAGCCATAAGGAGGGGAGCATTGGACAACCCATGAGTCTGTTTTCTCTGCAGTAATTTTTAATCTCATAGAGATATCATGCAGTGGTCCAATTAATCTACACAGCAGAATACTTGTCCTGCAGAGGTACAATTATATCACATCAGTTTCGTTCATTCTAATTGCTTTCATTTTTTTTTTTTTTTTTGCATGGAAATGAACAATTGAAACTGTATAGTGGCCTCTTGAACTGATCTGCAGGCCTATGTAGAATATGCATCTCACTGTACTTTATGTGATACGACAAACTGAACCTGAAAAGAAATGCAAAGCACATTGTGTCAAAGTCATGAAGAAAAAAAAAAATTACTAGAAGTATCCAGTTTTTCACCATTAAATTCAATTTCTTGTAATTTTATTTTTTAGATTTCTATCCCCCTTTAAAGAATGTTTGCATCCTGAAGTAAGAGGTTTACTTTCCAAATAAGGTAATAATGATGCATAAATTGCCTGCTTTGAAGCTTTGTTAAAAGCCTTTGAAGCTTGGGGTTAATCTGGATATAGGCACTACAGAAACAGGCAGAGTTGATTGGACAAAATAATAAAAAAAGAAGCTTTCAAGTTATTCTGCTCATTCCTATGCACCAGTGCACCTAATTCACATTTCTTAAGCAGTCTGTAACCTATGTCAGTCTCCAAGAACAATGATGCTTCTGTAAGAGCTGATTCAGCAGAATGAGAACCAGCAAGAACAGCTCTGCAATATTTAAAGTCATGAATACAAAAAGGAAAGGAGAAATTGAACTAAACCCCCTGTTCTGAACTGCTCCAGTTCAGAAATACCTTCATTTTACATATGCTCTTAACAATGAATTGTATGTAAATGGAAACAATTTTAAAACATTTTAAATGACACAAATATCTCCAGCACTTCTTTTTATGCACAGCTGCTGCAAGAGTTCACCTTAAAAGAAAATGTAATCTCAATCTCTAGGAGTCCATTTCAATGATAAAACGAGGTTCCTTTATATTTTATTATTCCTAAAATGAAATTGATTTCTACTTTATACTGTAGAAAGGCTGTGAAGTGACCTCATTTACAGCAGGGACTTATCATTAACAGATCTTCCCTTTAATAGATCTGGAGTTCCTTTTGATTAGACCACTGGCTCATTTAGCACAAAACATTTTCTTCACCTGGGAAATGCATTATGTTTCTAATGCTGCAGCTGCTAGAAGACTCATCTTAGAGGGTAGTCCCATAAGCTAGATATTTCATTGAAAAGTTATTAATACAGTGTATTACATACAGTTATTATTTTTGTGGTACATAAAGACCCAACCATATAGCAGAGATCTTTTCTGCTGTGAAATGTGAAGAGCTGTGAAAAAACCCCAAAACAACAACCAAAAAACAAGAAAAGAAATTAGGACCAGAGAGGTTAAATGTGCAGCAGGTAGCAAAAGCGACAATAGTGAGATATTAAATGGAGTACCCTGGCTCATTATCAAGTGTCCTCTTTATTTGGACTTGTCACTTCCCTGCAGCTATCAATAGATGCCTGGCAGAAAACATAAATTTCCCATGATTGATAATCATTCATTACCATATCCACATGGGATCATTCTCCTTGCCTCCACAAGATTAGTGGCATGCCTGTGTCCTAAGCATGGGATTGTCTTTTGCACTTTTATTCTACCAAATATATCTACTAACATTGTTCTAAGTATAATCAATTCAAAAGGAAAAAAATAAAATTAAGAATGAACAGATTCTTTAAAATCCTTTTAATACATTAGGGATGAAGACAGAACTGTGAGAAAACCATGTTACAGTGATTGTAACATGATATGACATGATTCATATAATCAAAACTAGGTATTTGTGCTACATACAACTAATGCAAGCTCATCATCTCAATTTTCCTTTATAGTGGGATCTATAAAATCTTCATTAGACTATGGCTGATCTCATTTTAAAGCAAATATCTCCTACAGGTCAGATGAACCAAATCTAAAAATTTATTCTAATTTGGTTTGTTTTCTTTTTTCCACATTGATTACAAAAGATTTTTAAAGCGATAAGCTCAGACACTGCCATTTTCCCTGCAGGCACCTTAGCTTAGGTGAGATGAATCTTGCTCTGGAAGTCTGTTCAGAGATTCACTGAGAGCAAAATCAGTAATTATTGAAAAGCAAACATTGATTCGTTTTCTGCCATATGGCTTTTAGAACTTTGTTTCATTCTAATTATCGAACAGTAATTTCTAACATACTTAAACCATAAAACAATTTTGTATGTGTGTTTTTCTCTCCTTTCCATGTTGTTTATATACAGGTATCCAGATGTGGTGCTTTAGCAATGGTACTCCCCAGTTTAGTGCTCTCACTGCATCTCCCAGCCATGCATTGCTTGGGTGTTCCCCCACTTCCCTGTCTCCCTCCTCCTTGCTGCAGAGGGAGGAGGAGAACTGGAGGGACAAAAGGCAAAGATCACAGACTGAGATGAGAACAATTTACTGGAAATGGAAGGTACAAGAAATCAATGATACACACAGGAAACCCCCGACAACAGGCAATGCACAGCTGCCCTGTCTAGCTTTATTCCACCAGAAGAAACCCCTTCTCCCCAGAAGAGACTCCATTCTTTGAACAACAGGCAATGACTTGGGGTGTCACAGAATAACCTCTATTTCCTAGCCATGCCCCCTCCTGGCTCCTGCAAAAATTAACCTGTCCTGGCCAGAACTGGAACACCAGTTCATTTTACCAAAGTTTACAAGCTTCTTCATCTATGCTTTACTTCAACAGTCTTACTGTCCATATCTGCAAGTAAACTGGCAATGCATTTTTATAAGTACTGTATTCAAGAAGTTAAAATCACAAAAAACAGCCCTATGAAAAAAATAATTGATTATATTTTGGAGTTAAGTAATTATATGCCCAAATTTTATTATTTTGCCTTGTAGGAAGAGAGATTGCAATATTTAGAGAAATGTTGTGAGGACAATGTCTATATTCATAAGAAACTAAGACCTGAATCACTTATCTTCAAGGTATCTCAAGTTAGCTTACGAAAATGTACTGATAGCACTCTTAGATAATATTGACTCTATTTAAATTCCCAGGCAGTTTGGAAGAAATTTGCCTATTGTAGGAAATAGGAGTAGAAAGTGACATCCATTGAAATCAATTCATTTCCTTGAAATGTGGTGAAGAAAACTCATGTAGAAATAAAAGAACTAAATCAAAGGAGACTGCCTAGAAAGTATTTTTGTTACATTTTTTTTTCACCAAATTTTTTGGGTGGTTTCATGAGTCTTTTTTTTTCTCAAGCAGTATTTTATGGCTCCAGAGACATAGAAGGGTATAGAATTAAAAAAAAAAAAAAAACACTTACTAGCCAAGATGCTGCCCATCTAATTCACTGTGATAAGAGCTGGGGTACACAAAAAATACATTACAGAGATAAGATGTTAATACAAAAAGATACTGCAGCCCTTAAGAAAATAAGTCATGCCACATTAAGCACATCAGGTTCTTGTTTTTTTAAGACAAAGGCAGTGTTTTCCGAGTCACTGAATTTTTACATTTTGGCTTTTACTTAAATTCAACTCAGTTGAAATTTATGTGGTTTCTAATATGTTAATTGTAAAGAAATAATTCCTAATTTTATATAAAAAATAAAAATGACATCTTGTGTTTTATTTATCTGTTTCCTAGTATGCAGAACAGTTTTTAGAAGGAAAGAGTGGGAGGAGAAATCACTGGTCTGGAATATATGTTACTTGTGTAGCACAAGAAATGAAGCTGCCAGCAGCGGAATAGTAGTGGCAACATTAAGATTTTCAAATGCCAGACCGTGCTTACTTCCTGTAGATAGATGGGAAGAACAAATATATTTTTTCAAACAAATATTTTTACTTGAGTTGTTTTTATTACTTTTTCCCCAATAATTTTAAGAAACTTCATATGTATTGTTTAGTAAAATGTTTTACAAAAGCATGCCAACCTAACAATCTGAAAAGGTGATTTTTTTTTTTTTCTTTAACACTTTACCAGGCCTGTTTAATTTTTGAGATCTGAGCCTGGGCAATTTTTAGTCATAATTTATTTTTCATTTATTCATTTTTCTTTAGATAAAAGCAAAAAAAAAAAAAAAGGAAGAAAGGAAACCCTGATTGAACAGCATACCTCAATTTTTCTGGAATTGGACGTTCTTATAGGACATTAATGAGTTTGTTACCTGTCCAACCAACTTTATTTTAAATCTCTGTTTCAACCATCAGACTCTACAAACTATCAATAGCACAGTATTCAGAATCAAAAAAATTAATTAATGCTTTAACACAGTTGTAGGGAAAAAATATCTCCAAGGGAAGTAGTGAAGTCATTCACATGAAGCTGAGGAAAGAAAAATTGCAGTATTTGCTTCTCCAAGAGCTAGTAACTGGGGAAGGCTGTGTTATGATTTGTGTATGTTGATTTTTTACCTTTCATTATAAAACAAAAATCATGACAGTGAGGAATCCAATCTTCTTACTAATCATACCACAAATTAGGCTGTCATGAAAATAATAGAAAGGAATAATGCAACAATTCTCAAATAGAAATAACTTTTGTTCTTTAAAGCAAACAAAAAAACGAACAACTACCACATTAAAACTTGCTTTAACTATTGTACATAAAATACCTGTCTGGTAAGTATTAATCTCTTTAGTAGGTGATTTAAAAAAATAATTAAATTTTTAAAGAAATAGGGAGTTTTCAGGAAACAAGGAATACAATTAGTGCTTTGCTTTTTAGCATTAAAATTCTCCTCTGTTATAATTACATAAAAAAGTTTCCTTTCTATAAAATACTAGTCGTAAAACAAAATGACTTCTGTTCATCAATGCTCATCTTCAAGCTTGACTTCTATCGATTATCATACATTTTATAATTCATAAATCACTGTGATGGTGATGTCTGCTCTGAAGGCAAATGAAATTTTTCTCTGTTAAAGTAGGAGAAATTTTAGTTGGACAGTGCTGTTTTTTGGGTTTTTTTCCCGGACTTGGAGAAATTTAAAAATCTGAACTGAATATGAAAATGGCTGTTGCTGACTTAATCCATATCAACTAGGCCATTTTCTTACAGTCACAAGATCTTGCACTCACTGTTGCTTTCCAAGCTAGGAAAGATTTCCCTCTAGGGTCTTTTGAAAGATATTGCTGCACAAAAAATCAGTGGGAAAAGCACAAGGAAAAGTTGGAAGCTAAGTCTGTATTTTAGAAATTCAACCAGTCAATATCCTAAATACCTACTCCTATCCAAGATCTTTATCTAGTTCCTCATTCTTAAGTTGTCCTTTAATAGAGAACTGACTGGTTAAACATCACCATTGTTCAAAATTGCATCTTGCCCAAAGAAGAAAATCACTATGTAAAAATATCACCTTGTTGAGTCTAGTTTGCATTTCTTTAAACTAACATATACTTATGGAAATTACTTACTAATTTTAATCCTTCCATAAATGAATTTTAAAACAGGAACTCTACAAGAACATTCCTGAGAAAATGAATAAATTAGAATGTGTTAGAAGTTGCTATCAATTATATAATATAATCTCTGTAATTAAAAAAAATTACTAGCTTTATCAATAAAAACACCAAGGTTTTGTAATCATGAAAGCATTGTACATATATATAAGCATAAAGTTGTAATACTGATAAAACTCAGCCATTTTGTTTTGTAGGTTTCTTCCCTTAGTTTTAGTTTCTGAGTGTATATCATTACTGTAAAAGTCAATCAGAAAACCAGCATTTTTTTCCCCAATAAGACTGTTTTTCTGCATACTTGATCTTCATTCATAAAAGAAACATTGTTTTGTTTTGCTTTTTTTTAGGCTTATGAATATGCCAAAGATAAATTTTAGAAAGACAAGAAATCTCCAAGAAGGACAGTGAACAACTTTGAACCTGGGATTCCAGAAAAACAGAAGTCAGAGCTACAGCCTATGGTTCATGCTCAGGTAGACCTTTTGATCCTTGGAGAGCTACAAAAAAAAAATTTCAGCACTTTTTAAAATTCTCTTTGGACTACAATAAAAATCTGAGGAAAAAGAAAAGGAAGGGAAGGAAAGCAAGAGAAATTTGCTTGCTAAAAAGTGTTCCTTGCTAAAAGTAAATCTTGTTCATACTTTATATGCTTTTAAACAGGATTAGACCAATTTTAAATACTCCATTTCAGAATGTAAAATAAAATCACAATTTTACTTGTGGTTGATAGAGGAAGAGAACTCTCACTCTTTTTTTCTTAGAGGTTTGCACCCAATGAGCCCTGGAGCCTTCTAAGCAAGCAAAGTTACAAAGAAGTCATATTGACATATGATAAAATGATTCAAAAAATCTTAAAGTAATCTTATATCATGAAACCTGACATCATTCCCCAGACAGCAGTTTTTCTTAAAGATATAAAAGAGACATAAGACAATTATTAATATTGTTTATCATCTATACCTCCATAGCCAAACATGAAATAACTTCATTAAATGGTGCTAAAGCAATTTCTGTGCTTACCTGCTAAAGTGAGTAATTTGTTACAGAATTCCACAGTTGGTGTGCAGAGTTGTTTTATGTAAAAGACTGTCACAAATCAACTGAGTAGAGTCACTGATGGCTTTCTTGGTGAATGATTCTCAGCCTTTCCAAGGTGGTGATCTATGAGTTGAAAACAACTGAATTGGATGTACTATAAAAGCAGGAGTATATAGTGAATAAGTTTAGGGGGTTCTTTTCTTATATTTTGGGAGCTGGAAAAGACTAGTTAATTAGAAGAATAAAATGCAATGAAAATATAAAGGTTGTGGTTTTCTATTTTTATTAGCTAGCTAAGTATTTTTGAACCAAATTAACTTTCCTGATCCATTGCTGTTGTGTTTTTGATGCAAAAGCTGAGAAACACTGCTCTAGAAGTAGATTTTCATTACTAGTTCAACATTTTCCCTTCCAAATCTACAAGCAGTGGGAAACCTGTCCATGAAAAACATGAAGATCTCCTTTCTGCAGTACAAAAACTACTCAAAGTTAATTTCAATAAAATAATGTACCCAGACATGGAAGAACACTACAGCATATACAGCACTACACATACAATTTATAAAAATTGTACTAGATGTAAAAGGGAAAATAAAGTAAAAAAGGAAGATGAAGTTGTAAGAAATAAAAATTTTAGCCAGTAGTTTCCCTGATCTTAAAGTTTATTTTATTTTATTCCGCTGAAAAGTACCATCCATCCATCTTTATACACACACAGACAGAGGCAAAGCATCAAATCCTTTTCAGAGATGAATTTCATTAAAATGAAATCATGACCTTAATAAGCAAAAAGTCAACCCCCACATTGCAGAGTCTAGCGGTTCCTGCATTCAATAGTTTCCCATAGGAAATCACTACTTCTGTCATTTGCCTTCCCCACCACCTACTGTCTAATTTCAGGTAAAAGTTTAAGTCATTAAAAGCATTCAATGATTTCCTGCATTTGTTTAAACAGCTAACATATCATTGATCTAGGTTTACCTGAGCAGTCATTTTTAGTCACTCCTTGACAGTTCGATCTGAGTAATTGTTGGATTGATGAATTAGGGTTTTCTGAGTTTGCTTTGTTTTGTTTTAGTGTTTCTTTTCTCCTGCCACATGCTGCTTCTTTCTCACAGAAATGAAATGATCTATGACACTTCAGCTAATGGCTCAGTAAATTAAATGAAGGGCAGCCTTTACACAGCCCAGTCTTTTTGAGGCATAATCAGCTCTGGAAATTGGTTTGATTAAAGTCTGATTGTTTTCAGACCATGAAGTAATGCTAAAACTTAGAAGAAAATTATCTAGCATATCTGAAAATCTGTCAATATTTCTCATGTAAATTGATTTAATAAAATATATTTTTTTCCATTTCAGATTATTATTCCAAACATCATGATATCTAAAAATGAATGATGGTGTTGTATTTAGATTTGGTATGAAATTACTGCATTGTCATGGAGGATACACTATGGAGCTGAGTGGTTGAAAGAGTGATTTATTATAGCTCAGATGGTTTTGTGTAAAATTTATGTGAGGTAATGTGCACAGATACCTTTTAATAACTTTGTATGATCTATAATATAAACACTCTCAGGGCTATAGAAGATTCACATTTCTGGATCACATTTCAGTCCTACTCACAGTAGAAAGACCTCATCAAATGGGATAGTTAATATAATCTAAGTTCAGACTCTCACTTGGAAGTTTTACTTTCCTTTAGAGCTGATGAAGAAAAACAGGCTGTTCCGACAGATGCTACTGAACAGATAATATAGGACATTTGCTCTGAATGAATATAAGATAAGAATCTCAGGCTGCTAAGCTTGAGAAAGTTAGTAGCTTTTTATAAAGGATCTCTGAAATCTTTAAGAGAAAGTGTCACCCCGTATATTGACGTAATGTCTAGTTCAGATGTGATTTTTGATGGAACCTGCAATAGTACTGTAACACCAATTGAGACGTTGTCAGTAGAGATATGAGCAGTAAACCCCTGGAAAACTTCTCATCCCTCTCAAACATCAATTTTTAAGCCAGAATTTTTTTTTTTTTTGAACCGAGGTAAGGAGACCAGCAGACAGATAACACAAAAGAATGGTAATACACCACTTTTTCTACATGTCTTTGAAACTCTTGGTTTTTAGAGTGTTGTTTCTGCTTAGTAATAATCTCTTTATCTACATTGATTTATTCCATATTTCAATTGCACACAGCTCAGAGTTGATTGTAACTTCAGACCTCCAGTTATGACTTGGATCAACAGCCTACTGTAATTTAATTGTGTTTTCAGCAAATTAGTTTCATCTGCAGATCAAAAAATTTGCATCAGTTGTGCTGCTTCAGATATGTTAAAGTACTTGCAGCAAATCTGAATGTTGATATGTTAAAGTACTTTCAGCAAATCTGAATGTTGATAAGGGACATTCAAGTAACTTATTTGTAGATTTTATGAGTCTACTGTGTTCTGAAAATTCTAATACGTGCAAGAACAGGTTTGGTTTTTATAAAACAGAAATTAAAGAGACTCTAAAAATGTGACTTGCATCAAAAAAAATTTAAAATGTGTAAATAATGAGGTTAGAAGATGAAAATTAACAGAAATCTGAGAAAAATATTGGCTCCGAGTATAATGTACGTCATCCAGTGTCGGCTTATGTATAGAAACCCCCAAAATGCAACTGGAGTCTTGCTGACTGCATGCTGTCATAAAACAGGAAATAATAAAACATGATAACTAAAATAAAATATAATATAAATAAAGTACAGGAAATTAAAAAAAAATAAAATAGACCCATTGTAATAAGAAAAATGGGGAAAAATAAAACTGAAGAAAAGAAATAAAAGATTTCTACAGGAACCCTGCATGACAGGCTGCCAGTAGGATGGAGGAAAGATAATGCAGTGGTTAGTCCTTAAAAGTGATGTCAAACTAGAGATTCAATGGTGATACAGAAAAATGCCTACTGGAAAGATGAATAGGCTCCCTTAAATGATGGCTAGAACATGAACTGCAAAAGAGGGAATTGTGAGATGTACTGCATCCACCCAGCAGGGAAACCAGTGCAGTTTCCTCTTTTCTCTTTCAGATATGAAAAGATAAAGACATTGTGCACTTTTGAAAAGGAAGGTTTAGAGCAGCTCCACACTCTGTGCTCATGGCATTCATTACATATTAGCTGCCTTTACGTGGACTCTAAAACTTCCCTTTCTCCCTTCTGCATATCTGAGCTCCTCCAGCTCTCAGAACAGGTTTGTTTCATTCTCTAGTTGTTTTGCATTTCTTTCCAAGTGAATGGTGTGCAAAAGGGAAAGGGAATAGAGCACTAACATTTGGAAGCAAAATATACAGTACAATGTAGTGGATGTAAAAAATAGAACTTTAACAAGATAAAAAGAATGACATTGTTATAAATGGCATCTAATTTTTAGAAACATGAGTAAACAGAGCCTTGGGCTTTATCTACAGAATGAACTGGAACAATTCATTTTGATTTAATTTATAAGGACTGTAGGAACTTTATTACATAATACAGAGATACTTTGTCATCTTTAGACCCAAACTTCTATTGAAGCATGACAAAAGTTTGCAGAGACATGTTAGAAATAGTCATAGATGACCCTAAAATATACATAATTACTACTAAATTTACAAGTTTCAGATTTCTTATTTAAATAGTCACCAGAAAAAAATAAATTCCACTTGAAATTGTAAAATTACCTATAATTCTGAGATGCCCACTTATTTTCTTTTCAATGGGCTACCTATCTCCTCTCTGTAACAATAGATATGTTTTCCTGAAATATCTGTAAGATTTATATTTAAAAAATATTTTTAGTCAAGGAAATAATTTTCCTGAATATTCATAAGAATTGAGATGCAACCAGGATTGTTTAAATGTAATTAATATTAATATAATTATTGATATTGTCCAAAAATCTTGAGCTCGTTGCTTATGGAGAAGGACATGTCCTTCAGAACGAGGTTCTTGATCTTCACAATAGCAGAAATGAAATGACAGAAAAGTCATAACAGAAATATAATAATGTATAAAAAGCAAACTCTACATTGGTGTAGCTATGGCAGTTTGTGCCAGGCAAGAATTAAGCTGAGAGCCTCAAGGCACATACTCCATTCCTGAAAATAGAAAACAGTTTAGAATAAGTGCATTAAAAATTTTGACAATGCCACACCTGATCTCTTGACACCAGGGAGAGGGTTTCCAAAAAGAATAACCAGTGGAAGAGATGCAGTTGTGTTCATATCAGTTTACATCAAGTTCTATCTGATTTCTAGGACAAATTACAGCCTGCAGCTGATGTACACATCAGGGCTCCTAACTAGCTTCTTTAATTGGTTGCTTTACATGGAGTCAGATAATATTGTTAAGCAACAGAATGTTATAATGAACTGAGGACTGCTCTTGGAAAATAAGCCATGCTATTTTTTTGGCCTGGTAAAACACAGATTGCTTTCAGTTATTTTTCTTGGCAGGACTACTGTTTCTGCCCATAGCCTGTCAAGTACCCAGATGGTTCCGAGGCTCTAGGGCACCTGTATAACTCACATCAGACTTTAACAGAAAAGTAGTAATATTTATATATTTACATTTCAGTCCCCCTCCATTCAAAGCAAAACACAGCTGTTATATTTTCTCCCTGGCCATTACCTTGTGATGTCCTATGCAGCCAACATATCCACTCACTGCCAATTTGTAGCAATGTTCCTGCATTTCTCTTCTCTCTAGCCCTTGTGTAAAGCCACATTTGAATTAACACATCTCCTGTAACTCAAAAAAGAAAGCAGTCTACCAGGGGATTGTTCTGTTTTGTATAACTTAATAGCATAATAATTTTTAGCATACTTTTGTACACCACTCAGACTTACTGATGAAGGTCTATCCCTCTTCTCTTCAGACCTGATTTCTGCCTCCCTTCTCGTTTGCCATGAGTGTTAACTGCACCATCTGTGATGACCTTTCTACAGTCACTGAGAGTACAGCACTAAAATGTCTGAATTCCTTGGTTTAAAATTGACAATCCTACATTCCTTTCCATCACTGTTAAATGTTTTCCTTTTAATCATTTTGCAAATAATAGATATTTTACTTTCAACTTTTATTTGATAAACCCAGTGTATATATAAGGAGAATGTAAATATTTTATATTTTGATGGATACAAACTTGTAAAGAAGGTTTTTTAATAACTCCTCATTTAGAAAATGACTTTTCAGTAAGTTAACACACTATTGATTGTGAAAGTGTTCCTAGGGTGTTGTTTCATCTATCCTTATCATTAATTAAGCATGACAGAGTCTATATGTAACTTAAGTAATCATTTTTAGGAGTCTAAACTGTAATATACTCATTGACACTATACTACCACATGATTTAAAGACAAACAAATATGCCCAAATATTTATACAAAAAAAAGTTGTTTCAAGACTGTAAGGAAAACATCTAACTCAAGGGAATGTTCTATGCTAACATGTAAAATGTGTGGTGTTCTCTATAACCTTTCTGAAAAATGGTGACATAATGTGATCTATAGGCTGGACAAACCCAAAAATTCAAGGCAACAATACATGGAAATAATTCTGGGTGAATGTTACTTAATTAGATCAGTTTTCAGTGTTCAGTTTAATTTTGAAGGTATTTTTTAGTAGAAAACATAATATGTTACTCTTAGAACTTCATGTGTACTGTCTTATATAACTCTGATTAATTATGTTCTTTGTTGAGATTAAATCAGTCGGCTTGAGTATGTTTTGTGGTGGGTAGAAAATGTATAATTTGATGGAGTCCTTTTATCTATAACCATATTTCTTTAAATATACTAAATATGTGCATTTATCACTTCTTGTCCATATCTCTTCCATCAAATAGACTTAAAACTTGAATGAGTCTGAGAACTGTACTGTGCATTTATCTGTCAGATACTATTTAATAAACAAAGTTCCTGAGGCAGTTTTATGTAGGACTTTTTTGAAATCACTTTGCTAGAATGACAGTAACTTTTCTAATCACTATTTCTGATAAACTTTCCTTTCCTCCCATTCAAGTGTTCCAATACCACAAAAGAGAAAAAGGAAGGCAATAGACATTAATCCAGAAAGTACAGAATTAAAATAGAACTAAAGACAAATTTAAGGTTATTTAACACCAACCTATTTTATTTGGAGTAGACTTGTCATAGTTTTGGAGAACAACAATTCACCAATTTTCCATGGACTCCATGAAGATCATTTCAAGACTTTCCTAGGTGTTTGACTGCTCCTCACTGTTAATGAATGACAATGAATGCCAATGTAGAAGAAAATAGAAGATGTATTTTTAACTTTAGATCAAACCTTGGACCCCTCTGTTGTTTGAATCAGTGACAGAACACCTGTCCTATGAAGAGAGGCTGAGAGAACTGGGATTGTTCAGCCTGGAAAAGAGACATCTTAGGGATGACCTAACTCTGGCCTTCAAGTACCTGAAGGGAGCCTGCAAAAAAGATGAAGAAATGGTATTTACAAAGACATGTAGTGACAGAACAAGGGGAATAGCTTCAAATTGAGACAGTAGGTTTAGATTAGATGTTAGGAATAAATTCTTTACTGTGAGGGTGGTGAGGTACTGGAACTGGCTGCCCAGAGAAATTGTGCATTCCTCATCCCTGGAAGTGTTCAAGGTCAGGCTGGATGCTGAAAGGAGCTCTGAGCAATGTGATTTAAAAAAATGTATCCCTGTTCACAGTAAAGGAATTGCAACTAGATGATCTTTAAGGTCCCTTTCAACTGTAACAGTTCTGATTCTAAATAAATCTGAAATTGAAAGTAGTTCTAACATTTAGGGAGCAGTTGAGGCCACACGCACACAGACACACACACACACATATACACACTCATGCAATCCAGAAGTGCAGAAATCATTAGTGTGGCAGGCTCAAGACCTGATATCAAGTTGAAAAGATAAATTTAATCAAGCAGTATATTTAGTGTCAGATAGGTTGCAATGTCTAAAAATATTAGCCATTGTAATTTAATTTGTCAGTCCTCACGCTAAAAATAATTTTTTTAACAACAGAAGCCTTGCAGGGTGGACTTGCCATACATGACAGTGATTTTAATTTTTTTTTTACTTTAAAGAAGAAAAATTATACTTGGAAAGACTGTGTGTATAAACTAATACAGTTGAAATCACTATTTTATGTACACGTATTTTTGAATCTGTATATATAAGTATACATACGAAATATATTTGAAGTTCAAATTCGCTTACTGAAATCAGTCACAACTTTATGTTCAATTTTGTTTCAATTGTAGCTGCACAGGATATGACAGCTTGCATACTTTTTGTTTCCTTGATACTTTACTGTTATTAAGATCTAAAAGTTATCTAGATTTTTTCTTTCTCTTGAATTGATCAATTTGCAAAACAAGAAATACTTTAGAAGCTTCTCAGCTGCCTCTTAGCACAGAAATTCTGGAAAGAGACATTTTCTTTCATAAATAGAAATAAAATCTAATTTTATTAAATGGATATAGGTGGAAGAAATAGACCAGCTGGCAGCACAAAAGTTCCTCTCCAGATCTGAAACAGAAGCAGCAATTCAAGCTGATTAGAGATTAGAAGTGTTTGAAGTCAAAATTGTGCTGTAAATGCAATCATTTAAACAAGTGCATTAGGTTTAGAACAAAAAATATGTTAACAAAGAGAGTAGTAGTAAGTTTTTTATTATTCTCAGGGTTTGTGGCAGAATTAGAAAGTGGGATAACAAGATATTAGAAGGAAAAGGTAAAAGAGAATACAGCAATGTCTGCATTGATGGCACAACTCCACTTGAAATTCTTTGATGGTAGCACTGCTTTTGGACACCACAGCTTTCATTTTCTCTGGCTGCTTGTTCATCTAAAGCATCTCTTCTAAAGCATCTTCAACTACTTTGGCAGAAATTGTTTATGCAGACACATACCAAACTAGATCAGGAAACTGTTATTGTTTTGTATGGTTTTGGGCTTTTATATTTTTGCATTTTTGTGGGGGGGTTTTGGGTGTATTTTTTTGGAAGGGTTGTTTGTTTGTTTGGGGTTTGGTTGTCTTCTTGTTTCTTTGTTTGTTTATTTTTATTTGGTTTGTTTGGTGGGTTTTTGGGGGAGATGGAGGTGGGTTTTTTTTGGTTTTGGTGTTATTTTCCATTTGCCTGCTTCAGTTTCCCAGTCCAGGTGAGGTTTGGGAAGAGAGAGATTGGCCAGCTGATGTAGGGACAATATTTTAAGCCAGCTAAGAGGAACAAAGGCAAAAGTAAGACTGAACCCAAAAGTAGGAATATTATTTGGAGACCTCAACATTAACAAAGATATTCTTAATAGCACATGGCAATTTTCCCCACAGTCTACCTTCTTTCATTTAGAGTGTAGTTGCAACTTTGTTCCAGGATTTTCATCTCTACTAGAGATTAAAATTTCAGATCAGTAGAATTAAGATAATTTAATACAAATTATAAGAGTTCTGGATGAGTATGTAGGCAAATTGAGATGCCTACTTCACCTCCACCAAGGAGAAAATGTCTCAGAAGCTGATGAATTTTTTCAAATTTTAATTTTGTCTCCAGTCTCACACAGAGAGAAAACCTTTTTTCCAAATAAGAAAATTTTATTTTATTTCACTCCTGTACAGCAAGGTACGACTAAATTTCTTCAGTCACTTATGTGGCAGAAAAGTTCAATATTTATACATTAGGAGGCAATAATCTACTTATGGTAGTAAAAGATGTCTTTTGACAAAATAAGATCCTGAAGGATCTTTACCCAGCTGTATAATTGAAATACAACTGCTGCATTATTTAAAAAGGTACAAAGTTATTTAGATTAGAGTCCTATTTCTTAAAACATATTGTGCTCCTCTGACAATACAATGAAACCTATTTTTCTCTAGCCTTTTAAACACAGAAAAGGCCCCTTAATTGCATGCAAGTGTTTATCCTGAACTTTTAAACCATTTATTTAACTAGTTAATGCAACTCACTATATCATTGAAATTAAACTTTCAGGGAAAATTTTTATTAGCTTTAGACTAAGGACTGTCATAAACCTGATTTTTTCTTCTTTGCAAAAATGTGACAAAACAACTCTGGCATCTAAAATTGTTTTTCTCGTCTTTAGAACAGTTTAGAAAAAAATAGCATAAATCACTGAAAACAAATTATATTTCAATTAAGTGATTAAAATCCTACAACAATCCACTGCAACAGAGAAAGCCTCCGAAAACAGAACTAATAAAGAAGACAAGATGGGAGAGGTAGTGTTTATGCTTACATGTCATTCTTCAACTTCTAATAAAGAAGATCCTGACAAGTGAATACATTATAAAAGGAAACTCTTTTTTCCTGTCTTTTTTATTCTCTGTTTTTGGCTTTCTTTCATAGCTCTTTTTTTCCACCTTACACATAGCCAAGCGAATTCGATTCCCTAAAGAATGTGTTGATGGACCCTGAAGCAAGGTTTGATAATATCGCTTACAGAAGAAAAGAGACATATTTTTAGACTAAATACAGATATCCTGATTTCCTCATCAAAGATACTTTTACATCAAAATTATTTTACTGTTATAAATTAAAATGGTAGTCTTCATCAGAATGTTCTGCCGCTGAGTAAAATTTCCCCATTTCACTTCTTTCAGTTCTTGGAGTTCAAAGCTGTAGAATGTCAGCTTTTCATCTTGTGAAGCTAGAATTGTTCCTTTCTTGCTTTTGTTCATCTAAAACACCTCAGAAAAATGCATGTATGTGTCAGTGTCCCAGTGTTACCACAAGCCCAGAGCAAGGGGAAGGATTACAGGTCAGCAGGAGAGCACTTGAAGAGCAGCATAAAGGAATTCCATCTTCTTGGTCAGAAATACAGCTCCATCTGGGGCCCAAATTAAATGCATCTATCCCCACATACATAGCACAGGAATAAATAAGGGACACTGGAGACCATGCACGTGCCTGCAGGGCTATGATCTTGCTGGCACCACAGAAACATGGTAGGATGACTCCTATGGCTGGAGTGTTGGAATGGAAGAATGCTGGCTCACAAGGAAAGACAAGGCTGGGGAGACAAGGAGTGATGTCAAAGACCAGCATGGATCTCTGTCTGGGAATAGATGAGGAGCCAGCTGAGAGTTTATGGGTCAGGGTAAAAGGGAGCTCAGGGCAAGTGAGGCTATTGTGGGGGTTTGCTACAGGCTGCCTGGCCAGGAAAACACAGCGAATGAGGGCCTCTCTACACAGAGAGGAGTAGCTTGAGGCACGCCTGTCTTTGCCCTGGTGGGGAACTTAAACCAGTTGGAGTGACCCAATAGACTAAGTTCTGTGTAACTCAAATTTCACCACATGTGCAATTCTTAATAGTTCAGATGTAGACAAGAAGGTAGTGAATAAAAACAAAGCTGATTACTTGAAAGGATACTTTATATGTGAAAATTAGCATGATCCAATTTTATTTAAACTAATTTCAGAATTATTCTTGTGTTTCAAGTGATGAACAGCATTTGAAACATAATCCTATTTAAAATTAAAATATGGATGGTATTCTAATATATCAGTGTCAGTCAATTATTCCTTCATATTGCCTCAAGATTAATGTATAACATAATTTATTATTAATGTCTGAATAATTAAAGAGGGCCAGAAATTGAGTAATATTATTCATTTTGTAACAGGAAGACTATATTGCAATTATTAAACAAGAACAATGTGATTGATTCTATATGAAACAAAATGTTTTATACCTGAAAAAATCAGTTAAATTAATTAACAAGTCACTCAGACAATGATTCTTCTCAACATACATGATATGACTTATTAAAGGCCTGAACCAGAATTTGTTGTAGTCAGAGGAATAAATAACAACTGGTATAGGAAAGACCTCTATTTTGTCCCAAAGATAAAGAAAAGGTAACTTTTCTGATACTGTAAACAATAGCTGTAGTATGCGCATCTGCTTCATTACTTTAGTTTATTTCTTGCTAGAAGAAAGTGACTGCTATGGCCATTCATATAATATTAAACCTCAAGATATTATAAACCTATTTTGCTTGTTAGTTATAATGCCTTTTTGACCAGTCACAGCTGCTGCAATTGTAGGATTTTAGAGATAATTTTTAGCTTACAATGTTGTTGCTTTAAAGAGTAGTATTGTAGTTTCCAGCTGCACTCCCAAAGTACCTTCAGTTCACCACAGGTTCACAAACCAGAAGAAAAAGATTTTTCTTTGTGCATGTGTGTGTGTGTGTGTTTGTTTATTCTGTTATCACAATTCACGTGAATTAGACTTGATCTTTGTTTCTCCTAAGATTTTGGAAGTCACATGTCACCACAAGAAATTCTGGAAACAGTGTTTGTTCAACAGATTATTTCTAATGCCATATATCTTGGAATCCAATGCAGCATTTTAATGGAGTTCCTGTGTGGCCAATCATTACAAAATAAAAAAAAAAGAAAAAAAAATGCAATTAATTAAATAATGAATTAAAAAAACCTATTTGTTAAAAATTAGAAACTTTAAGGAAAAATATTGTTCAAGCCAGACAGAGAAAGAGAATTATCAGATTTTATAAGAAATTAAATATACCTTTGTGCCTGCTGCTCTTGATTGAAAATTGTTTATATTCGTGGCAAAAAGTAATTTCCTGAGATACTTCAGTGCTCTCCAGAATGTTGCTCACATCATAGAAGTCATACAGAATTCATCTTACCTAAACCTTAGTCATTGAGAGGTAAGGACATAATCTAAGCCATTTGTCTAAGTTACCTTGTACTAAATGGAAAAGATAAGCATGATTTGTTCTTTCAAGGTAACACATTCCATCTGAAATATGTGGGATGGATTTTCATCTCCAAGTGGCTTTTTATTTCAATCAAATATAATAGGTATATAAACACACTGGGTGGGTGGAATAAATGCTGTTGCCTTTAAACCTCAAAAACATCCCAGATTATTCTTCCAGTTCTAAGTTAACACATTTGTATCACAACTAGCTTTTAGTTAACTGTTTTCTAATCACTTCTCAGTCTTTTTTACTTTGTTCTTTTTTGCCAGATCTTTCAGAGCTTTAAGTTGCTTTGGCCACACAGTGACTGGTAAATATAAATAAGTCATTACTGTCAGAGTTGTTGCCTGTGTGGAAATAACTTGTTGGGATCATTGTCAGTTGACAACTTTTGTTGCTCACAGAGTGGATTATTTTCAAAAGATAGCATTTCCCTAGAGAAAAGAGAAAAAAGAGGAATTGGGCTATTTGATCAATTGTCTTTTCACATTCAGGAGATGAACCAAGTAGGCCAAAAAACAAAGTGGCATCTTAAATAACTTAAAAATTGATTTTTTTTTGTTTTATCTTCTGGGGGGTTTTAATATCCTAAAGAATGTTTTCTAAAACCTGTGTTTCTATTTCCTTAGAAGTGAAGTGGTTGAGCTGGGACTGCCATTCAGAGAAACAGTGAACTATTGGTTAAAGAAAGAGGTACTTGAGATGCATAAAAAGACCAGAAATCAGTAAAACATACTTGAGGGACAGAATTAGCACTTGAGTAGGAGCAATACATATGACACCTGAGAAGTCTGCCAGACCAAGAGGGAAAGCAGAGAACAGAGTACTTGTTACCGAGGCCAATATTCAGAGAACTGTAAAATGCTTTGGATGGAAGTGACCTTGTAGATGGTCCTGCTGCATCCTCCACTCGATGGGTTTGCTGCTATGCAGACAGGCTGAGAGAGATGGGGCCGTTCAGCCTGGAGAAGTGAGGGCTTCAGGAAGACCTTATAACACCTTCCAGTACATAAATGTCTAAAAGAGAGCTGGAGAGGGGCTTTTCACAAGGAGGTTTAGTGCCAGGACAAGGGGTGATGGCTTTAAATTGAAAGAGGGTAGGTTTAGATCGGATATTAGAAAGAAATTCTTTGAGGTGAGGGTGGTAAGATACACCTCAAAATGAGTTACCCAGAGAAGTGGTGGATGCTTCATTCCTAGCAGGGTTCAGGGCTAGAATGGACAGGGAAGAAGTAAATGCTATAATGTGATATTTAATATAAACTTTTATTTTATCTCATAAGAAATAAATGTTAATCTTTTAAGGTATAACAGAAGTCTGATGTCACAACTTTGGTGTACAACACTCTAAAAATGTGGTGGAATAACTAAAAAAAAATGACAAATTAAAACCAAAAAATGCATTAATATGTTAGGGAAAAAAGGCCTAGAAGCAGAGGAAGGGAAAATGGGATGAACATTATAATCATAAAATAAGAAAAAAAATATAGTAGGTGCATAAAAACATAGTAGGTGAATGTGGGATGAGGTAAAATATCTGAGATTATTGATATGACATATAAGGATGCCACACTAAAGATTCACACTCTTTGAATCATAGGCTGAATCAAAATCAGAGAATGCAATTCAAGGAAGTTGTAGCAGTAATCTAATAGAAATTTCAGAAAGTGAAGCAGTAAGTAAAGGCCTTAATATATAAAAAAGCATGATTACCATCTTACAACCTGATAGAAGACAACCATTCTTTAATGATAAACACAAGTATGCATTTCTGGACGTTTTATATCTGTCCCCATCTATCAGTGGTTCATTGGCTACCATAAATGAATTTTCTTTATTCAATCTACATATTGATCTTGTTCATGTACTTGAATGTTTTGAATGAAGACTGTAATCTGCCGCATAACCTGAATGAGAGTAAACTTATAATATCTCTTTTACTATTATTTATGCAGTGAAATAGGCAGTTTCATCGCCACTTCCAGTCCTCACAAATTTGTAATCACAAATAACAGTAGACATGCATTTTCATTCATTCTTCAAAAACCTCAGATGTTACTGAAAGAGGGAAACAGGTTTTGGGAGGAGGGATTGCCATATGGAAAGCAAGTACAAGAAAAGAGCAAACATAGAATAAAACATATGGAAAAATGTCTGTATGGAATAAATCAAGTTAGTCTTAAGGAAGTTATCTTTGGCCTCTCCTGACTTTTATTTATGTCTCTGACTAGCAATTGCCTGCATCTTATCTTCTACCAGTGCTGAGGAAAGAGAAAAAAAAGTATTAAAATGAAATTATAGGAAAATAAAAAAAAAAATGTGCCTGTATGGGAAAATTTCAATTTCTTTGAGATAACCTTCAGTTAGAACTACAGAAGAACTCTGATTCAAGGTATGAATATGCTGCCCTTTACAATGAATTAACTTCTTGAGAACTCCTTAAAATGTGTTACATGCTACAGAATTTTTTTTCCACTAGTAGCAAGTTAATTTGCATTATGTCTTATTGTTTCAAATTTAAAAAAAAAAATCGAAGATAAGGACAATTTCATAAATGGGTGCTAGATTACATGATCTGGGGGTTTTTTGTAAAAAAAAATTTAATATCAGCTTCTACATCCATGACTTCTTGCTAAGATAAAGACAAAACCAGGTAGTTTATTGAAAATGTTTTCAATGTAAAATCTTATATTTATATTAGTTTATAAAATTATGTAACTGAACGTACATACCAATCTACCATATTTTCTAGTAAGAATTTTGTAGCTAGCTAAGTAAGCAGTGCATTATATTTTAGACAGTGTGGGGTCTGAATAATATGGAAGATTACATAGCTGTTACTACTTGCTGCTGAGAGGATATTATTTAATGTTACTGCAGTAAACAAAGCAAATAGAAGAAAAATAAGCACCATTTATAGAACTGAAATTTTATGGCAAACAAAATTTTATGCGTCAATATGAACATGAAAAAGATATTTCATTTTCTTCTCTTTTAGTTTTATTTTCAAATAAGGAATAGAAGAAAAACGTAGGTAGTTAGAATGAAGTCATTGTGATACTGTTAATTAGTAAGCTACAACTGAAATATCTTTTCTGCGTGTGGACTAACACAGGAAGTTTCAAAATGTGCTAGAAAAGACTGCATATCTATCAAGACAGATGTATTAAAAATCACATCTAATATAGGTGTTTAAATATAATGTCTTTGCACAAATATGTGTTTAAGCTTGTATAATAGAGCAAATATGTCTCAGGTTCAGATGAGCTGATGAACACTGAGCATGGCTGTTAGAACAGAGAATGCTATTCACCTTATTCTAAGGTAAAAATTCACGTGTGGTTTTTATCTAACATAGATTTACAGCTTCATTTGAGCTATCCAGAATATCTGCCAAGCTTCCCCTTGCATTCCAGAAATGAACAAGACTACCTCTTGGATTACTGTCATATTTGCCAGCCTTCTGGGGATTTCTTGGATCTCTGAAGACATTTCAGACTGCACTAGATGTCTATGTCTACCAAATTCAGTCAAATATCTAGTTGGATGCTGTCATATGCATTTAGAAATTTCCATTTAAGTGCCTTGATATATGAGCTCATTTCCATCCCAATGGATCTGGGATGACATTATTAACTTGGAAATAGGTTGTAATAGGTTGGAATAGATTCTTGGAATAGAAATAGAACTGGCTGATGGTGGACGAAAATCTGGCTCTGTTAAATTTGAAAGAAATTTTCTAATCCTTACATTATTTCAGGTTGGCAAGAGATAAGAAATTTCCTTCTAGCCAAGGAAGTTCTTTTCCCTGATTATTTTCTGATTGTAGAGTTCTAGTATAACCACTGTAACATTGCAGCTCTCATTGTAATGGCAATCTGTAGCACCTCTCTGCCTCCGGATGAACAAGCCAGTTGTTAAAATCCTGGCTGGCAATCTTCTGCCTTAGTCACATTAAATTATAAATAGAACTCAAGTACTAAATGCAAAGAAAACCAGTAGTTAAACCTACAGATACGAGTTTTTTCAAGCAGGTATATTTTCTACTAAATATTTGCAGAAATGTGGGTTGAAAATAACTTAGCCAGAGAGGAACATCAGAAATGCTAATTAGCTTGCAGAACAGTTAAAAAGGTAGATATTTAAATATCAGTAAATATCAGTATTTGTATTTAGATATCAGAATCTGTACACCAAGGCACCTGGGTTGGGTAAAATCACCTTTTAGATCAGAAGGTAAAGGAGAGCAAGACATGCAAAAATTATTTAAACCTGGTTTATAGTAAATGCAAGAATTGTTGCTATCCTTTTTAAAGGTATAAGTCCCAATAATGGATTAGACAAATCTTCTAAGAGAATAAGAAAAACAAAACATAGGAAACACTGAAGCCAAATGAGGCATATATCTGAAATTCTGACTGTCACGAGGGCTCTAGTAACCCAATACAGCCTCAACAAAGCACCTTTAAGTGGGTAGGTATCTCCAGGCTTCCTGCTTTTATGTGCCTAAGTTGTATCTATAGCAACAGATGATAAGCCTTAGCTGTTATTTCAAGAAAAGCAGCAGAAAATGTTACTTCTTGACTGTTTTCTTTAGGTTGATAGATTGGTGGTAAAATATTCTAATTCCCACCCCCTACATACATCCTTTTTTTTTTGGAAAGAATCCAAACTTCTTATTGTTTCAAGTTTTTTGAAGTACTTCTAGGTAAAGATACCTGTGTGTGCGTTTTCAAATAAACCTAACAATGTCAAAGCTAATCTTTGACATGAATCTCAGTACTGCTTTTGATTTGCATGTTCTGACAATTCTGACAGATGTGGACCACTTGGTGCTTAATTATGTACCGTAACAATTGTCTCATATAATTTTCGATGTAGCCAACCTAGACAACTGTATATATATAAAAATTTTTGGGCAAGCCAGGCTCATAACCTTTCTCACTGGAAGAAGCTTTAATATTTATTCCTCGTTGTCTCTCTTTCAGTATAAATTATACATTCAAGACCTCTGTCATATAGTTTGGTGAGTTCAACTTTAGTTTCACAGTGGGACAAATTCCCTGATGCTATCATTTTACCTTCTTGATTTTAGGTGTTTCATGTCATGGTTTACCTCTTGTATTGTTGATATCAAACTGGATGATATAGGTCACTGATTTTCAGTTAATTACTCATTAATAAATCCGTAAACTCTTTTCATCTTTATTAAACAGCTTGAGTTGAAGAGTTTTTATTTTCAAATATACCAATATTAATTTACCAAGTATTATGAACATGAAAAACTGCCTGTGCTTCCCAGTCTACAAACTAGCACAGAACCAGCACACTCAAATATTTTTAAGGCAAATGAAGCTGCCTTAAACTGTTTCTCTGTCTGAGGACACTAGCTTATTTACCACTCAATTTTTCTGTTGCAGGTATGCAAACAATTAATTTCATCTGACATAGTAATACCTGAATTAGGTACGTGTCAAATCTTTTTTTAATCATCTGTTTTCAGACTGTGAAAAAGCAATAACTCATTGCAAAGTAAATTATTTCAAGAGATTTCTTTCTATGAATCATGTAGTACAAAGAGAGTTAATTTTCCTGTCTCTTCCCCACAAAGATATCAAAAACTACTCTTGAGTAATGGTAGAGTTTTTCTGAGATGCTTCTGCATCTGAATAGTATTTACTGTTTTGGTTATGTCAATACTGTCAATGTGAAACCTGAAACACCGACTATACCCGGTAAGTTTCCAAGTAACTTACTTTGTGATATATTGTGCAAGAGACAAGGATTTCCGATAGTTTAATTATATCTAGAATACTCATTGAAAAACTTCCCAAATGGATTTTTCTTTTTTTTTTTTTTTTTTTTAGATTAGATACCATTAAAACGTTATGAATTTGTCAATGATCCCCTAAAAGGTAACAAATGGGATTCAGGAGGTTGAGAAATGACTCCTATAACATAAAACCATAGTAACATAGGCTCCACTGTTTTGTTTTTAACTTCGTTTTTTAACGTTCAGCCTATTTTCTGTCTGTAAACCTTGCTTAGGGTTAGTTTTGGACTGTTATGGTTCTAATATAAATATATAGTTCTTGGGACAAGTGAAGTCACTGTAACCAGACCTCAAGGTCTTCAATGGCTGTAGTTTATAATATTTTGGATTCATACTCCTAAGAGAATTGGACTGGTTTTCAAAGAGCTTGAACATACACTCTTCCCACAACCCAAAACAGGAACTGTAAATCTTAAACAATGCTTTTTAGAAGCAAACTTCTCTATACACTGCTATATCAATTTTTAGCTCCTACTGTTCTACTCTGTCCTAATTCATGTTGGTACTGTTTCTTTCAGTTTCTTTTGTAGCAAACAAAATTAGAAACAGCTAGTGTTAATATTATATGAAGTCATATCTTGATGTGCTTCACTTTGTTTTTTTGTTAGGGAAGCTATTTGGTTTGGGACAGCTAGATGTATAGAATTCAAATTATGGTAAGACACCAAAAACATAGCTCTACAGGGAGTTTTTTCTTCCAAATTCTGGCCTTAGGCTATTCTGTATATTTGGAATATACCAGAGAATAGGTAAAAAGTTCCTTGGGGAATCTGAAAAATGGTTTCCTAGTCAGCCTTGAAGACACTCCATTTGTTATACAGAAGGATCTTTAATGAGAGTGCAAAAGTCTGGTTTATTTCACCAACTGAAATCTGCTGTAATGTCAAAAATGAACACTTTGTTAAAGCATAAAGAAGACAAATAAAGTAGGATATGTCTTCTGTCAATACTTTCTACAGTAGCAGCAGAAAAATGGACAGAAAATAGTTGAAATCTAAAATCAAAAATAGATGACAACAACAACTTAAAGTGTTTTAATTGACTTTAATAGGTATTTTCCTTGTTACTTAAACCACTTAATTATGTTATCAAACTTGTACTTCAACGCGGGTGAGGCTACAGAAAGTTATATATGATCTCATAACTATGAATTCTTTGCTGCATCTCTCTTAAGCTCTATATTAATTCATGGATGAGGCCAAGAAACTTCTTGAGGTTGATCTATCAAACAAGATAATATTTAAAAATAAAATTAACAGACACATCTCAACCACCCTCACACCCTATAAAGCAAACAATCTCCAAGGAAAAAAGCCTCAAAAACCAGATGGAAAGCTGTTATTCAGGTTAGGCATAGGAATTTCTTTAATTCTTTATGATACTCTGTTACTTGTTATGTCTACAGGTTGTTTAGCTTCTACAGCAAATACAAATTTAATTTGTGTAACAGGACCATCTGTTGAGGTTACTGTGTTTGCTAGCTCCTAGTCATCAATTTTTGATGACGGCAGCAGAAAAATATTCAGTCTTTTTGGACACATGTTTCCATCTTCTAGATACTAACTTTCAAGTCATAATGTGTTTGGTCTCCTTTTTCCTTTTCTAAATGTTTTGATGGAAAGATTTTGTCTCTATTCTGTTGATGCTAACCTGCGTCACCCAGATGACGTATTCTAACCTGACGTGGCCATTATCTCACAGATAATGTGAAGTAGTGTAAATGCTTTCAGCAGCTCCTTATGTGAGCAGCACATGTAAGCCCAAACCTTGAGACAAGGGCAATCCTCACCTTAATTCTATGGCCAAAATGCCACTGAATAACATAATCTGTGGATACATCTCGACATCAGCCAGCTGCCACTCTGCATTTATACCAAAATTCACATCCTACTTAAAACAGAAAAATTCACATCAACTGGTATTTATTCTCCTGCTTCTGTTTCTTTATCAATTGTTTCTCATCCCACTCCAGCAATTGTTGCTTCCAAGTATGCTTATAGCACTATAATTTCTTTAATCAGTTTTTATTGTTTTCAAAAATAACAAACAGAAAATGATAGGTTTGGTGATCAGCAAAGTAATTGTCAACTCTCTTTTTAAATTGTTAATACAAAATAGAAGTTACTCTATATAGAAGTTACTCTATTGTCAGTTTTAGAAGTGGATATTTCTCTAGTGACTTCACTTCCTCTTGGGTGGAGAGGAACAAACCAAAGACAAACCAAACTAAGAGTAAACCCTCAGAACACTATGTAGGATATGAACTTACTTTTTGTTCCATCATGTTTTGGCAGTGGGTTCTCTGTATTACAGGTTTGGAATATCTGTATTCTAGAAATCCAGGAGTTTTTTAACTTAGTGTCAAAATCCCTTAGTTTTATTCATTCTGATTAATAAATCTCTTCTTAGCAACAGTCTTGAACATTTCATTGATATGTATTCTTTTTTGGACGTAAACTTGTAGAAAACCTTAGCAGAATAATGAAACACGGTTATAAGAACCTTTCCAAGAACCTTTCTCACCACTCTTATGTATTGAAAATTGTGTTAGTTGAGTGGTTTATCATGTCCAATTAGAACTTTCAGAGAAATTTATTTTATCCGAAGTATATTTTGTATTTATTTTTTCTATAGATGATAATGATGTTTCTCATGATCAATTTGTGGTATCACAGAGCTTGCAATAAGGTTACATAAATAATAATAAAAGCATAATAACTCATCTAATTTCAGGATTATAGAAAAAAGGCCACATCACACTGAAATATTAATAATAGAAGAAAAAATACTATTCTGTCATTAATCTGCAATAACAGATGATAGTTTCTTTATGCTCACAAAATTTAGCACAGAAAGTATCAGCAGCATCATACTTATAATGAGTTTGGTTAGGCTTCAAAAAAATAGCTCAATGCTATTTTGGAATGAAGAGAGCCACAGGGATGATAGAGGATGGAGGGAGTTCAACACTCTGAGTAACATGACGTGTCACAACAATGTGCATGGAAAGATAGCTGGGGTCTAAAATTAGAGAAGACTGAAAAATTATATTCACAACTCAGCAGAGGTTTTACCAATATAGAAATTATAAGGTAAAATTCGTTTGCTGCTCTGTAGGTGGAATGCTGGAAACTCATTATGCCATGACTGCCCACACCCACAACCTGCAGCCACAGCTCCTGCTAAGGTAGGTGGAACAGAAGGTAGAGCAGAGTGGAGACACCTCAGCCAGACTCTGCTGAAATCCTTGAAGGAAGGGGATCTCAATGGTACTTTGCAGCTGTGGAACTGCACACCACCTGGCAGCCAAAGGAGACAGGAGATGTCTGCTGCAGAGACAGCAACAGTGACAAAATCCCTCTCCTCAGGTCAGCTTGGTTCACTGTAACATAATTGTAATATTAATGAACACCTGCATCCCAAAGGTTCCTGTCTCCAAGGTACAATCACCCTTCATTGGATATGTTCTCTCTATTTTTTTTAAAATGTATCTTTAAAAACAAAGTGAGAGGATTTTACATCAATCCCTTAGAAACCTATGCATGACTTGAGTCACTCCAGTTCCATCTAAACATAAAGAAATAATATAAAATTAAGTAAAGAATGGAGGGAAAGTTATGGGGTATTCCATCATAACTGCTGGGATCATTCAAAGCACTGAACCTGTCTTCTTCCTCATGGTGACACCTACTGGGTAAGAACCACACTCAATGCATGCTGAATACATTTTTTGGGAATTGGAACTTGTCTGTGTATTACTTTGAATATTGTTTTTGCAATCAGATAATATCACAAACAATCCTCAAAACTTTACCTACTACAATTTTATATTAATAAAGAGTGTTATTCTGTAAACTTCTAGTGTGAGTCCTTTACAGGCACTGGCAGTGAGTAATATACTCAAATACAGTGGAAGACCCACTAATGGGTCAGAGTGTATTTCCCTGACTAAGTCAGTCAAACTGTCCTCCAATCCAGCAGGACTGTTCAGTGAAGGTCCCCTTAACATGGTGCTGACAGGCTGTCAGGCATAATGGTCTCGACTTTCCTGGGGTGCTGACAGAAAAATTAAATAATAAGGGCTGAGTAAATTTCCCCACACTAAGGGTCAGGTAGATAGTCCCTTTTCAGATGACAAATGTGACTGCAAAACTATATGAATTTGGTTTTATTTTTATTTTAGTTATCTCAAAATATGAAAACAATTTTAAAGCTCACATAAGGTCAATCAGATTTCACTGTTCTGAGTGAATGAGGTGAATGGGTTTTTCTAATCTAATTTTTCTAACTAATCACTTTTTCTCCCTTCACTGTAAACACTATGAATCTCCTGCCACATATAATGAATTTATTAGAACTGCAGAAAAAAAAGTCATGACATGGGAATTTCATGGACATGAAAAATGAGAACATAAGGAGCTGCAACACTGCGCAGGTGGCTAAAGGAGAGGAAATAAACAACATCCAAACAACACAGGGAGCAGAAAGAAAACAATGGGACCATTCGGAGAGAAGAGTCCTGCAAGACCAGCATTGCCTTTGTAGTTTCATTGTCTCTTGGAGAGTAGAAGCTTCAGACAAATTTTATTAAAGAAGTTCTGCTGCTGTATTTGAAGGTCAAAAAGGACTCCTTTATGTATTTAAAGTCTCACTGAAAGGGGCCTAAATATGGGTAAAACTTGCCTTAGCCTCAGATTTTGGCAACAGTTTAAATTTAAGAATTACTTTGGCCCACAAGTTTTAATGATAGCAAATCAGGTACATTTAAAAAAACAAATTATATATTAAACAGACAAAATATCTTAATCAAAATTGCTCACTATACAGTATAAAACTAAAAGAACTACTGGTAGTTAACAGCATAACATAAAACTGTGCATGATATCAGGGTACCTATGTTAAGGCTAGCAAAGAAATAGTCTCAATTAGGAATTGAATGTAATTTATCACAAAATGGTGATAATGTACATAGATTCTTTCCCTTAATCTCTGAGAAGTAACTGGGAAATAGGTATCCCTTTTCACAGGAGAAACTCCACACAATTCCAGGAAAACATAGAGAAGATTTCTACTTTTTCACTTTGGCTTTTATAGTTGTAAAGTGAATAAGTGTTAGTCAGAAATCCAGCTTATCTTTCCAGATCTCACTTCAACAGTAAGATGTTTATTGAAAGTTGAGAGATGGTAGCCTAATGTTAACTCCATGCTGCAAAAATAACTCATTTTAAGACAGCTTGTCCTGTTTGAGTTATCTGACTGGTTAACAAGAAACTGGTAAGTTCTCCTGAGGAGACTAAGATGCCCTCCTACATCCAGTGGTGACATCATAAAATTCATAGATAATCCAGGTTATGATATCAGAACTAACAAGGTTGGCTGCAAATGCAGTAAAATTGAGATCAATGGGGAAAAAATAATTAAGGACAGGTTGTGTGTTTGGAGGAGACTTCAAAGGAGGAAGAGACGTACACTGGAGATAAATAGAATGGTTAAGAAAAAGGACTAGAGGATGAGATTTGCAAGTTATGTGACTGGAGCTTCTTCGGACTCTGTGCTGGGCAGCCCTGGGCTTGATCATTGCAAACTGCAGTCTAAGTAAATGATAAAGTAAATCTCTTATTCTTAGCATGCTCCAGATGCCAAACCTACTTCCAGGAGCAAAAGAGGGATAAACAGAGTGATTTTTGTGGCTACAGGCGCATCATGACTGGATGTATTGATGGAATCAGTTACTGGTATTGTGATGCTAATTCTTGTTACAGGGAAGCATCAGCAGGTACTTGCCATGTTCTCATGGAATTTACCTACTGAAGTGTTAGGGGTGAAAATACTGTAAACTTTGCTTGTTATTTGGTATGCTTTCCAATTTGCAGGTACCTGTACTACTTAGAACTATTTAGCATGTTTCTGAGATAAATTTTACTCTTTCAAATATTACAACAGAGAACAAAAAGCTACATCAAATGTTCCTGGTGGGGTCTGGCACTTTTGAAACAGGTGAATGCTGTTTTTTTTATGCTGTACAATAAAAAATCAGCAATGTAAAATAGTTTTATGTCATAAGACTAATTGTCACTATTCCAGTAAAGAAAAAAATGTATGTTGCTTATTTGTAGAGTAGTTGAGAATTGAAGAAAACTGGAAACATTTTGTGCATTTTTCCTATGTTACCAATGAACAGCTATGTCTGAGACACTGACAAAGAGAGTTGGTTTATTTCTTGGCTTTTTTTCAGAGGAAGTTAATGAAGGTATTATTTACACCCTCAGCATAATTCCACAGTTAATATTAAATAATTATCCAGTATTCATTGGTTCATCATGATTCACTAGCCTTTATATGCCATGGTGATTTCAAGTGGGCAGTAAATGATATTTGGCATTTCAAAAGATTAAAATTTCTACTGCCCTGCCTCTCAAAATCTGCCAATTCATTTTGAAAAATCAACTTTAACCTGTTATGTATCAAACCAGTGGCAAGGGTAAGCATCTAACTTAGATCTCAAGATAATAAGATAATCTAGCAATGTTTTCAAACAACATACTGATGACTGACATGTGAAATCTTTATTCACATATTTACACATCAAACATTAGAATTAATTAATAGAAATTTTAAAAAATCACAGGCTGAAGTATCATGAAGCACTCAGGTACTTACTCTGTGTTTGCTGTAATATTTTATCTTTTGGAGAGAAGGTGCTACAAAAGAAGCGCAGTTATTTTCCTAAAGGTTCATGATTTTCTCTTTCTCTTCATCTTGTCTCCGAGTCAAACTAACTGTTTCCTTCATGGCTGAGAATCTTTTAGGGCTGTCATGCATTTGCTCATTAGACACAAGTAACCATAGACTACAGAAAGTTTAAATCTGCAGGAGCAGTGATATGACAGTTTTAAATTTGCTTCTCATATTTTTCAGATTTACCATGACATGTATTTCTAACTTTCTTACTAAGTCCTCTACGATACTCTCAGTGGCAAAAAACTTGAAGAAATTAGAAGAAGCTCACTTAAGATTTATGTGTCAGCAACTTCCAGTAATAGCATCATTCTGATTTTTTCCCCACTATGTTTAACCATGAGAATCAAAATCTATTTTAGCATATGTGACCAAAAGTGAATGTATGAAATTAAAAAAAAAAAAACAAAAAACCCAATAAAACTAGTTCCTAAGTATATTTAAAGCTTTAGGTTGAAGTGTGTGATAACAAGAAAAAGAGAGGGTACAGAGATAAAGAGGGAGGATAGAGAGGTAAAAATAATATAATACTGATGTGTGCATTGGCATATGAAGACAACCACCAGCATAGTCATCACAATAATAAAGCAGCCTGAAGAATTGACAAGGGCTTTTGGTATCTTGATGCTGGTGGAAAAATATATTTGTGAGCCTCCATTAAGCCTCAAAGTCAGGGAAAAAAAAAAAGCCAAAAAAACCCCCATAACAAACCAAAATAAAAAACCCAATACAACACAAAACAAACAAAAAACCCAATAAAAAATGAACCCCCCAAAAAACCCAAAAACAAACAAGAAACAAGCAAACAAAACCCTCAAAACAAACAAAAACTACCAAACCCCTAAACATATAAACTTGCCTGCTTGGAAATGAAGGTATCCATCAACTTTTAAAGGTAAGATATCATAGCAGCTTCTGAAGCATTTTATACTTGATGTGATGGAAGAGGAAGGATTGGCAAAATGACAGAGGTGCAGCATAGTGATATATGTTTTGAGGTTTATACAACTTCAGTTGTGCTTTTCAAGGATCTTAAATGCTAGTCTGAAGTCTGGATTTCACTCAAGGTTTATTCTACGTTCAGACTGTATAACAATTCAGCCACAAGTTAGTATACTCATTTAAACCATATCCTGAAATCCTAGAAGTAGCCACAAGAAATACAGCTTCTTGAAATAATCTGGCTGATCTGTATGACCCAGTATCACCTAAAGAAACCTTTTCCATCTCCAGGAGTTTTTAATTTCTGATTCATTCTCAGAAGGAGTTCTCTCCCACCCTTTTCTACTGCCTACTCCTTCAACTCATCCACAACAGAAGCAAAACAAAATCCACAGATTCCATACATACAAAGCCATACATTTTATTTCTCACAAAATTCCATATGTCACATGTCTTCATGAAATCTCTGATTCTGAAGTTGAAAAAAATCAAACAGTAAAGAGGAATTTCAAAAAATTGCAGCTAGGAGGCCTCACCCTCTGCCCATCAAATTCTGATTCAAATGTGACGTACACAGTAATCTCAAAAGACAATCCTGTGAACTGAATTATAGATGTACTCGTTACTAAAAATTGCAGGCTCAATAGAGATACCAGTTTGATAGCATATTCATTTTGCCTAGCCTTCATCCTACTCTTCACTATACCAAAAGTTATAATTAACTGCCTTTCTCTTTCTGTTAGGAGCTGGGATCTCCCTCAGCTCCACCAGTGCTAGATGTCTTTTCTTCAATTTGTCCACATGATTAACATAATGAAGTTAAACACAGAGCAGTTTCTCTTACCCCATATTTAGCCTTAAGGCTGCTGCTTCTATTTTAAACCTGATGATGGGCTTACATGCCCAAAGCTTGTCATCATTTTACCCAGCTATACTTGGTCTAAAAAAAGAACCCTAAAACCCCAACTATTACTTGTCTCTAAAAATCTTTCCTCATAAGCTAATAGGAAATATTAATTCTATTAATATTCTATTAATTCTATTTTAGAATTAACCACAAGTTAAAAAACAATGCAAATTCTCAAAATGAACAGCTGAGCTTGTCTGTTGGTTTTTTTTTTTTTTTTTTGTGGTTATATATACATCAGTAACTATCAAATGCATAAAAAAACTGTACATAAAAAGCCCCAAACCAACCAAACTAAAACACAAGTTTATATCTAAGGATTCTCTGTTTCTCTAGAAAAAGGTTAGAGTAATTGATGAGACTTCAGTCCATAGTCACAGCTGACACTTAACTCTGGTTTTGCTTTCACAAGTTCAGACTTCTTAGTGACTTAAAATTGCCTGTGTTCTTACTAGACAAGTGCCTCTAGAGGGGATGGAGCTCAAGGTTAGATCCACAAATTAGCATTTGTAACTGCTGCAGGTAACACTGGTCTCAGATTACTCGATGTTCAGGAAGGTGCCTGGGTCACCTTGCTTCACCCCAGACATCATCTCAGCAAGGAGGGCTCTATTAGAACTGTTCTTCAGCTGGAGCTTACCAGAGAACATGGAGGGGAGCACTGCCAAATAATTGTGTATGGAGTGAGGTAAAACACCCCAGGCTGCACTTACCAATATCTGGAAGTAGAAGGTGGTTTTCCTCATGTCCAGTAGGGACTGGTTCAGAGTGCCTATGAGATTGGTACCCTGATTTTTCCTCACCAACACTCTGGGCCCAGCCATCCAGCCCACTGCACCCATCCAAGCCATGAGCAGCCAGTTCTTGCAGAACTCTGTGGGAAACAAGTGTCCAAGGCTTTATTAAAGTCCAGGCAGATATACACAGCCTTTCCCTTATTCACAAAACAAGTCATCTTGTCACAGAAGAGGATCAAGTTGGTCAATCAGGCCCTGCCGTTCATAAACCCATGCTAGCTGGGCCTGGTCTCCTGTAGTTCTGTACATGCCACATGATGGCACTCATGACCTGGCACCAAGGTCAGGCAGACAGGTCTTTAGTTCCCTAGATCCTTCTTCTGGCTCTTCTTGGCAATGGGCATTGTATTTGCTGAATTCCAGTCAGCTGGGGCCTACCTGATTAGCCAGAACTGCTGGCACATGATGGAGATTTGCTTGCCAGCTCTTTGAATATCCTTGAGCAGATCACATCCAACTCCATAGTCTTGTGTATTTCCAAGTGCTGTAGCAGGTTGGTGATTATTTTCTCTCGTTTTATGGAGACTGTTCTGTTTCCTGTCCCTGTCTTCCAGCTCAGATGACTGGGCATCTGGAACTATATAATTAAAGACTGAGGAAAAGAAGGCATTAGGCATCTCAGCCTTTTCTTTGTCCTTTGTTACTATGTTTTGACTGTTTTCAATAAGGGATGAAGATTTTCCTTAGTCCTCCTTTTAATTGCTTATGTATTTATAGAAACTTTTTTTATTTTCTTCTTATATTGACTTGTTCACTCTTCAACAGCATCTGTAGAACAGGTAGGATATCCCGGGGCACCTTCAGCTATTCTGGTGACCTATCTGTTGCCTACTAAATTGAGCCTCATGTGCCTAGAAGTGTGTTTAATGGATATCATCCAGTTTAACATCATTGTGATGGTATTTTGGTTAGCTTGGATTGTGGAGCCCATCTCATCTGTATGGCCAAGAGCTGGATCTCTCACCAGACTCTACTAGCTGAGCAGACAGGATCTTCAGTAACTTAACTTCAAAAATGAAAACTGGCCCCCTTGTGAACACTTATGTTTAGTCATACAAATTAAGACTTCACAGCTTACAATGACTCTCATTGACCCTGGCACACTCAGCTGGTAAAACTGAAGAAGAATGCTGATGAGACCTTGATTCAGTCAATGACTCAACACATTTCTATGAGGACTAATCTGTGACATCTAATGTCCTTTCTTCTTCCGCTATAATTTCCAAGTTAAGCCTTGAAAGTATTACAACTTCAGGCAGTTCATGAAAAAGTGTTTGTTTACTAGGGGTGATACCAAACTCAAGAGTACACCTAAATTCAGTGAGAGACATTGTGGGGATGTGTTACTTTTACTGAACTAACTAGAAGAAAACAACAGGTTTGTATGGTTTTAATTCTTATTTATATCAGATCAAAACTGCAGCAGCCCTTCTCTCTCCAAACCTGGACTTTGTTAGAACAGAAACATGCCAAATGATAGTATGCAAAATAACACCAGATGAAACAGCTATGAGTCCAACATTTTCTATGGCTAAAGAGAATTGAGAGCAGGTTTCATGAAAATATCTCTTTTTAGGGAACAATTTGCAATCATTACAAACACAAGCACTTTTCCAAGATAAAGGGCCATCATGATGGTGAAGCTCACTTTATATTTATACATTAGTAGTATCCTGGGGCATATTTATTTAGCAGAAATCAGGTTAGGATCTGGACTGTATGATCTCTGGTTGATATTAAAAATGACATAGAGATACACTATTCTATAAATAACACTTAAATCAATTTTACCTTTAGGAAAACTGTTCCATAAGAGCTTCCTATGCTATTTCTTGAGAAATTTTGTACCAAATAAGCTAGTCTTATTTTATATATTTATTGGTCTGTAAGTCACCAAGGGTGTTAACGTTAAAAAAACCAAAAAACACACTTGGTAAAAGCTTCCATAATATGCGTTGTATATTTATGCATATACTTTTATAGATAATATTGTTTATAATATAATAAGGTTAACATCTAAAAAAAAAGAAATGAAAAAAAAGTATTTCTATTTTAATGTGTAGCTATATGGGGGTAGCACAGTTTAGTTCATGTGCTAATTAGGAGAATTTAGTGTAATTAGTAGAATTATACTAACATTTAGTGTAATTAGTAGAATTTAGTCAGGCATGTAAAGGAGAAAATTCAAATTAAATATTCATTTATGTACATTAATTTTAGCTTTTTTGCCAACTTGAGTAGCCCTGTGAGTAACGTCTGCTTTCTTATAAAATTCCTAATCTGAGTTGTCTCTTACTAGTGAGCACAAAACCCACAATATTAGGGGACAATCCTCCAAATAAGGTCAGAAAGAAGCAATTATATACATGTTTTAAGTTTCTGGTCCATTTATGTGAATTAGGAGGCAGTGACTATTACCTTCAACTAGGATTTAGCAAAACCTGCAGACAAAAATACTTACACTTGATAAATAATCAGATTAGACTGTTTAAATTTAAACACAGGATTTAGTCTCTCTGCTCATCCATTCTTATCTATAACACATCTAAAGAATAAATTTTTACTTCTGTATTGAAGCCACAGAATACCTCCTAGAAGACTTTGGAAATTTTTTGGGGGGACCTAAGGACCAAAATACCTAATTGTAATTCAACGCCATTATACATGGTTAATGGACCTGCCACCCAGACTCTCACAGAGACATACACCAATAAAAGTTATATTTAGGGAGGAATAGGCCTAAGTTTTATATAAGTTAGAAAGCAGGATGTGGAATCACAGAATCACAAATAATTTGGATTGGAAGGAACATCTTGATGATGTGTATTTCTAATGCCCACCTCAGATGTGGTCCAGTAAGGCAAAGGTCTTCAGGGTCTCATCCAGCTTGAGGCTTTGAATATCTCCAAACATGTCATTTCCATAGTTTCTCTCAGTAGATTGTAGGCTTGATCACCCACATGACAAAAAAAAATATTTTCTTATAGGTAGTCAGATTTTTGTGTTTTGGCTTCTGTCCTATTATTGAATCCTTAAGAGAAGTCCTGCTTTATTATTTTTACAACCTCACATTATGTAGCTGTAGACGGCAATAAGGTCTCTCATCACCTTTTTCTTCTCCAGCCTGCTGGAAGAAAGAGCCACAATCCAGACCTCTATGAACAGGCCCATCTTAGAACACCCTTATATGGCCCCTTACCATACAGATGGTCTCTGCTGGACTCACTTCAGTGTACCCATGCCTTGTTTGTAGTAGGAAACACAGCACTGAATGTTTTACTCCAGTGCTGGACAGAGATGAAGAATCACTTTCCTCGACCTGCTGGTAATAATCTCACTAACACATCCCAGGATGCTGCTGATCTTTGTTGCAAGGACACATTGTGAGTTGTAAGAGCCAATAGTTGCAGGACTGGAAATGCCTTAGCAATCTCTCATCATCACCCATTGTATGAGCTCTGACCATGCAGCAAAACTCCTAGGACATCACGTCGGGCTGGCAAATGATTGGACACATCCCTTAAGAACATAGTCTCCAGTCACTATCATTTTGTCACCATATACCTTGCAGATACTTGCTTCAATCTCACAGGCACAGGAGTTTCTATTCTAAGTGCTCTTCTTTCTCACCTTTCCTAAAGTAATATATATTTCTTGAAGCTGCAAATATGCAGGTGGAGAATGAGTCCTCCTCCTGCTGCCAGAAGGCACATCCCCTGCCTTCCTTGTCATTGTCCCTGAAGTTTCCTTCAGTGTAGTCTGTACCTGAAGTTTATTCCTTGCAGTTTGGGACTCAAGATTTTGTCTCCTCAGGATGTCTGAAAAGACATTGTTGATTTATGTGTGTTGTGATTTAACTCTGGCAGTCAGCTAAGTCCCACACAGTCATTTGGTTGATCCTCGCGTGTGACGGTGGTCACAGGCGTTTTCAGGTGAGGGAAGAGATGAGAATGATGACTCCGTGTTCAGAAGGCTTGATTTATTATTTTATTATATATATATTACATTGGGACTATGCAAAAAAGAATAGAAGGAAAATTTTCTTCTCAGAAGGCTAGCTAAGCTAAGAATAGAAAGGAATGAAAATAAAGGTTTGTGTCTTGGACAGACAGTCCAAGCTAACTGGGCTGTGGTTGGTCATTAATTCTAAATATCCAAGATGGGCCAATCACAGATGCACCTGTTGCATTCCACAGCAGCAGATAATCATAGTTTACATTTTGTTCCTGAATCCCCTCAGCTTCTCAGGAAGAAAAAATCCTAAAAAAGGATTTTCATGAAAAGATGTCTGCGACACTCCAGCATGGGACTTGGAATGCAATAGGAAAGGCAAAGCAGGAAAAACACATGGGTTGAGACAAAGACAAATCAATATGTAAAGCAAAAGCTGTGTGCTCAAGAAAAGCAGAATAAGTAATTCATTCACTGTTTCTGAGGGGCAGGCAGGTGTTCAGCCATTTCCAGGAGAGCAGGGCTCCATCACATGTGATGGTTATTTGGGAAGACAAAGGGTGTAAATTGGAATGTTTCCTCCTTCCCCCAGCTTTACATGCTGAGCGCAACCCCATATGGTATGGAACACCCCCTTGATCAGTTTGGGTCATCTGTCCAGCTATGTCCCCTCCCAGATTCTTGTGCATCCCCAGCCTCCTCACTGGTAGGGTGGAATGGGAAGCTTAAAATGCTGTGACTGCTTAGCAATAGCTAAAACACTGCTGTGTTATCAGCTCTGCCATTGTTTTACAAATCCAAAACTATGGAACTATATTTCTGTACTAGCTACTATGAAGAAAATTTACTGTATCCCAAACAAAAAAAATCAATGTAATTCTGTGTCTTGCATCACCTGTCCCCCCTTTTACTGATGCTGCAAGGAAGAAGAGCTGATGAAAGGCTTATCTATTGGATGTGAAACTGCTGATGTGGTTATCCCTGCAGTAAAAAGGAGGATAAAAAAGACAGTACATATTCTAGAAATCTAAACATTCATGTCCCTATAGCAAATGAAGGTTAACTCTTAGAAAAAATGATGGGAGATCATTTAAGTCATTACAAAGGCAGTAGAAATGGCAGACAGTCAAGAATGCTCTAGCTGGCCATAAATTGGAAGAGCACCAATCCCAGAGGAAACAAAAACAGGAGACACAAAAATCTTAAGTGTGAAGAGCTCTCCTTATTTCAATAAGATTGAGAGGTTCTCTAATGAATACAATTGACAAGGGAAGTATTTAGCAATGTATAGTACCACTTAAGACATATTAAGCACTTGCATTTCCTTATGACTACTCCTTGGAGGTAATTTGAAGGACAAATGGTCTCTTATGGCAGGGCAGGAAGAATATTTTCACATTGTTTTTTCTTTCTGGATGTGTCAGAAATAGAGAAACTTTCCTACGCAGATGATTTATCAATTTTAGGAGAAAAAGGTTTACAAGTTGCAAGTGCCATCTGTCTTTGGAAGACAGATTAGAACAGAAGAATGACATTGAAATGTGCAGCAGGGCTGAATTTCCCATTAGTGAGGGAACACAAAAATAATCTGCTGGATCCATTAAGTATATTCACTCATATACTGTATTTTAGTCCTGTATATCTCTGCAGTTCTTTAAGTTCCACAACAGTTAACTCAAATTTTAATATCATTTCAGAAATGGGAAATTAGGGTTTTTTTAAACACCTTTTAACCTGAAAGCAAACTATTAACATACTGTATGGCCCATTTTCACCAAAGTACTAAAAAGACAGCCTTTCTCTCTGCGATGTGTAAGTACAGTAAGACTCCTACAGTGAATACATTCTAATGAGGCAGAAGGACATTCTGTCACCACATTTTGCACAAACTTTCTGGATTTTAGGTCAGGATCCCCACCTCTACATCATTGTCAGCACATTGTCTCAACCCCACCCCAAATCAAGAGTGATGAGCTGCTTGCAGGCTATGAACCCCCAAGAAAATTCAATCTGCTTTGTAATGGAATAGGCAGTTTTGTTATCAGTGCATTCACATGGATCTGCACCAGTGCAAATTAATTAAAAAAAAACCTCTGTCCCTGTCTCCTCTCTGAAACCTAGGGCAGAGAATGTCATCAACTGTCAAGAAAGCTATAGTGGCCTTACTTTAGAAAGCATTCAGTCCTATTGAAATTGTGAGAGCGTTTATCAAAACTTTAGGCCCTTGGTAATTCAGTAATTCATCTGATAGTCACTCTGCATTATTAAGCCCTGCATATGGACATTGCACATAAAAAATTACCTAGATGACATGAAGAAATGGCCATAGACCCACCTGAAAAAGGAGTTGGAATGTAAGTAGAAAGATTTTTTTAAGGAATCTGAAGGAAATTCCTGGAAGTTTTCAAACTAGTTTTACAGACAAGAATGGGTATTTTTGAAGAATGTTATTTTACTACTCTCTATTAAATTAATCTTTGCAAATTTTTGCCAATAAATTTAACTCTCAATGTTTTTTTGTAGACATAAGGTTCATCCTGGAATGCCTAAGCATAGATGTACAAAAATACATGTTTCTGGAATTATGACATTGGAAAGACATTTGAATAACTAGACAACAACTGACAACAGATGACATGTAATTGATGCGAATAAAAGAGTCTAATGAAATCTCAATTTTGTTGTTTTTTTTTGTTTTGTTTTAATTTAGTGAGGATTTTATTTCATCCACTTATTTTTTTATCATATTGTTTATTGATGTGGTCAGTTTAATTGTCCATCAAGAATACTGTCAAAGGGCTTGTACGATAAGGTCCTTTGGAGGCATTGAACATACGGTCTTGAAAAAATTTCAGGGGATATGTTGTTGCTCTATTTCTATGTTAGCATGATAAACTACTGAACAGCCATAATTTTGCATTTCTTCAGTTCATTCACTCATTGTTTTTTATTTATAATCTTGATTAAAAAATAAAATATTTTTTTCCTTGTTGTGTCTTCATATTTTTTCAGGCATAACTTTTATGCTCAGAGTCTTGAAAAGCTCCATGATATTTTGAACTTGCAAGTGTGAGCCTTTCTCAAAGGTGGAAGTTTCTACTTTTTTGGTCCAAAGTGGCCTTGGACCTCCTGCTGTGTTTATCATGTGTGTCAGTCAGGTTCACTAGACACCCACACAAAATGTCTTTTATTCTTGCTTGAAGAGAGTCCCAACAAAACTGAAAAGGTGATCTAACCATAGAATGCTGCCAAAATGAAATTTATCTGCCATTCAAGCGTGCATTTAAAAAGAAATATGACTGCAAAGTCCACAATATATTTTTAAAAGTGATCACAAATTAAAATCTTTCCAGCAGATGGAAAAGAGAGACCAACTGGCAATAGGCCAGAAATCATTTTTGTTTTACATTTAAACTTTCTGGATGTGTGCCAGCAAACCAAGTCCAACATCTGTTTCTGCAGCTGCTACACGAGGAAACAATAATTCCTCGGGCTAAAGTTGCACAACAACAAATATCAAAGTAACTCAATTGATGAGTGATCAGTAAGAGAAAGGAGAATTCTTAATTGTCACCCTTATGATCTGTGAATTGAAATAAAGATAGTAAATTTAAAGAGATGTGATTTAAAGCAAATCTCAATATCAATAGAATATAGTTTTGCAATGTCAAATAATATTTTCCTACTTTAATTCAAAAAGACACAGTTGTATATGTGCAAAGTACTTAGCACAGGTGGAAAAGTTGTATTTCATAAATCACTGGATCTTCCTTGCAAACCATTCCATTTCCCGTAGAATGCCTTTTAATATTGGTCTTAGCACAGAGCTCAGTACCCTAGAAAGCAAAGGTCTGCCTACAAGATGTTTTGATTTCTCCATCAGTTTTATAAGGGCAGTAAGTTTTACTTTCTTTAAAGTGATTTTAAAAAATGATATTATAGGGTGGATAATGTGAAGGTTGTAGTGATACAAGATCCTTATTGTATAGACAGGAAAACTTAGCGATAAATGTGATAATAAGGAATAGTAACTCCTGCATCTCCATTAGTAAATTTCTCCTTCCTTCCTTGCTATACTTGAAATCTTGTTAGGAATAAAAGGAAACAGTTTTGCTAAGAGTGAAATCCTTCTATGTTGAACCCATAATTTTTATTAGTCTAATTAAGGCCTTAGAGTGTAATCAAAATGAGTTATTAATATTACAGTTACACTGAAGCTAACACATTCAGTACTATAATGCAAATTCATACATCTTACATCCACTTTTCCTCTGGTGTTATGTTTATACTTCAAGTCCTAAGGTCTACAGCTTTGGTCTTTAAGAAAAATTGGTCCGGGGAGTAATGAAAAGTCACTGGTATCCTGAGATTCTTGCTCAGAAAAACATATGATATCGAGAGTGGAAATTCATTACTCCTAGGTCTTGGGTCCCCATTTAAAATTATGAATTTTTTAATACATATATGTTTGTGCATGAGATAGTGGTATGAAAGGAAAAAGCTCAGTAACAGCTTTTAAGAGATCTGAAGCTTCTAGAATAAAAACAAAATGAGACACATTGTCTAAGATATATGTGGGGTCTGTTCTCAATGCATTCTAAATACAGTTATTCTCATTTTCATTTAATCCATGTGTCCTTTCCCATTTTGGAGCCTTGCTAGCATGTCCTATTCCATGCGTCATTTTATAATCACACCTTACATCTTATTTTCCGTTTTGTTTTGATGTCTTTCAAAGCTACCTTATAAATATTTCAAACGTTTTCAGATCTGTTTAATTTTAAAATGTAGTCATTACAAATTTTAAACCCCTTTTATCCAGTCTCCTGCAGTACTTTTGCAAGGTCAGCATCACTGCTGCTGTCAGTGAGTAAGACACAAACGGGAAGCAAACACACTTGAGGACCATCTTGGCTTGGGGATGGAATGCTGCCAGCCTCCTGTTCTTGCCTTTAGTTCACTGAACAGTAACTCAGCCTCACTCCAAGACTGAGAAATAAATTTTGACTTTCATTTATTCAACATTGTTACAAACAGGCTACACAGACATTGTCCTCAGATTAAGTCAACATAAATTGACACACCAACTTCACCAAATGAAGAAATTGAAGTCTATTACCTCTCCCAACATACAATGGAACAAGGATCATGGTGTTGTAGAATAATTTTGCATTTTAGCTACCATAAAAATAGTTTGATGATGAAAGTATTTCCTCTTTCTACATTCCTAAAGGGACATGAGCAGCTGTTCCACTTTCACAAAAGAACTGAGAAGGAAACAAAATCATCAAATAGGAAATGCCATTGCCTTGAGGGCAAGCAGCTGATTTAATGTGTTTTGTTTAGTTTGAAGAAGAAAAGGCTGAAGGATGACTTCATCCTACACTGCAATTTCAGTCAGTGGAGAGGGAGGTCCTGATCTTTTTTCTCTGATGAATCCTGATAGCACAAGAGGAAACGTAATGAAGCTGTGTCAGAGGAAGTTCAGAGAGGACACTGGTTAAACTTTCTTCATCCCAGGGTGGGCAGTCACTGGAACAGCTATCCAGCAATCCAAGGGAGTGGTCATGGAACCAAGCTTTTCAAAGTTCAGGGAGGATCTGGGTGTTGCTCTTAGCCATGTGTAGCCAACTACCTAGTCTTAGGTAGTTCTGAGAGAAGTGGGGATATGGAATTGCTTATGAGTCCCTTAGGATGAGATATTCTATTACTCCCTTCCCCCAAAGGGGAAAAACCTATCATTGAGAAGATCTGAAATATTATGAGCTATCTAGAGAGTAGGGTATGAAAGATGTCTTTTTGAATATTGTAATTTTTTCCACTGACAGCTGTCTTTGGTCAGGTCTATAGAAAGTAAAAAAGTTCTTTTTGCCAAACAATGATACAGGAGCTTCCTTTCTTCCTTTTTCCTCCAGAAATCTTTCTCTCAGATTCCTTCCTTCCCAATATTCTGCTAATAATCTGTAGATTATGGAACCATAGGACAAGTCTGACATATAAAACAAAGATTTAAATTTTACACTATTAGTGTACAGCCTCATATATTAAGAGGACTGTCTATCAAAAATCCATCTTACCAAAAAATCAGTTGAAATTGGTTTTTTTTCCAAAAAAGAACACTCCCAAAAAGACTAAAATCAATTCCACCATGAGGATCTTTCACTGATGATATCCTAAATTTTCAACATTGTTCCACCTTTTTCATCAAGAAACACACTTTATTGATGGTGTAGCTATTAAATAGAGAACTATTTTTTCTGTGAAGGTACATATCATGGACATTATGTTTGCTGTGGTATGTTCAAGGAAATATTAAATATGAAATGTGAACCTGATCATAAAAACTGAGTTCAGTTCTTTAAAAATAAAATAAAATATTTTAAGATTTTTAAAATTTGTCTCACATTTTATATGTTTCAAAACAGATCTGTTTTTTTAAAATAACTATTGAGATAGAAAATATTCTTCTTTAACATCTTTAAAAATTGCAATATCTTCTATATTAAAAGGTTTTGACATTCTTTTTTCTTATTCAGATAGTATTCTTAACCACACATGACTAGGAAATATCTCCTAGGCAGTTCCAGGAAAATGACAATATTCTAGAAAGAAGAGAATTTACTGGTAATTTCTTCATAAAATTATTCTTCTTCTACCTAAGAATTACTGACAGAATGAAACAATTTTAAGATTACAGATTATTAGGATAAATGTTCAGATTCTCAATTTCAGATCTTCTATTTCCTAAAATTTAAAGCAATGAGGGAGTCAGTTTGACTTTACTAAGAACCAGGTTGTGATTCTTGTTTTTATAGGAATTTTATACATTTCAATAAAACAATGCAAGATGGGTAAATTAAAATAAAAAAATTATTGGAATCTAGCCTAGTTAAGCCTTTCTTTTAATACGTCTTAATAAATTTGTTATTTACTAAATTAGCTGTTTACTAAAACAACTAAATATTGTCAAAGGTAGAGTATTTTCAAATATTGGAAGAAAGATTTAATTCAGGCATTAAAAGTGAAAGAAAAGACCATTTTTACATCATCGACTTCTTCATCTGGATAAATAACAAAATATTGGTTTTTGCCTGCTGTACAATACAAGCAACATTCTTCAGATTGGTTGTAGACACAAAGAACAGATGTTTGATTTAAAACAAGGATGTAATGCCATGCCATAGCAAAAGGAGGGCAGCTTAAGAAAATGACAGCACTAACGTTCTGCTACCTTACGCTAATGAGAGCTGGCAACATAACAGTGTATGTCATTATAAGCTGTCATCATGAAAAATTATAAGAGACACCAACTTGCCAGAGCTGTTACATTTACTGAGGCTCTTATATTTAAGTTGCTGTTCTGTTTGCAGAAGGGAAGGCGGAAAAAAAAGAGACAAGTTAGAATAGTCTTCCTCCTTAAAAGGAAAATCTTTCTCCTAGACTTTTTCTGCTTCTTATACATTAACTCGTTGGAAAGTTATGCACTAAACAAAAACATTAGATTTTCTGGCATAAAGTGGACAGGATGATCATAGAAGTTTTTGTGTGAGAAAAATTCTTATAAAAAATTGCAAAATTTATTGGATTTTTTGGTGTTCTCAGCAGTGTACTAGGGAACTTTTTTTCAAAAATTTACTAGTTAGGTTTATATTTGTTAATTGTAGAACTGGATAAAAACCAAAACTATCAAACATAAATCCACTTGAGCTAATTAATCCTGTTGCAAAGGACTCCTGAGACAAAGCTATTTTCTCTGTCATGGCGTTATGCCATCTGAGCACATTTCCTCATTGGTGATTATGTGGATATTTCTAGAACAGTGTTATAAAATTATCCCTGTTCTAAGATATCCAGAACTAACAGAGGGAAATTCAGAATAAGAATGCAGAAATCTGTTTTACTTACAAATGACCACTGTCCCTCAGGGGTCTATACTGGGACTGGTACATTTCAATGCCTTTATTAATGACATTTATTAATGTAATTAATAAATTAATGACAATGGGATTAAGTTCACCCTCATCAAGTGAGCAGATGATAGAAAACTGAGTGGGGCAGCTCATATGTTTGAAGGAAGAGATGTTGTATAGAAGGACCTTGAAAAGCTTGAGGAGTGGGTTTAAATGAACTTCATGATGTTCAGCAAGGTAAAGTGCAAGGTCCTGCACCTGGGTCAGGACAGCCACCAGTATCAATACAGGATGAATGGGTTGATAACAACCCTGAAGAAAGGATTTGGGTGTAGGGATAGCTGAAAAATTCAACTTCAGCTGTCAGTGTGCGCTTACAGATGAGAAAAGCAACAGTATCCTGGGCTGTAAAAAAACCCAACAGTGCCAACATGTTGGGTTGAGGGAGGTGGTTCTTTACCTTTACTCTACTCTACTCTCAGGAGACCCTTATCTGGAGAGCTGCCATAAGAAAGCCATGGACCTGTTACAGCAGGTCTGGAGAGAAGGCAGAAAGTTTATCAGAAGGTTTGAACGTATGTGATATGAAAAACAGACGGAGAGGGCTGTTCAGCATGGAGACGGTTCCAGGGAGACCTGATTATGAGTTTTCAATCCTGAAAGGGGGTTTGCAAGAATGACTAATATTTTTTGGTAAGGCCTGTAGTGAGAGGACAAAGGCAAAAAGTGTTAAACTGAAAGAAATTCAACTTATATATAAGGAAAAATATTTTTAGTGTGAGGCTGGTGAGATCCTGGAATATGTTTCCCAGAGAAGTTGTGGAAAATGAGAGTTCAAGGTCAGAGTGGATGGGGCCCTGAGAAGCCTGATCAGGGAAGATGACCTGCCCATGGCAGGAGTATTCAAACTGGATGATCTTGAAAATTTCTCTTACCCAAGCCATTCTATGATGCTATTATCCATACTGATTTCTTGTGTGTCAACTATTGCACTACAGCACACAGAAAAGGAGAATGACTTCATGCTGTGATTTGTCCCATTAAGTCTTTTTATGGATTTTAAGTCTGTAACATATATCAAAAGGAAAAGGATTCTGAGGTGCTAATACTGTCATAATCTTATTGCTGAACACTTTTTAAGGTGTATTTCCTCAGATGGAAAAATAACGCTTATAAGGAGAAAAACACAGAAAATTTAAAAAATATTCAGTGCTGGTCAAATTAATGTAAATACATTCAGATTTTAAAAAAATATTCTAGGTGAATCATATTTGGAAAGATAATTCAGGGATTAGTACAGTTTATGAATACCTGTGCCTCAGAGACTGACTTTTCAAAGGATATCTTTTTCAAGCTTCTTAGGAAATGAAAAGCAATAACCAATTTACAATGACATGTGTAATACAATTCTTACATATGACTGAGGAAAATAGCTACAAGAAGTGTTAAAAAATCCAAAAAACAAAAACCAAGCTGAAAACTGAAATAAACTAAAAATATCACTGGATATAATGTGATATGAAGGACTTACCTGTCAAGTAATATTCAGTGTTACATAACTACATTTCCTTTGATATTTTGTATGACAACAAGAAAAAGCTGCAAAATCTGTACAAGCACAGTATGCACCACATTACTTTATCTAACTGATTTCTTCTTAACTTTATTAATCTCAGACATATGAAGCTAAGCATATGCATCTTATTATTAGGCCAGGATGATAGAAATCAATCATTTTCATCCCTGGCTTATTTATGGGTCACCCATATGAAAAAGCCTACACATCATTTTAATCTTGACAAAACAAAGAAGTTTAAACCTGCAGTTATTAGTTCTAATAACACAGTAAGATTGATGCCAAGGAGTTTCTGTGAATTTTGTAAAAAATTCAAGTGGGATTACTTTGCCTAACTTTACATAGCCACAGCATGAATGGGTCCGTGTCTGAGACAGAAATCTAGTATTTTCAGCTAGAGAAGAAAAAAGAGAGGTTTATGAGACTTCTTGTAAATGTTAGTTAAAAATTACTTGTGCTCGGAGACTGTTTCATTCTTTTGATTATAAGGAGAGTGAAGGCACCTAACTCATATGGAGGTTGAATAAAGAAAACATTTGAAGTAGAAAAGACCATTTCTTAAATTGTTCTTCACTACTGAAGAAAGCATTTAATTATTTGTTTAACACAGAAGATAAAAAGGAAGATATGTCTCATGCTCTAAACCTTTGTAGGCATACTTACCATTACAAACAATAGTCCCACTGAAACCCTGAACGTCTTGCATAGCTGTGTGCAAAACCTTTGATAAAACAAAGTAATTCCCAACAAATATATAAAATCCAGGAGTTTTACATTATTCAAATCCCCTATCATGCTAGAAAAAAACCCCTGAAAATCACTGTCTTTTTGTAAAAAAATATAGTGTGTCATTAAATTAAGTTATTATAGTAAGGATTGGAGAAGATCAGAAGTATATATCTTTTTTAAGCTTCCTAATAAGTATGCATAATGGAGTGAAAGGCAGAAAAAGTAGTTCTATTTCATGTAGATTACTCTGAAAATGAATTCTATCATATGCTTATTTATTGATGCATATTTATAATGCTTGATTATCTCAGTAAAAAAACTCTGTGTGCATATGTGTATATGTATTTAAATTGCATAGATAAATTAATGACTTGTCTGAAGCACAGGAGTATACTGAAAAATATCTATGCTGACATCCTTCATAAAATTCATGTCTAATTGAAGAAAGGCATTCAATTCCAGTGGTATAATAGAAACAAAAACATGTTTTTCAAACTTAGCTGAACAAACTGTTTAGCATTTGAACCAATATTAATGAGAAGCAGCAGGTTTTTCCAAGAATATAGACACTTTATAGGTTTAGATACTGATGTATGAGAAAGAAAACAAAAAGTAGCAAAGTTAGAGCTCTACTCACATTAAAATAACTTTTTTTTCCAAAGCAAGTGAAATAAAAAGTCAATGTGTAAATTAGTTTAGTTCTAATGCATCCTATAAATGTTGGTGGTGGTTTTCTTTTCTTCACCTTTTTTTTCCCCTTTCTCCCCTTGATTGTCCCTTTTACTTCTGTCTTCACAGGAAACAATGCTAACAGGATCAGCAAGCTGAGTTTTCTCCAGTGAAATAAAAATGTAACATCTGGGTCCCAAACAGCACTTTCTTTAAATGTCTGAAGACACCAAGCACTTTTGAGACTTCAAGACTTACAAAGATATCAAGAAGACAGGACAGATGGAAAGGAATAACAGTTACAGGGTTTACTCCTCAGCTAGTGTCCTATGGACTGAACAAAACATATTTTGGCCTTCTGTAGCCTAAGGCATCAGACATAATTTATCTCTCTGTGACAGAAGGCAGTTTCAGAAAAAAAACTCAGCTCAGATAGCCAAAGAGGATTATAGGACAAATTTGACTAGAAAGTGAAAAGAATGAACATAGTTGACCTCTGAGAATAAATACTGTAGTTATCAAGTCAAAACAAAATGCTGTGCAAAATACTGGATTATTTGACTACAGCAAAAAGATCCCCTTTGTTCTGCCTTCTGGACTTGGAGGAGCTGAGCTCTTTCTGATTCCTGACCTACTGCATTATCAAATCTCATGAATGTAAACAACTATCAATCTGGAAAATACTCAGTGGGAAATGGGAAAAAGTTAACAGGAGGCCTCTGGAGTTTCCAAACTCTCATCAGAATGTGCAACAGCACTGAGTGAGAGTGCTTCAGTTTCTGCAAGTTTTCAGTTAACACCAGTATCTGAAAGTTTTAAGGTCTTTGATTATTTTATTAGACACTAATTTCACTATGTTACTTATTGTAAACATTTCTATCAACACCTTTTTTTTTTTTCTTTAGTTGGGTTATTTTCTTATAGCATTTAGCAGTAGTGATAATTTGCTTTCTTAGACATTAGATGAAATATTCCCAGTCACTGGCTGTTTTCTAGTCTTTGCAATGGATGCAAAACAGCTCCTTTGGTCATGAATTCAGCTCTCAAAGATTTTTAAATTATACATTTTTTTCTGAATATAGTTTATATAGGCAATGTATTTTACCTATTTATGCTCCATCGTTTACTGTTTTTATTTCAATATCTACTGCAAAAGGAATGTGCAAAAGCAAGTTTGTGCACCTGTGTACAATGATAGAAAAATAGAATTAAACAAGGTTCCTGATTTTATTCAAAATAGTAAACCATTTGTCTTCTGATGCAATGATCATTATTCTGACCGAAATTCCTGTGGAGTTTCCTCCTTTTCCACAGTTTTTACTTTCTTTTTTATTGTTAATGCCCTATCTGTAGACTAGAAATAGGTCATTGTCTTTTGCTGCGCTGCGTATGAAAAATACTCTATCTAAAGTAGGAGATAAAGGGCCAGAGAGCATTTGAAAACCTTTTAGATGAGTAAGATGGTGGGGCTCATGTCTGAACATCTATAATATGGTCACTGTTAATGTGCATGGCAGCATCTCAGATGTCAACCACAAATGAAGCCATGGTGGGACACTGCTAGTTTGTCATGAACCAGAATCGTACCAGTGTCCATGCTAATTGGATAAAATAAACAGCTGTGTGCCAGTGCTTAGACTGATAAAATGTCATCTGGCCTTTGTAGTTCACAGTTGCAACTGAATTGTACCATCATATGTGTTGTTCTGTGAGCCCAGCACGTCTTGGGTTCTCTCTTAATACTTTCGATTCACTAAAGCCCTAGAATGGAAAATGAATATGTTCAGGGTACTCAAACTAACCCTCAACCACACAGATTTTCTCTGTGTGGAGGACTAGTTTTCCAACTGGTTATTAATTATCTCACTTTTATATAAGACCTTTTCAATTTTCCCTTTTTTTCCCTTTGGGCCTTAAGACTTTATGTATTATTCTTTTTCATTTCTTAGATTTAAATCCTCTCTTTTTTTCTTATTCCTCGTGTATTATTGATTTATAGTTCAATTCTCCTTACAGAATTAACAGAACTATCAAAAACATTAACTTATTTCCCAGTGAACGTATGCTTGTCAGAAATTAAGTTACCTTCCAGCTGTCTTCCTTTCTATTGGCATCCACTCCTTAGTGAAGTGCTTTTTCATATATTTCAGATTATTCCTGATTTATCTAAAAAATTGAAATGTGTTGAGTTGCTAAACTTCTCCCTCAAATTTCCTTGAATCTCATGTTTATATGTTAAAGGTTTTGATTGTTTGTCTGCTTTGTGGTGTTTCTTGGTTGGCTGGTTGTTTTGTTTGCTGGTTTGTTTCAGTCGATTCAGGTTCATTTTATTTTTGGTACTTCATTTCATTCATTTACCAGTAAGACTTCTGAAGGCTGACAGGTCTGCCTTTGCTCAATGACTGAGATCCAGCTAGTAGCAAGGGCTAGCACCTAGAGTTCACATAAAGCCTTAAAGTGGAAGAGGATTTAAAACACCTATGAGCACTTGAATGCAATGTGAAAAGAAACAATGCTATTTTATACATAAAAATGTAAAGAGAAGGAAATTGAGCCAGAATTAAAGAAAACCTACTTTTTACATCATAGTTTCTGGCTCAGGGTGAAGACATTTGTGCAAAACAAGAACAAAAGTCAGGTTGCCTCAAAGATTAATGTTATGATGTAATTTGCTAAAACAGAAGGTGTCACTCCTATCATATTTGTCTCTGAGGAGTGAAGGAGGAAGAGGAATGAGACAAAACAAACATCTGTTTTGGGGATTTTGTGCTTGGTTATTTTTATTTTCCCTAGACAATAGTACATCTCCTATTGCCTATGTAGTGATGCCCCAGAAACTGGACTGGTAAATACCACCTACATACAGATGGCATTACTGATTCTTTTATATACATTGTGGTATAACATTATCCCTTGTATATATTTTTGGCAGCTGTAACTACCCATTAGCTCAGCTTGAATGGATTTTTCATAAAGTAAGGTTAACTTCAAATAGCTTATTTATAAAACAGTGACCACATTATCAAAGGAACTTTAATACTGTGTCAAAACACTATCACTAAACTCTTGTCTTTCCACTGTATCTGAACCAGCTTCAAGCTTAGGATGAGAAAAATTTATATCAATGTTTTGTTATAGCTACGTTTCCATTCTTTGCCAGTTTGTTTCCTTACGGTGGGAGTTTTATGTCTTTTGGTTCTGGAAGGCCATAGTGTTCCATTGGGAAGAGATTGTCCTCTCGAGACTTGCACTCACTTTTAGCCTGCAGAGCTATGAGATGCTGGACTGTAAAACCATGACATTTTTATGAATAGAAATACTATTTTAGGTCATTTAAAGATATTTCTGTGGCTCCCTCTGGGCATTATACAGTCAAACTGAGATTCAAAAATAGATTCAATTAAATTTTTAAAGACTGAAACTTTTGCAGTTTCTTTGCTTATGCTGAGAAAACAGAGTGTCAGGTTGTAAATATGTGTGGGAAATGGGTATCTCAGCTGTACCAAAATAAAAAGAGAAATAAAGAAAATAATTTCAAAAAAAGTGCTGCTCTAAAATCTAACCTGAATGCCAGGATAAATATAGTTCTTAAATTAATTTATACTGGAGTAAATACATATAAATATTTCCTTTTTCCTTTATAATACAGGTTAAATCCTCCCTGCTAATCTCTTTTCCAAATTAAATAAAAATCCATTTGAGAAAAGAACAAAAAAGAGGCTATTCTTGAAATACTATGGTGTTGGGGTGACCCTGACTGGACAACAGATGCCCACCAAAGCCAGACTATCACTCCCCTCCTCAGCTGCACTCTGGAGAGAAGATACCAAAAGGCTTGGAAATCAAGACAGAAACAGTTACTCTCACAGCCAAAACAGATTCAATTTAAGGAAATTAGTTTAATTGATCACCAATCAAAATCAGAGTAGAGAAGAAGAAAGTAAAAATTAAGTCTTAAAACTTTCCCCTTGCTCCTGCTTTCTTCCTGGGTTTAATTTTTTCACAATTTGCTCTACCTCATCACCTGCCCAGAAATGAAAGGAGAGCAAAAATGGGGGGTTTGATTAGTTTATTAAAATGTCCATTACATATTTCTTCTCCTTCTTATTATTACGTCCATTACATATTTCTTCTCCTTCCTCTGGAGGGGGAGGACTCTTCACATCCCTTTTCTGCTCTGATGTGGGATCCCTACTATGACAGACAATCCACCAAAAACTTCCCCACCGTAAGTCCTTCCCTGGAAAAGGATGGAAGGGATGCAGATCTTCATGAACTAGTCCAGAGTTGAACTTTTCCTAATTCTTTTATAGAACTCAGTATTTTCCCCTACTCTTTGGTTTAAATTTGAATAATTTTGCTATAATATTAATTTAGTTCTACGTTAAGAATTGTACAGGCTAACTAGAATTGTACAGGCTACATTGTACATGCATTGACAATGTAACATTTGAAACACATAGTCTTCTCTTCTTATTTTTCAATGGAGAGAGAAATCATATAATAGAAAAATGACCTGCCCCTAATGTCTACATTAGCTTCTGCTTCTATTTATCTTTATGAAAGAAATTGATTATTTAAAATTTCAGCATTAACCTTGTATATATGCATACCATACTCACTCTTCACACCCTTGTATTCCTGCTCTGTATCACTGCTCCAGTAAGCTTCCCTGTATTCTTGTTTTCTGTTAAAGTCATAAATTTATTTGCTTTTGGTCAGACTTTTTTTAGTCTAAATATAACATCTGAGTTTTAACATTCCTTATTGTGAAATATTTCCAAGGATTTTCTGCTCCATCTATGAGTAAAAAATCCAAAGCAAAATTTCAAAAAACTATCACTCATATTTACTAACACAGGTAGAAAAGCTATACTCAGTCTGGTCTCTAATGATAGACATGTCTATGCAGTATAGATTAAACAAAAACTCAAAATGCACATAATACTTATTTACTCAGGATGAGCCACTAATGTTAACCGTATTTAATGTAAGCAAGTATAAACTAAATATTATGTAATAGATTCTAAAATTTGAGTTGATAGACTCTATGAACTGTACTAGAATTCTTTCTGGAGCTATAGCAGTGTTACACAGCTGGAACAGGAACAATAGGCTGAACAAAAAAAATGAGTGAACAAAGAAAATTCTTTTGATTACTCTATGTTACAGAATGTGCTGGATGAAAAATAATCAGTTAATTTCTTCTCTTTTTTTTTTCCTTAACATATCTCTTAATGCTTGTATCAGCTATTCAAAATACACACGTATAGAAATCCATTGTAATCTATTGTATTTCAAATATTTTTTCTGTGTTGTTATTCTCACACAGTCCATAAAAGGCTCATTTCACAATGCTGCTTCCCTCAGAGGAAAGGAAAGCAAAAGCAATCAATTAATGAGACTTTAAATTCTGATCAACTCTTACAAAATAAGCTAGTGAGTTACCATTAAAAATGGCAAAAATAAAAAAAAAAATCATTTTAATCTTCATAAAATCTAAACTTAAATTTCTTTGCCTTCATGCAGAATTACATTATTTCCCTCTGGATTTAAAACCCATTGAAATCAATGGAAAACTTGATAAGGTTTGGCTTGGGTCCTCTTTACGAACATTATAGCAGTAAGATTTTATGGTGTTTGCACAAAAGCTAATAAAAATAAACTTTGAATTTGTTTTCCAAAATGATCCACAAACCCATCATCCGATCCATGAGAAATCAATGGTTAAATCAGCAGACAACAATCTTACTATCTGCTTTTGAGCCAGACCACATCTACCTACACAGTATGCCAGACGTGGGTTGTGCAAATAGGCGTAGGTCAAACAAATTCAGAGTATGTAAGTCAATTCTACTGGCTGAGGAGCTGGCTCAGTGACTCGCACTAGTGTTGAAATGCAAGAGGGGCTATAAATGTATTCACTTAAAATATTTTTCGCCTCTGCCTGAGCTGTTCTTGCCCTACATAATAGCAGTAAACCCGCTTTTAGTGATTTTGTTTATTGGTAAAGAAAGAAGTTGTCTTTTACAATATATGCAGTTTTGAATAGTGCATCATCTTGGTGATTCACTTACCTGTTTGATGTATTAGCCTGCTGGTACCTGACAGCAATGGTAACTGCTATGTCTCAATTTATAGGTTCTTTCCACTCTCATTTCAGACCTTTGAGGCTGGAAACACTCTCAAATGTTTGTAATGTTAACAGCTGTTCATATTTTCTTTCCTCTCATCTTAAAGGCCATAATACAGTCAGGAATAAGTCTGTGAGTTCGCTGATATTGTCACTCACTTCCCAGAAAAAATGTACATCATGTGCTGACCTCCATCGGAGTCACTCTGTTCTTAATCTTCTTTCCTTGTGAGATAAGGACTGGTCTTGCAAGTACCAGCAAGATGCACCCTCATGTGACATGCTTTTTTGACATTTCCCTCCTCAGACAGTAATTTCTTCAGTCTCTCACTTTAATTCAAGGCGTTGTTTCCAGAGTCAGAAGGGCTGGTTGACACTTCTGTTTACACCTTTCTCTATTTTTGGAATGTAACCACATTATGTGATTTTAAAATGCATATTTAAGCTACTCTGCATCAAAGATTGTAATATCTTCAGAAGGTGGAAAGACTTCCCAGAAATGGTTCTGTTTTCTTTGAATTATTTACAGACACATAGTCATCTCTACTTTCATTCCTTAGCACTCACTGATGGAAAATTTTCTTAGAATCTATGTATAAGAGAGTTGTGCAGAAAGACTCCATAGTGAGATCTCGGGTGCTCCTTGAAAACTTATTCTGAGGCGCATGCAGAGTCTATGAAAGGATTAATTGGACATTTGCAAAAAAGGGCCTCACCAAAACTTCATGCAATGGAAGCAGGCTTGCTACTCTATGGTAATCTGTAGTCAGCCAGTGTAGCTTCCCTGCTGCAGTGACAGAAATGTTTATTGCTCAGGTACCATTACTAGGCTGATGTAGAGAGATATCTCTCTCTGCAGAGAGATACCACTGCCCTTCGAACAAGTCTATCACTGTACAGCCAGATGAGGAAGGGAATCTATCTCATATGCACATTTTCCCATTGCACATTTTCATTTTTTAATAATGTAACTTATCTTCTGAACATCTAACTTAAATTCTATGACCTTTCTCCATAACCATTTAAATGTCTTTGATATTATTTATATTGTGAGTTGTGTTTTGCTTGGCCTGTATACAGATACAGATTTGTCCTTAATGGCACCATTTTGTGACATACATATCATCAAGTATCATTTACTTAGGTCATAAATTTCATCATGTTCCCCATTCAGAATCTTTCTGGACACTGGGGTGTGTTCCTACTAGGAAAGAAGTCTTGTTTTTCCATTCAGGACTCTCCAGAGGAAACGATGAAACAATTCTGCAAATACTAAAAGCAAGCATTAATCAACATTGAGATCTGAAAAGATGTGAAACAGATTCTTTTCCTGCACAAAGAAAGCCAGATTCCTTGGAATTAAAACCAGTCAAGTAGTACTAGTGTATCCAGCACCTTTAAATTAAATGCTGTTATGTGCAAACTTGTCCAAAACTCTGTTTTGGATGTCTTCTGTTCATTGGCATCCAAACTTTATGAGATGGGTAGTTATTCTGTGGCTTTCTCATAAACTGTTTATGAATTGATTACTTGGACTTCATATAGTATTATTTGAGCTTCATAGTAGATCACTGAGATATCTGCTTTGTAACAAAAATCAAGTAATGAACAGCAAACAGCTTATGGAAAATGAAAACATGAAACTAGAACAAGTTAGTAAGCTAAATATTTAGAATTTTAAAGCATCTGATTATCGTCTGAATATTAATGACTGCTCTGTTCCAGCAAATATGCATGAATATTAATAGGCATAATTGCTTTTATTATTTGATAGGTTTAACTTTTATGGATAGATTACAGTATCTTTCTATGTCTCCCATATAATCTGATCTCGCATTTTTTAGCTACACATACATTACCTTTTATAGTCACACATACGCCTGTATGTATCAAGATTTCTCTTCAGTCATATTTCCTTTCTAACCTTCCTTCGCTTAAGGAAATGAATTTTTTTCTCCTTCTCTGCAGTCTTAAACAGATGGATAGTTTTCCTTGAAATTTTTTGCTTTCCAAGGATTGAGATTCCAAATTTCTCTGTTCAGGCTGACTATTGAAAGAAATATATAGGCCAAATGCTTTTGGCCTATCCAGCAATTTTCTCATCAGTAAGTTGACTGTTTGGATGTTGACCTTCATTTCTTTGTTTTATGGATGTCATTTCTTCTTAAACAAAGGGCTGTTGCTTAAAGAAAGAAGAAATATTAGTTAATGTCGGGTAGTGAAACCTTTAAAATTCATTAACACAGACATATCACATGTTAATTTGAGCATGTGATGGCAAAAAGATTAATCACCTCCATCCCTACAGGAGACCAAGACATGAATTTTTAAGCTAATAGCTTCTAGACAGGACAGGAAACTTTTTCCTATTGCAAAAATAATGAATGTGTTAAACTTCAGGAAAGGGCACAACTGTGACTTTCTATGTACAGGCCTGACAGCATCTAAAGAAAATACACAGGATTGTTTGTTCCTGTGGCTATCTAATATTTTGGTTCACAAGAAAGCAAAAGTAAACATTTCTGGTTTTCCTTCTTTTTGTGAAGACCCTTCTTATTTTTTAATAAGAAAAGAAAAAGTTTCTTGATTCCTGGTCTTAAATCATTTGTCCGATTGTTCCAGAGTTTCCTATTTACTTCAAAATGGCATAAGGAGAGACTAAATGCAAGCTATAATATAATGGACTCTTACTATCAACAACAGTGGAGGACTGCTGAAACAGGATCAGCCCCATTTTGTGATCAGATAATGAATGAGTACTGAAGTACTATCTCTAACATCTTTAGAAAATAATCAAGTTTTGTTAGGTTTAGTGAGTTGGTTTTTTTAAAGTGCTCCACACTTCCTGTCTGCTATATTTTGCAATATGTTCTCAAACCAGTGGTGCTGGTATAACAACTCTGAGGAGGTAGTCCCAAGGTATAGATGTAAGTACAACGTTGCAGTATTTCTCCTTGGAATGCGATTATGTAGCAGGAGTAGATTTTACTAGAAAGCACTTGTGCACTTGCTTTCTTTTCCTTTCCAGTTGCATCTGGGCAGCAAGTTAGGTGGGAGGATATGACTTCAGATTCAAAATTTAGCTTATGAACCAGAATCAGATTCTGGAAATGAAAGGGAAGAACATTCTTCTGAGACACCTGACACATTGGAGGAGCACTGAAGGGTAATCTCAGCAGTAAGGTTTATTATCAACCTTGGTGGGTCTTCCTAGCCTCGTGAGTTAGTTACTGAGAGAAGACAAAAGCCTCTAGCAATGAGGTTGGTGTATTCCTTGAAGTTGATGTATATATTGATGAGGAACTCAGTTTCTCGCTATCTGAAGTATTAAACTCTGAATTGTCATTCAGATCACAGCATAGTTTCACATGAAATGAGAGGGCCATCTCGCAGACCACCAAACAAAGTATTCGGGGCTGGTAGTTTGAGGGATGCACAGAGTTGCAACAACATGAACATAAAAATGGGATCAAAGTTATGATGTTTCATTCCACCTTCGAATATCAATATTATTGATGTCATTACAGCTTCCATTTGGCATGATGACCTAGCCAAATAAAGAGGACAAAATTTAAGACATACAATTTTTCATTGACTTTTTCCTCTGTCATCTTGGGTTACCCAAATCAGGTAGAAAGCTCCATTTCACAGAGCATGGATTTTGATGATGCTGCTAGGCTCACACAGGTAAGGGGTTCATCCATAATATTTATACCAACAATCTAGTCTTAAAATTCAGCTGTTGTTTCATTGACTTAATGAAATATTTGGAAAGAATTGCTAATCTCTCGCATTCTCCTGGATTAGAGGCTTGGTTTCAGGATTTCAGGTCAATCATAAATCTTTGTGAAGAAAAAAAGCCAAACACAACAAAACCAAAAAAAATACCCACACTAAATATCTCTGGAGAAAATGGAAGAGGAAGCAACACATTAAAAAAAACCCCAAACAAATCCACACATACATTATGGAGGCATGTCTTTTTATGAAGAGACGCTCTAATCTCATTAAATGTTACTCAGTGATCCCAAGATGAAGATTCACTTAAAAGAACTGCCAAGAGGCCATTTCAAGGGATTCTAGCAGGAATTCATAAGAGAGTGACAGAAGTGGTGAAGAGCTAAAAATTTATTCTGCATTTAGTTCTTCTGTCTCGGAGGAATAGAGTCAGACTTGCAGAGAATGAGCAATATGCTGATTAACATAAGAAATGGCTCCTTTATCAAGACCATTCATTTTTGAATAAGTGTTCGGAACTACCCCTTTCCTTAGAAGCCAAAAGTTAAATGTCCTCTTTTCTAAACCTAGGATACTTATGCTTGAATCTTAAGGGGTTGTTTCAGGCTATCTCAATTACAAAGGGTTTTTTAATCTGCAGTGTTTTGAATGCACTTACACCTAGATTAAGTGATTACTGAAGAAGTTATTATTCCCCTCCTGCCCACTGCCCTATTTCCTAAATGAAGCACAAACCCTGCAGTTAATCTTAGAGAGATCACTGAAGGAACCCTAATAGGATCTTCCTAATAGGATCTTATCATATTATTACCAGCTACTGCTGGTTTGACTTTTCCCAGGCACAGAAGCCACCATAGGTGAAATGTCTTTTTTCTTCCCAGTCAGCTTATTAACATAAATAGCTGTCTAAAAAATGCCTACAGACTTCTTTCTTCTCAATGGTGAACAATACTTAATTTTTTTTTGGTATGGTTTGATATGGATATGAATTTGGTTTAGTTTTAAATTCTATTAATCAGTCAAATCTAGTTTAAATCTTGTTTTGATTTTCTAGTAAAAAGTTTCTCTCCTCCATGCTCTTCTAAAAGGCAGAACTCTCACTTCTATCATTTTATAATTTTTTAGTCTTCCAAGTAGGTTGAGTCTCTTCAAGTATTCAAAAAACAGACCACAAATATTTGTCACTTTCTGAAGAAAGTATTGCACTAGGAGCCAGAACACATCCAGACTACTGATTATCTGATTTAACCAAAGTAATTTAAACCAACTAGATAGCTAAGCCCCACAGGGACAATAGTTGATGCTTCACAATGGGATGGGAGGGAGAATTGATTGGGTAAAATTGAGGAAATTTGTGTGTTGAAATTAAAGCAGTTCAATAGGTAGAGAAAAAAACTGTGCACACAGGCAAAGCAAAATAAAGAATTCATCCACCACATCCTATAGGTTTGCAAGTGTTCAGCCAGGTCCAGGAAAGTAGGGCCTTGTCACATGTAACAGTTATCTGGGAAGACAGCCACTGGTATTCCTAATGTCTCCTCTTCCAACTTCTTCTCCCATCTTCTATCCCTGAACATGATGTCATATGGTGTGGGCTATCCCCTTGGTCATTTGAACAATTCTGGCCTCATCTGCATAGCCTTAATTGTTAAGAGATTTACAGTAGTCTGAATGAATCAGTCACACCACATTAATCTGAAACACTACTCCTTTCTTACTGTAGGTTCTCTTAGGATGAGATCCATCTGAACTAAACAAGATAGAGGAGTTAAAGCAGATTGCAGCATTATTTCAAATCAATAGAGATAGAGAGAGAGAGAGGGAGAGTGAACTCCAAAAGAATGTTCATCAAATCTGTTCCACATGAGAGGATTCACTTCCGGAGGTATTTGTTTTCTCTTTACTATCAAGGAGTTTCCCTAGTCTAAATTTTACCTGTCCAAGTTACATTAGAAAAATTTCCTGCTTTTCTCGGCTACTACATCTTTCCAATGTTTTACAAAGATTAATCACTGTTGTCTTCCTCTAACAGTTTTCAATTTCTTTCTTCTTCCCACTTGTTCTGTGAAACTGTGGAAAGAGTATTTAATAATTTAAATGCAATCTGTTAAGTACACAGAGAAAAAAAAGATTGACTGGTAAGTAAAAATGTTTCCTGTCTCAACTTTTGAAAGGTTACTTTAACAACACATTTTGTTATTTTTTTGTTTGCTTTGCTTTTTGTTGGTGATTTTTAACTTCTTTTTAAAAATTCTAGTGAGAATGGCTTTACCACAAAAGCACTAAATAAGTTCTGGGGGTTTCTGCTATAGGGTTATTTTTGCTATATCCATAGCTAGACGTTTGGAAGTCTGTGCAATTCAGTAGACATTATATCAGCAATGAAAGCCTTTTCTGATCATCAGCTACTGTGTAATTGACATGCAAATGCTCTAGAGTTAGTGGGCATAATTTAAGTATTATTTACATTAAATTGTCTGTAGTGAAAACAGTCAACTCCTATAAAAAAACCTTCTTAATTTCTACTAAAAAAAACCAAAGAAATCTTTCTCTTTTTGAAATAAAACAATGATAGAAATAACAAAGATCATGTTGGTTGAACACTTGAAATTTGTCTTCGTTCTATTAGCAGAAGAATGTTGTATTAAAAAACAGGTTTTCAGTCTGCCACAAGATTGACTCAAAGGGCAAATATAATTCTAACAAAAAGAACTATTTAATGCAAAAATAATGACAACAAGAATTTGTTCTTCAAATGGAAATATTTTAGGCTTCTTCACAAAAACAGAAAGAAATTATTGAACAAAAAGCATAAAATAAAAGATAAAAATTATGACAGGAACAGGGGCAATAAGCACAATTGAAATACAGAAAGCTTCATCTGAATATGAGGAAAAACGTTTTTACTTTGAGGAGGACAGAACACTGGAACAGTATGCCCAGAGGTGGTGTATTTTCCTTTTCTGGAGATATCCAAAACCCACCTGTACCAGTGCAACTTGTTCTAGGTAAACCTGCTTTAGTGAGGTTTACAATTATGCATCTTCAAACATACCTTCCAACACCAAAAATTCTGTGAATAAAAAAGAAAATTACTTTTCTAAGAATTCAGAAGATTAGAGTAGAAAGGAACAAGAGAACTGTGGAGGTGCAATGACATGACTGATTCTACATAAATTGTGTCAGAAGCTTTTTATTCTATGACAGTGTGAATTCATTAGATTTGCCTGGGGGGCCTGAAGTAAGTACTACTGAAATACACACTCAGGCTTCCTGGATTTATATACTGAAGATACAGAGAGTTAGAGTTAGGGTAAGAGTTAAAAGAGGTGAAAACAAAACCAAAAACCCACGCTGTTCACTTTAGTTCACAAACAATGAATTTTCAGCAGGGCAAGTGAAGGGCTCTGTGATTCACCTGGCAAAGGTCAGCTCCTCAGGTAAGAGCATTCTATGACAGCTCAACTTTTCATAGGTTAGATGAATAAAGTTTAGGCAGAGATGTTTTCTATCCATATCAGGGTGTAAAATCAGGAAATTAGACAACCTTTTTCAGCAGACAGACAAGTATCTGTAGGAACATATTCAGCCTGAAAATTAGTACGAGGCTTCCCAAAGAAATGTGTGAGTTTCTGGAGCAACTAATTACTTGCAGTTCCCTTATACCAGATGTAGAAGAGTTATCAGTGCCTCCCAGAACTGTCTCTCTGTTTTACTTTAAACAATTTTGGCCTAAAACAGAAATAGCCAGTGAAGAAGAGACCACACTCACAATTCCTTCTGTGTGTCCTAGCCTTTGTGAAACAGCTTCTTGCTTCACAGCTTTGAAATGCCTCCAAAATTTCATCTTTTACAGTGAGCTTCTACATAACCAGAAAGCTGAATCCCCAAGCATTTATATCCAGATTATTTTGGACCTGATATTTGGAACCACAGCTAGAGAGGTAGAAAGGCAGATTTGAACCTACTAAAACCAAAATTAATATTCTTCAGACCTTTACCTATTGAGAACAATGATCCATAAAGCCCTTTTTACATCCACTGGGACCAGCAATGTTAATGGTCCTCTGTTAATGTTTCAGAGGGATCTTTCTTTATAAGTCCATCATCTTCAGCACACAGCTTCTAATCTAACTTCCAAAAGACACTCTGAAGAAGCAGTTAAATTAATCTCAGCTGATTTTCCCAATTTTATATTAGGCATTTATTTTAAGACCTGCAAAGTACCTGCAAATTTAAAACAGAAAAACAAGTAAATAAACTTGTATGATCCATTCCAGGGAGCAGCAGAGACCAACCCTTCAACTCAGGGGTGATGTCTACCTGTCCATCAAAGATCCTTTACTTAAATTATAAGCATGACTTCCATATTAAGCCTAGAAATCTAGTTGTCTTCTGTGCATAAGCTAATAATATTTTTTAATTTTAAGTTTTGTGTACCATTCTTGCATATTAATTGCACACAGCAAAAGGTACTGGAACTACTGAAAAGTGACTCAGTATGGAAGGAATGTAACTCCAGAGGGTGATTGCACCCTGTTTCAGGAGTGGATAAATTGCTCTCTGTAAGTAACTGGACTTTAGGTGGAGTCACTAGCATGTTGATTTAATTTTTCTCCTATCTTCTAGAAGCAAGTGTGGACTAGATACTGAATGGTAATCCTTTTGGAATCAGTCAAACCCTGGTGCCAAACAGGCAACTCTGACTCTCTCAGAAATTCACAGGTTAAAAAGTGTTCAAATTCCACAATAAATTATGTAGATATTATATATATTTTTTAAGTTAGGTAGTATCCAAAAAACCCCTAACAAAGAAACGTGCAAATAAAATCCCCTAAATATATTTTCCCAAGATAGAGTACCAAGAGACAAGTCTTAATTCAATTGTCTGTACAGAGGCATTTATTGCTATTTTACCACAAGAGATCAGAAGCAATCAAGCAGAGCTGATAAATTTGGTTCACATTATGGCCTTTTACTACTACAGAGAAGCAGCTGGAAGCAAGGTTGAACACTGCAGGATGTCTCAAGCAGCACTTTGTGCAGGTGTGTAGGAAATGTCACACTAAAAAACTTGTCACAGGCAAGAAAAAAAAAAAAACATCAAGGAGGTAGGACGAGAATTTATTCTTATTGTAAGGAAAATCTTTGGGATTTAGTTCAAAAAGCATTATTCAAATATATTTGAAACAAAATGAGAAAAAACAAGAAAATAAAAGAAGATAAAGTATACAGTATACTATTGTACAAAGCATCTCAATAATAATAAAAACAAGAACAATAATAACAACAACAATATAATTAAATTTAAAAATGTTACACACTTCATTGTTATTGTTACTTTTCCTCTGATGTTTGTTACTTTTCCTCTGATGTTATGCTCACACTTAAGGTAGGTGCTGTACGTTTTCTGGGTACCAAGAGTGTACAGTACTCATGGTCATCACACAGGAAAAGAGAAATTCCAGCAAGCTGTGTCTTTTAAAGGAAAAAGTGAGAGGTGTGTGATAAAGTTGCTTCTTCTCCCTCTAGAATTCAAATTGGATTATTTGTCCAACACACTTTTATACCTTGATATTTCTTTCAGGGCTTCTGATCTGCATCTTCATGTTGCATCCAAATTTAGTGTACCAGATGGATTTTACATATGTCGAATGCTTGTTATTCTTTTCTCTTGTTATCCCTATAACTGTTCCTGTCCAACTCCTATTTCTTTCACCGATGACTGGTGAGTTATTCATAACCTTGCAATCACCAGTAAAAAGCTATGCCTCCCTTCTCATCATCCCATGCACACTCTGATCACTTTCAAGGCCCTTGTTATCATTCCAAGTATTCATTTCTCTGTGCTACATCAATACATGAGGAAGTTATAAATACTCTGTATAACAGAGAATAACTTTCTGATACTAATAAAAATATAAAAAATATGTTTCTACAAATTAACTTTAAAGATATGATTGTTAGGAAAAGAAGCTATTTCAGCTAAATCTAGTGAAAGCAAATCTAGACAGGTTCAGAAACACTCGGACAAAATCTGATAAATTTCAAATCTGAGGCCATTCAAATCTGATACTAAGCCTGTGGCTGGCAATTAGTAATGCAATGTCAGATTTACTGGGTTTCTGGGCTAGAGAAATAATTAAGTCATGAAAAAATGAAGATGAGAATGGGAAGTAAGCCTCTGAATGACACCAATATTGATATGCTACATTTTTACTTAATCTTTTACTGTTCCACTGTCATGATTCTCTCTCCACTGAGTATTTCTTTACTTTTTTGCACTCACTTTTCCTTTATCATACTATTTTCTTTATTCATAGTTCAGTACACTGGAGGAGTTTTTAAAGCATGGAAAAAAAACCAAAAACCCACTCAGGTGCAAGTCAAGAAACAATGACATGCACTCAAATTAAAGGAAACTGGGACTTCATTGTAGAGAGGTTAAATATCAGTAGGTTTCTATGGAATTGCCTAAAGTCTGAAGTATTATACCAGACCTAAGATAATAAATATTTTTAGCAAGTCTCCCACATAACATTTCCATAGTATTTTGCTTCCAAATATGATACAGAAAAAAACATAAGAGATATACAGAAACTTGAGCTCTCATGTTGCTTAAACTCACTTGAAAGTCCCTATAATTCCTAAAATCTAAATGAGAGCAAACAAACAAATGAAGTAAAAAAAATTAAGAGGACGTTCTTATTGCTAAGGTCAAAGCAAATCTGTATTTTTCTCTGCATATTTCTACAGAAATCTGACTTGCAAAGTTCATACTTCATCCTGTATTTAAAGTAAGAAAAAATGAAATAAAATGAAAATAGCAAAAGCCAGTAAACCAATCTGAAATGGAATTAGCAATGCATGTCTCCCCCCGCCTCAGGAGGGTATGTAAGTGAATAAGCATTATTTCAAAAGTTTTAAATTCACAGTCTCAGTTCCTTCATATAGAGTTTTGATGCCCTTAACTTTGGACAGCAGCATTTTATGCACACACTGCAAATTACCCTGTATGCACAGTAACTTATATGGGGTTGCAAAATTCTGATATAACAGAATTTTGTAATTTGTTCCTTGTCAGTGAAACTGCTAAGAGGAACTCATCAGGATTTCAATATTTCATGAGCAAGCTATGATTGTGTTTTCTTTACTGGGTAAACAATGAAGATACTGAAACAATAATAATAGGCAATGCAAAAAGAGGATGTAATATAGCATGCTATTTCAGGAGACATTTCAAAGAGATATGTACTATTATGTTTTAAAAATTATGAATACATTAGAGAGATCTATTAAGATGATAAGGAGAAAAAAGACCCTAAGATATGACACAAGATTAAAAGAACGTCTATACCAAACAGAAGACAGTGGCAAAGAAATGTCCAACTTATGCAAAAGAGCCTTCTTGAAGACATTGTCTTAACTTTGAAAAGATATTTGCTATCTCAGACTGGCACTGTGCTTGTGGATGGGAGATTATTTTTATGAGGCCATTAGTATTATCATACAAAGATATGTCTTTCACACAATGTCAGAATCAACTAGGCTGGAAAAGACCTTTGAGATCATCAAGTCCAACCTACGATCTAACACCAACATTTAATTAGACCATGGCACTGAGTGCCACATCTAGTCTTCTCTTAAACACCTCCAGAGATGTTTACTCCACCACCTCTCTGAGAAGCTCACTATAATGGCCAATCACTTTTCTGTGAAGAACTTGTGGCAGTATCTCTTCAGTAGTACCCAGTAAGAAGACCAAAAATAATGGCCACAAACAGAAACACACTAGGTTCTGTCTGAACATCAGAAAACCCTTTTTTCTGTGAGGATGACTGGCACAGGTTGCCCAAAGTGTTTGCAAAGTTTCCCTTTCCAGACATTTTAAAAATCCAACTTGAGATCATCCTGGTAAGGCTGCTCTAGATTATTCTGCTTGAGCAGGGGGAATGGAGGAGGTGACCTTCAGTTGTCGCTTCCAACCTCAACCATTCTTGTGATTCTGTGATCTTCTGGTTCTGGAGAAATTCAGTTGAGCTTTGGTAATTTCTGCACCATTATTAACTGTAAAAAATAGTCATATCCCAAAAATATTTCTATTATTAAAACTGGGAAAAAAGGGTGGGTGGAAAACATGGCTGCTATCTAGAAATAAAGTTGCAGAAATAGCATCAGAGAAGAAAGAAGATCAATGTAAGCGAACAGATTCTGCTGGCATGAGATGGGAAGGTACATAATGCCAAGAATAAATTTGCATTCCAAAGTAGAGGTAGATTCCAAACAAAATTGTTGTAGTAACCAAAAATAGGTAGTAGTAAAGTTTGCTGGAAGAGCAGGGAAATTGTCTCAAGCTGCTTTTAATGTGGAGTTCACACGTTTAGAAAAATGTGAGACTGACAGTCTCCTATGACTGAGATTTGGATAGACTCACTGAGAATATCTACACTATAAAAAAAGGCAAATGGAAAAGTGAGCTTGGAAGCTGCAGTTTTGATTGTTATGCACCGCACTAGAAATTTCTCCGGCAATAATTTAATTTTAAGGTTACACAAGGAAAACAGGATGATTCATAAAACCAAATCATGCCAAGATACTCTGACCAGAGATAGAGTTTAATAAAAATAGCACAGGATTCAAAGGTCCAAGTAATTATTGAGAATTTAGAGATATCATTACCTATTGTCTTGTGAATAATAAATTGAAGGTTTTGAACCTGTCTCTGCTTAAAAAGCTAAGGAGATAGTGTGAGGTTCTATTGGGCGTGCGTAACAAGGTTTTGGAAGAAGGGACACAGTGGAGGTGGCTTGTCTCAGAAACTGCCAGACACCACCCCTATTTCCAACAGAGTCAATGTCAGCTGGATCCAAGGAAGACCAATCCCTGGCCAGGGTAAAGCACATCAGTGACAACAGAAGAACCTCTAGAATAACAGTTTCAAGGGGAAAAGTTACTGCAGAACAACAATAGCAGCTGTGACAGAGGAATGAGAAAATATGAGAGAAACAGCCCTGCAGACACCAAGTCACTGGCCAAGGAGCAGGATAAGGTGCTCCAGGCACAGGAGAAGAGATTTCTTTGCAGCCCATGGTGCAGACTGTCATGAAGAAGTTGAGTCTCTAGAGCTCATGGAGGTGTGTGGTGGAGTAGAGATCCACCTGCAGCCTGTAGAGGACCTGCAGATGTATCAGAAGGAAGCTGCAATCCTGTGGGAATTCCACACTGGATCAGGCTCCCATCAGGGCATAGGGTCCTGTTGAAAGACATGAACCCATGCTGCATTAGGGTTGCTAGCAGGACTTGTGACCCCATGGAGGACTGCTGGAGCAGTTAACAAAGAATTGCAGCTTGTGGAAAGGACTCACTGTTGCGGTGCGCCCCTGCAGTCTCCCTCTCCCCTTTCTGTTCAGGTTGATTTTAATTTATTGTGTATTAGTTTTACTTACCTAAGATGGCGCTTGCCGGGTTTCCCCTCCCCCTGTTTTTCTCCCTCAGGGACTGCCAATCAATTTCGTTACTTAGCAACTCCCGCTTTTTTGTATCGAGTTCTCCCCACCCCTGTATTTTCAGTTGTCAGCCTGCCTGCCTGTCACCCTCTGTCCCTGCCTGCTTCACCAGAACCTTCTCCCCAGGGCAGAGGGTGATTGGGCAAGGTAGAGCTGGCCCTCCCATAATGTTGTTCTATTTGTTACAGTTCCCTGTCAGTTTAGCCGGGTGTTTAGTTCATTGGCCAGGGTGAGGGATCCACCTCCCCCTGGTCTCCCTATAAATGTTTTGTTCTCCCCGCCCCTCGGGGCAGTTCCCTGCAGCCTCCTACCTGTCTACACCCTTCACCCTCTCCAATAAATCTTCCCCTGCTGTGGAGAACTGCTGCCTCGCGTCTTGCTTCAGCGTCCTCTGGATTAGTGCTGCTGTATCTGCTCCTAAGCCTGCCAGAGCTGCCTCCTCCACCACTGACGTGGAGGGAGCTCTGGGAAGGGCGATCGGGAATCCAGTTCCTCTCCTGCCGGAGGCTCTGGGTCTGCAGCTGCCCGTGCCCTCTCTCAGGCTGTTGGCTGTGCAACTCTGTGGGCCAGCCGGGCTCAGGATTTCGGCACCGCCACAGCTGCTGGCGCCCAACGTGGGGCGGCTTGGCACCGTAGCCGCGAAGACTACGTCCGCCCCACGGTTCGAAGCAGCAGGCTTCACTGGGCGCGGCAGTACCTCCGACGGCAGGACGCCTGGTTACTGGGACTACTGCGTCGGGGGATTGGACCGGAGACCTCCGGCACCTCAGACCGGTCCACCGGAGGACGCCGCCCGGCACCCGGATCCCACCTCCCACCCTTAAGGTCGGTCTCCGTACCCCCCCTGTCTTTTATCCGACCCCCCGGCCGCTTCGTCCGCCGGGTGGAGGTCACTTTTTCTCGTGGCAAGGGGCCTTAGGGGGAGGGTTCTCCTACCCCTTTTCGGTTTTTTAATCTCTCTTTTCGTTTAACGGGTGTCGGTGCCAGCTGCTCAGCCAAATTAAGATCTGCAGTCATGGGTGCTAGACTGTCGGCTGAGCAGCGCGAGGCGGTTTTGGTTGTTGTTGAAGTTTTGGTTAAAGGGAATGTTTTAGTTAAACAGAACGAGATCCGGAGCTTGATTAGATGGGTCTCCTCTCAGTTTCATAATATCTCCTCTGACCAATATAGGAGCCCCCGATTTTGGGAGGAGGTCTCCAGAAAATTATCTTATTTGGTCCGGTCAGAGGAGACCGCCCTTTCTAAAAAATTGAAATTGGCAAGACACCTGAATTGGGTGACTCAGCTCCTCCAGGTGCTGAGGAAACAAGAGAGCAAAAAACTGAGAGAACGCCCCAAGCTCCCAGTTACGGTCTCGGTCCCCAGTTCTGTCTCTACCCCCGATCGTCCCCCTACCCCTCAACCTTGTTCTCCTTCGCCCCTCCCGGTTAATACCCCTGAACGTGTTCCTACCCCCCAGCCCTGTCCCCCTTCTCCCTTAAGACCTGGGATCCTGAGGAGGGCAGCCCCCGACCACAGCGGGCAGGAGCCTCTCCACCGCCCTGGCTCTCCTCAGGGTCGCCAATCCCCCCGCGGACGGAGTCCTGGCCAGACTCCGGCTGGCTCTCCCTTTCCCCCATCTTCCCCTAAACCCTCTTTCCGCATTGTAAAGTCCCCCAAGTTAAGTTCCAAGGTTCGCTTCATGGTCCCGTCACAAGATGGCTCCTGTGGAGCCCAAGATGGCGGGGACCATGAGGCACCCCAGCAGGGAAGGTCCCTGCCCCCACCTTATACCTACTCCAATCCCTTTTGTAGTCCCTCTCCCAACCCCTTCCTCCCTAGTCCCAACCCCTTCCTTTCTCCCGTCTCCACCCACTCCTACTACACCCCTCCCTCACCCAGCGCTCCGCCCTCCTCCTCTGTGGTACCTCCTTTTGCTCCGCCTCCGCCTCAGGCCCTCCCACCTTGCCCAACCCACTGGGCGGGCCCTCTCCCTTCAGTCCCCTCCCCGGGTTCCCACGGCGCCGCTGACCCCGCCCCTTCCTGTCCCCTCCCCCTGGGTTCCGGTTCCCACGGTCCGCCATCTTGGCCGGTTTTTTCCCACGGCCTGGGGGCCGGGGCCGAGGGGAAGGAGGGCACACCGGAGCCTGCTGAATCCATCATAGCGGCTCCGGTGACTTACCACCGGAATCGGGGCGGTGGAAATCCCCGCATCCAGTGGTCCCCAGTCCCCCGGTCGCTCATCAAGGAGCTCGTGAAAGCTCTGAAGGAGCACGGGGGACAAAGTCGTTATTTCCGGGGGCTACTGGAGGCTTCCCTCCTAGAATCCGAGCTTGTCCCAGCCGATTTAAGGCAGATTTTTAGTTGTTTACTGGATGTAGCTCGGTATTCTAGGTGGGAAGCCACGTGGGAGATGGCGGTGTCCGATCTTTTGCCGCAGCTGTGGGAAGACCCGGAGGTGGGGGAGGATACTGAAGGAGAGAGGCTCACTGTCAACCATCTATGTGGGTTGGGTGAGTGGGAGAAGGGCGACAAGCAGGCCCGCCTGATACCCACTGAGGCGTTGAAGCGGAGCACACAGGTGGCTTTGCAGTCCTTCTATCGAGTGGCTGCGGGGGTGCCTTCGGTCCCTGTGTCCCATCTCTTCCAGGGGCCGACGGAGAGCTTTGATGACTTCGTGGTGCGGCTGCAGCAGGCGGCGGAGTCGGATGAGCCGGACGAGGGTGCTCGCAAGAGGATGGTGACGCTTCTTGCGACCACCAATGCCAACTCAGCTTGCAAGGCCGCTATCATGAGCCTGCCACTCCACCCTCGTCCAACGCTCCGGGATCTCCTGATGGTCTGCGCTGCAAAAGTGACATCTCAGGCATCCGGCGAGAAGCCAGCCACACCATCGGCCGCTCGTCGGGTGTCCTTCGCGGACCTTCAGGGGACCGTCGCCGCCGCTGCACCCTCTCCGTCGGTCCACCGCTCGGGACCTGGCACCCCCCGGACTGGCCGCTCCTCCACCGCGGCATGCCACCTGTGCCAGAAGGAGGACCACTGGATGCCTGACTGCCCGCTCCGGAAGGAGTTTTACGCTTTTAAGAGAGCGCAGCAGTCAGGCGTCCAAGGAGGAGAGGCCCCAAAAAACTGTTAAAGGAGCGCAGCCCCCCCCTGCGTGTTGACAGAAATTCGGGCGGGCAAACATCATCTGTAGCCAGGGGGGAGGAGTCACCTTCATTTTTCCGCTCGCCGCCAGCCGAGCCCAATCCAACGGGGCTCCCAGGACTTTATTCCACCGGATGTGACATTCTACCGGACCTGACCTCAGGCGTGGTTGACCCTCGCCTTGGTTGTTCTGACCCGGGACCTTCATCGGAACCAGATTTTAACACCTTTTCTTCTGGTTTCTCCTTTAGGTTGGAAACAGCGCGGCCTCTCCACTTTTCCAACTCAGAAGTGGTCGCGTTGCCAGTCTGCCCGAAGGCCCGAGGTAATTGGGACACAAATCAGCAGCTCCTCATTGTGGGAGACACCGAGGCCACTCCACCAGACCTTGAAATTCTTCCCGCCTTGGTGTCTGCAGGCCAGCAGCAGATCGTCATCAGGTGCAGGTGTCTGCGTCCCCCTCTGTTCCTCCCTGCCGGAGAAGTGGTGGCCCAGGCCATTTCAATAAAGCCTTCCATTCCTTCGGTTGCCTGGGCCGAACACCTGGGGCGGGCAAAGCCTCGCCTCGATTGTCAGCTGTCCCGGGGGGGGGACATCATTTCGGTTAGGGGGATGTTAGACACCGGAGCAGATGTGACGATCATTCCCTCTCGGGAGTGGCCGTCACATTGGGAGCTGCAAAACGTGGATGGGCGCATCCAGGGTGTCGGGGGGACACAATTGGCAAAGCGTTCTAAGAGCATCGTGCAAATTAAGGGGCCGGATGGGCAATTGGCTTCTGTACGCCCATTCGTTTTAGACTATGTAGAGCCTCTCTGGGGGAGAGATACCCTTGCCCAGTGGGGAGCCAAAATTGACCTGCCGGCTCCCCAGGTTTTTCGGGCAGCGGTCACTGAAGAGCGCCCTACCTGGAAGCTGAATTGGCTTTCAGATAAACCAGTCCAGGTAGCTCAGTGGCCGCTCAATAAGCAAAAATTGAAGGCGCTGGCGGAACTCGTGGAGGAGCAGGTCCAAAAAGGCAACCTGGTGGAGTCCATGTCGGAATGGAACTCCCCAGTGTTTGTCATTCGAAAGTCATCTGGCAAGTGGCGGCTCCTCACCGACCTCCGCAAAATCAACGAAATCATACAAGATATGGGTACTCTCCAGCCAGGGATGCCATCCCCGGCGATGCTCCCCCAAAATTGGAATTTGGTTGTCATTGATATTAAAGATTGCTTTTTTCAAATTCCCCTTCATCCTGATGACGCGCCACGTTTTGCATTCACGGTGCCCACCTTAAACCGTGAGGCTCCCGGGAAGCGCTACCACTGGCGAGTTTTGCCACAAGGCATGAAATGTAGTCCTATCATCTGCCAGTGGTATGTTGCTTCCTTGCTCCAACCTGTACGCACCGAATGCCCTGATGTCATCATTTACCATTACATGGATGACGTGCTGGTCTGCGCCCCCAATGATGACCTGCTGTTTCACGCGCTCTCCCGTGTAACGGATTGTTTAATTGCCGCAGGGTTCGAGCTCCAGAGCGAGAAGATTCAACGGATGCCGCCCTGGAAGTACTTAGGCCTGGAGATCACTAAGCGGACCATTGTTCCGCAGAAATTGGCCGTTCACCATAAGGTGAGAACCTTAGCGGATGTTCACCAACTGTGTGGGGCGTTGAATTGGGTGAGGCCCTGGCTAGGCATCACCACCGAGGACCTAGCCCCCCTTTTCAATTTATTGAAAGGGGGAGAGGAGCTTAGTTCTCCTAGGGAACTCACCCCAGAGGCCAAAACCGCACTCGAAAACATCACAAAAATAATTGAGGCAAGGCAGGCCCATCGGTGCCACCCGGGCCTGCCCTTCAAATTCATTATATTAGGTAAACTGCCACACCTCCACGGGATGATTTTTCAATGGGATGAATCCCGCAAGTCCCCCAAGACATCGAAGGAGAGGAGGACGGACCAAGGCTTGAGTGACCCCCTCTTAATTATAGAGTGGGTGTTCCTCAGCCACCATCGGTCCAAAAGAATTACAAGGCCACATGAGCTGGTGGCTGAGCTGATCCGCAAGGGAAGATCGCGGATCAGGGAGCTGGCAGGTGTGGACTTCATGTGCATCCATATTCCAATTGATTTAAAATCTGGGAAGTTTCAATCCAAAGTTCTTAATCAACTCCTCGAGGAGAGCGAAGTGTTGCAGTTCGCTCTAGCGGAATACGCCGGAAAAATTGAAATTGGCCACCCTTCGCATGCTCTTTTCAATCAGGACATGCAATTCAAATTCACAATTCGGGAAATTCAAAGTCGAGTCCCCCTCAAGGCCTTGACTGTTTTTACTGACGCGTCCGGAGGAACCCACAAGTCAGTGATGACTTGGAAGGATCCTCAAACTCAGCAGTGGGAGATGGATGTTGCCACTGTTGAGGGCTCCCCTCAAGTTGCTGAGTTGGACGCAGTCGTCAGGGCCTTCGAGAAATTCAAAGATGTACCCTTTAATTTGGTCACGGACTCGGCTTATGTTGCAGGTGTAGTCGCTAGAGCGGAAGGTGCTGTCCTTGAGGAGGTGTCCAATTCGGCCTTATATGATTTGCTCTCGAAGCTCATAAAACTCATCTCCCACCGGGAGCAAAAATATTATGTTATGCACGTGAGAGCCCACACTGGTTTGCCCGGGTTCATTGCTGAGGGGAACCGTTTGGCCGATAGCCTCGCTTCCCCGGCCGAGTGGGCACTTGCCCACGCGGTGCAATGGGCCCCGCTCCCTGATGTCTTTAAACAGGCCAAGATCAGCCATCAGCTGTTCCATCAGAATGCGCCTGGCTTGGTTCGCCAATTCCAGCTCACGCGAGACCAAGCCAAGGCCATTGTGGCCACATGCCCTCACTGCCAGCGGGATCAGCTCCCATCTCTGCCCGCTGGCGCAAATCCCCGGGGACTTGCCAGCTGCGAGGTGTGGCAAATGGATATCACCAAAGTAAGTCAATTCGGTCGCCTCAAGTTTGTCCATGTCTCAGTGGACACGTTCTCGAGTGCCGTTTTTGCCTCTGCCCACACAGGGGAGAAAGCCAAGGATGTCATCAAGCATCTGCTCCAGGCTTTCTCCGTGCTGGGCATCCCTAAGGTGATAAAAACTGACAACGGGCCTTCGTACGTGTCCAGGGAGCTCCGGAGCTTCCTGCAGCAATGGGGAATAGAGCACAAGACCGGCATCCCCTATTCCCCCACGGGACAAGCCGTGATTGAGAGGACCCACCAGAGCCTCAAAAGAGTTCTTTCCCATCTGTCCCCGGCAATGAAGGTGGAATCCCCTCAGTCCCAATTATCAAGGGCACTCTATACCATCAACTTTCTAAATTGTTCTTTTGAAAATTTGAATCCGCCCATTGTGCGGCACTTCGGACAGAGTGGCAGTTTCCACCTAAAGGAGAAACCCCCGGTCCTCGTGAAGGACCCGGAGACCTGGCGTTTGGAGGGACCGTTCGACCTTATCACCTGGGGCCGAGGGTATGCCTGTGTTTCTACCCCCACAGGTCCCAGGTGGGTCCCTTCGCGCTGGGTTCGGCCTTTTGTGCCCAGAACAGCCAAGGCGACAACATCCACGCCTCAGGTTCGGGTTGCCAGCTGGCGGCGAAGACGGAAGGAGGAGGAAGATTCCCTTTTTCCCCTAGATTCCCTTTTCCTCTCCGAGACCTGATTCTTTCCCCCCCTGGCAAATCATTTGATTTATTTGTTTCTTTCAGTTTTAGTTACTCCAGCCCAGCCATGATTCGAGGAGGAATGCCTGCGGTCATCATCTTAGCAGTCGTCCTCCTCCTCCAAGAGACCCCCGGAGAGCCCGACCAGAGGTCCCCCACAGCCAACAACATGTGGACCTCCCTTGCCCGCTCTATGGGCCAGGACCACATTTGCCTCCACGCCGAAGCGGCCACAGACCCTCTGTCGTCTTGTCTGGTGGGGATCCCGGTCCCTCCCCGTGATTTCCCTTCCCCTCTTGGTTTGCTAATCAAGTCAAAGGATCAAGATCATACAGAGGCTTGGAGAAACTCAATTAACCAACTCCCCCTTTCTCCTGAAGAGCCTCTGAAATTTAATTTGCTCGGTTCCGCCAAAGCCCTTTTTTGTGTTCGTCTTTCCGTCCCTTATAGTTTAGTCAAGTCCATCCGTTCCAATGACCCCCAGTGGACTCTGGTCGAGGGGGGGTCAGAACACCAATGGTGTGAAGAGACCCTCTTGGCCAGGGGCCCGACCACCCCTGATTTTAAACCCCGATCTTTACCCCAAGGTTTCTATTTTATTTGCGGAAACCGAGCCTGGAACGGCATCCCCTCTCACCTTCTAGGAGGCCCATGTACGATCGGCCACGTGACGCTGTTCACTCCCGGCACACCGAAATTAGAGAATTGGCCTACCAAAAATTCGGAAGCGGTGATTAGGCAGAAAAAAGATCTGACGGAATTTGGCCCAGATTGCGACTCCAAAATTTATCATTGGAACGAAGGCAAAAGGGTCGCAATCTCTTTGTTCTTGCCGTGGGTTTCGGCCGGGAAGGCCATCGGCGAATTGGGCAGATTAGAGTGCTGGTCTGTGAAGCATGCAAATCTTACTTCTACGGCCATCGCGGGACTCCTAGCAGATGAGAAAATAACTAGACAGGCGATGCTACAAAATCGAGCAGCAATTGATTATTTACTCCTTTTGCACCACCATCGCTGCGAGGAGTTTGAGGGTCTGTGCTGCTTCAATTTAACATCCAGAGCACCCAATGTGCAAAAGGCGTTGGAGGAAATGAAGGGCCTGGTCCACGACATCAAAAGAGAGACGGAGGATTGGTTGGGGAATCTACTCTCCGGGCTTGGGCTCTCAGGCTGGGCTGGATCGATCTTAAAGGACATTTTATTTGGACTTTTTATTATTTTGCTCGTCATCCTCGGGTGTTCCATCGTGTGGGCAGTGGTTCGGAGACTGGTCCAAAAACTCGTCACCAGCAGTGTCAACGTGGTCAGCTTCCCTGACGCCGAAGCTGGCCCCGAAGATTCCGAGACCAGCTCCGACCACCAAGACTACACCACCTCGCCCGAAGAACCCGAGGAGGAGCAAGAAGTTTAATGTTTTAAGGACTTTTCTTGTTCAGACATCTTTCAGAGATTTGCCTTTGTTTTTCTTTTATTTTTTGTGTAAAAAAGGGGGAGATGTTGCGGTGCGCCCCTGCAGTCTCCCTCTCCCCTTTTGTTCAGGTTGATTTTAATTTATTGTGTATTAGTTTTACTTACCTAAGATGGCGCTTGCCGGGTTTCCCCTCCCCCTGTTTTTCTCCCTCAGGGACTGCCAATCAATTTCGTTACTTAGCAACTCCCGCTTTTTTGTATCGAGTTCTCCCCACCCCTGTATTTTCAGTTGTCAGCCTGCCTGCCTGTCACCCTCTGTCCCTGCCTGCTTCACCAGAACCTTCTCCCCAGGGCAGAGGGTGATTGGGCAAGGTAGAGCTGGCCCTCCCATAATGTTGTTCTATTTGTTACAGTTCCCTGTCAGTTTAGCCGGGTGTTTAGTTCATTGGCCAGGGTGAGGGATCCACCTCCCCCTGGTCTCCCTATAAATGTTTTGTTCTCCCCGCCCCTCGGGGCAGTTCCCTGCAGCCTCCTACCTGTCTACACCCTTCACCCTCTCCAATAAATCTTCCCCTGCTGTGGAGAACTGCTGCCTCGCGTCTTGCTTCAGCGTCCTCTGGATTAGTGCTGCTGTATCTGCTCCTAAGCCTGCCAGAGCTGCCTCCTCCACCACTGACGTGGAGGGAGCTCTGGGAAGGGCGATCGGGAATCCAGTTCCTCTCCTGCCGGAGGCTCTGGGTCTGCAGCTGCCCGTGCCCTCTCTCAGGCTGTTGGCTGTGCAACTCTGTGGGCCAGCCGGGCTCAGGATTTCGGCACCGCCACAACTCACATTGGATAAGACAGTGGAAGATTGTCTCCTGAGAGAGGCATTCCCCACTGGATCAGTTGAAGAGTTGAGGAGTCCTCCTGAGGAGGAAGGAGCATCAGAGACAATGTGTGATGAACTGACCATTGTCCATTCCCCATACTTTGGTGTTTCTGGTGGGGAGGAGACTAATAATTACAGAGCAAAATTAAGTCCAGGATGAAGGGAGGAAGAGAGAGGGAAGGTGCTATAAGATTTGTGGGCTTTTTTTTTCCCCTTAGCCCACTCTGATCTGGTTGTTAATAAATTTAGCTAATTTCCCCAATTTGAATCTGTTTTGCCTGTGTCAATAGTTGGTGAGTGATTTCTCTCTGTCTTTATCTTAATACATGAACCTTTGATTATATTTTCTCTCATCTTTGGGGAGCGATAGAGTAGTTTTTGTGAGCTCCTGGAATCCAGCCAAGGTTAACTCACCACAGAACTGGAAGCAGAAGTTGTAACGTCCTACACATACTGAGATCTTTTCCAAAAACAAAACTGTATTAAATCTTCAGTATAATACAAGCAGAGGTAATTATCTTATAAAATAAGTATGTTTGCTAAGGCTTAACTATTATCACTCTTAAATTGGTATAAACCTCATAACAATTTAAAGCTGACCATGCTACCATGTCTTTCATCCCTCCAGAATGCTTAGCAGCACAGGATTATAACAGCAGGGGTATTGAAAGTCCAATTAATTTTAATAAGACTTCAGCTTCTTATCAGCGCTGATACATTTCTACCACATTTCTGGATATGATTAAAATATCTAAAGCCAGAAATAGTAGTATAAGAATTTAATTTAAAAATTCAACAAAACAAACAAACAAACAAAAATCACAAACACAAAGAACCCCCCCAAAAAGTCCTGATTATCCTGGACCGGGAGCATTTGCACAATATCATCAGGGTATTGGAGAAGAGGAAAAAAACCACATCAGTGGGATACCAGGAAGCTTAGATTCCTACATTGATATCTTAGCAGATGCACAAGATTATCTAATTTAAATATCTGAGATCAAGTCTGTGATCCTGAAAGGTTTACAGCTGTTAATGTGTGAGACTGTGCTCCATGGGACACTCAGGCTTTCACTGTGAAATGTCTCAGGCATAAAATTTTCTCAATTCATACATGCTCATAAAGTGTTTAATCTTGAAACAGGCAGAAGAATTTGCTATTTCTATATTGACTGAATAGAATCTACGTCCAGAAATTGGAAATTCATCCACCAAGAAGCTCAGAAATTTCAGCCTACTGGGCATAACTTGTATGTGAATAACCACTTCAGCTGTACTCAGTATGAAGTGACAATAGCCACTTTCTTTTAAAAAATTACTGGAGAGTGCTTCTTGCTTTTATACAGAAATTTTTTGAGTATTACAGTTATGTAGCTTCCAAGCAACGTAAATTTGGTTATCCACATCAGTTATAGAATATTTCCTATGAATACCTCAGCATGATACAGAGAAGTAGTCCATAAATACTCAAAAAAATATTTCAGTTTTCAAAAAAAAAAAAAAAATGAAAATTGAATTAGGTGATAAATAGAGATGTGGAGAACATCTGTGAGATGAGAATAACCTTACAACCCATTATTTAATATACTTGTTTTGGAAGGAAAGTCTAAAACTGTTTCAACATGTAGCATGGATTATTTGTTAGTCAAGATGAACAACAAGATATCCATCAATGTAAGATTCCTAAGTTCCATAAATGAAGGGGATTTAGGATATACCAGATCATACTGCTTCCCCCATATATAACTGGAATCAGCTTCCCAGTCAGCATGATGGATAATTTATACTGACAGATACAGAATACCAATTTAGTGAAATGCTGAATATTCCTAAATGCAAGGTAAGGACAATACACGGTCTCGGGTAGTTAGATATGTAAATTTCAGCATCTAATAATGTTGTTATCCTAATTTTATTGACTCAGCCTAGGTGAATCTTGAAGTACACCTTTTTTTATTGTAGTCACAGAAGAGATGGGCTACAACTGTCTGCAAAAATCTTTATATGCGTTTAAAAATAGCCAGGCATGTGGAGCTGCAATCTGTCATTCAAGCTCCTATGTCTGTAGGGATACATACCAATATTGGCAACTATCCCTTAATTTTCTGGGGAAAAAAGGAGAGGTATTTTTCCCTTTTTCTTTTTCTTTGGAAACAAGTAGGAACTTCAGAATGTCCCCTGGTTTCAATCTGGAATAGGTTAAAATATTCAAGTAAAATATTTGTGAAGCACTAGTCACTGGCTAAATGTGAAATGCATTGTGTATTTATTCTTCCTCTAATCTAATTACAAAAAATATCATGGTAAGCATGTACCAATGTATTTATGACAGCAGTCTACACATAATGATCTCATGTATCCTCCTGGTTGCACACTGTAAATGCTGCAGAGCAGGTGGTCCTGCAGATCAGCTCAAACTCCTTCAGCTCTCTGTGTTGCCACAGTACATAATGGAGTGAACAAAATAAATGGTGTGAAACTACTAGCTGTTATGCCTGTGCTCCATGCTTTCCCATTTTCATGCATATAAAACCTGTAGATATTAATTTTTTGTTTGGCACATTCTCTGAAAACGACTGCCGAAACACAATTTGCCATACAGAAGGGTGGGAGACTGCAGCTTATTGAGGTCTGGATATTAATATGCTTGAGCAGCCCTTGGAACAATGGTAAGCTTTGCACAGTTAAGCACAAAAGTGTTATCATTTGTCTTCAGAGAATACTTTGAATAGGTATTTTGCATAACCTTTTGATACCATGCTAAAAATATTCCTGGAAATAATGGACCTCCAGACTAACTGTAGTCATACATAGCTATCTGAATGGTGCTTTTCAAATTAGCTCATTTGGTAAGCTAATTAACATCCACATCAATTAATTCAGTTATATCTGAAAATTAGAATGAATAACTCATGTAAACATTTATCTTTTTAAGATGAAGTTCTTTATTAGCTTAAGTGATTGTCAGAGGCTTTCTCTAGGTTCAATAATAAAAGATGTGTAACTGAAAAATAATGGACTCCTGTAGGATAGGTGAATTAAACTGCATCCATATCCACTTGCATACAACTACTTTAGCATTCCTGGATCCAGGTGTACATACTAGGGACCGACTGATTGTACACAAAAGCCATAAGGGGCTTTTGCAATCAGCATTTTTCCCATTTGATTTTCTGATTATACTCATATATACATACAATATACAGGTGTGTATATAGAAATATACACTATATAAATATATTAGAGATATATATATATAATAAGAACTAATGTTTACCTAAAAACTGACTGTTAAAGGGCATCAAAGTAGAAATTTGTGTATTCAACTTGCTGCCACTTAATGTAAATGATATATTACATTTCAATTAGAAGGCATACTAGACTTGAATTGGTGTGACAATTCTGACAGGAAAAGCAGCAAAAATGACTCAATGATCCTGATTGATTGAATATTCTGTCAGATCCTGTCAGCATAGAGATACTGCTGGTTTATATCCTGTTTTTTTTAGATTCCCATTAAGAAATAATGTATGAAGTTAGCACATTAATTTAATAAGTTTGTTAAAGAGGAACACATTCTATATTAATGTGCATTTTACTATAGATTGCTTATAGTATAAAACAATTATTAATTATACATATGAACATAAATTATAAGAGTGTGTTGGAAATAGATGTAAGTTCAGCAAGAGAATACAATGAATGTTGGTTTAAGACTATGGCTTCAGACAGATTGCTCACTTACTGAAGAGTAGAAATAGGTTTAATGTGCTTTAACTTTATTTTAGATGCCTAAAGCTCCTCTGAAATTCTGGTGAGCGATGGAAATCACGCAATAATCTTCTCAACCTTTCAATCAAAATAAACATTTCAACCTGCCTAATGTCAACAACTAAGCATGGTGAAGTGAATCCCGCCACAAAACCTATGAGAATTGAGTAAACTTACAAAGATCTTATTTATTTAAATTTAATGTTATTAATAATGTAGACTGGAACCATGTTTTGAAATAGACCTCAATAAATTAACTTTGTAGAACCAAACTTTCATCTTATGAGAGAAAGAAATACTTTTATGCATTACATATTATAAAAAAGGGGGATCGAGACAAAGAGGAGAAAAAATTTCATATGAAGACATTGAGTAGCAAACAATTTTCTGCAGCAAAAATATGTTTGTGAAGAATGTCTTTATCCTCATTAATTTGTGGGGGATCAATCGTAACTACCTTTAATAATCTAAACAATGTTACTCAGAATTCATTTATTGACTGACAGAAACCTTTCAAAGGTGATTCATAGTCTATATATCCAATTTTTAGATGGCAAAAGCAGAACTGGTTTCCACTAAAGATTCTGGAATTCTCTTAACCAAGTAATGAAAATATATTGGTGGTGACTTTTTTTTAAAAAGCGTTTAGAAATCAAGGATGGAATTTTACTTAATACATAATCTGGAATGAAACTGCTGTTGATTTAATTCATTATTTTAGAATGCAAATTAATGTTCTTGAAGACAAAATAATAAGCATAGATGTAAATTTGAGCATATATTCTCCTTAAACACTTTTTTCTATTCTCCAAAACATGCAAGGTGTATATCCTTTTATAATAAGCCTATTAAATAGCTAGTTTTATACCAGAATTGAATGCCAAACTCTGGCATAAAAACCTGGTTGGTTGGAAGATAAGGAGATGGTTTCTGGCTGTTTCTTTGGTTTGCTTTGATTTGGTTTTTTTCTCAAACTTCATATGAATATCTGTTCCAGAATTCAAGTCTCTGACAAATATATTTTTTGATGTCTGCTGGAGCAGACATGTAAGACATGCAACTGGAAAACTATATTGAGTTGTTTGCAGATCTGACCCACTTTACAATCTCAATCAGCACCTGCAGCAGGTGCGCACTGTGACCTTCTTCTCTTTGTTGACATCTTCTCTGATCCTGTGCCATACATGCAAACTGTTCTTTTGCATACAACATGATCTTCCCACCTTGCTTCCTCTTCCCAATTTTCCTAAAGGGCCTGTGAACATTCATGGAAACCACTCCACTGTGTCCCTCTGATCCTCTGTGAGGAAGTCAGAACTGTGCAACTATTCATAGGTTTTCAGTTCCTTCTCTTTTTTACCATGTTGCTGCAACTCATATAGGCTTCTAGACACACTATTTTTCCAAAGAGAGGTTGAGGTTTTTCCCTTTATTTTTGTCTCTGGTGTGCTTCCCACAATCTCCCCCTCCCTCACTTATCTGCAAGCATTGATCTCCAGTGCCTGAAGACCCTGGCTTAAATGACTCCTCACAAGGTTATCAAGCCAGTTGGGAAAGATACTCTGTGCCACTCTCCTTTGCAGTGTCTCCTCAAAGAGGTTTGCATGGTCACAGAAGTCTGCAAAGGACACCAGCTGTCAGACCACAGGTAAGTGTAAATGCATCCCCTCTCCTGATTTGGCCTCTCCCTTTTAATGGTGGTGCCAAGAACATCATCTCCATGCTCATTCCCTATACTTTAGATTAAAGACCTGTACAGTGACTATCCATCCAAAGTGTGCCCTGGCAGTGTCATCAGAGTCTGTGCAGATGAGCAACAAGTAGGCCAAGGTGATATTTGGCTCTTGCCACTGTAGAGTCTCCACAAATGTCCTACTGATTTGTCCTTCATCTGAGCACTGTTGCTGTGCAGTATTCTTACTTCATTACTCAATTCCATCAACAGAGTGCTGCTCCTGAAGGGGAGGCACCCCCTCAACACCCCAAACCCTGCTGTCTTCTGGAACACAAGGCAGTCTGTGACTGGACATCTGTGTCCATCCCTAAGATCTCCCTCTAGATTAAGGCCTTTGACGTATTGGGGTGCTCTCAGCAGGCTTTACAGTTACCACTACTGCCCCGTCAACTTTTGCAGCACTGAATAGAATGTGCTGTTTGTCCCTGTAGACCAATGCAAATGGTAGGTGCCTTATACCTGTATGCCAGTCCTAATCATAGGGCTTTTGGTTACAGGTGTAGCTGGGTGTTAGCTAAACAGGAAGCTGGCCATGAGCCTCTCCAGTTCCTGCATAAATTCCCACTCAGTAGGCAACTTTTCATAGCCTCTTTTGCTTCCCAACTCCTGTAAATGCTGGATTCCTGGCACTATCCTTTCTCTGCTCTGTTCCTCTTCATCTCAAGCTGTGCTTGTCAAACAATGCATCTGCAAAGAACCTCTGGTGAGAATGAAAGTGTTCAATAGCTATCTGTAACACTTGTCTTTTGGTAAAGGAAATGAGGAACTAGAGCTTTCATGACTAAAATATTCAGAAAACATCTGAAGATTTTGAGCAGAGTGCAGCTGTCATTGAAGACAAAATTAAAAAAAACCCAACAAAACAGCAAAGGAAAATTCAATTAAAATTCTCACAGAATTTAATGGAAAAAGATCAAATCCTTTACAGACTCACAGAACTGCATGCTTACAGTTCTGAAAGAACTTTGTCTTAGGGGCAGTCAATTTGTAATATTTTTTTCCTCTTCAGAAAAAAAATGTTCCTGATATGCTTTTGAAACAAACACAATTATCACTTTAACTTCACTTCAGCATCCATGGCAGTGAAAAGCTGCTTGTTAAAAAAAAAAAAAACTTGCAAGGATTTTCTTATTAGCAGTCTAGTATGCATTCTGAGAGCTACGGCCTTGAAAGACGAAATCATATGATAATTCAGGTTAGAGGGAATTTTAGTACATTCTAGACTGACCTGCTCAGAGTTAAAATGGTGAATTCAAGCCAGGTTGCCCAGAATGTAGCCATTTGGGTCTTGAAACACCTCCACAATGGAGTGACAAAGGCTCTCTGGGTGACCTGCTCCACTGATTTTTTGTCCACATGGGGAATGACTTTTGTTTATGTGCAGTCCTCGGTTGCCTTGTTTTAATTTATATGCCTTGCCTCTCATCCTGCCATAGTGCATTACTGCTAAGGGGCTGACTGCCCCTTCTATGACTGTCCCACAGGCACTGCTGGCTGTTGTTGGGTCCCCCTTCTGTCTTGGGATAAACAGGCTCAGTGCCTCCATTATTTCACATGATACCACATCTAAGGCTTCCGTTGATTATTATATAACAAATCAGTTTTGCCCTGCTAGTGAAGAAGAGATCCAGCTGTGTGTCACTTTTGCTGCCAAAACTAGCATCTGAATCAAAAAGCTATGTCAGAAGCTGTCCAGAGATATTGGGAGTTTGCATTTCACAACATTTTCCTTTCCTGTGTCTGGTACTTAAAATCTCCCATAGAAAAGAGGAACTGTGATACTGAAGCTTTCTCAAATTTTAGAGAAATTTTATCTACTATCTTGCTATGATGGTTTGAGGTTGGGTGGATGCCAGATGCCCACCAAAGCCCCTCTGACTCCCATTTTCATCTGGGCAGGGCATAAAAAATAAAACTAAAAACTCATGGGTTAGATATTAGAAAGCAAGACATCACTCACCAGTTACTGTCATTGGCAAAACAGACTCATCTTGGGGAAATTACTTGAATTTATTACCAGTCAAAATCAGAGTAGATAATGAGAAGAAAAATCTTAAAACCATCCTCTCTCCACTCCTCCCTCCTTTTCAGGCTTAACTTTATTCCCAATTCTGTACAGGAGAATCAGAATCCTTCTCCCTGGCATGGTGTAGGGAGATGGGGAATAAAAGTCAGTCAATCACATGTTGGTTCTGTTGTTGCTTCCCTGTCAGAGAGAGGAGTTCTTCCCCTGCATCATTGTGGGGTCCCTCCCATGGGAGACAGTCCTCCATTAACTTCTCCAACATGTATCCTTCCCACAGGAAGTTCTTGATGAACTGCTCCAACATGGGTCTCTTTCCATGGGGTGCAGTCCTTCAGCAAAAAGCTGCTCCAGTGTGGATCCTCACAGAATCACAAATCTTTCCAGAAAACCTACTCCTGAGTGGGCTCCTTTCTCCATAGGTCTGCAGGTCCTGTCAGGAGCCTGCTCCAGTGTGAGATTCCCATAAAGTCACAGCCTCCTCTCAGGCATCCACCTGCATTGGCATGGGGTCCTCCACAGGCTGCAGGTGGATCTTTGTTCCAACATGGACCTCCATGTGCTACAGGGGCACAGTTGCTTCACCATGGGTTGCACCAGAGGTTGAAGGGGAATCTCTGCTCCAGTGTCAGGAACACTTCCTTCCCTTCCTTCTCCACTGCCATTGGCGTCTGCAGGGCTGTTCCCCTCACATATCCTTATTCCTCTCTTCTCTGGCTGCAAGTGCTTCTGCGCCATAACATTTTGTTTCCTTCTTGTTAAATATGTTATCTCAGAGTTGTTACCAGGATCACTGGTTAACAGCCCTGGCCAGAGGTGGATCCTTCCTTCAGCCAGCTGACATTGGCTCTGTCAGATACAGGGTAAGCTTTACCAGCTTTTCAGAACAGCCACTCCTATAGCTCTAACCACTACCAAAACCTTGCCACACCATCCTGTTACAAACCCTCAGGTTCATGTTTCTGCATTCTGGATTGTGGAAAAAAGGTAGGAAAACAATTAAAAAGGAAAAGAGGGTGAGTGAATTAAGTAGGAAGCTTCACTGAGAGTAGAATAAAAACATGGAATAGAAATATTTCCCTGATATTTTTCTTACATATGAAATGTAGGAGGCTCATGCCAGCTAGCTCTAACATGAGTGCAACAGCACACAGTACAACTACAAGAGTGCAGCAGAGTAACAAGTTGAGTATTACATGCTTGTGGATTAAGCTGGATTTTATTAACCTTTCTAGTTTCCCACAGCATGAACTTTTGTCACAGGCTTAAGATTTGTTGCACATTATTAGGTCTTCATAGCAGTGATCAGCTGCCTTTGCTTCCTGGAGTTCTTCACTGACTGTGGTCAAGACCCCTTCCATAACAGAAAATAGACCTGCATCCAAAATCTCTTTTTGTGAAAGATTGGTTGGCTTTCAGCTGCATTAGTGTGGATGGCAAACAGGTGGTGATATTCTGAAGAGTTTGACATATTTTAGAAACATTATTAAACATGAGTGTCACATGTTGCCACTGCAAGACTAGTACAAATAAAAAACAAATTGCAATACAGTAATTTTTCGCAATGCATGCAATTGTTTTAATAGAGAAAAACCAAAAATAATAAAAATGTTTTAAGATTATATGGTCGATGATTGATTTAAAAATTTTACAGTACTTTAACTGGTGGCAAAAATATAAAGTATTACAAATAACTATTGTAATATTATTTTGATTACTGATGATGTTATACATGTTTAGACTAGGCAGGTGACATTTTAGTCAGTTCAAAACTTCTTGAGATCTACCCTTTTCTATGGTTCAAATTCTGCTTATGTTACCCCTTTAAGTCTTGCAGTTAAGTAGCCATTCCCAGAAGCTAGGCTTTTTTTAAGGCAGCACTTCTGAGAATGATTTTATAGCAGCAAGAAGATCAGCATTTTCAGCAAAGAAAAAGACATCGCCAGAATTACTGAAAGCATCACTTACAGGAATTGTTAAAGAAACATGCAACTTTTCTCTCTCATGTAGACAAACTCCCAGCTAATGAAATTACCAATATACATGTGGGTCAGCATATGTCTGGATACCCTAAGGTTAATTAATGTCTTTGTACAAACAAGAATTTAGTAGACAGCAAAATTCCTCTTATGCCCTAGAAAAATAAAACAAAAAGTAGTTGACTTGAAAGAAATATACAAAACTGTACATTTGAAATCTGTAGTTGTCAAATTAACTATCCAAATTAGGTAGGCAAGAGCTCATATATACTTTCTAGTCAGATATTTCCTTAGATTTCTTACTTGATTCTTTTTATTTACAAGAGTATGATGACGATTGCAAAGGCAAACTTTTCTTATTTATCCTTAAAATATTTTCAGAATTACGAGTTGCAGCTTTTCATATATTTACATGCTTTTGTGCTTGTATCTGTGGACTTGAAGATAGCTACACAGCTCTGATATTAATTAAGGAGCTGAGAGAAAGGTTGTAAATGAATCATCAATCACATGTCCATACAGAATATTTGGGATATGTTCTGACTACAGATTACACAGAAGCACAGTTCGGCTATATGCAAAATAGAGCTGGAAGGGGATGGGGAATCATTGTATAGGTTTGGAATACCTATACCACATAGAGACTGGAATTTCTTGGCTACCAGAAATAAAAATTGCCAGCTATCACTGCAGGGAAAAAAACATGTAGTAGACAGCAACCAAAAACTAATGGAAGAGTGACATTAAATATGGACAGAGAGATTAACTACAGGAAACCCTATTTGTTTGAAAATGATGGCAAAGAAATAGCTCCTTGCATAATGAGATTGTTAATTTCAAGGCCTTCCTATGGTTCATGCTCAAGAATACTAAGTGACAGAAGAAAAAAAAAAAGCCATGGAGAAAGACTAGGGAAGCTGAGGGGAAAATGGTTTTAAACTCAACCTGTCTTTGAAGCACTTAACTTTGAACTGATCTCTCTGGACCTATTTTTCTCATTAGGCAGAGATGGCTAAGAGCAGCACTCATTAAAGAAGCATGAGATTCCCCAGGGCTATTGAATCAAGCTTGAAGTTAAAAAATGTCTTAATCATCTCTTTTTAATCTCTGTATTTCACTCTGTCTTTTTTGCTTGCTCTCCTTTCACCCATCACAGCTATATAATCACTGGGTGAAAAATTTCTAAATCCTGGATTCAAAAAGCTAACATGTTATATTTTTTAAACAGCAAAACCCCCACAGTTTTGCTGTCATTTTTGATAATTTAGGTGAAAGGATGGCAGAAACACCAAAAAGATATGTGTTACGTATTTAAATGCCAAATCTGTTTAATGTTGGTTATATCTATACTGCAAGGTAAAGGATGTGACCTTCCCTTCCCTAGGTGCTAAACTGTGTGTTTATGCCACCTTGGGAAAAGGTCTGGATTCCTACCCATGGTCCTCTGAAAAAAGTAAACCTGGTGGCTGGATAGGAAGGGTTCACAATAGCTACTATAACTCATTTTTGGATACTGAAGTGGGGGCACATTAGTGTATGATTTACAGAGTGTAACCAACCTACAATTAGGACCTAGAAAAGTTTCGCACATTGTTAAAGAAGAGGAAGCTAAATGAAACAGCGCACTCCTCGTGAAGCTGACAATGCAGAGCTTGGACAGGGGCAACCCTCACTGGGTTAAGAACTGGCCGAGTGGTCAGGCCAGAGAGTGGTGATAAATGGTGTCACATCCAGTGGACAGCCAGACACTAGTGGGGTTCCTCAAGGCTCAGTACTGGGGATGGTTCTGTTTAATGTCTTTATCAATGATCTGGATGAGGAGATGGAATGTACCCTCACTTAGTTTGCATACAGTGCTAAGTGGGGTGGGAGTGTTGTTCTGCTGTTGGGTAGGAAGGCTCTGCAGAGGGATATGGACAGGCTCCATCCAGGCCAAATCCAGCAGTAGGAGGTTCAGTACAGCAAGGTCCTGCCTTTCAGTCACAAAAATCTCAGGCAAAATTACAGGATTGGGTAATAGTGGCTGGAGAATTCCACAGTGGTAAAGGTCTAGGGAGGGCTGGTTGACAGCAGATGATCTTGAGCCAACAATGTATCCAGGCGGCCAAGAAGGCCAATCAGAAATATCAGAAATAGGCCAGTAGGATCAGGACAGCAATTGTCACCCTGTACTCAGCACTGGTGAAGCCACACATTAATTTCTGTGTCCTGTTCTGGGCCCCTCAAAACAAGAAAGTCATTGAGATGCTGGAGAGAGTCCAGAGAAGGGCAACAAAGCTTCTAGAGGGTCTTGAGCAGAATTTAGGAACAGCTGAAGGAAATGAGTTTGTTAAGTCTGGAGAAAAGGGGGCTCAGGAGAGACCTTATCACTCTTTACCAACTCCCAAAAGGAGGTTGTAGCAAGATGATGATTGGCCTCTTCTCCTGGGCAGCCTGAAAAAGGACAAGAGGGTACCGCCTCATTCTGCAGCAGGGAAGGTTCCAACTGGATATTCAGAAGAATTTTTTAATTGAAAAGGTGGCTAAGCATTGGAATGGGTTACCCAGGGAGATGCTGGAGTCATCATCCCTGGAAGTGTTCAAGAAACAATTGGACATGGTACTCTATGCTATGGTTTAGTTGAAAAAATGGTGTTCTCTCAAAGGTTGGACTTGATGATTTGGAAGCCTTTTCTGGACTTAATGATTCTACCCCTGCTGAAGAAAACTGGTGGATTGAAGGAAACTCTTTCCACTGCTGAAAAGTTAGGAGACAAGATTTCCTTGGTTTATGTATATCTCCTCTCCATCTTCTGCATATTAGGTAAAACAGTTATCTCCAATTCCTTCAGTGTGCTAACTAGCATGACTTTTCAAGGATAAAACAAGCATGGATAAAGCAAGCACCAAAATCCTGTGTGGTATCATCACAGCAGATATTGGTTACTGTTTCCCTAGAGGTGGGAACCAAGTTCCAAATTAATTTACCTAAATTTAGTTTCTTGCATGTGTGGTGGGTGCCTGAAGTACCACAACTGTCAATAGATATAAGCCCTGACTAAAACCTCATCCACTTGCCCAAATATAGGTGTCTAGTGTCATTTTAGAGCCTGTGGGATACTCTTCTTGCCTCCAGATCTGTGAAAGACACAGATCTCCTGTAAATTATATGTCATATTCTCTCATCTTTGACAGATGTATTAGATGACTTAGGGCATTTCAGGATTATTTGGCTTTGTGAAAATAAATTCTTCTCTGGATTTTTATTGATTTAATACATGTTTATGTTGAGGAATACATTCAGTGATGATACATTTGGCTTAGAATACAGCTGCAGTTTGAGCTGTGGGTTGAGCTCTGGTTTTTGCTGACCCTTTGCAGAACAGAGGGCACAGGGGGGTGTACCCCAGCCAGGTGACCAGGAACTCAGATGCACAACAGGAGCCTATGACTCCACACTTTCTCATTGAGACCCTGATGGTATGGAAGCCCAGGGTTTCCTAAATTTGGGACCCCTCCTCAGAGGAAGCAGCTCAAGGTGGTTTTATTTCTTCTTTAGTTATTGCACCAAGACAACTGCTTTAAAGACAGAGAAACCTGGGAAATCTGGTGTGATTGTGTGAGTGGGGGGTGTGTAGCTGTGAAGGGGCACTGGCCCCAGATCAGGTGGTGCAGGTATCACTGCAGCTCCTGGATGGTCAGATGGGGAAATTTCCTTAGCATGTATAATATTTTTTCTTAAAATCTAAACACGAGGCTTGAGATGTAAGACTTGAATCCTGCCCCAGAAGGTAGTTAATGCAGGATTTACATTTTCAAATATATTTTTCATGTATTGCTTGAGACATCTCAGGCTGAGATAGCCATGTGAACCAGAAATTGCAACAGAGGGCCGTTATAAATCAATTAAGTTCTGTAACTTATTACTTCCATATCACCTCAAATTATTGCTTCTATTCTACTATGTGGGGAGAGGGAAGTTCCAGCCTGTAAGGGAATATTTATTGTTAGTATATTTTCTTTGTTCAACAAATGAAGACTCAATCTTTACTTAAAGGATCATGTCTTATTTCATCTCTTGTCAGATGACAGTTTTTGATTGAATCTCAGTAACAAAAAGTTATGCTTTCCATTTAAAAAATAAGGGGGTTTACCTACTCTCTCTCTGTCTTTTTTCTATATATGTATGTATACATATAAACTTGAAGTAGATAAAATTAATAAATAGAATACAAGAAATAAAACTTCTGGATGCATCTACACTGCCAAAGAGGGACTATGAGTAAGCTCTGATCCTTTAAATTGGACACTTGCTTAGCTGTGAAATCATTTCTTGACTATTTGGACAAAATCAGGTATTGTATTCCAAGACAGTACAAGGCATGGTTGCAGCACAAGTTAATTCCAAGAAATACTACTAGAAAGCAATGAGCCTAAGACTCCATCAAGAACCCTACAGTCTGTCATTATCACTCAGTTCTACTCATATTTTTCACCTCTTTAAACTGAATTATTTTATTACTGATAAAATGCAAAAGATTAGCTCAAAGCTTATTTCTACATACTAATTGTATATGGTCAATATTGGTGTATGCAAAGAAATAAGTTTTCAAATGTGTCCTTTTTTTACATCATATGATATCTTAAATTCCACATGATGAATGAGGCCCAGTGTTTTCAGTCTGCTTGCAGATAAAGGATAATAATCCAAGTGTCTGCCTCTAAGATTTTTTTATTTACTTGTTAGCCTCAGATCCATACATGTGTCATGAGCATGATAGTGACATAAGGTGACACATAAGTTTTTATGTGGTCTTAAAATAGGTAGAATCAAATTATTTTTTCCTGAATTATGTCAGATGTAGGACACTATGTAAGTGTATATGCTAAAAAATTGTACAGTGCTTCTCAAAGTTTTGCAAGTAAAAATGACTGCAACAACAGAAAATAAAAGTGAGATGGCTGCATTAACAAAATATCTACTTTAGTAGATTATTTGACTAACAGCAGATATGGCTTTTACTTCATGGTTCATCTGCTGTCTTGCTTGAGCACATCTGTTCCAGGTCTTAACACGTCCTGCACTTATGAGAGCAATAAAACAGATAGAATTATTTTAATTTTTATTAATTATTATTTATGTCTTAAGCATAAACATTTCTGTGTTGATTTACTACCACAGAACTAGAAATACTAATACTTGCTCACCTGATTATTAGAAAGACTGAATTCAAAAGTATTAGGAATATTGGAAAAAAAGTTTGTGCAGCCAAACTGTGTAAATTTCAGCATTGTGGAACCACTTGTCCTGGTTAGTCACAGGCAGCAACTGAGAACCATCCAGTCTCTGGCTCACTCTCCCCAACCCAGGCAGGATGGGGAAGTGAAATTGGAGTGTTCCTGGATGAGTTCCCTCTTGGCTTCTTGTGCACCTGCTCACTGGCTGAGCATGGGAAACAGGAAAGTCCTTCACTTAGAAGTAACCATTACTCAGCAACAACTCAAATATCAGTGTGTTGTCAACATTGTTCTCAGACTAAATCCAAACCACAACGCTGTACCAGCTACTAGAAAGAAAATTATCTTCGTTAAAACCAGGACACCACATAAACAGAAAATGCTGTCTGTGAATTTGGAACAAATCATTTCATCTAAGATGAAAGAAAAGTGAGAATTAGGACTTTATCCAGCTAATTACCCTAAAGGTCTGCAGAATAAAACAGACCTAGAGAAGTTGTGCTTTCATTACAGGGTTATAGCACAGTCTGGATCCCTCTTCCTCATCTTTCAGAATTAGACTTACCTTTTTTCCAACTGCAACAAAAATAGATGACATTCCAAAAATAGATGACATAGCCATCACTTTGATCAAAAGAAACTCAAGATATTTTTTGTCTATGAGACATTTTTTTTGTACAGTAAGTCATTATCTTGTAAATTTAGGTAATTTTTTGTGATAATGACACTGATGCTTAAGTCATAATGTGATAATTTCAATTCATGAATATTTAACTCTCATTTAAAATACTAGAATTTATATTTTGCTTTTGGGAAATAATTTTTCTCTAACCATTGCAATATTGTTTTTTCCTCATGAAGGTGTTGGCAGATAGAAGCTGATTTCTCAGGAAATCATGCTGAATTACTCAACTTGAGAAAAAGCTACATAAACACTGCGTGATGAATAATTATCTCTCTATCATAACAGACATTTTATAAAATATGTATGCAAGATTTAGAAGCTATTTGCAAGAAAATGTTCAACTAAAATATCATGAAAACTGAGTTAGCTCAATTTATTAAAATACATAGCAATTAATATGTGCAATGCTATTTGTAGTGCAAAATTATGTTTGACTGTGTAAAACACTTAAATTAGAGAAACTTTATAAATTTAAGTTATGTGAAGGCTGACTTTCTAGATGAAATGAAATCCAGTTTTGAAGACTGAGTAGCATATGTAGTGATTAAAAAAAGTTATATAAATGGTGGTGGAATAAGGCACGGCCTCTGCAGTGTTAATGCAAAGACCTTTATTGGTTTCAAGTGCTTCTTTTTATACTTTCCTAAGCTGGGATAAATGCTCCAATATATTCCTACTGGTTACATGTTACCATGATCACCTCGTGAACTGAGGGTGCTGTGTTTACACTGCATACATGAACAGGATGAGATGTTTCATCCTTTTGGTCACAGGTCATGCTGCCTGATCAGCTTCAAGGTTGATGCTGCAAAAGCTTTAGCAAATCAGCCTTGCTCCTCATGACATTTGACTCATTCTGCTCCACAACATACATATATATACATATATATGTAAATATGTTAAAAGTGTTAGCAAATGTAATTTTGCGATGAACATAGTTATGATGGAGAGACAAAGGCATATTGAAAGAAAAGTATGTTATTTTAAAAGAAGTGCTTTCTTTTTAAAAGTTTCTTGAAATTTTTTTTTTTTTCATTTTAACATTAAAATAGTCCTTATTCTTCTTAAAATCTCTCCTTGAAGAAGTACAACTCTATGCTGCAGTGCATATTTAGAACTTCTGGAGGGTTTCTATAAGATTTTTTACCTTAAATACTCACTTCAAACCTCAGAATAAATCCTCATTTAAATATTAAACAAATGTTAAAAGACCTCAAGAACTGGATAGAGTATGAGATGTCTCTGAAGAATAATGAACACTATTCCAAATGAGTGAAAGATTCTGAGTGAGAACCAGAGGCTGAGGCAGCAAAAGGAACCTTGTGGCTGGTGTCTACTACAGGCCGCCCAGTCAAGGGGAACTGATTGAAAAAACCTTCTTGCTGCAGCTACAGTGCAAGTGGCCTAATCAGTGTCATCAAGACTGCAGGAAGCTTGAGCTGTGGTGGTCGTGCACTGGTGGAGTTTGCAATCCGAAGGACTAAGCATGAGGCACAGACAAAAGTCAGGACCCTGGATTTTAGGAAAGTAAAATTGCAGCTGTTCAAGAAGTGAGTCAGTAGGATCCCCTGTGAAACTGCCCTCAAAGACAAGGGAGAAGAACAGAACTGACAGATTTTTAAGGATATTGTTCGTACAGGAGAGGAACTCCCAATTCTCAGGTGCATGAAATTATGAAAGGAAGACAAGAGTCTGGCATGGGTGAGCAAAGACCTCCTTGTCAAACTAAGAAGAAAGAAGGAAATGCATAGGCACTGGAAGCATGGACAGGTGTCCTGGGAAGAGTATAGGGATTCTGCCTGGTTGTGTAAGAATGAGATTAGGAAGGCCAAAGAGCACCTGGAGCTGAACTTACTGAGATGCAAAGACAAACAGGAAGGGCTTCTACAGGAATGTCAGCCAGAAAAGAAATTTCAAAGAAACCCTCCTCAGTGAACCATACAGGCAAATTGATATAGACAGAGACAATGAGAATGCTGAAGTACTCAAGAATTTTTTTTTTGCCTCACTCTTCACTGGCAGCCTTGCTTCCCACACTGCTTCAGCAAGTGGATTCCAAGAGAGGGACTGAGGGAGCAAAGTCCCTCCCACTGTAAGGAAAGATCAGATTTGTGATGGCCTGGTGAACTTGAACATGCATGAGTCTATGAGACCTGATGGAAGGCATCCCAGAGTTCTGAGGCTTTAGTAACTGCCAAGATGCTCTCCATGATATTTCAGAAGTCATGACAGTCAGATTAAGTCCCCAGAGACTGGAAAAAGGGAAATATTGCACCCATTTTTAAAAAGGATAGAAAGAAGGACCCTGAGAATGACCAACCTGTGAGCCTCACCTCTGTGTCTGGAGAGATTGTGGAGCATATTCTCCTAGGGGCTAGGCTATGGCATGTGGTGGACAGGGAGGTGATTTGAGACAGCCAGCCAGCATGGCGTCACCAAGGACAAGTCCTGCCTGATCAACCCTGCGGCCTTCTAGGATGGTCTGACTACATCAGTGGACAAGGGAAGAGTAATGGATGTCACATCCAGAGAGAAATGGTCAATGGCTCACTGTCCACAAGGGCATCAGTAACAAGTTATGTTCCTCAGAAGTCCATATTGGGACTAATACTCTTTAATACCTTCACTAAGGATAAAAACAGTGGGATTGAGTGAATTCTTATCAAGTTTGCAAAGGTTGCTAAGCTGACTGGTATTGTTGTCACATCTGAGGGGCACTATGCCATCAAGAGAGACCTGGATGAGCTCAAGACGTGGACCCATGTAAACCTCCAGGGTTGAACTAGATGACTTTAGAGGTCTCTTCTGATACAAGCTATTCCATGATACTATGAAAGAGGATAGACCTGGGCTCTCTTCAGTGGCATAAGATGAGGCAAGGAGCACAAACTGAACACACAAACATTTGGGCACTGCTTCTCCACTGACCATATAATAGGTTGCTTATCTTAAAAAATAAGCACTTCTAGAAAGTTAGATTCTGCTTATCTTTAGCAATTTTCTGAAGATTACTGCTCAATAGAGAAAAGTTGCATCTTTTTCTAAAAAATATTTTAAAAGCAGCTTCTATGTTCCCATTTCTGAAATAATATTACAGTCAAGTTATTAAAAATGCCTTTGCCTGAGTTAAGATGCAAATAAGACCATATGCCAAAGTCAGTAGTATGGATTTTATCGAACAGTAAATGTGTCAGAGAGAGAGAGATGAGGGCAGAGAGAGAATTATAGTCACCACCCCATGGGTACCCTTCTTCTTGTGGCCTTCTCTGTGGTGTGTGTCCCCAGACCATTTTTCAGGAGGACAAAATTCTGTATAGTCCAAGTCCCAGATATCCAGAGCCATATGTGTTATTCCCACAATTTGGGAGGACATGTGAGTAAGTAGTTGCTTCCTTTCCCACAGTTTGCCATGGTGGGCATTTTTGTCTGAATAGGTTACCCAAATCTGCTTCACAGCCCTGGCATCTTTCTGTTGTTGCATCTGTGCTTTTCCTACTGTCTGCACAGTAGAGTCTTGTCTGATGTGCTAATTCCAAACCTTTCACCTCCGTGTAGGCCTGAAGTTAACACCTTCCATTTCACCATCCGTGCCTGTCTTAAGTTAGCTTATCTTGTGGGAACTTCCTCCTTTGTCAGTGTTTGAGACAATATTTTGCATTCTTTATGTCCTGACAAGAGCATCTACTGAAATGGAACTTAGAAGATGTCCAGACACAGTCCTTACCATAAAATTTTGCAGAAGAATTGTATGAAAATGAATTAAAAAAATAATTGCATGAATGGGATTTTTTGTCTCATCACAGATGCCACTCTCTCTCACATGACTGCTCAAACTGAGAGAATCAGACTCTGCCTTTCTGTTTTCTGCTTCTTGCACTCCTGGCTGACTACAACAGCCTCGGGAGGAGGAACATGATGATTTTGAAATGACTCTTAGATGGTGAGGGCACCAATCTTCAAGGGCTACAGAGCAGGAACAGTGTGCACCTGTTGCAGTGTTTACTCTATGCTGGGGTGGGTAGGCAGGCTGGACTTGGTATTAGTATGGGTACACTCTGCCCTTTGGGCAAGAAGATATATAATGCAGAATTTTACAGAAGTTTACAGAATATTTAATATTTTAAAGACAATGCACTAAACTAGTATCAAGACAAAAGCTGGACCTGGATACTTGGCTGCAGTGAATCTCTTTTCTTTTTATCTGAATGTCCTATAACCTAGTCAAGAGAGCATTTCCCCAAAATGTGAGCCATGACAGTTTATTCTTTTTAGGCTGAGAGTTTTATTTCCTGAAAATTTTACACCAGAAGCTAAGTCTTCAAACATCCAAAATAAATACTTTAATCATAAAACTTAAATTCATAAGGGAAATATCATTCTGTTAACCCTATGCTCACTTGCTTGGGCAGTCATTTGGCAGTTTGTGTGAACACTGACAAAATTTAAATAATTTAAATAATTAAATTATTTAATTAATTAATTAATACTGAAAATTAAGAAATGGGTGAGTTCCAACACATTCATTAAAGCAATGTCGGAAATGAGCATCACTTAATCTGATTCTTGGCATCTTCAACATAGATCTATGTCTGAGCTAATAATGCCCAGTCATCCTTATAGCCAAGAAATACATATGGAAATTTTAGAAGTCTTTCAATTGAATAATTTTTGAAATCATCTCTTGTGTTATAATTAATTCATCCTTCCCTATCTAACAGCTAAATCTTCATTGCTGATAAAGGCTCAGATGTAGCATTGCAACTCCATTATTAGAATACCTTTTACCACTTAAGTCTGTTTTAACTAGTAAAGATATTTGGGGCACAAACTTTCTGAAACAGAAGACTTAGACAACCATAGTGCATCTTGACAAAACCTACCCAGTCAGAATCAATAACTAAGAAAAAAGTATCCAAGTTGATTGAGCAAGGTACAAGGTAAAAAAAAGAAATGTTAGGATTCTAACAACATTCTGCAGAAAAGTGAAGGAAAGTGAAGTGTGTGGTATGGGGTTACTCGTTATTTATTTTGACAATATCTATGTCTCACTTTTGACCTGTCAACAAATAGTGCAATCTTGTCGCAGCAATTTTTCTGGAAATGTCTATAGTATGTGCTTTATTGAATATGATTCTGTGAGAGACTAAGTTATACAAAGGAAAATACTAGCATAGTTAAGGTAGGTACATGACATCTTTGGCTGACCTAACTCAGATGGCCTGACAGCACATCGACCATGAGCTAGAATCTAATTAAATATTATAGAAAGGTAATCAAAGAAGTGAAACCAATTAGGTTATAATTCTAACAAGTACAATTTGAACCCTGGGTTTTTTTGTTCCATTTTTTCCTCTGTACAACTTAGGGAGTATACCTCATATGAAACATCCATAAGTTATGCCTTTTAAGTTATATATCCCATCTTTCTCTGCGAGTGTGACTGAAAAGTGTAAGAGAAAACATGGCTTATAGATTGAGTGATTGCAGCCATCAAAAAAATATATCATTTCAATATGAAAAAAACCTCCCTAGCAGGACCATCCTGTGTGAGAGAAATTAAAGAACAAATTTTGCCTTCCTCTCAAGTAAAATAGGCTATATAGGCTCGCTATGCAATGTTATTGACTGTTTAAAGCTAGAATAAGTGTTTTACTTATGCATTTAGTGGATTACATCTCCTGAGATGTTCCATGATCAAAAGATGCAGCTGTATAAAGGACAGTTGATATGCTCAAACACCGTATGTGCTTAAGGCACCTTGACATATTGGACCCTATAAATGTAATACATGGCTGCTCTGTATGTTTACACTGAAAGAAAATGAAGTCTCACTGCTGAACATAATTCTGGTTCAGAAGGATAACCAGAATTCAAATCAAAAAAAAACCAGTATTTTTTTTCAAAAACCAACACGACGGATCATGATCTGTAGGTTTGTTTTATTTTTCTGTCAACTTTACACATATACCTTCAGACTCTACACCTACATCCTATACACTGGTGTTAACATTTATCCTGAAAACAATCAAATCAAGGGAGGCTTTTTTTTCTCATTATTCTGTGACTTTTATCATAGAGCCAGCTAAGATGAATTATTTTTATTATATTTATTTAATTGTGATCTTGTATGTGTGTCTTGCCCTGCAAAGTGGAATCAAAATACTTTCTCTCAGTGAGACCATTACTGACATTTACCTTCTCTGTCTGGATTCACATTTTCACAAAACGTACAAAGAGATCATTTCTTTTAGATTTTTGCCTTTCTTTCAAATTTTGTAAATAGGAGACTGCTAGTTCAGAAGATATGAGAGAGAAAACCATAAAAATCCATGTGATAAGAAGCATTTGTAGTAAAACATCCACACAGTTAATGGCCTCCACACATTCTAATATTTACATCTATCATCGTAATTGCTCCTTGGGTTTGATCCTACAAAATTCACATGCAGAGCAACGTGTGCATTAACAAGTGTAATTTAAAGCCCTGCAAGCACATTGGATTTTGTATTAATGAGAACCCTGCTGGAAGTCGCTGCTGAGAGCCTTAGAAAAGGTAAGGCTTCTAAGAGGAACCAGAACACAAACATCCTATTAGCATGTGAAAGCTTTCTCCTTTTCTTTATTTTATTTTTTTTCCCTGTGTGTCTGTGTGTGTTAGTCTTTGCACTCCCATTTATATCTACAGCAATTGCTACCCATATCATTACCTGAAGGGGCTGTGTACATTTCCCCATAGCACACATCAAACATCTTCCTGATGACTGATAATAAAATACATGATTCTCCATTCTTTTTAGGCTGCTGACTTATTAGACAAAGGGGCAAAACTTTGTATACTTGTGCAGAATAAATCAATACCAACCAAAGTAATTATCAAAAACTACTCCCTCACCACCCAATTAAGGTAACCCTCACATTCACAGTCAATATCCAGCTAGCTTTAATGTGAAATTTTTTCTGTCCTTCAATTCACTTAACTGTTCTATTTTATAAGTCTAAATTAAAAACAAGCAGATAAAGTAAAGGTCTTAGGTGTTTGATCTGTTGACAAAAAAATAAAACCCCATACAAATATGCCCACCACAAAAAATAATCCAAGAGCAAAATACAAAATGAAAAATAAAACCCCCAATAAATTCTTTCCTTAGAAACAAGACTAACAGCCAGCAGGATATTGTACAGTAGCCAATATTCACAACTGGCTGATCATGTGGTGACTTGCATATTTTATCAATAAATAGATTTTTCATGAGGCTTTTACTTACATTTAGGAAACTTGAGGAGAATTTCTATTCCTCAGAATGCCTAGCTATTAAATTAAAATATTCCCAAACCTAAAGTTCTTTGAGACAAAATTGAATTGAGAAAAATATCAGTAATTTAATGAATAAAAAGAAACCCAGAAAAGAATAGTCGCAGTTATTGCATAACCAACAAAGACTCAGAACTTTCAGTTAGATGCATACTTTTTGAAAGCATAAATTTCTTAAAGAATTAAGATACTCTCACAATTATTTCAAGAACTCTTTGTTTTAAGGTTGCAAGGAATAAGTGTTTGAACAACAATCTGTTTTACATTATGTCAGAAATTATATTTAGTCGTGTGCTCATTTACTTAGGTCACAATAAACCCAGATTTTTTGAATAATTAATTACTTGATCCTTTTCAATTTTGAAGATTTTTCCTCCTTAAATGTGGCATTAATGCATTCAAATTTAGTCTGGATAATCTTGTACAGTTGTGAGTGGATTTTTTTTTGTTTTTGTTTGTTTGAGTTTTTGTTTGTCTTGTTGTTTGTTTTAAAAATATAATTATTAATAACAGGTATGTTATTAATTAATACCCTCACTCTAAAAAAAAGTCATGGTTGTTCATATGTAGCTTGGCTATTAGATCTTAATATATGCACAAAATTTGAGGTATGTCTTCTTCCAAATAAAAGATTAATTTCTTTTTTGAAGAAAGAGGGAGTCTGATAATGCATCTATATTTCAAAAAGGATTTACATTTTGAATTCTTTTAACTCACAATCACTTGCATATTCTCTTAACTTATTTTGTCCTCAAAGGAAAGATCAAGAGATATCTCTAGCCACTCAGATGTCTAATTTAAGACATTGTCTTATTCAGAACAAACAGTTCATATAGCAAAATAGCCACCTCAGGATAGGAATTAACATCTCCAGAACAGCTGAATCTTTCCCTGAAAGAACCTATATTCTTCCTCTGAAAACTTACATGAATATCTGTTAGTGAAGAACCTCAAGTTAGGCAAGATGTATGCAGTACTAGGGTTCATGGAACAAGGCCAAACAATATGTCATTTATCACATTTGTAGAGATTCTTGTTAAAAGTTTGATATGAATTTTGTGATCAAATATGAGAAAAAGTTAAAACCAGGACCAGTTATCTCATCTGAAATGTTTAGACATGTCTGAAGAATAGTCTTTGAAAAACTGGAAACATTTATGAATGTTGTTTTATCCATGTGGAAGACAGATGAGTATAAATTTTCAATTTGCTGATTTTCAGGAACAGCAGAGGTGCTGGGAGCTATGACATCAGCATCAGACCCAATGAGGTGAACAGGGTCAGACACAGCCCTGGGACACACACGGAGTGCCACAGGGACAGGGTTGTGCAGGCCAGTGCAGGAGGTCAGACCATTTATGGGGTCTGGCAGGGCAGGGCTGCGCTGCAGCTCAGGCAGGGCTGCACTCAGATAAAGCAGAGTTCAAGGGTAGGGGTGGACCCTGGCTCTGACATCCTGCAGCTCTGCCTGGGAGTCTCTTCCCACCACCACTGGGTGGATGGGGTCCACCCCTGGCTGCGCTGGCTCTACTTTGTTCTTGAGCCCCAAAACCTCTGGGGAAGGCTGGGACTGAAATACTCTCAAAAGGCTTCCACTGATAAGATTTTAAGATATAACCATCTGTGCATCTCTGTCTTATTTAACATCAGTTGTTACTTTCTTTTTCTTATAGTCAATTCATAAATAATTGTTATGGTCAGCTAAATTCATTTTAAAAAGGACTGGCCTCCAAACTTGGACTTCTTCATAGCAAGAGAAATTATCGTTTTCATGATTTTTCACATAATAAAGTATCATCTGTACAATATCAATACCATCATAAAGCAGGATGCTCAGAAGAGTCTGATTCAGTAGTTCTTAATAACACTGAATAAGTCCAAAATTAAATGCAACTCTTTGAGAGCATCAACCATAAAATGAGTCACTGTCCATCATACGTTATAAGGTACATCCTGATACTGTCCAGCTTACTCATATTACTTCAAAAGTGATATATGGAATTTCTGTATTTGGCTGTAGCTGTTAATGAAGTGCAAAAAATTAGAGATATTTATTGTGGAGTGTTGCACATTTCAAAATTAATCTAATTTAAATCTTCCATTGTTCCCCTACTGACTGTAAAAATTTTAAAAGTAGGTTTTTGGTAACTCTTACGATTTATACTTGTCAATACCTATATTTGAACATTTAGAGGTAGCATAAAGAGCTCATTCTTTTATACTCAGCTTTCAGGGTAAAAAATATCTAAAGATTAAATAACTGTTGTTTAATTAATTTAAAATCATGCATATTCTCCATGGCTATATTTCACTTATTTCTGAAGTGTTGCTCTACATTAAAAGAAAAACTCTCAGTAACAACAATAACATAGTTACTGTAGCATTCTGGCTTCTGAGGCTCCTGTACATTTAAGAGTAAATTTACTGAGTTTCCTTTTCTCTCTCTTTTTTTTTTTTTTCTTTAGCTAAGTAATAGGAACAGAGATAATGCAACAATTCTCTAAGCAATTCTTAGGAAATTATCACATATTTTTGAAAGGAGAAAGAGTGCCAACCACAATTTCTATAAATGCTATAAATGATTGACATCTACTTAGCACAGCTGAGTTTACTGAATCATAGGGGCTCTTTCAAAAAATATTGTATTGGTCTAAGTTAGTGTTGTCACAGTTTAACCTCATAGGCAGGTAAACAACACACAGCCATTCACTTACTCCCTTACAGAAGAATGGAGAAAAGATTTATAGGGGTAAAAGTGCAAAAATGTGGGATGAGATAGAGCTGGTTTAATAGAGTTGCTCATACCAGCAAAGCAAAAAGAGGAATTCATTCCTGACTACTCTCAGCAGGCAGGTGTTCAGTTATCTCCAGGAAAGCAGAGCTTCATCCTCTCTATCAGCTTCTTGGGAAGATAAAGGCCCTAACTGCTGATGTTAAGCCTTTCCTCCTTTCTCTCCTAGATTTTACTGTTGAGTACAATGTCATGAGTGGAATATACCTTTGGCTGGGGCCAGCAGTCCCAGTTCTGCCCCCTGCCTAACTTCTTATGCAGCTTTATCCTATTTGATAGTGAGAAGGCATGAAAAGAAGCAGAAAAAGCCTTGATGCTCTGCAAGTACTGCTCAGCAACAGCTAAAACATCAGGGTATCATCAACATTATTTTCAACATCAATCTAAAATATAGTCCTGTACAAGATACTACAAAGAAAAATAAACCTACCTCATCAAAGTCAGGACAGCCACTTACAATAGTTATATACATTAGTTGGTATTAATAAATGAAGATCATTTTGTGTCTTGCCATCCTGCTTCCACTGGCAGAGAAAGAGTGAATACTTCTCAGTTACAGACAGAAGTGTATTTATTAAATTCTGCAGTCATTCAAAGACAAACAGATGGCTGCTATTCAAACAGGGAAAAGCAGTGATTATACACATCTGTACAATACCAATAAACTCTAATATATCCGGAAGCAATTAACTGCTTTTTTTAGAGTACAGCAAAGAGTTACTCAGAACAGCTTTCATTTCATTATTTGGTCAATTTTACATAGGAGCTCTAACTATGCATAAATGGTTTTCATAATACTGAACACAGTAGGCTTCAATGATTGCTTACTGTGAGTTGGAAAATGCTCACATGGAAGAATATTATAATTTTTTTCCGTCACAACCCCCCCCCCCCCCCCCCCGCCCCATTTCTCTGATTTTCTGTTAATAGGAATTTGAGTCAAGATCTCTTTGTAAAATTATTGCCCAATGCTCTCTTAGCCCTTCACTGGACTGACATGCCAAAAATGTTGGGCCCAAATTGCATGCCGTATGTCAAGCTGGGAGATACATGGGAGATAAAAACTGAAAGCCCTTGCCTCAAGACTTAAGCTCTCTCGTGAGTTCAATGTACTGGCATCTATGTCTGCTACTGAACTTGAGTTTCACAGTTCATAGTACTGACACAAAAGCTCTGCCATCTGGACAGCTATGTTAATGGGTTATATTATCCTACTACATTCCTGTGCAGCTTTTCCAATCAGACTTTAAATAACTAAATCCTCTCTCTAGAGTTAACATTCATAGGCAATGGATTGCTGTTTAAGTAAATTATCATATTTTGCCTGGCTAACCTCATTTGTGTTGACATCCAACCGGTTTTGACTATCCAATCCAGCAATATGTTATCAATTCCCAGATTTTGACTTATATCCAAAAAGCATATCTGAACAGTGGACTCCAGTTGCCCACTGTCCTAAACAGTGGTTTTGTCTCTTGACTCCATTTTAGAACATCCAAGTGGTTATGTCCAAAGAAAATTTGTTTTACACAGGACTAGCTTTAGTAATAGAAATGTAAGATAGTCTGTCCTAACTGTCCTTGATGCTTGAAACAGGTTATTTATTCCTTCCTTATACACCTTTTTAATCAGTGATACAGTCGTGGTCATCGAGGTCAACAGAGAACATCACCTTATTCAATTTGACTGTTTGAATATAATACATGCAGGAATTTGGTGCTAAGCACCATTATATTGGGGATCTTTACCTGTATTGACAGACCAGATTCCTTTTGCCTGGGCCTGAGACCAAATCTTTGGTTTAGAAGCCACCACCAGACTGTTGTAGTCCAGACCTCTGTGAGCATGCTGATTATGAGGCATTGCCTTCTTCTTCGAAGCAGTGACAAAGCTTAGAGGACAGATGTGACATTTATCCCATTAGTCATAAGTCAAGACAAGGAAGTCTGCGTCAGTGTGTTATCTTTCAGGAGTAGCAAAAACTCCTGAATCTCTAATAAGTCATTACTATTTTTCTGGTCTAAATCAGAAACTAATCAAAATTATTTGGTTTGTTCTGAAATATTAGTCTGATCATTTTCTTCTTAATTTGTTATTGTGCCTGTTTTTAAAAATTCTATGAACTCCAAACCACTTTTAATTTTATAGGCAAATATTCTCTAAAATGAAACTAGGCATAACTAAACCCAGTAAACTATTTCTCAGAGACTCCATGAGAGAAGGACATCTTCTAATTATTACAAGGTTAGTGAGTATTTGCCAGCAAGCTACTTTTTTGTCTCATCTAACACATACACTATGAATTTCACCTTATTTACATTTTTAATACTATATAATTGTGAATCCTCTGATCTGAAGATATCCAGATATCTTGTCTTCACTGTTGCTTCCATCAACCAGCAGATGTAATCCTATAGAAAATAAAACTATAAACATTAAAAAATCCTTAAACCTTTTAATTAATATTTAATAATATAAACATACTTGAGTAAATTAGCATTCTTCATTTTTTTTTACAGCATAAGTGTTTATATGTCCAAATTAAAGATTATAGTATTGTAATAATTGACTGAAATATGACTAATTATGTTAATACAGAAAGAAAGATATATTTTGTAGTGCAAAGAAAAGGAAAATTGGAAGAAACATCTCATAGACCAAATACATTCATGCAGACATATCTGTTCCAACTGCTTTATTTTTCTATAGGATATGAGTGGGAGATGGAATGGGAAAACTGAAAATCAAATTTTAAGGGTTTCTTTAGTTCTGGAAGAAAGACACATTTTAAAATCTGAAAAAAAAAAAAAACCCTCGAATTAATCAAAAATCAAACAAAAAAGCCCCAAAAAAAAGAAACAAAACCCATCAAACAAACAAAAATAACCCCAAAACTTTAGCATCCACCACCCACCTGCCCCTTCAAACCCTTAATCCCACACATCACAAGTAAGAAGGAATATACTGTAATAAGTATTCCAGAAAGGTCAAGTATGTAAAAAGAAATTGAAGCTTCATGGGTAAAACCAGGGGACCTTCAGAAATTTGGTCTTGACAAACAATATTAAAAAATAAGGAAGAAAGAATTGTTTTCAATATATGCATAATATTTTATACACAGCAAAAATGCAGAGACAGTAAGGTGTTAAAAAAGGGTCAGAGTAGCTGCAAGAAAATGTACACAGGACAGACAGAGAGACAAATTCCTTCAATACTAAGCATGCTGTGCCTGATCAGTGCAATTGCTTCACTGTAGCAAATTCCCCTTCACTTCCAGCAGAGAAAACTGTGCTTTTTGATTTGCCCCTCAGCACATTTTGCAGAAGGTATGTAAATATTTACCCACATAACTCATACTGTCAATATTACAGGCACATATAGAGATGCCTGGGGCACAAACAAGCTTTCCAGAGGTGTCAGATGTAATCTATGTAATGCTGCAATCAATTCTGAAGCAATATTAATTTATAGGAAGCCAATCTTTTAACAGTAAGAAGACCACAATTACTTTGAGTAAGAAGTGTGTGGGGACACATCATCTTTCCCACACATAATTCCCTTCTCTTTCCTTATCATAATATTATTTCAATAAAGATACAACATGGAGGACAATATGAAATGGGAACACAATGAAAAGCTTTGATTGTTTGGGAGTCTATAGATTTTGAACTACAAATACATTAAGAACCACCTACATATTTAGGCAAACTGAAGATTCGGTCAGTGTCTATTTATCAGGATATCTGTTGTTCAAGGAAGATGCACACTCTTCATGCTCTTTACAGTAATTGTCTCAGGATTCACATAAGAACTAAACCTGGGAAAGGTACTACTTATATGAGTTACATAGAACATAAAAATCAAGCTCACTCCCTAGTTCTTAACTGTATACTTTTCCAAGTGGATTTTTCCAAGATAAAAATATTCAGCAATATCAGACTAAGTCTAAACTCTGAGAGTATAAATTTGTTGACTGCCTTGGGGATAGGCACAGGCTTCTGGCACTTTTTTATTTAGTATTATAGATATTGTCAAGGAGAATATCTCCCCTTCTGAATTTCCCCAGCAACTAAATAATAATGCACATGTGCATGCTTATGAACCTGCTTGGGTTTATAGACTGTTGAGAGGAATGCATTCCCTTCAGATCCCATGTATGCTGTGATTCAACAGGAATAATGATGTAGCTTCACTAAACTACTTGACACTCACCTATAAGATACAAACTATCAACATCAGTTATATTCTGCTGTATTTCAAACTGTAATCATACTTGAAGGAAGCTTATGCACAGTTTTATAGATATTTATACCTTGCATACCAGTCTTTCAAGTTATAGCTACTGACAGTTTATGGGTTTCCTGTAAGACTGGAAAATAGAATAAAGAAAGACTAATATTTCAGTATTAAGTGAACAAGGTCCTACTTTCATGTCTGCCTGACAAATCAAAAATAATTCAGGTAACTCAACATCTAAGGAAATAAAGTGTTTAACTGGGTTTATTTCTGGCCAAATGAAAAACATGCAATCCTAATAACTATATTATCTTACACTACCACAACACATTAAGTCACAGCTAGGTCACAAAACCATTGTCTTGGCTGGAGTTCAAATAAAAATACAAATGTTTTGGGGTCAGTGAGGTTGCAGACTCATGAGTTTTCTTGAGCCTAGGAAAATTCTGCCTTTCTGTTTAAATTCCCAGTAGTCAAGTCCAAATTTCCACTCTTATTTAGTTATACCTAACTGTAACTAGCAATCCTTTCCTATTGATTTTGAATACTGTAGGCAGGTTTCTTTTAAATAGGTACTGTACATTCAGCTATGTTTCAAAAATAAGTTTACAAAAAGTGAAGGAAAAATATTTTGAAAATATAACTGAAAAGAAAATAAATCGTTTTGCGTACTTTCTCCTTCCCCAACCTTTTAATGTGAACATGAAATCATTTTACGTTGCACTGGTTATGAGTTTGAACTTCCCCATTTTGGCTGTCTCAAAAGTTAGCAATGTCCACCTTTTGGCATCCTAGAGTCATATCTAAATAGAAATCTGGTAGAGTTTCCTGCAGCACTTCTTCAACCTGGAAGCCCTGGAGCCCTTTATTTTCAAAGAAAAATGGTAGCTCAGGTCTCAACCTAATTTCAGATGATGTATCCAAATCTTAACTGAAAGTTTTTAGAATAGTAGCAGGTTAGAATAGTAAAAAGTGAGAGGAGCAGAGAAAAATCCCTGAACATCTTAACAAGATTCTCATCAGAAATGTATGTTTCAAAAAAAATGAAGATATTGAGTCTACTCAAGTTTTCTGAATCTCCTAGACCTTTCAGAAATTCAAAATTTAAAAGACTGATAACAAGAAAAGAACCTGAACACATTGCCTTTGAAAAAAACTCAAAAACACTCCTTGTGTAAATATTTCTGGAAGACATTTTTTACAACATAAAGATTTACATTTACAACAAATATTTGTGAAAATAAAAAGAACAAAAGTTTTATGATTTTTTACTTCCTAATTATACTTATTCTTGTTTATAGGAGCAAATATACAGCTTTTAATGACAGTGACATTAGGTTATTTTTCCTTTATTTTCCCTCTCTATTTGTTAATGTTTCTTTAGCATTTGTTGTAACCTAAATGATTTGGTTTATATTGCAATGCTGTTCAGATTCTCCTAGATGAGCATCCCATCATTGAAGGTAATTGATGTTGGCTGCCATGGAAATGCTAATTTGGTAGCAGTCAGTGTCAATCAGTCTTCCTCAGTTATATTCACAGGAAATATGTGGTGGTCACTGTGATGACTAACAAGTAATCAAAGCTACTGACAGAAGGGGAAACTCTTAAAATACAAATGTGTATGTAGGTTCCTGGTCTTTTTTTCCGGTCATCTTCATTTAAGCATTATAAATAGAAGTGATATGTAGCAAAATATCTTAAACTCAGTATGAAAATTTCCTTGTCTCTCATGTGCAAAAGGCAAGCAAACACCTACTTTTGAGCTTTAAGAAACTCAGTGTTTAAAATGATAGTCTTACACAGTGGGATTTTATAGTCAAATGCTTAAGTATTAAAAAAACCCAAAAAACAACCTCTTTCTTCTAACATTGTCATTGCTAGTACTACAAGCATTCTAAGTATCTGTACATGTAGGATTTCTCTAGCAGAAAAAAAAATTGTTTAAAAGTCAATAATAAATGATGTATCGGAGAGATGAAAACATCACAAAAAACATGCATGAATCCACCAAGCATATTTTTGTCGTTTTATTCACTCTAAATTATTTTTGTGGTTTTATTCACTCTAAATTGGACTAACTGGAGTTACTACTTTGTTGATAGAACGGTGCTGGCCATCATAAAGAGTAAAAAGGTTCACTAAGAAGATGTAGTTCCGCATAATTCTGCATGGCCTTCCAACAATGTGATGTGATCTCATTTCAGAATGCTTACTAGCTTGTTCAATCACTTGAGTTAGGTAAAAATGAAAATATGAAATATTATAATTTACAGTGGGACCTAATTCCGTTACACTGAGAGTGTGTGGAAAAACCTATTCCAATTACATTTAAATTGCGTAGAGAACTATCAATAGAGCAAAAGAGGTCTTGGGGCTTGTGTGAATGCTTTTTACAATTTTCCTTGCAAATTTCAACCAAATATTCTTGCACATTTATTTAAAGACCTCTGGCAGTTTTATTTCAATTGGAGGCAGTTCCTACAAGGAAAAATCCCATAGCCATTACTGAACTTCTTGATTTGTTGAGAGAAGGGAAGAGAAAGTCAAGGGGGTTTTAATTGTGTTCTTCAGCTACCTGATGTGTGATTACAAGAAAACAGTCAAAGTTTTCTCGGAGGAGCACATCAAAACCCAGGCTGTGCAATCTCCATCCTTGGAGTTATTCCTACTTTGGCTGAATGAAGATTGATCTTACTTTGTTGGTCCTGACTCAAGCAGTAGATTGGACTGAATTATCTCTCCTTTCAATACAAAGACATTAACTTTAAATATATATCTCAGAGAAATGAGGAAAAACCTTCTAATTAAAGGGTATTGATTTAGTACTCTTAAAATCTTGTTTGGGCTTGGTGTTGGTTCAGGGTTTTGGGGTGGGAATGTGTTCTCTTTTTTCCCCCCTTTACTTTTAAAATAAAACTTTGGTTGAAGTTAAGCAGAATTTTCATTTCAGATGTAAATACATCCAAAATAAGACAGAAGACATGGAGACTGTGTCAATGTTGTAAACAAAAGAGAGGGAGAGACACAAGTCTTTATAAAGCTGAGAAGACTGTCTTGCTGGTGTTTTTTCTGTTTTGTTTTCTCTTGTAGCCCAAACACTTTGGTATCTATAAATTGTGAACTTCAGACTCCATTTTGCAAGATGGAAGGAGAGAGACATGGATATATGGGTCAATTAAGGGTGAGTCCAACTTGTCTTGTTGAGGGATTTTGGGTTCGGTTGAAGTAGTAGGTAAGATACAAACTGTTGAAACTGGAGCAATCTTGGCCATTTTACTCTTTAGAAGAAATCTGTAGAGTAACAAATTTCTGTACCAGTTCCTACCTCCCAACTTGGACAAACCTATTTTTGTTTGTCCAAAATAGAGGAAGGGAACAGAATGATACTTAGCTAGCAATAGTATGAGATCAGTTCCTTGATCTGTTTTCCATGTCAGTATACACATGCCTCAAATCTTCTGAGCTCCAGATTGCAAAGTCCTGAAGTTGAGAGAAACCCTAAATGAATGATTGGTAAATTTGTAATAATTTGGATAACATTTTGTGTTAATGGTCTTTCAGTATGCAAACATAATTATTTGGACAAGAAAAGGGTGTTTTATTTATATAGCAATGCAGAGTCATCTATTTAGCTATTTATGGGTGATTATGTTCATAGAAAGTTGTGTCTTAACCACACACTTCAGTGGCATTTAAGTATCACTGGAGAACATCAGTGATAAACAAAGTAAATGTTCAGATTATTTATTCATCATTGATTGCTATTTTGTAATTGAAAGCTTCTTACTTAATCTTGGAGATAACAAAAAAGATTTTTATTTCTAGACAGTAAGTAGGGTCTTGATCAAATTTAGTATAGAGTTCTTTCTGTAGTTGAATCTAATGGAAGTATAATTAGAGAAAACACATGGAGATAGTTGGAAGGACCAGATATAAACTCAAAAAATAGCAGTCGCTGATATATTTTAAAATACTTCGGAGTACAAGTAAATTTAATAGGGATGAAATAATGCTACTTAAACTGTGTTTGCACAACAATGATTATATGTTTATATTATTTATATAAGAAATAATAATATGTGTAAAGATGAAATATGGTTCAGAGCTTGTGGTTTATTTATATCAAAGCATGATATTTAATTCTGCTATTTAATTCTGATTTAATCAGGTTTTAGAAAGGCTATTAGAATATCTTGAACAACTAAGAAAATACCATAGTGACCTCTAAAATTCATGCAGATTTTTAGTTTCTGTCTTAATCTGTCTCCATTTCATGATACTCTTTCAAATTTCCAGAGGAAGACAACCTGCTCAAGAATTTCCTATATTTATTTTGATGAGCCTTTCCAAAATAGTACAAAGTGAATATTTTGTACTTATTAACTTTTTCTTTACTTTTTTATTTCTTTTTCGTTGAGTTCAATGATTCACCTATGTCAGCTTTGACTGATTCACCAGTATCAGCTTTAACTTCACCCGAATTCTCTTTTTTCTTGAAAACAAAAGTTGTGTGTAAAGATTTACTGTGCTAAAGATTGTTCCTTAATATAAATAATTAAAGAGCAGCAAACGCAACCCATGCCCAGCAATACAGTCACTGTAATGGGGACATTATGAGCAGTCGATCATCCACCTCTTTGTAGGTTATAAAAAACCTACATTAACTTCATCCATTCCAATCTACCTACCTGACAGGTGCCAGGGTTTTTCCATGGGTAAGGCTGGCCCTAGGACATTCTCTTTGTTCCATCATTTAGCTTACTCCTGAAAGAGAAGTAGACATACAACCATTTAAAACATATTATATTGAAAGGTATTTAGCAAAAACAGAGAAGTGTCCACAAGCTCAAGGACTGACAAATTTAGAGAGAAAACTTCAGTCCAGACCAATATCTTTCTAAATTAAATAGGATTATTGCTTTCATATCATCAAACTATGACAAATCTGTTTTGTATTCTGCATTTTCCATCTTCATTTATCCACAAGGGCTAACTGTACTTAACAGTAATGAAAATCACATGGTAGAGAGAAATGAATCAAAGCCCTTGACAGAGAAAAATTCTGATTATGGTCTACCAATTTGTTAGTTTTGAAATGAATTGATTTCATGAGTTAACATCAACATCATCAAGAATAGGTCTATGAGGTCTTTGTTTATCGCTATACAGCTTGATAAAATTAGCACCAAGTCTCTCTGTCAAAGTCCAGACAGCATGCTCTAGAAGTCAGAAATAAAATACTAGCCACATCTGGGATTAAACCAGTATGTTCCTTTTTGAAATTTCATTAGAATTCAAATGAAAACTCATTAATAAAAGTCAGAAGAGTGACATCCTAAAAGGCAGCATATTCATGATGCAGAGACTTAGAAAGGAAAAAAAATAACCACAGATGCTTCAAAATACAACAATTTAAAAGACTCTTCAAAATTTTTAAAAGTGCACTTTTATGTATTACCCATATTACTGTATACTAAAAAGGGTACATCTTAGATGATATAGGAATACATGTCAGTAACTTTCATAAGTGTCAGTGCGTGGGGATGTGGGTGTATGTGTGTGCAAGTTGAGGTGTGTGGTTAACACATATACTGTTCAGAATTTGTCCTAGTGTCAACTCTTACCCAGAATGATATTACCATTTTAAGTTATCTTTTGGCTATTTAATTCCCATTTATAACAGAGCCCTTAGGAGAAAAAGAGTTTAAAATTATTTATTTTTGTACATTATTTGGCAGTTTTGCTACCTCTATGATTGCTACCTGGAATATTTCCTATCAAGCTATTTCACAGTCTACAACAGCTGTTTGTGGAAATGGATGGCATGAGTGCCTTCTTAGGTGGCATTAGGGAAAGGGGAAGATGAGACAAAGATACAAAGATGAGTGCTGTATATGATAGAAGGAAGACTAAATCCATCATGGGAATTAATTTTCTTAACTATTTTCATAATTCTGTGTTCAGTTTTAGACCATATAAGTCTAAGGATTGAGTTGTGTACAAAAGAGAATGTTGTGGGAGGAATGAGTCCTTTGTGTGCAAGAGAAGTATAATTAAAACCTGACAGTACATAATATGAATTACCTGGAAGGACTGTGTTTGCAGAACTGCTTCATTCCCAAGGTCGAGGATATTGTGGAATGAGATTTTTGTCCCAGTTTAGGTGCAGAATGTATGGAATGTAAGACTGTATGTATCACGTGCATATTCCTGTATGAGATCAGTGACTACGTAGCTTGGTTGACTTATTTTACCTATACAGCACAGGGTATGATGAAGCAGGCAGACAGAACATGTCCCAGACTATGTAATATATAACATATATTTGCAATACTAAAAATTTCTAAAAAAAACAAAACAAAAATAAAACCCAAACAAACAAAAAATAACCAAACCAAAAAAGCAAGTTAGCAGTTTACAAATGATGAAAATCATATCTGTCAAATCAAGTAATTATTTTTAATTCTGTTTTTATTTTTTCAGAAAAAAAGAAAAGAAATAAAGCAATATTATTGTGAAAAAAGCTAATAATATGCAATTAAACTGTTCCATACTTCCTAGTTAATTACCCTTCCTCTGCTGTTGTGCTGACCTTGTATTTCCCCTTTGAGTCTAAGATTGTGTGTTTTAGTTTTGGGAATGGTTCACATCCAGCTGCCAGTATTTCCAGTTCTCAACCAGCAGGGTAATTTTAATGTCAGGGGTTCTTTTCCAGTAGTAACGCAATATTGATGATTTCGTCTTCCTTGCTGAAGAGTTTACTTGGGGATTTTTTTTATGTTTTCTAACAGACTTTACAAATAAATAGAAAAATGAGGTGTTTGTTATTTTCCATGAGGTCTCAAGTGCATGCTAGCATTAACTGTAACAGCAAGCTTTACGCTTATGTTCAGATATTTGTATAGGGAAACGTGGCAGCCTTAGATGAGACTGAAGGTTCAGCTGACCCCTCTGTAGGTCTGAATGAAGCTGGCATCACAGCATTACATTGCTACAGGCAGTTCTTACAGCTGTTCACACATACTTTACCATGTAACTTTCTTCTGTTTCATCTATTGCCAAACAAAATTTTGTACATGGGGCACCTAGATATAAATCAGGTTGACGCAAGGAGTTTTCTAGTATGTTATTTGAAACTTTCTATTTGATGCATACACAAGATGTTTGAAAAAAGTCACATCATCTTTCTGGTTTGAGCAATAGGTTAATGAAAGAAAGAAGAAGAAAGGTCTTGCCTAAATTTAATATAACATAGATAAAACATAACATAATCAAAAGTTTTAATTTATCAAAATTCAAATCAAAGGTTTCTGAGGGGTCTTGTTAGTTTTCTAATATAAAATAATTTAGCTTTTATATATTAACACTTTTATTATTTGTTGAAATCCAAACATGTTTACAGTTCTTAAAATAAGAGTAGTATTTATATTCATTTATGCTTACTGTAACTGCATATTCTCCTGTGAAAAGACATACAATTTACGACCTTAAAATCAGAACCATTCATTTGGAGCTAGAATTTAACATCAACAGACCCAACATTCGGATACTATACCTGTACTATGGTGGACAGTCATCTCAGTGAACCATTACTAAGTTAAGGGACTAATTCCTTTAATTCCATTTCAGAATAAAACCTAGAATGAAAAACATCAATGTCCTGTTTCTTATCTATGAATCAAGAAAATTTCTCATGTCTGTCATGTTAAGATTTTTCTACTCATATCCAAGACATAGAACTTTTAAACAAGACCACTTTTGACTTGAAAAATATCTAGTACTGCAGTTTTTAGATGGAACAACTCTTATGGAAGTCAGAATCCCCTCTATTTTCTTAATTAAAAGTTAAAAGATTAAAAATAGTGATGCCCTAGATTAATAGATTATATAGATATTTTCAAGATTCTAAACTGTATCTGACACAAAAGGTCTCTCAAACTCTTAAACTAGGTGTTTTTCTATTTCTTTATGATATTGTGTGCTAGTTCAGTGAGAATGAAACAAAACTATTCTGGTGTTGCATTATATCTGAATTACTTTCTTATTTAAGAAACGTTATTCTAAGATTTTATTATTTATTTCAATTCTGCATGCAGATATTAAAACCCCTGCATTTTAATTCTGCATTCATACTGCATTTTTTAAGTGATCACTCATTTAAGTTCTGATAACATGGCATAAAGCATGAACATTTTTTATCCCCCTGAAATGTTTAATCACACAACTATTACACTTTTAAAGGAGTCAGCAGACAGACTTCAAATCTGCATGTCTCAAACGTGAAATGTCAACTTGATTAGTTATGAAAGTAGGAATGAGTACATAGATTTAACAGCAATGAACACTTAGAGTTTAAAATGACTCAGTCACACATCTGTACTGTCAAGATAGCTATCCTAAACTTAGATCTGTAATTAGAATATTTATGCATTCTGTTGCTCTTGGTTGCAAAAAGATTCTTTCTGGTATAGACCTAATATAAAAATATCATATATTGTCCCTGTTTTCTAACATAGAAATTCTGGATAGGTACTTTCTTAGTTTATGACTCAAAATGCACTAGAAATCTATGTAGATAAACAGCTGACAACTTTTGGATAGCATATTATTTTCTGATTTTATTTTACAGGATGAAGAACAACTCCCTGAGATGTTTATTAATAAGGAAACTAGAGGTTTTTTTCTGCCAGGATCTGCACCAAACATTTAAAAGAACTCTACTAAAGTATTTATAGGACTTGTGTATCAACTGAGACTCAGTATATTAACATATACATAACTTAAAAGGTATTTATCTCTGGAATAACAAGCTCTCCCCTATATGAATGCAGGCACATTGGCATGGATGAGGACAGAGTGCTCGTAGCCATGATCATAGCACCAGAAACCAGCGTTTGCTCTTGTTAAACTTCATATTGCTCATGGCTTCCCAGCCCTTTGATTTTTCAAGATCTCTCTGTAGGGCCTCAGTGCTTTCAAAGGAGTCCACAGCTCCTCCCAGTTTAGTGTCAAGCAAGCTTAGTTTGCATGCCTTCAAGGACTGCATCCAAGCCATTTATGAGGACTTGAAGAGAACTAGCCCTAAAATGGAGCCCTACAAGACCCTGGTAATGACTGGTCACCAGCCTGATGTAACAATTTACTGCAGTCCTTTGTGCCTGACTTGTGAGACAGTTCCTCGCCCATCGTATGATGTGTTTATTTAGCTGTGTGCTAGACATTTTGTCCATAAGAAAGACTGTGAGAGACGTTATCAAGAGCTTTACTGAAATCCAAAATAAATTAGATCAACTGGGTTCCCTTGATCAGCTAAGTGAGTGACTTTGTCATAAACGAAATTCAGTTTTTCAAGCAGGACTTGACCCTCAGTGTATCCCCTCAATGTAATCCCAATGCATTTGTGAGTGCAAAACTAATTATCCACTGAGAAGATGAATTACAGCTAGAGAAGTGATGGTGCCTTCAGTTTCAAAAGAAAAGGGTCAGTGGGTGAGGCCTACAGGGCTAAAAATGAGATTAAGACATACAGTAAGTAATTTAACTCTTTCTGTATGCTTAGATCTAATGGGGTTATCTGCAGGAATTTTGATACTAGCTAACTCTTCTGATAGGTCTGGCATAGAGAGGTTTTGTTTCTTCTTGGTTTTGGTTTTTTGTTGATTTTTTTTTCTTTTGGCATTGCAGCTGCTTCTGGAATGAAATAAGTACTTCTAGTGTCACAATGCTACAGAAATAACCAGAAACAATGAACACTGGACATCAGGTCATTAATGTCGTCTAATAAATTGTTCAGGAGAAAAGACATAACCTCTGAAATGAGGTCTGTCCATCTGAAACTCCATATATTAATTTTGCTTCTTTGTGAGAATTCCTCCTCATGTTCCTGAAAGTCTTCTTTCAAATACAATACACAGAAGAAGTACAAATGCGCAGATTCAGTTCTGTCAAGCACCTGAGAGAACACCTGAAATACCACCAAAATATCACCAAAAAGCTGTGAGACTTCAACCAATTTCCTGTCTATTTTTCTCCACTGCTTAACCCTCCCCTAGCTAGTTTAATTCCAGCAGGCAGCAAAACACACAGCTGCTCGCCCACTCCCTACTCACAGTGGAATGGGGGAAAATATCAGCAAAAACCCCTAAAATCCCCATCTTGACATTAAGGCAGTTTAATCAGGCAGAAAAAGAAGGCAAAATAATAATAACAAAACCAGCTATCATAGAAGCAGAATTATTAAAAATAATAATAATAACAAAAATGACAATGGCAGTATTAGTAGAATTTGAAAATTCAGAACAAGCAGTATGCATTGCATCACCTCAGCACCCAATGGCCAATACCCAGCCAGCTTTCTCCACAGTTGAGCATGATGCCATAGGTTATGGAATTAACCCTTTGGCCAGTTTGGGTCAGCTGTAGTGGCTGTGTCTCCTCTCAACTTCCTGTGCCTTCCAGACTCCTTGCTGGTAGGACACTATGAGAAGCTGCTGAGTCCTTGACCGCTGCTCAGCAACAACCATAATATCAATGTGTTATCAACATTCTCATGCTAAATCCAAACCACAGCATTGTACCAGCTGCTAATAAGAAAAGTAACTCTTTCTCAAATGAAATCAGGACAGGGATACATTCCTGTAATAAACACATCCAGTTAAATGTTTCAATAACAGAACTTGGCTGTAGGTTAGGAATTGAAGCTTAAGAGTAGAAAGGTAAATAATAACCTTAAGTGAGAAATTTTCTCAAAAGAAAAAATAAAGTCTGAAACAATAAGCAAAAAGAAGCATTTGTGCCAATAGACTTAGCAATAGAATAACAATTTTAGAAAAAAATTATGTAAAAATACAGTGAAATCAAAATTGTCTCAATAATTGCTTTTTTAGAGTGCTTTTGAAAGAGGTATATTTTAAAATACTGGCCTTATTTTAAAAAAAATATATTCTTGAATTCTTTTTTTTTTTTTGCTATTTTTCACCTAAATGAAGATCATTGAAATAAAAATAATGAAACAGTAGCAAATAAAACCAAACCAAAACAACATATCCCACCCCCAGTAAGAAGCACTCAATCAAAGAGAATACTAAGAAATCAGCATAAGTCTTTAGGTAAACGTTCAAATGGGATGGATAATCTTGACTTGAAATTGAATTAAAGCCAATAAGGTTAAAAATAGATGGACATTTGGACAATGATAAGCTTTAAATAAAACACTTTGAAAGCAAACATTATACTTTAGTTGTTTTGGTTGTTTTAATGGTAAGTACTGACTTATAAATTTCAGAAGAATATCATAAAGAAGATGCTGGTATTTCAATAAACAGAACAGAACACAGCATAATAATATTGGCCCAGTACAAACTTTCTTTCCTAATTTTCTGATTAATTCTATTTAGTTCACAATTTCAGGATGGTAAACCTGGGACAGAAAGATGAATGATAGGTACCTACTATGGTTTCGTAATCTAGGTATCAGATCAGGATCCCAGAGGTTGCAGATTCCTAATCTAAATTAAAACTAAACAATACTGTTTATCCTTCTCTGCTTGTGCAGCTGAAACTATTGATCTAGTATCTGAAAATATGGGGATTTAAAATAATTTTTCTTCAATATTTCATTTCACTACCCTTAAGGCTTAAGAGTATTTGGTATCTGTATGCCAGTTCAGGATTTTGCACAAGGAATATTCTCTACTGGCTGTTTACAGTGATAATCTGTACAAAGCAAGCACAGCAGATATAAAGACTTGACTTTTTGTGCAAACAAAATCCTTTCCTCCCCTGACTATTGAGGAAGCAACACTGGAAATTAAGATATACATCTGAATATCTGTGTATGTGTGAAGTATATAAATATTTTTCTACTCAAAGTAAGATTTTTTTTTCCCCTAGGAGAATTAGATGACATATTCTAAATTATGAGTAGAAAGTAAGCAGATAAAAATTTCTTAGGTCAAAGTTAACTTACTCCAAGTGCTACATAAAAAAAAAAAAACATTTTACAAGCTAAGTGTCTCAATTAAGATTATATGTATTTTTCTATTTTAAGAGTCTAAACTTCACATATGGTATCAGTTTAAGGACATGATTAATTTTTCTCATTTAAAATGTCTCAGGTTCCTAAACCTAAGTTATTTGCCCATGCTTTTATTTATAGTCAAAGGAAGCACATTAAGAATGACTCATCAAATATAGATCAAATTTAGAGGTCAGTTTTAGGATGTTGGAATTGCCTTTGGAGGTGTCTGTCCATCTTTCCCAATTAGAGTCTGCTTATCTCAGCTGTCTGTTGCTGACAGTAGTCTGTTACAGAGCTAGGCCTAAAAGAGTACTGTTAGATTCTAGAAATTATTAGAAACTGGTTTTGAAAACTCCAGTCTCTCCTAAACGCCAGGAAAAAACCCTGGCGTTTAGGAGAGACTGGAGTTTTCAACAGTTTTCAACATTTCAAAACCTTTCATTTTCTTCATTTGTAAAAATTTTTACAAATCTTTTAAGTGAGGAAAACTGTGACTTATTTTCTTATTACAAAGCAGTTATATCTTTAAAACACTCACTCATATTTAAAAGTTATAAAATCTTGAGTTCTACTGTTTTCTTCAGTTTTCACTGTTCTAATGTAACAGAGGACAAGTTATTTTTAACCTGTCATTTAATCGGAAAACTGCTGTTTGCTAGTGGATTTTTTTTTCTGAAGATAAATACTATTATGAAACAAATTATTATGGAAAAAAAAGTTACAGTGAATTTTTCTATGTATCAGAGGGCTTTAGTTTACAATTTTAGCACATTCTTTTAGTGTGGGCAACCACCAGTCAAAGGATCTGAGGGCAACCAGGTTGCTTATTGCTGCATTTCATTAGTACATAATTTCAAACTTACACTTATGGAGATGTATGTCAGTTACCATAAGTACCTACAGCAATCCATCCACAGCAGACAGAATTTCAGTGCAGGCTACTTTATTCCTATTTAGGATCACAGAATTATGGTTTGGGCTAGGAGGGACCTTAAAGATCACTAGTTTCAACCTCTCTGCCATGGGTAGGGACACTTTCCATCAGATCAGGAAGCTCAAAGCTCCATCCAACCTCATCTGAACATTGCCAGGGATAGAGTACTGGCAGCTTCTCTTGGCATCTTCCAGGGCATCATATCCCTTGTTTGGCCTTTTTTCCCTTTTTTTTATCCCTTTTTTTCCTGTCTTTTCTCCAAACCCCACACTGAAGCAACCCTGTCAGCATAGCCTGCACCCCTCTCTAACACTGCTGACCCTGCCCATATCTCTCCCTACTGCCCTGCCCCCAGCCTGCCCTCACAGAGCCCTGCCCACCTGTGCCAAAATGCAGGAGGATCATTCAGGTACACCTGTGTACCTCCAGGCCCATGGCTGGTGCAGGCTCTCGTGTTCCAGCTGTGCTCCTTGGGTTCTCTCCGTGTTCGGAGCTGTGACGGATGGCATGCAGCAGAAGGCTGTGCCACTGAGATATGACTGAGAGATTTTGCAGGCACCAGGTGAGGACAGGCAGCAAGCCAAAATATGGTCGGGCTCCTGTGAGTCATGTTGCTGTGCAGTGACACGGAGTGTCCCTTGATCTTCCTGGTGAAATTGAACTGTCACCACAGAGCTGCTGGAAAATAAAAACCAACAAACAAAAGATGTATGAGCCAGTCAGAATTATGGCCTGGTCTCTGGAAGAATGTGGGCTGAATTTATACTACTCCTTCCATATGCACTGCCTCTTCTGGATGTCTTACTCCTGCTTTTGTTGCTCTGAAGGGAAAGAAATGTTCTGAGAGAAGAAAATGCTGCTGAGAGTTCACTTCTGAGCCCCACAACTGGTTAAATGGTCAAGATTTCCAGTTGCTGGAGCAGCAGTTATTTCAGTGTCCCTGGTGTGTACTGGTGGGTTGAAAGCTGTATTCTGCCCTCCCCCCAGTGCACACTGCTGCTGATGGACAGCTGTGCTGCAGCGTGCTCAGGCTAGTCTGGATTTCTGTCCCCAGGAAAGCTTTGTCTTCTACCATGCAGACCAAAGCATGCTCCAGTAGCTCTCAGCACCTCCCTGTCGCTGTCCTGCCTGAGCACAAAGACAGGGTAGTGGTTTTCCTGGGCAGAGTTATCTTCTCCAGTGCCACTTTGTCCTGGAGCCATCCTGCCCACCCAGCACCTACCTGTGCTGCAGCCATTTCTGTTCACTGAGCATCCTGAGCTAGGGCCATCCTGGACTGGCCACATGAAGCTACTGTCATTCTCCAGGGAGGTCACAGCTTGTGGGTGCTGAGTACCCAGGAGAACAACCAGCAATATTTTCTCCCCAAGTGGGTTGTCAGTGGCAGCAATACTGCCACTGACAACTGGCTTCTGAGATCATGGGGAAGGGTTCTGATTTATTGAGTTCATTAGCTACTGAAAAGTAAACTTTGTAAATAATAAAACACAGTAATCTGTGTTTTATTATTCTACTCTCTAGATTCAAAATACTATATGAAATAACTTCACAAAATGCAGTGGACATTTCTCTTTAGTGTGGAAAAAAATTATTTCTTTTGTTACACTGTTGATTTTTCAAGATGACTATGGAAAGTGCACAGACAAACGTGGCAGAAATGGAAAACAAAACATAAGAATAGAAAACAGAAATACAAGAATATAAGGAGTTTAAATTGTTTACATTCCAGTCTCACCCTGAAGCAAAATACACTTTCGTCCATGGAATTTTCTGCCTCTAAGCAAGTGCAGCATTTGGTATTGTTATAGCAATTAAAGCACAGATCTACTCACACAATGAATGGATTTTAGATTAGAATTCTGTTTTCAAAAGCACATAGCTGTGTAATTTAGAGACAAGATGTAACCAATATTCTACTTTGTCGGAAAGGAAGCCCTATTTTTCACACCACAGTACAAAATTTAATTCACTAATGAAGATGACTCATAGTGAAGCATCCAGAAAAGACACACCTACTCACCTTCAAAATTAAGCAACAGAAAAAGTAAATAGAAAGGTTCCATGAACACTACACATTTATTTTTCTGTGTATTTCCATTCTGATTCTAACCATCCTTTAAATTTGGAATTTGTATTGATTAGACAGCCACTACTAAAATGAAATTGTTCCTGCAGAAATGAAACTACAGCCCACAGTTAGGAAAAGTAGGATCTACTTAAAGTAATTCATATCAAAATAGCAATTGATCTTGCTTTTTACATTCCATGATTCCACTTCACAAAAGAAGAATATTATCTGAGAAAATTGATAGACTGCTGATAAATGCATCTTGTCTACATTAAGATTGAGAGGTTTAATAATAATTAAGAGCATTTGAAAGGTAGCTGCCAGAAACACTCCTAAAATCAAAGCTTTACTGTGCCTGTTACTGCACTATTATACAGAACAGAATGCAATACTGTCCAAGAGGCTGGACACAGAAAGTACCTCAGGTCCCTCGTAAAGGATCTGGGGTTTTAGCAATTGCATCTGAAGTGTAGGTGATGACACAGAAGTATTTTTGCTGATTTCTCTGGGGAGGTTATTGCTCTTGTTATGCCTCATTTTTAAAAGTAATGTTTGCTTGTTTGACATTCAAATACAATATCCTAGCTAATGTTTATAGATGGGGTTTGGATACATTAAAGTTGCATATTTACCTGTTTAATATATTATTATAACTTATGAAATAATAATATTGAAGTAAAATGTACTGTACAAAAATAATATATTATCATGCAAAAAAGGAGGTATTTTTGCTGAGTTGCCAAATACTTGTCTTTAGGTTGCCTCTGGATTATCTTCAGCAGCAATGAGGGCTTAGCAACACTCTGCATTTTTGGTCGTTTTATTATTTCCACACTTAAGTTAAAAAAAAAAAAAAATAAAGGCTTAAGGCAAATCATGATATGGAGACTTCCACAATAAAGCAGGAGGGGTGAGCTAACTAAGCATACTTTGTTTAACAAAAGAAAAGGACAAAAATAAAGGAAAAAGGAATAAGCATGACAATTTTACTTTTTTTCCTATTTCTAGAGTGTGTCATGTGTCTTTAATATGGAGATTATTGTTAAATATGGTCTCTCCTTCATGAAGGAGTCAAGACATGCCATTTCTAATAAAAGAAGACTTATTATTGAATCGGGAGAAGAGACAGGAATACTGATGTACAAAAACTATTTAAATTGAGATAATCTGTATCTGAAATTAAAGGGTTAAAGTGAAGGATGCTGTACTGTACACATACTTTACCTTTACAAGACATGTATCTTCTGATAGGGCTCTTGCTGATAGTCTTATTTAGTTCCTTATTTTTATGACTCAGTGTAAGTACAAATGATATTTCCAGCATGATTTGGGCTAAAAAGAGAGCATCATTCTGAAACTCTTGGGCATGTAAACACAGCAGAACAAGTAGAATATGATGCACAACTAACTGAGCATGTAAAACCCCATTCTGATACAGATTTAACAAATATTTTCCTCTTATGCCCTTTCTAATGCAACCTTTTGAAGAAAATAATTTAATATTCTGAAAATTCAGGCTTTGCTGCCTCTTCTAGATTTATATATCCTGTTCTCCTGCTTCCATCAGCATCATCACCTTAATGCTAAGCAAAATACCTTAATTTCAAATGCATTAAAATTACCGCTTTTTGTTGAAGTCCATGTTGCAGTAGCCACAACTTCAGAGTTTGATTTAATGATGAGGTTTTTGCACACAATTACATCTTAACCCCTAAACCATTGCATATGGCTTCTCTTATTAGAACATTTTCTATAAATTAATGGTTATAATTTAATTAAGTCTGTTTTCCATAGCAGTTTTTTAATTCTTCTTTTGTTTTTGGAAGGTAAATATTCAGACCTGTTAAAAGTTAAAGGGAAGGAAGAGAAAAGGGAAGAGTGAGAAGGTCACAGAGGGAGAAGTTAAAGTAGAGGGAGAAGAAAATTAGAGGGGGGAAGAAAACAGGATTGGAGGAGAAAGGGAGGAAAGGAAAACAAAAGAACCCCCCCCCCCCCAAAAAAAAAAAAAAAAGTAAACAAATAAGAAATTTGAGATCAAATGATGGATAAATTGAGTAGGAAGCTGTGAGAGATTTTTTTCCAGGATAGTAAGATGCTCAATGTGATAAGTGGAGTTCTTCAATCAGTAACAATGCCAGCTGCACTACTAAATATTCACTTAGAACAGACATTCTGAAGTGGGCAAGTCAGTTTGGAATACTAAACATTCCTACAGCTGCTTTCCGCCTTTCTTTTGCATTAAAAATGATATTTTTTTTGAGAGAAAATTTATATTTCATATGCCAGTGTTTTTCTATCATGAATGAAGCCATTTTTATTTTCTGTGGCAAGGTGAAGGGCTAAAAGTCTTTCAGCATATTTCCTTTCTCTACTAAAAGAATCAGTTATGACTGGAAAGTATTGCACTGCAGGCAATTTTTGTCAGATGCTGAGAGTTTCATTTTTATTTATATGATGTGTTACTTTTTGCCCACTTCAGATGCTTCGCCTGACACCTAACACCAGCTCCAAGAGATATTTATCAAATTGGCAACTGGTAGAAAGAAGAGGCTGGTTTTATTATCTTTGTCCTCTCCCTTGCTCAGACCTCCCATAAAGCCCTTGCAGTATCCTCAACTTTGTGATGATTTTTGGAGGTTTGACTGTTACTGGATACTTGAATAAATTTCTGTCAACGGTTAATTGCTAATTCAAAAATTAGAAAATAATTTTTGGTCTGGAAATCCAAATATTATCAGTGACATTGAAGTTACTTAACAATACACCTAGGGATCTGATTCAGTTATCTAAACGTACCTTCTCAGCTCATCTTAGATGCCCTAAAACTCATTTTTCATAAAGACACAGATCTTCTATAGAAACTGCGTCCAGCATGTCAGCCCCATGCACATATTCTGCAAAGACAATGTATTTCATAACAGTGGGCATGTTGCTTTGATGGGAAAACGTACAAAAATATATTTTTATCTGAGGATCCTCTTTGTGTAAAATATACGTTCTTGCAATAAATTGCATTAATGAAAAGTAAGAAATACATCTTAAAATGTGCATGTCTATATGCATGCAGAATAATTTTAATGCATATAGGGCTAGCAGGGCTTGGAGAAGAGATTTTTTCTTTTGAGTAATGCTGCAAAAATAAAAACTCTGTGTATTCCTATGGAAAATCAAGTAATGATGTCAGTAATCCCCAGAAATGTGATTTTACTAGCAGTTGAAGGGATAAAAGCATAGCTGTTTGCAACTTGTAAATGTGGGATGGACTTGTGTAAAATCAAATAAATGGATGAAAGTACAACACCTTTCTTTTTACGAAGGGGCAGTCATGAAGATGTAGCACAATATATTGGAACTGAAATATTTTAATTCAATTTCTGATTTTTTTCAGCAAAAATAATTTAAAAATATCATTACTGTTATTAAATTTTACAAGGCTCTGCCTTTTCAGTATCTTACACATGCAGAAAGCTTCCTAGGGTCACGTCACTCAAAGAGTTTCATCAAAATTCAAGGAGATGTCAGCATCAGATTAGCATCCCCTAAACTGGTGCAAATTGAAGTGTGCTGCTGTCTGTGCCTTACTGCTGTCTGTGTCTTACCCAGCTCCAGACCATCCCTGTGGCAGCAGCAATGTGGGATTGAAGGACAGTACTTTTGATTGAAGTTAAAGTTATATGGATTGGATAAATGCTTATCTATTTAGGAGATTTTTTTTTTTAGGAGAATCTACTGTATTGTCACTACTGGTGATAATTATGGTTTTTTTATTTATAAGTTATACAATTATTTCTGGAATATAGCTTTATTGTTAAAACCACTAAATACTCCCCTTTTACGCATACAGTAATCTTAACTCACTTTCAGTACTTGGAATTCCTATGGGGCAGATTTTACCTGTGAGGGAAATCCTACTCTCACAGTTACCATAACTTGTTTTCCTTGTATTTTGATTATTGCTTTAATAAGAATAAAAGGAAAATAATAATAAAATTACATTTTGACAGATGTGTAAGACAAAAAATATCTTCAGTGGTGTAGTTTCAGAGCTGAGACATTTTCCAGATGACAGAAGAAAGAAACAGCACCACAGGCTGTACTGTACCTGCTTTTTAGCTGAGCAGTTAACTACACAGCATACAGCATTTGTCTGACCCAATTAGTTTTGAATGAACTCAATTACAGTGAAAATCATAAAAAAAATTTTTTTGAGAGTTTCAGACATATACATTGCCAGAACTTACATATTACTTTATATTTGCTGAATCATTTCTACAAATATGGATGCTGGAAATGCAGTATGTCAAAATGGTCACGGGAACTGCTGGATGTCTTTGGACAGAAAGCAAGCACGATGTAAACATTGTGTATGTAGCTCTGGTTAGATCTTTTGTAGAGAAGAGATGGATAAATTTGCTTGCATTTTCTTCTAAAACATTTTGCTTTTGTGTATTTAAGAGGACAAGACCATTAAATGTATTAAGCCAAATATTTTTACTAGTTTTGGAAGTCTGCTGTGCATCAGCCAATGCTACTGGAAAAGGTCTACTTTTGCACAAACAGGTAATGCAAACCAATAGATGGTAATTTTTTAAAGCAAAACAAATTAAAATGGTGACCAAGCATCCTCACACAGGTACTCCAGCATTTTGTTTCTTTGGGCCAGCTGTAGGCTAGTTCCAACCACTGCAATATTTAATGTGTTCTGAAAAGCTGAACATGATGCCCCAAGTTTTGTTCTGGATCCAAGAAATACACCATATAGATGGAACTAAAAATGGCAAAGTGTAAAGGGTTCTACTATGAACCCTGACCTTCCTTCTGGTGTTGTGTGCACCAGGAGTGGTGGGATGCCCACAGCAGCTGCAGACCCCTCAGCCTGAGGTCTTCCTCTTAATTCTGGAGGTGCACCTTTCTCCCTTCCCCTGCAACTAGAGCTACAGACTACAACCCGATTGTACACTCCCACACTGTGACAAAAAGTACTGTTCCCTTCTCCCAAGGGCCTGGCAGCTCCCATTGCAATGACACCTATACCCATTCCACAAGTCTCACCATCCTTGTTTTCAGTGTAATTCAAAGAACAAATCCTATCAAGCAGTGAATACTTTTTCCCACAGCTTTTGTGGCCCCTGGTTGAGCTACATATATTATATAACCCTGTAAAAGCAAGGAAAAATCAGGAAATGCTGCAGATCAGTAAACCTGTTAGGAGAGAAACAAAAGCCTTGTAAAAATATCCAGTACCAATGCAAAGAAGACCAGAGCTCTGACAACACAACAAGGCAGATCAGTTTGCTGCACTCCTGGTGGATCCATCTAGTTTGATATCTCTGGCACTTAGCAGTGTTATGCTGTAGCCTGCATATCCCACTGTGCTAACAAGATAGAAACCTGTTAGTGATTCTTCCTGATCCTTATTAGGGCAATAAAGGTGTCAGCTGATGTATGCTGTGGTTGAATGACCATCTGTTCAGGGGTAAACAAGTCACTTGAACGCTGGAATAAACATCGAGAAGCTTCTCTGCGTTATGGCTTCTGCAGTAAACCCTGCCACACAAAATGCAGTCACCATTTCAGACATTTCAAGATAACAGGCTGGCAACAGCTTTAGATATCCTGAATTTACCTGCATAGAATCACATCCTGAAGCAATTGCGTGTTTTGTAAGAGAACTGCTGCTGATTTCACTGGACAAATTCCTTCACAGATGGCACATACTTAGCTACATTTATGCAGTTGATTGCCCCAGGATAGATTTTGTGCCAGAACTCTTGCTCCCTGAGGATGTGTTTTTATTTTAGTGTTTTTATTTTTCTGGGTAGCTCATGGTCTTTCTTGCTCTCCGACCAAAAGCTTGGAGAACAGACTAGACCCCATGGTGTTCCTTGAAAACTGGAAAATATAAGGGCTGTAAATAATTGCTCTGGATTATTATACCAGTATTTTTTTATACATTTCAAACAAACAGAAGACAGTTTTCCTGTTTTTAAAATCTCAGTGGGTTCACATTTTTTTTTCTCTGTGAAATTTCAAAAGCACCCAAAATTTTTTTGGACTTTCATAGGTGCATGTTAAGTAATTATTGCTGATAAAAAAGAATGCATTTAGGTAGAAGATCAATTACATCTAATTCTGCTCTTTTATATAATGTGAAGGACATTCCACAGAAGAAACTAATTTCAAATTGAGCAATCAAAATGTTCCGTTCCATTTTGAAAGGGAACACACTGACATTGAAATACTCCACTGAAAGAAATTATCAAAATAGTTATTTACCCTAAGAAACATTTGGCACAAGTCACTGTTTTCAAACCCCTTTGTAATCTTCCTAGACTTTCATTTTAGTCACAGACGACTTATTTTAAATGTAAAACTTATCTTTAATGTAAGTATGCTGGACACGCAGTTTGTCCAAGTAGCTAAAGATTTTCTGCTTTCCTCGACTATGTTTTGTCTCAGTACCTTTCTCTTGCCTGACAGGGACAAAACTCTGCATTTAATCTGGACTCAGATGGAGTATTTATTATTCATGATAGTATTCATGACATTGCTGGGGTTCATGGTACTGCAAAATTATGGTTTGACTGTCCATATTCCCATATCATCCTCTCTCCCTCCCTCCTAAGCTCATTGTTAACTCTGGAACTCATGGACTTGCTCCTCCAAGTGACGACTGTTTTCAGCCATACAGGAGACACAATGGGACAACTACTACCTTGAGTAACCAGTACCTTCAATGACTACTGCAATAACTCCTTTTCAAGTACACATGCTTAAAGCTTATTAGTTTCCTATTAAAGTATCTTTTCTCGGGGTGGGGGTGGGAGGGGGCAAATGAGTGGGCAGGAATTAGAAAAATCTCTTTTCCTTTTTAAAGGAAAATATTCTGAAACAGAAATTATGACATGTTAGTAGGGATTTTAAAGTATTGCTGTAAAGACAGGAACTTAGTCATAGTCTTTCTAGAAACTGATTGCTGTTACATTTTTTTACACTTGGTTTCCATAGTTTTCCTTGCTTCTTTCCCACCTGAATACAGTGCCACTCTCTCATAATAACAAAGCATGTTATTTTGAGACTTAGAATTGTTCCCTCTGTATTATTCCTTTCCTTTCCCAGTTCCTGTTCCAGCTTCACCATCTTTTCACCTTACACTATAACTTTATGAATGCAGTCCTCACAATTTCCTCTAGCTCCTTAAGGCTGCTGCATCTTGAAAGTCAGAATGAAGCTGCAGTTGGAAGCAGCCAATGGTGACAGAGGGTTCCTTTAGCTGCAAGCACTACTGTAGGCACACAATTTGTGGTAATTGGGAATGGGCCTGTGGCTGAGCCTCATCCCTAATGGGCTACAGCTGTGAAGAGCAGGTAAGCAGTATTGAAGGTAATGAGACATGGAGTGCCCAGCGGCACTGACCTATCATGAAAAGGGAACAGAGGGCACACAGATGTAATGCATGAACAATCAGGAGTATAAAAGGTTGGGCTTAAGAACAAGGCAGCTGATGCTTGAAGTCTTCTGGAGAGGTTTGGTGTAACCTTGTATGGGTTGGAGCTTTCTGAAATTGTATGGTGATGCTCTGTGTCATGGTCATCTCATTTGCAACATAAACTGTGATAAACTACAATCTCCTATTTCATTTTATGCTGTCTTTGCTTCCTTTTTCTCCCTCAACAACTCACTTTTTTCCTTTCACCAAGACTTCTCACAGCTCTTCTTTTAATAACATGGTGTTAATGGCAGCCTCTAGATGCCAGAAGCGCAGGGCAAGAGGGAGAAAATGTCATAAGTCTGAGATGTTTACTTTCATAGAAACAAAGATAGCAATTATACTCTTATTCATGATGTGTTTTCATGAACATTCTGGTTTAGATATCTCTCTCTTTTCCTTGCTGCTTCTCTTGTCTTATGTGCATTATTTTCAGATGCTAGAGTACTAAGTACTGAAACATCTGCCTTTGCAGGTAAAATTGAAATATATCCGCTCCCTGTCTCTCTTTTACTTCTGAAATAGTATGCAAAGAAAGAAAAGGGAAAAGGCAATAGTCTTTACACCAGTTGCATTTTGTCCTGCTTTATTTTCCTCTCTGCTTTCAAAAGCCTCTGGACTGGGGTGCATTAAGCGCAACATCACCTGCTGGGCAAAGGAGGTGCAGACTCTGGTCTGCACTGGGGCAACCTCAGTTTGACTATTGTGTGCAGTTTTAGGCACCACAATATGAGAAAGACAATAAACTATTAGAGAGCACCCAAAAGAGGGCCACAAGGAAGGTGAAGGGTCTGGAGGGGAAGACTTATGAGGAGCACCTGTGGTCACTTGGTCTGTTCAGCCTGGAGGAGATTGAGGGGAGACCTCTCCACAGTCTACCACTTTCTCATGAGGAGAAGATGAAGGTCAGGTTCACATATCTTCTCCATGGTGATGGGTGACAGGACTCAAAAATGGTATGAAGCTGAATCAGGGGAGGTTTAGGCTGGATAGCAGGAAAAGACTTTTCACCCAGAAGGTGTTTAAGCACTGGAACAAGATTCCCATGGAAGTGGTCACAGCACCAGCCTGTCTGAGTTCAAGAAGCATTTGGACAAGGCTCAGGCACATGGTGTGACACTTGGGCTGTCTGGCATAGGGTCAGGAGTTAGGATATGCCTGAGCTGGAGGGCACTCATGTGGATGACCAAGTCCATGATTCTATGACTCAAGCTATAACCATTGGAGACTAGGGAAATATGAATCCTAATTTTAATTCTAAAAGTAAAGATGAAAGTTTGGGGTTTTTTTAATTCAGTGTCTTTTAAGATAACCAAGTTTTTCAAGTATTATCTGTATTTGTGACTCCTTCTTTCCTATCTTTTCCCTCCAATGCTCTCTGTAGCTGTTTTTCTCTGCCTCAGTGGTAGTAAGTAGATAAGAGAAATAATGATGACAATACAAGAGAAGAAATCCCAGGTTCTTATGTGGAAACAGAAATAGTAAATTTCTTTTTTGATGGTGATGGAAGACAAGCTGTCAGAGATTCTTCATTCTCAAATAATCATTCTGGTAACAATGCAAACAGCTAGACATACTAGGACCGATACATTGTAAAGCATCATGGATTGGAAAAATGCTGAACAGTTGAGTCCATGATGAGGTGCCTCCAAGCATTTCTGAAGTATGCTGGAGCTTCATTAAGTTAATGTCTGTTCTAATCTTGCAGTGACAGAAAAGTGAGATAAATCCTTACCTCTGTAAATCTATGCCACCCTACTGATATGGTTGTAGCATTCCATTTTGCTGCAGCAGTTGTACTGCTTGTTCACTCTGAGATGTGATGAGTCCATTGAAACTTAAGTCAATCAGGGAATAAGACAAGGTGAAGCAAGCAACTCTTTTGAGTTTTGTTTATTGATTTGCTTTTTGGGGTTTTTCTGTATCTGTTTCAAGATTAAGATGTTTTGTTAGAGATAGAACCTTACCCAAACTATTGAACAAAATGCAAAAGGCAACATTAGCAGCTGCAACAAAATCACAGGCAACAATGAAGAATTTACAATGAAGAACAATATCGCACTGCAGATAACATAAATTATAGGTGGTCTAATTCTGTGAGACCTTCACTCAGTACTGTGATAAATAGTGAACAACTTTACATCTGCCAGAATTGCTGTGTTTTCAAACACGTAAGAACTTTTTATTTCATATCCAGTTCCAAATGTTTTAGATCAGTGTAGTGGGTTGACCCAGGGTGGATGTCAGCTACCTACTGAAGTCACTCTATTACACCCCTTTGCAACTGGACAGAGGAGGGAAAATATAATAAAAGGTTCATGGGTTCAGATAAGATCCATGAGAGATCACTCACCAAAAGCCATCACAGGCAAACTGGACCTGAAATGGAGATATTAATTGAATTTATTGCTAACAAAATCAAAGCAGGATAATGAGAAGTAAAATAAGTCTTAAAACCACACTCCCCTCACCCTTCCCACCTTCCCAGGCCTTACCTCCTCTCCCAGTGGCACAGGCAGGTGGGAAATGGGAACTATGGTTGACTCATCACAGGTTGTTCCTACTGCTGCCTGTGGAGAAGAGTCCTTCTCCTGCTCTAGCATGGGGTCCCTCCCAGCAGACACAGTTCTGCATGGACTTCATCAACTGAAGTCCATCCCACAGGCAACAGTTCTTCACAAACTTCTGCAATGTAGTCACTCTTCCAGAGATGCAGTCCTTCAAGGACAGGCTGCTTCAGTGTGGGCTCCTTATTTGATCACAGTTCCTACCAGGAAACCTTCTGCGGTGTGAACTTCTCCCTCCATAGGTCTACAGGTCCCTGCCAGGAGCCTCCTCAACATCCCCCAGGTTCATAACCCACTCTCAGGCATTCATCTGCTCTGGCATGGGTCTCCACCAAGGGCTACAGGCAGATCTCTGCTTCCCCATGAATCTCCATGGGCTGCAGGGGCCCAGCTGCTTCACCATGGTCTGCTTTGGGACATGGAGCATCTCTTCCCCCTTCTTCTCCACTGACCTTTGTATCTGCAAGGTTGTTCCTCTCACATATTCTCACTCCAATTGCATCTTCTCTGAATGAAATTACAACTGCGCAACAACTTTTTTGGTTTTTTTTTCTTAAATATGTTATTACAGAAGTGTTGCCACCATTTCTGGTTGGCCCAGCCTTGGCCAGTGGCGTGTCCGTTCCAGAGTCTTCTGTCAAGCTTCTCATAGAAGTCACCCTGTAACCTTCCCACAACCAAAACCTGACCATGCAAACCCAAAATTCAACTGACGTTCAAAATGGTGCTAGATAAAATGTATGCCATCAGGCTAATATACTTAGTCTTTCAACAGAATCGCTAAAATAGAACTTTAAACTGAATATTCTGATATAGTTTCTGCACAATAGTTATGACCTAGGAATTATTTTTATGGGGATAGTGGCCCCTATGGCTCTTCTGAGCTGAACACTATGGGGTTGCTCTAAGTCTCTGCCATGGCATAGAATTTAAACCTCACAATTCAATCCCCACAATGGACTCCATCAGTTGCATCCTGTATGCCACAGGTAGTTTCCTCAGTTGCAGCCTGAAATCCTCTTTTGTTTCCCACTGACATATAAGCTGTGATACCTATTTTTAACACCTATTTGTTTCTAAGTCCTTCACATAATTTTTCCTCTTACAGTATGGCAGCTGTATAGCCTACTCCATAAAAAAAAAGCTTGAATGCATTATTGTAACACATATGTATTGTTCTTACTTTTTCCTGTAGAAAGCTGAAGACATTTTTGTTATTTCTCATCCATCTACTAAAATTAGAATAATACACTTGCTAACATGTTAAAATAACTGTGAAAAGTAGGTTGAGTTGTCATGCAGTTTGGCCTTTCAATTGGTCATGAACAACTGGTGTGATTAAGGCAGGTGTATCTGAGCAGTGAGTCAGAGAACTCCAAAGATTTCCACATAGTCTTTTATGAATTGATTAAAAGAAGGTGAAAATTTGGTTCAGCACATGAAATCACAAACCATGAGGTATATTTCTCATGTGTTCTTACACCTTTACTCTTTGCAAAGTGTGTTGTCAGTATTTGCATATGCACAGTCATACTTTGTCTAATGACAACTCATCTAAGTGTATCTATATATATGAACCTGTGGGGTAAAGTAGCTAAGATAGAATCAGCATGATTTTATTTTAGACAGTGAAAATAAGAACAAAACAAAACCCAAATTCCCTCCACCCCCGTCTTACCAGTATCATCCTCACTCCTGACTCATCTACCTCTTTCCTCCTTCCTGAACACTTTGGCAAGGACTGGGAATGAGACTTAGGATCACATCACACTTTTTTTTTTTTTTGCTGCTTCTTCCTCTTCACATCCTTTCCCTGCTCCAGAATGGCATGGGAGACACTTCTCCACACACTTTGCCAACATCAATCCTTCCCACAGAATGCTGTTCTTCATGAAGAATACCAGCATGGGTTCCTTCCAAGGGGTAGAGTCCTTCAGGAACAGACTGTTCCAGTGTGGGTCCTCGCTGGGCTCCCTGGTCCTGTATGAAAACCTGCTCTGGTGTGAGATGTCCATGGGATCACCGTATCCTTTGGGCACACACATCTGCTCCAGTGTGTGATGGTCCATGGGCTGCAGATGGGTATCTGCTCCACCATGGACCTCCATGGGGGGCAGGTGAACAGCCTGCCTCATCATGGGCTGCTCCATGAGCTGCAGGGGAATATCTGCTCTGACTCTTGTAGCATCTCTTCCCAAACTTCCCTGACCTTGGTGTTGGCAGAACTATTTCTCTCAAATTTTATCACTGCTCTCCCATTTTTTACCCTTTCTAAATACTGTCCCAGAACTATTGCAGCACTTTACCAGCACTGTTGATAGGCTCAACTTTTGCCAGCAGTGGTGCTGTCTTGGAGCTAGATAGAACTTACCCTGACATGGGAGCAATTTCTGGTGTCTTTTCACAAAAGTCACTCTTGTAGCCTCTGCACTACCCAAAACTTTGCCATGGCAATTATATATATTTAGCAAAAATAGTTTCCTACACCCAAGTCAAAATAACATCATAGCACCAACAAGGAGTGACTAGTTGCACTCATTTTACCCCTTGCCTCTTCATCATAATCACACACAAACAAAAAAAAACCCATTTATTCTGTCATTCACAATGGTTGATCCATACTGTGCCTGTTACCTTTCTCAATTACTGTCCTCTCAAATTTTCAAGGGCCCTGCCTCAGCCACCAAAAAGGACTGTGGTGGGCTGCTCTTGGACTGCCACCCACCAGGTGTCCACAAATTCACTTTATGACTTCTCTCTTTTGCAGGACAGGAGGCAAAAAAACAAAGAAAAATTTGTGCATCAAAATAAAGTCAGTTTAATGAAGAAAGGCAAAGGACACACGTGGAAGCAAAGGAAAACAGAAATATGTATTCTCTACTTGCCAACCCTTCACTCCTTGGGATATAGGGCCTCAGGAGGTGTAGCAGTTGCTTTTGAATGTGAGTACCTTAATTACAAATACCTCCCTCCTCTTCTTTTCACTTAGCATTTGTTTCAGAAAACAACATCACATGACACGGAATAACCTTTTTGTGTGTTTGGGCCAGCAATCCTGGATATGTCTCCTCCCAAGCTCTTGTTTACTCCCAGCCTCCTGGCCTTTGAAGCAGGGGTGAGGAGTGACAGGAGAGATAACCTTGATGTTGTATGAGCACTACTCACACGCTGTAGTGTGCTCACACACTGCTCCCACTCCTCCGAAACAGAGGTGTGATATCAGTACCATCCTGGCTGCACAGCACAGCACTATAAGCATTGCTGTGGGGAAAGCTAATTCTGTCCCAGCCCTACCCTGTGTGCCAGTCTTCAGGTTCTAGCAAAGAGAAATTTTTATGTAAACAGTTGTCTAGCCTTCTTATTCAGATGAGACATTATTCTGAAAAGGAGTTGAAGCTGGGGTGAAAGAAGCTAAAAAGAAAAATATCTGTGCCCTTGCTGTTATGGCATTTGAAAAGGAGAGTGGAGTCCTCTGTATTCCTAGGAATCCTTATATAATCCTTATATTGTATAAAACATTGAACAAATACACATAAAATATAAACCCACCAATTTTCTGGCCTTGTGCCAAGAATAGCTGTAAGCCTCCAAAACCTCACTTTACAAGCCTCTTAGAAAGGCTTATGGTTTTTTAGGTACTCTTGAGTTAGATGCACAGGAAAAATACAGACAAGATATTCTCAAAAGGTCAAAACAACAAAAAACTTAAAAACTTTACTGACAACTTCAGAACATCTGAGAACCTTGGCAAAGTTTAGAGTAGCATTCAGTCAACGTAAAGAATTTCACAAAGCATTAATTTGGCACATTCAATTTAGCAGACTTCAAGCCTGTTCGATTTTATGCTACTCAAAACACTGAGAAGAGGGAATTAGAAGAAGAAAGAGAGAAAAGATACAGCAAAGAACAAGCATAGCTACCACTTCTGGTTCTAGTGGTGTTTTACTGGCAGAAATTACATGAGGAGATGGTATCAAGATATCCTAACTTCATGCTTTGGCTTAAGCACCCTTTGGCTTTCCTGAGCCCTGCCCCCAGGTGGGACTGTGGTCATTTGGACACTCAGGAGCTGGGATAGGGGCTCCAGGGACAGGTGTGGAGCGTTGCCTCTGGTGTGTCAGGGATTGGTGGCCACTGCAGGGCTGGGGTACAGGCCTGGGTAGGTGGGATGTGCAGAACAGAGCATCACCTCACCAGGGTACAGCCTGACCTTCCCTTTCCCCTTCAGATGCACCCAAAATGTTTTGAGCCAGCAATCCTTAGTCTCTTTTACTAAGTTTCCAAAATAATAAGTTGACCTCATAGCGAAGAGTTACTTTAAATATTTGTTAAAATCTTTAAAATGTTTAAATCATTTGAGAGGGAGCATATTTTTACAAAATCTAATTCTAACATTAAAATATTCCCCACTATGTTTATATTTCTAGTGCAAAAACCACTTGCAATTAGAACAAAAAATTAATAACATGAATTAAGGAAATCACAAGCTTTGATTACTCTCTCTAGCAGACAAGACATTTCACATTTTAGTCTGGTACATCTCAGTGGCAGTTCTAATATTACAATCAAGCTCTGTAATGAGCCTTCTTGAGTGAAAGGGAATCAGTTACAGGTCCTTCCTCTGATTAATATTTGAAATACTGATTGGATATGAGGTAGTGAGTTTTTAAAAGTACCTACAAGTATCATAGAGATACCTAGTCATTTGTATGATAATAATCTAATCATTCATTCATTTCAGCTTCCTAATAATATTCCCTTTTTCTTTCTTACCTCCTGTTATTGGAATTTTGAGCAGGCTGTATAGAGAATCCTCAAATATATGCTGCAGTTTTCTTTTGGAGTCTTTACCACTTCAAAGACATCACCAGTCATAAAAGATTTCTGCACCATCTATTTTTTTTAATGCAATATCATTATTTTCAGAAATGCATCTTATCATTAAGATATTAATTGTCTTTCATTTCTGGAAGTTTCTCTTCTTCCATCATCCATCCAGTGTCTCTACAATGACTAGCCTCTTCTCCATTAAGTTGTTTGATATGATAATGGTGTCTTCGTAGAGCAAAAATTGGTGTTAAACTTTCATGGAACCATGGAAGAAGTATTAATTATTAACTTTAATTAATTATAAATATTGGGCTATTCATGTCTCCTTCCCGTCTACACTCAATTATATCTCTCCAAAAATTCATTACCATGTTCCAATTTATTTCTTAGTTCCTTTTGATTTATCACTATTATTCTGTTTGCAACAGTCATAGGGCCCTCAGCAGTATTTTTAGCAGTGGATTTTCACTGTATAGTAACAAAATGTTGTATGCAAAAGAATTTATCATTACTAGTTTTATAAGGAACATTACTGTTTGTGTGGTGTAGGCCTGACTGCAGATTCATAGTCAAATGTCCAGCAAACTGTCATCTCTTATTCTCTTTTACTTTTTGTGTTCTTCACATTTTCTCTTTAGAGTGAATACCAGTTCTTCAAATAAAGATACAATATCATTCAAGACTTTTTCTCCCTATTGTAATAGGTAATTATTTTTAACATGTGGTTTTGCATTATTTTTCTGTCTTAGCTTATCTCTCAATTTAGAAAACCACAAATAAACAAACTTTCCCTCTTTGTTTCCCTAATTTATTTCCTAAAATCCAACATGCTAAATATTCCAAAAAAAGCAGATATTCCTTTATTATCCCAACAGATGAATCTTTTAGTCAAATATATCTACCTTTAAGTTTTCTTTACAGCCATTTAGTTTTTGAGTTCCCTTGACATCAAAATACCAAATGAATCCTCTTGTGTTTTAAGATTATTATATTTTTTCAAACCTACATTTGCAAGTTTTGTAATTATATTCAAAATCCTGCGCTGTAGTTGAAATTATCCTTTATTTAAAAAATCAGAGAACCTTACCATGTCAGAGCATCCAGCAAAGCATGTCATTTATATTCAGGTTGACTGAAAATGTAAAGGATGTTCTTTCTTTCTCAAATTTGAAGTCTATTTCCTTCTCTTTTTAAAAATACAGAGCAAAATAATTTAGCACGCATCATCTGATCCATATGCAATACTCATTTTGCTTTTCTCTCTGAGAAATAATCAGCAATGAACTTTAAAGTCTAACTCAAAATGTCCAGGTCATATATTTTTCCTTATTTGTTTTGTTATTGCTTTTTATATATAAACATATGTCTTCCAATAAATATTTTTTAGGATGAAAATATGTCAATAAATTTTCCTGTGTGTCTGAGCATTCTTAAGGAACAGTTTTGCCATTAATTTTATCTTGCTATGGTTTTTAAAGCAGAAAACCTATTAATGTTTTCATTCAAGATTGGTTGAGTGTTTAGTTCCTTAAAAGTTTAGGTGAAAAACTGACTTTATGTTTTGGTTTTACTTCTATCTGCTTTAGTCACTGCTTTTCAGCTCGCAACCTATAATATATTCAGTGATGCCTTTCAAATGCAAAATAAAGGATATAAAAATTGAAAATAGTTACAATATTTATTGTAACTATTTATTTTCATGACATTCAGGCTTTGTATGGTTCACTGTCAAACAGAAGACAATAACATGAGAAATGCCTGAAGCAAATATTCCTTTAAAATGGCCTAAGGCTCTGCTCTACCTGGAAAACCAGTGAATCCCTGAGAGGCAGGAAATATAATACTGGTTTTTCATCATTAATGTACTTTGAATTTTCATATTGTTTAACATTGTATGACACAATAAAACATGTCTTTACTGTAAAATCCTTTCCCAAATAATTTCAAATTATTATGCATTACTCTTTAGCTCAAAATCATCTATGGTGATGTATTACACTAAATACAACAAATTGAACTAGAATGAGACATACCATGACAAATGTTACCTAGTTTCACATTTGCAAGACAGCTCTGGCTTCCATGTGCTGAACTTACCTGTGAGGTATTATCAACAAAATTTCAATTGGTCCTTGAGTCAAAGGCACACTGTCTTCAAAATACCAGCTGCTTTTTCTTGAACTAGAGGAGGTATCTAATTGCTGTTTGCAAGTTAAAAAGAATGGCCTGACTTCATTCCCTCCTTTCTTTCAAAACAGCTTAAACCAAAGAAAGATTAATTAAATGCTAATATTAAATGTTAAATGTTAATAAAGTTAAGGTCAACTCAAAGTTTAATTTCTCTAAAAATTATTGCAATTGTTGAGATGATGCCTGTCATTCTATAAAGGTTCATTGGAAAATATCACAAAAAATCCACCACAGTGTGAAAGATGTCCTACACACCCCACTCTCACACACTCAGACCAGGCTTCCATACTGGCACAGCCCTTGGATTTCCACAGCAGAATCTCAGACATCTGGATCCCTAAAATAATTTAATCAGGGTGCAATCACAGAATAGCAGGCCAAGCTGCTGCCTCTGAGGACAGACCCTGACCAAAGGACTCCTGGGCTTTCATACCCTCACAATTGGTGCATGGTAAAGTCTGGGGTCTTCCAGCTGAGTGTCCCCGAGTTCCTGGTCACCTGGCTGGGCTCTGTGCCCTCTGTTCTGCAAAGGGTCAGCAGTTCACAGCCTCTTGGCTGGGGCTCCAACACCCAGAGCTCAGCCTGCACCTCGAAGTGCAGCTGCACCCTGACCTACTGGCACTGAATGTATTCCACAACAGTCGCAAGAAACCCTAATTGAATAATTATGAAACAACATTACCAAAAGCAGAATGGATCTCTGAGTTTCATCTGTTTCAGAGTAAAATCACTTTTAACTAAGAGTTAATAATAGTATTATTATGGGAGATGGTAGGAAGGGAAAGGCCCAGTCTTCATCACTATCAGGTAGAGACCAGTTTACATTTGGACATAAGGAGGAGTTTACTCTTTCTACAATCAAGGAGACTTACCAAATTCAAGGTCAGTTATTTCTGATTCAAAATCAAATTTCTTTCCAAGATAATGATAATGTTTACTTTTAGTTCAGTTTTTATAGGGAGAAATTGAGAAATTATTAGTAGAACCCAACAGAGTTAGTAGAACCCAACAGTAACAGGGATTAATGTAACTTAATGAAGTGTGGGATATTGACAAGACACAGAACAATGTATCCACAGTGCAGTGAAAGGCCATACCACTGCAGTTCCAAGCTTGTTCCACATTTCTAAAAAGTAAAGGTAAAAAGGACAGATAAATTTGGTTTTGAGAATATTAGTTTATCCAGGATATTTCAACATTGTACACATTTTCATAGGAAAGTATATACCATTATTTATCCCAGAGGAGTACATATAACATTATTTAATACACAAGAAAAATTGTTTGTTTCTTCTCCATTTCGTGCTCCAATTCTTAAAAATTACCTACTCACAGTCCTTCAAGAGGAAAACAAGAGGCTGAGCCCAGAGCCCCTTGCTGCTCTGAGGCTGGGCATCTCTGTCTCAAGCACACAACCTTCACCTCTTGTCTAGCAAATGAAACAGTAAGCCTGGTTGTGTTTATGTGGACAAGTTGCAGCTATAAACTATCCAGTATTAACAAATAAATTTATTTTTGAAATTTACATGTATGGTCACTTGATTGTAGTCCACTTCATTGGACTACAATCTGTTACTGTTTGGCTATTGATTCAATAGCTTGATCCAATAGCACACTCTCTGTACAAGTTTACATGGTCAGTGGAACTTTCCAGTTCCCCAAAATATTATCAATACTACTGCAACATTTTCAGCAGATTTTAGTTTTCTAAGAACAAAACATCTGATTTGGCAGCACATCTCTTCCATGCACTTGGTTGTTGATATTGACTACGCCACCATCTGAAGCTACTTTGAATACTCTAGTTTCCCCTCTTCTAAACAATCTCCCTTTTGAAAACGAAAAGAACAAGAACAAGAAACAAAGAAGATGATAACACTTTTTCTGTGCTCCATAGCTTTGAAACTGACACACCAGAAGGGTTTTTAAAATTCACAGTAATTAGAACTTTCATTCAAAGTATAGACCAGTGAGAGCTGAATCAAAACCCAGTTTAACATCTGGGAGAAAAACCCTAGAAAAACAAAAAACAAAACAACCAAAAACTCAAAAAAAAAAAAAAAGAAAAGCATCAGTCACCAATTGCAAATAACACTTCAAAGCAATAAAATATTCCTTTATTCGCAAGAAATTTCCAGACTGTCAGCTGAGAGCAAGGAGCTTGTATGAGCTGTTCTATCAAGGAAACAAGTAAATGTGTTCCAGTGCAGAAGGGAGAATTCTTGTCAAATATAAATACATACCTTGTAAATTGGGAAAATTAATCACAAGGCTTATTTTGCAAGGAAGGGAATACTTAAGACAATATTTTAAAAACATGATTTTTGCTTGTATTGAGTGTTATTCCTTGACAATTTAACTTTAAACAGTAATTTTGTAGATTTTGTAGAAGTGTCTACCCTTCTCCGTGATTACAGATGGAATTTAAAGTTTTAGCTTGAATGTATAACAGAAATAAAGATAGTCAGAGTGAGTCTGCCATCTCATATATATGACAAGTAGAACCTAATTCAAATCCATAGAAATTATTATAAATTTATTCCTATGCTTATGTTTGTCTGTAAAGTTTTGTGTATATGTATAAAATGTTAGGAGTAGGAATGATTAATAAACTAGAAACAAAAAAAGCTAAAATATAGTCAAAGTTAGACAGTCTGAACTGAGGCAGGGGACAAAAACCCAAATGAAAAATAACATTAAAAAATTAAAGATTTGGATAAAGGAAAATAAAACCCACCAGGCTAATGTTCTCAGATCTGCTGATGGAAATATTGAAGGACAAAGAAGCAAATGAAAGCAGGTAAAAAGCTCTTTGAAATCTATGAAGTGAAAATGTAAATCAATGAAGACAGAAAAAGTGATAAAATCTTTTATACATATGTTTCAAAAAAATAATATGATTGTTTTTCAAGATACTAATGAATGAATATTCTGATCTTATAGTTTTGAGGATAAAGTGCAAGCAGCAGCTATTGCACTATTAAGAATTACAGGAATTTTGGATACTTTATTAAGATTTTATAAATTAAATCTTAGATTCATCATGACAAGTATGCTTTGCCATTTCAATTCTTTTAAGTTCCCACATAATTTAAAAGGATACATAAAATGATCATATCTACTTACGTGACAGGATGTGCTAACCTTGTTTTGCTGAGCCTGAGGGGGAACTGAATGCTTGTCTCATTTTCTCAGAAGAGATTTGGCTGTAGTTCACTCCAGTCATGAATGTAATGTCACCCACGTTAAGGTTATTTTTGTGCTTTTGCTCATAGCCTATAGGCTTATTCTGGCAGCAAGAGATCTTTGACTAACCCCATTTTATAAGGGAACCTTCTCTGGGCACAAGCCCAAAATATACACCATTACAGTGGTTCTATAGGGAATCCTCAGGAACTTAATGAATCAGCTTTATGACTTCTCTGCACTGAACCATTACAAATTTGCTATGGAGTATCAGTGAATCTAATCCAAGAATTAATGTTATTGACCAGCTTAGCATGATTATTGCCAAGTTAAGTTTTAACCTAGGATTGAAGAAAGAGCTTTTTTAAACCAGATTCAGATCCAAACAAGCAAATTTACAATTGCATGCATTCATTCAAACTGTAAGACAGAATTTGTGGAACGTGCATGAAACTTCTGTGGTTATAGGTATAAAAATAATCCTTTTTTAGGGGTTCATGCTGCTACCTTTGTATTAGAAATAGAATTTGTAAATGTTTTGAGTGTCATTACCTCCTGCTGACTTCAGTGAGAAATGGAGTTACTCAGAGCCTTAAAACTATTGGACTTTTTTTGTTTTGCAAGGTTATTAAAATTGTCAACTCAGCTTAAAATATCTGCTAAAGTTATAAAACTTCTAACTGGTATATTTATTGAATTTACCTTTGTATGCAAATAAGTCTATTGTAGTTTACTCCTGCATAATTTTCTGGTCTAATCTACATTTATTAGATTAATATTTCCTTCAATTTCCTATTTTAGGAAAAAAAAAAGATTAAAAAATAATAATTCCTTTACTTAGTAAGCTGAAGTGTCCTTAACATTTGTGCTCAAAGCTAATAATGCTGGAAGTGTACTGCATTAGCAGGTTTATTAGTTTTCCTGACAGCTTGGAGGCAGAGCCTCCCAATGTGGCATCAATACATAATGTGATCTTTTTCTGCAGAGGGTCATTCTTCCTTGGAAGACACACCACATTATGACAAATGGCACCCACAGTATTTTAGACCCACATATCTAAAAAGGTACATAATGTTCAAGTGTTGGAAGAGGTGGGGGGAAATACCATTTTCAATGTAATAGCTTTTTTTCAAATACATTTTCTGAGGTATGTACTCTTTTGTGAAAATCTCTGACTTAAAAATTGTTTTCATCTTCTTGCTTTAAAATTATTTCATACATGATTATATTTCATACATGATTATATTCACTAAAAAAAGCCATTTTAATTCACTGAGATCACATTAACCTTGACTTTAAAATAATAAAGAAGTAATTGTTTTTGAAGTAGACCTTTTAGCCTTCAGATTCTTCTTTTCAACATACCATAATATATTGTTTAATACTGTCATTCAAAAGTCAAATAATGCATTCTTTATACTTCTTAGCCTTTGTAGGGGTCAAATCTCTTTTTGTATCTGAGTCAAAGCCAGATTGCCAAACTACTTCACAGTATTTTGGAGAAAAGGGAGAAAGAGATTTATGCAAGAATTTATACTAAAAGCTTTGTTAAAATAATGAATATAGCAGTGAAATAAGAAAGCTAAGAAAAAAATCATCTATTCTATGAGTCTTCTTGCAGTTTGGGCTTGCTCAAACTGCAAGAAGAGGAGAAGAGGTGAAGGATCCAGGGCACAAGAGGTTAAGGTCTGTTTTTTCCAGCTGGGGAATGGAGACAGAGAAAAAAAATGAAAAAAAAGTGAAAAAAAGTGGAAAAAAGGGAAAAAGAAAAAAGGAAATAAGGAAAAGGCAAAAAGGCGGAAGGGAAGGGAAGGGAAGGGAAGGGAAGGGAAGGGAAGGGAAGGGAAGGGAAGGGAAGGGAAGGGAAGGGAAGGGAAGGGAAGGGAAGGGAAGGGAAGGGAAGGGAAGGGAAGGGAAGGGAAGGGAAGGGAAAGCTCCATTAAGTATTTAGAGTCTCCCACTATCTAAAGAGAGGCTATTCAGAGGACAGCCATATTCTTCTACTCTTATTATAGACTTGCAGAAGAAACTGCATAGTCACAAGCTGCAGCATGGAAAATCACAGAGGCAACAATGAAGCAGTACTTAACAATAAGAGTTGATAAACACTGATAAAAGATGTCCAAAGAGGCTATGGAATGTCCATCCTAAGAAATTTTTTGGGTAAAGTCCTGAGCAGTTTGATAGCAATTTTGAGGGTAGATCTACTACAGTGGAACATCGGACTGGGTGACCTTCAGAGATCTATTTCAACTTAGATTTCTCTATGATTAGGTGAACGGTTCTGTTACAGTGTTTTAAGGACATAAAAAAGTTAGATTTACAAAACTGAAGTCTGCTCTTTATAGTATCTGCCAAATTTTGGCACTCTATTGACTTGGCCAAGGGTTTTAGTGATCTATAGATCTATAGCTCTTGATAGAGAGCTTGCTGGAGTGTGTAACAGAAGCCAACTCTTTGTTGCACCTGTTTTAAATCAAATCAGGCATTGAAGTAGCTTATTGATTTATCAATGACATCAACTGTCAAAGAGTTCAAGGTCAATAGCAGCCATACACTAGACCAGACACTCAAAAAATGTCAGCTAAGCCCCTATACATTTTTAAGCACCTTTTTATAACCAATACGAAAACATTCTAACTCACACACAAGCCTACACTTTCACACTTCTCAGGGCATGAAGATGCACATCCTCCTTTGTGGCGGTGCCGAATCTGAGCCCGGCTGGCCCACAGAGATGCACAGCCAACAGCCTGTTCTTCCGGGCACGGGCAGCTGCAAAGTCCAGGATCTCCAAAAGGAGCAACTGGAAATCGATGCCCTTCTCGGAGCTCCCTCCACGTCTGAGGTGGAGGAGGCAGCTCCAGCAGGCTGAGGAACAGAGGCGACAGCACGAACGAAGGTGAAGGACCAGGCGTGAGGCAGCAGTTCTCCACAGCAGAGGGAAGGTTTATTGAAGGGAGCGAAGGGTACTGACAGGGGGGGGGAGGCTGCAGGGAACTGCCCCGAGGGGCGGGGAGAACATAACATATATAGGGGGACCAGGGGGAGGTGAACCCCTTCCCCTGGCCAATAACCTTGGAACATAACATAACGGACATGGGGAGGCAGCAAATGAAATTACATAAGGGGTGGGACAGCCCTCTCCTGCCCAATCACCCTCTGTCCTGGGGGGAATGTTCTGGAGAAGCAGGCAGGGACAGAGAGTGACGGGCAGGCAGGCTGACAACTCAGCATACAGGGGTGGGGGTTTAAAAGATACAAAAAGGCGGGAGTAACCAAGCAACCAAATGACGGACAGCCCTGCAGAGGGAAAAACAGAGGGAGGGGAAACCTGGCAAGCGCCATCTTGGGTAATTGAAACTAATACATTACAATACAATAAATTAAAGTTGAACTGAACCGGGAAGGGGGAGGGAGACTGCGGGGGCGCACCGCAACACTCCTTTCCAGTGAGTGTGAGTTCCCCCACTTATTTACACCTTTTCTGGGTGGGATGGTGGTGCCCTTGCTTTACATCTACCCAGCTCCCTACAACCTGCTAATGCACATGAATATGAGACAGAACACAGACCTAATGGGAAAGCAAAAAGAACAAAACAGTCCAATCAATCAAAACAAGCAAACAAAAAAATCCCCACAGTATAAAGAATGACGATCAAACCTAAATGCCCAAAGTTGTCCTCTCATCCTATGTGGCATCCAGCTGACACTCCAAGAGCATGCAAGTCCTCAGTGCATCTTGTGTCATGCCTGACAGCACAGCACTTGGATGTCCTAGCCCACTGCAGTGTATTTAATTGCTCAGTCACACACCTGGTGCTTGTCACCATACTCATTCCACAGGCTGCTTTTCGGTATTGTGCTTTGACAACAGTGTGGCCAAGATTCCAGGGTCCATGTGACAAATATGTAGTCACCAACATTTAGACAGCTAAAACCTGAAATGGAATCCCTACTTAGGTTTCACTAGCAGTGTTTAACTGCTCTATGGTCAATGAAAGAGAAGGGGCTGACATGGGCAGGGGAAATGCTGCTTTTGATAGCAGGAGAGAAATAAATGGATAAAAATATGCCATGCTCATTATAGCAGAGAGAATAGAGAGCTGAGCATAGAGGGTCTGAGAAAGTCTCATGGGAAAATGGGGTTTATATGCCCTTCAGACTGGTTTGTGCTGTTTTATACCTTGTGCAAAGAGGAAACAAAATTCTTTTACTCTAATTTTCAGTGTCAAAAAGAACATTTCTGCTTCTTCATTTTACAGATCTTCAAAATATATAAATGAATTTTCAGCATAGCTACTCTTTAGCTTAAAATCGGTAAATATTAACTTTCAAACAAGCTCTAACATGGTTCACGGTGCACAGTGCTCTGTTTCACTGTGTTTAGTTGAAGCAATTAATCTTACGATGGAAACAGCAGGTTCAGCAAATGAAGTTTTAACAAATCTGGCTTTTGCAGATCTAAGACCCTGAAGCACCTGCAGCTCCTACAGCTTGTCCCAGTGTGAAAGGCTTATCAAGCACTATACCATTACTCCACAGGTCAGATTTATAGAATCACCCTGCCCTCTCTTCAGATCTCTAGGGAGCTTTATGCCTCCAGGGTTTCTTGATTCTATGGGAATTTCAGGACAAAGGTCCTTTAAGACACAAGGATCTGTTGGTCCTTGGCGAATGAAGATTCCTCAGAATGGGGTAATTTTGAGGATGAAGACGGTTTCAGCTGTAGAAAATCCATGAATGAGGATTATGAGAAAAAACCCAGAATCTGTGCATTTTTATCATAGTCTGCAATCACACAAAAAATCAATATGATGTACAGAATCTAATGAATCAAAAATATGTTTTAAAGATCTATTGTTATTTCCTCAGCTTGCTAAACCAGCAATCTCAACAGATTTTTAGAGGTAAAAACACTATGCTGGAGCAGCAGATTTATGAATACACAGGAGAAACAGGTGCAAGGGATGTAGGAAGAAAGAAAGATGCTGAGACAATATTATGTGAAACTATAACATTGTATCTAATAATGTATTTTAGTTGAAGTCCTTGCTAAAGAATAAACCAAATTTTTTTTTGTCTTTATGGACCTTCAAGAAAACATTTAAGTCCATCAGTCTGTTTCCTATGAAATTAAACACAATACAGAAAACATAAATAATATCTTGGACATTGTGGAGAAGGTCAAAAGATGTGGAGGAAAAAGCCCTGTGATTTCTCAGACTCTTTCTTGTTATTGTGGGTTCTTTTGATTCCAAATATTTTATAGGCATGATATTTACCACACAGATTCTCCTCTAGACTTCATTCAGAACTGCTGTCTCAGTATCTTTAGCATAACTGCAGCATGTCATCTGTAAGACCCAGCCTCTTCACTGTTGAACAGCACAATCTTAGTGCAGATGTGCATTTTCATTGTTGCTTGTAGTTGCTACAGAATATAGGTGTATGATGATATTTAATGTCTTCTCTACCAGCAAAAAAATATAATCTAAGCATTGGAATAGTTTCTAAGTATTCTCATCAGTATCTGGTGGAAAGGAAAGCTGAAGACTACACCACAGGCATTTTTCTTAATGAACTGCTGATCTTTACAGGACTGATTCTTTTCTATCCTCCCTTCTCTGGCCCATCTCAGCTGGAAATAGTAAGCTCAGCTCTACTTCACACTATCTGTAACAATAAAATCCCAAACAAGTTTATCTTCGAATCAGTCAAAAATAATCATAATTGATTTCTCACAGTATGAGAAGTGGAGAGCTAAGAAGTGATTTAAATCCTTTTCTGAGTATGTAAATCCCTGCTAGTGGATGAAATAGTCTATGGAAGATTTTCCTTAGTAGGTAAAACAAAAATACTATTAACTTGTATTCTTAGTTGAACAACTACTCATTTCTCTGTCTTTTATTCCAGACTGACTCTGAGAGGATCATCTAGAATGAATCTACCACATGAAATACCTTTCCGAAGTTTCATAGACTCACAGAACATGCTGAGTTGAAAGGTACTCAGCAGGATCATCAAGTCCAATTCCTGGCCCTATGCAGGACTATCCCCAAGAGTCACACTGTGTGCACTGTCTGAATGCCTCTTGCACTCTCTCAGGCTGGTACTGTGACAGCTTCCCTGGGGAGCCTGTTCCAGTGCCCTTCTTCTGTATGAAGAACCTTTTCCTGATATCCAACCCAAAACTCCTCTGACTCAGCTTCATGCTGTTTCTTCAAGTCCTGTTACTGATCACAAGAGGAAAGAGCCCCTCATCCATCCCTCACAAGGATGTTTTAGACTGCAACGACACCTCTTCTCACTCTCCTCTTCTCCAGGCTGAAGAAACCAATTGATCACAGCAGCCCTTAATAAAGGTTTCCCTCCAGACCCTTCACCATCATTGTGACCCTCCTTTGGATGCTTTCTAACAGCTTAATGTCATTTTTATTTTGTTGTATCCCAAGCTGCACACAATATTCAAGATAAATCAGCACCAGTGCAGAGTAGATTGCCAAAGCTCATTCTCTCTGATCTCTGCTATTTACATACACTTCCAGGTCTCTGACTCTGTATGTATGTGATTATGCAGGGTCTGTCTGTGTAATAATTATTTTAAAGTGATAGGGAATGTTCATATTGAGACTGTCATTGGAACTGTTCATTTAGGTCATTAAATTATTAAAATAGTTTCTCCTGTAAAAAAGTCATGTGGCATTTAACACTTTCCAAAACAAATGCCAATCTCAGCCAAAGACTCAGCACAAGTCATCTCCTATTTTCAGTTAGCAAATTTCAAATCTCAACCCTGACTGTATTTGAGTAACTTAAAATCTAGGGCATAGGTTTACACATTACTTGGACCAAGCACATGACTAAATAATTTGTCTAAGAGTATAGCTATAGCAAATATTCTGACCAAAATTCTACCTCAAATAAATGAAAACCTAACTCCATATCTGAGAAATAGAAATAAACCCATCTCCATTTCTTAGAGAGTGGGATTTCTTCTGCATATCATGGCTTCTTAGCATAGTTGTAATAGCAATTTCAAAAGCACTTAAAACTTTTACTACAAACTTTGTTACTTTGGGACCAATACAAGCAAAAGATTTATGATAAGGCAGAGGCCAGCTTTTCAAAACAAGTCTGATTTTATTACTCAACTGGAATGTAAAGTTTTATGGGTTGGAATTGAAAAACAAAAAGTTTGATGTCCATATTGGCAGTATTGTGTTCTACTAAATATGAAGCTTCATCTCTGTCTCATTTTTGAGCAGAAGAGTTTTTATTACTAATATCCTATTGAGAAAATCCTTTGTTCTAAATTCTGCTCATGCTGTTTTCATATGTCTCCTCAGTCAGGTACTCATTAAAACTTGATATATAGTCATTCATCTTTCATTGTTCTCTTTAAGCAACTCCAATCCACTGTTCAGATTTTTGTGGTTCTTTTGTGCCAATACAGACATGTTCATTTGCATAATGCTGGTCTCTTGTTTCCTTTTTTAGACACAGAATTATCTTTGCAGCCATTAAAAATAATAATAAATTGGAATTAAAAAATAGATCTAGAAAAATGAGACCTATTTACCTCTTATTGGAAATAATGCAGAGCCTCTTAATACCCTGCTCACTACCTAGATCTCACTGGTTTGTCATGGCATTATGTGCACAGCATGCTCAAATAACATCAGAAAGCCCTGTTGATTGGATATCTGTCACTCTATGTGGAAAGCAGGACTTTGTGAGATCTTTGAAGGTTTCAGATCTAGGCTTGTGCTTCAATACCTTCAAATTCCAGGTGGATTAGGAACTCCCAAAAATCTCCTCCTTTCTCTGTCCATCTTCATTGGCTTACCTAAACTGCCTTCTCCTGCAATTTTTCCTACTGATAGAAAACCTAATGTCTCAATTAGGACCTTCAACAAGAAAAGATAAGTTGGCTAGAGTCTTGAGATGAGCTACTATATGAGTCAGAAGTAAGTATCATTAAACTCTGAAGAAATTACTTCAGTACAACTGATTTCCTTTAGGGTCTTTTGGGGACCATCCTACATTATGACAACTCTAGTATTTTAAAACCCATAAAACATATAGTTATAATGGGTTCACAAGGATGCCAAAGCTAAATTCTTCTTCCTCCTTTACTGTTTAATCCATCCTCTTTGTAAAAAAAAAAAAAAAGATTTTTTAATATTTTTTAAGAATTTTACCTTCCATATTTATGTAATTTTGCACCTAAATATGCTGCAATTAGAGAATTAAAGAGTAATGAGTTTTCATTAATATCTATCCTATGGATTTCTTTTTTGTCAATCCAGCTTGCTTTCAGTTTAGCCATTTATAATATTACAGCAAGATTTTAATTGTGAATGACTTTCACAGTATTACAGAATGATTGAAGTTGTCAAGAAAACTCTTCAGGTTATCTGGTCCAGCCCCCTTGCTCAACCAGGGTCACTAAGAACAAGTTGTCTAGGATAGTGTCTAGATTTTTTTTCCTATCTGCTGGGATCAAGACTCCACAACCACCCCTGGAAATCCAATTGCAGTACTTGATCATCACATTTGAAAAAAAATAAAAGGTGTTGCCTGGTACCTCCTGTGTTTCAATTTGTTCCCATTGCCTCTGATTCTGTCACTGGGGAACCTGGCTTCATGTTCATTGCATCCCCCCTTGAGTATTTATGTTCATTGATATGAACTTCTCTCATCCATGCTGGGCAATCACAGCTCTCTCAGCCTTTCCTCATAGGAGAGATGCTTCATTCCCTTTCACATCTTCGTGGCCCTTTGTTGGACTCTATCCAGTATGTCCATGTCCCCTAGAGGGGTCCAGAACTGTACACAGCACTCCAGGTGTAGCCTCAGCAGTACAAAGCGCAGAGGAAGGATCACCTCCTTTAAACTGCCAGCAATACTTTGCTTGATGTAGCCCATTTTGTAATGAGCACATTGCTAGTTTATTCTCTACCTTGTTACCCAGTGGCACTGCCAAATTTCTTTTGAGCTAGAAGACCTCCCCATGTGCAGGACTTTGCATTTCTGCTTGTTGAACTTCCTGAGATTTCTATCTGCAGCCGCATTTGTCTTCACAAAGAAAAGCAAGGCACAATACTTCCCAAGAATATTTCTGGGTTTCACATTCTCTGAACCTCAGAAAAAGGAAAACAATTCTTATCATTTGCTGTGCCTGTGTTTGTGCAAAAGTAGAATCCAATATGGAGATTTTTTACCCAAAGTAATGGTGTTTCATTTCCTTGGCCTATCAGAGCCAAGTGTGTGTCTGTGTGTCAGGACTGTCGATGGACAGTCACAAGATTCTGTGCAGTTGGAGTGCAGTTGTCTGCAGGGTTGAGTGCTTGGCAGATTCAGTTTTAGATGTATAGATTAATATAGTATAATAAAGTAATTCATTAGCCTTCGGGTAAAATGGAGTCAGATGCATCATTCTCTCTCCCCTTGTCAGGGCTCCCTGTGAATGCAGTATCTTCTCCAGCCCCCTCAGGTCCCTGTGGAGGGAAGTATACCCCTTTGGTGTCACAGCTACTCCTCTCAGTTCAGCCTGCAAACTTTCTGCCTCGTTGTCCAGATCTTTACTGAACAGGGTAAAGAGGACCAGATTCAATAATAGCTTTTGGGGTTCACTACTAGTCACTGTCCTCCTACTACATTTGGTGCTGCTGCTGACCCCTTCAAAACCAGTCAGATAGTTTTCAATTCAGCTCACACTTCTCACTGTTTGTTCACTGTGCATTTTGATATTCCAACAAAGGGCAGCTGCTAAGGTTTTAAATACATCACTGTTGATATTAGCTTGCTTGTAGGCATTCCTGGTTTATAACTTCCTGAGTCAGGCTTATGCTCTAGTCCTGATGTATGCTCCGTCTGCATGATTTTTAATGTATTGATTCTAATGCAGTGTCTTCTGAAAAATCATATCCATCCAAAGAGAGGAAGGTTTGAAAGCTTACTTCTCTATACCTGCTAGGAAAATCAGCAACTTCCTCTAAGGCATAAAAAATAACATTTTGGTCTACACCTGGTACCTGGGATCCACATAGAAGAAGAAGTTGTAAAGTAGTTCCACAGTCACACATACAATCATACATTCCAAGAGTTTTCCTATCTACACAATCGTGGCATTCAAGTTAGTGCTCTTACCTGGGTAGGAAAAAGCTGGTATAGAAAATTGCCCCAAAAGACTGGGATTGAATGATAAAGATAACTTCCATATCTTCCACTTGTTTATTTTTATTTTAAACTAAGATAGATAAAACATAGTGAGAAGTTTTATTATAGACCAAATGCACTTTAACTAAATTACTGGGTCATGTTAAACAAAGGCTCAATAATGCTACCATCTTGGCTAAATGTAGCATGTACGCATTTAGATTTGAGGCCATTTTTGGTTTAGATTTGACAATTTCATCTAGATTTGACAATTTCATCTATAAGTCCACTGAGGTTATGCGTCTTCTGTGAAATAAAACACAGGACCAGAAACTTCCTGTGAGAGTGATAACATGTCTTATCCCCCAAAAGAGGAAAAAAGGTTGTAGTTCTGGAGAATCCTCAATTGTAAGGGATTTTCTGACTCTTACATCCCCAAAAGTTCACTGCCTTTGTCGCTAGGACTACTCAACACACTGCCTATCCAGACAAAGATGCAGGACTATCTTTCCTGGCTGATCTGCATTGCCATTTGGTATAAATACAAATGAGCAGGAAAAAAAAATCCTATTTTGAGTATCTGTGTTCAATAAATTACTTCCTGTGAAAGCATAAGTAGGATCAAAATCATGTTCATGTTCACCATCACACAGGAGAACATAAAGGGTTAAAGTGAAAACAGAAATTAATTCAAAGTTATTTTTTAAAAAAATAGTTTTACATTCCAAACAGTGACCTGCTTTCAGTGTCTTCACTGTGAAATCAGTAACAAACATCAAAGTACAAATTTGTAGCAGAGGAAAGTGGTACTTGCTTTACACAGCAACCAAAACCACATTTCTATCAAATCCACAGTACTGTCTTTAGTTTTCCCAAATTACAGAAAATATGACTCCTAGAACTGTAGGTGTTTGCTTGGAGAGGTTTTCAAACATGACTTCTCTTTCATCATGGTGGGGAAATTACTGGTTTATTTTTAAGAGAACTATTTTAATTTCTGCACCTTCCTAAAGGATTTAAATTCTGGAATTATACACACTTTATCTTAGTCCTGGCAAATGAGAAAGCCCATAAATAATTGGAAGAAGTTTTAACCACATGCACATCAGGAAGACAGAGCATAGATTATAGAAAAACATGAAAGTAACACCCTGTAGATTTTCTCCTCTCATAAAAAAATGAAAGAGCACAGGGCAATCAGTGTACATGTAAATTCTGTTACTAAAATATTCAGTTTAATCAGTAAAATAGTCACAAGCTCAACAGTTATACTGTGCAGCTCAATCTGTGATAAATATCAAGGCATGAAGCATGAGTCATAAAGTAGGAAAATGCAGTGTATCAAAATATTTCTGACTAGTATATATTAGCTTCAGCCAATTATGTAAATAGCAATATGACCTGAAAAGTGAATAGTCATTTGAATGAGTTGGAGTTGACAATGAGAATACAGCTTGATCACAATTTGAAACTTAATTTCTAGGATGGTTATGAGGTGCTGTCCTTCAGAATGACATTGAATATAGCCTGTGTTTTGAGATTCTTCCCCTGAAGAGGAAATTAGGCTCAGGTTTTAGATTTCTTGCTATAAATTCATCAATCTCTGCTAACTGATTTCTGAGGTTTTTCTATCTTATTTTCTATTCCCTTGCCCCTTTGCACACAAACCCCCATCATCTCAGTTATTTTTTTAATCAGTGACATAGAATATTTTCTACCCACTGTATCAAATAGAGAGAAAAAACCAAATATCTTAAAAAGGGCTTGTAACAAACTTGCACGAAACATATATGAACATAAATATGTTAAAACTTATCAAGATAAAAACATGTAAACGATGCAGCAACGAAAAGCAGCTCGTCAGTCATGTCACAACTTCATCTTCTAATGGAGCCCTGCTTGTTTTGGAATACCTGTAAGAGGAGGGGAGAAGAAAACTTAGCCCCGCTCAGATTTATCTTAAAAAGAAAGAACTTTCCATCTGGTGGTGTTTAGTGTTTTCTGTAGAAGGCAGAAATTCCCGAGGATTCGGCAATTCCGCTCCTCGCCCCTAGAGGCAGCAGGCGCGGCGCTGTACTCGCTGCCGCCGGAAGGTGGCAGTGTGGGACCGTCTTGTAAAGCCCCCTTGCGCCTACAGGGAAACTGAGCTTCCAAAAATTTCCCACTTTCTTCCCAGGGAGCTGTTCAGCCCCTTCACCCTCCCCCAGCTCACTCTATTGGGGCGATGCCAAGAGTTTTCCTCAGTCTCGAGCCTTATATTTTGCAATAAACAACAACAACATAGTCAAAGGCTGATAGGGCATCATCTGTTTCTCCTGCATAGGTTGGAGCCTAGCTGCCTCTCACTCTCCTTCCAATCTCTCACAATGCCCTTGTAAAAAGTCCCTCTTCATCCTTCCTTTACGTCTCTTTTATGTACCTAATGGAGAAGCTATTTTCAGAATATATCAGAGAATATTTTTTTTTCCTCCACAGGTATGTACTCTCCTTGGTTTTAGACTTAAGACAATTTCTTATATATTACTCATGTACATTGTTCTTCTAGATTAATTAAGCCTTAAAAATAAAGCATTTCAAACTGTCTAGCATTTCAATTTGGCATAAAAGCATTTTGAAGGACATGAGACCGCTTTTTTGGGATTTTTCGAGTTGAGATATTAAAAGACTGTAAATCAGTTTTAACTAACCTGGTTCTTTGGACATATACCAATCAAAACTGTTATTAGATATGACCTCTTACCATTTAAATACATGGAAATCTGGCTATTAAACTTAATAGGAATTAGAAAGAACCCTAAAGAAATAAGTTGCAAGTATATTTCTCTTCCTAAGCAAGTAGATATTAATTTCTAGTACTTCTAAAATTGAAAAAAAAAAAAAAAAAACAACAAAAACAAAACCAAACAAAAACGCCCCAAACAAAACAACAAAAAAACTCCAAAATAAAAACAAGAGTGAAGCAAAATAACCCACAATAGTCTGTTTCATTTTATTTTTTGCCTAAATGTCTCTTAAATAGAAAACTTAGATTCTATACCATTAGGAAAAGACATATTTTTATGTGTTATTGGATATAAATGCAGGAAAATAAAGTAACTTCAGAAATATTAAGGTTAGAATAATATTTGTTGGCTTGTATATCAGAAAATAAAGATGAAAATGCTGATCAAAATTAGTTAACAGAGTGACAGTGAATAAACAACATCAGAAACATATCTAAAACATTTGCAGGAATGCAGAAGTGTCATAGGTTTTGCTCCCTTAGACCCATAATTTTTCACTATCTACTTAACTTGGCATATACCTTTTGATTAATAAAAATACTTCATTTATGTAAAGAATTGGAAGAATCCAATCCTTCCATTCACCAGATTTTCCTGGAGGATTAGCTTTATAACTTTCTTTTTTTTATATCCTTTTTTAAATACTTCTCTTTCCATGCACCAATCTTTGATACCTAGAGAAGAGACTACCTATGAAAAATATATCTGCATTTGCGTACATAGAAATGATGTTTGCCTGTTAGATACATTCAAGTAGTTAAGAATTTATGCAAAATTTAAAAGAACCTGAGTTATTACAGAATAAAAGATATTGTCTTTGCATATCCTAGCAGTGAAAGCTTCAGACAGTCCATACATCCATAAACGATTCCCCTGTCCTTAGAGTCAGAAAAAGTTTGATAAATAAGGGACAAGCATAAACCACAGATTTTCAAAAACAAAGCAAAAAATCCCCTTGAAACTACGTAGGGTTGAAGCAATTTTTTTTTTAACCTTGACTCAAGTTTCTGAATTCCTTGTAATCAAATTTAAGGTCTTATTTGAGTAAAGAATATTGTAAGTTCTACATGCCTGGGGATTGTCTTCACAGAAAACAAGAGAGAGATTTTGTGCATTTTGATGTGGGTGCAAACTTTGGCTGGGAAAATCCTTTTGACCTAGCAACTTTGAAGCACTTCTGGCATGAGAGGTTCCAAGATATCCAAAACCCCTTAAATAAAATGTTTGTAGAATTAACCACTATTAACAAAATTATACCATTATTTTCTTTGTTCAAGACAAAGTACTTTAAACTCAATAATGTCTGCCAGAGACCAGCCTTCACTTCTGTCACAAGAATCCAGAATTGCAACACTATAGGAATAAAAGACATGTCAACAAATAATTTAATTCAACCAAAGCTTCATAAAAGTGAAACTGTTTTTTACTAATTCCAAATATTTTTAGACACATTGTCTTTGAAATTCAGTATTCTTACCTTTTAGAAATGTAAGTAATATTTCTAGAATTCAATACCAAGTAATGCTAAGAAAATTACACTCATGTAAAGCAACTCTAAATCTAAGTATTGATGCAATTTTTCTATCAATGACATTTACAGAAAGGATAACAAATCAAATAGCTTAATTACATATATCCACTTTCAGTATCTAATTTGTATTTTTAATGAAAAAATTAAATTACATAAACAATTATTAAATTTATTACCAAAATATATCTATTTTCACTAATTTCCAAAGTGCTTGTTGCTGTGCTTTCAGGAGAAATTTGCACCTAATGAGAAGGAGGGAAAACTAGAAAATCCATTATGATATTTAAAATCTCAAAAAACAGATACTAAATATAAGCATGAGTATGAAGATTAGGAATTAGTCAATATGTCTGTTGTCTCCTAGAACTGTTGATCAATCAAGGCAAAGGAACCTCTGAGGATTACACAGAAAAGAGACAGAAAGAGAAAGATTCTTATTTACTTATTCTAACTGATATTCCCTACATTGAGATATCTTTAGACGACAACATTACATCTAGGTAGATGGTGATGCATATCAAATCTGTTTTTGACAGTTTGCTCTATCTCTTGCACCATAATGATGTTTAATAAAGTTCAATCTGGGGTATAGGAGTACCAGAAATTAGTGATTCAATTTCATTTTAGACATACGAGGTGAAGTGCAAGGGTTTTACTCATTCACAAGTTGATTAGGAGTCTTTTTCTTTGCAGATAATCAGGTATTTCCTGGGAAAAAATATTCTCATATATGCATCTATAAAGAATTTAATTAACCACATTCTGGTCTCAAACACCTACTCACAGAGGTTTAAACTGAGGTGCTCATAATTTCTGCTCCTATTATTGCAATCCAAAAGGCAACTCCCACCCTGCGTGAAGAAAACAGTGAAGGTGTCAAAACAGCTTCTGAAAAAGACCATGGAGTTGTATTCTGATTTATACAGAGTTATTGAATTGCTGGATTTTACAAATGAAATAGCTGCTTGTAAAATGCAAACAAAAAGGTTGAAAGGATGGGTGACAGTGCAAGGCATAATAGGATGGCTAAAAACCAGCTGGTGACACAAATCAGTTAAGCACTGCAGAACAGTCATGAGAACTTTATTCTATATATCAGTAATCACAACCAGCTGTGTACACAGCACAACACTGACATCACACGAGATTGCCAGCACTATTGCTGTCACAAGGAATTTTTCTTTTCCCAGTCACCTTTCCTCTCCAATGAACATAAATTTCAGATTAGAAGATAGTGCCTTTGCTTGCAAAACAGAGAGAAAATCTGGAAACATTTTGCCTGAGAATGTGTCAGGAAATAATTATAAGTTGCTGCTGAAAAGAATTAACTTAAAACAATGGTACTGCCTTTCAGTGAAAAACACTAATCTTAAAAAGAAGAAAAAAAAGAATTTATTTGAAGAGTGCACAAGTCTGTGGGTTGGCTTTATGCTTTGGAATTTTGTCACACATACATATAGACAGACACACAAATATAAATGTGTGTGTGCATATGTATGTATGTGTGTGTGGTGTGTGTGTGTGTGTGTGTACAGACTCTCTGTTAAAAGAACAGAAGTGTTTGGGCTGTGAAAATGTGCAGTACTGTGACCCACACCTTTGGCAGGATGCTTTCAGAGGGCAGAAGTAAGATAGCCCTATGCACCAATTTCTCCAACAACTACTTAAGAGTAATTGCTGCAGTACTTAGCTGATGCTAGCAAATCCTTCTCTGTGGCAGGGTCTAAACACTATGCATACAAAAATAGCAGCACTTCTAGTTATCTCAGAAGGAAGGCAGAGCAGGCTTGTCTTGCCTGCGGGGGATTATAAAGACCTTGCAGTGTGCATTCCCACACAGAAAGGCTGGGAAAGGGGCTGAGATGAGCAACAATCCTTTTATGCCAAAGACTTGGGGAAACTGTGTCACTGAACAGACTAGATAATTGTCATGCATCTTATTCCCAAAGCAGTTATCAAAGGCTCAAATCTGCATTATTAAGCATTTGCTCCTAAATGTCTAGACCATTTACACCAGATAACAGAGAGAATCCATAGCACAGCAAAGAACTAAACTAAGATTATCTCCACAGCAAGTTATAGACTAAGCCCTGGAATAGCCACTGCCTTTTTGCTGACTTAAAATGAATGAAGGACATTTATTTTGTTAGTACTGATTGCTCTTAAAGACAAGAAACAGAAGAAAGATGTGCAATTTTAATGGTTGCTTAGTTTTGGAATAGAGTTTTCTTATGCTGCAAACGAGTGTCTTTCATTTCTACTTGGTAAATTTGATCAAAATGCATGCAATTACTTTTTTGCCTAAAGGCAAAACACTCATAATAAGATGGGTAATATATTTTCATCTCATATATCATATTAGAAAACTAACAGAAAGAAAATGTGAAAGGCTAGTCATTCCAGGCGTGCATGGCCCATTAATTAAATAAAAGAGTAAATCTACAATAGTTGCTCATGTTATTTATGAAAGTCTGATGAGGTGCATGGTGCTCTGCTTTTTGGATGTCATTTTTTGTTCATTATACTCCAGTGTCCTAGAGTTGTCTAAATTAACCAGAAGCTACTTAAAGGCAAGAAGCATAACACCATTATGATTAACCCTCATTTCTTTCAAGTATCTGAGTTCAGGTACCTCAAAGCTTCTACAAAACAAAGTACTGAGAATTCAAGATCTGCTTTGAAATTCAAGGAACATTTTTGATGAACTAGGACTTGAATTAATAATCGTGGGAAATAATTAAAAATTAATCTTCATATAATGCCAAAGCAAAAGAAAGATTTATTTTAAAAAATGAATGTAATAAGCAAATGCTTTCCATTGTGGCACTCTGAGAGGCTAATTTTACTGCTATCATTTGAAGGCTTTTTCATACGGCAGTTAAATTTAATAAATTATTAATTATATCACTAATGTTATGAAAGACAGTACATCCTGATTTTAAATCATTGCTTATTTGATGATTTCATACAGAAATACTACATGTACTGGAGCTCTAGGCATCCCATAATAGTGCAAAAAATGACTTTTGAACTTACAGTTTTAATTATTAGTTATGTTAGCTTCACTACTGTTTAGGACTCTTTTAATCCCTATAGTCCTTTAGAAGTGCTATTTTAAAATATAATTTCTTATATAAATGATAGAATTTTTTCATGGTTCCAGCCTGGCTTTTGAGCCAAGTGTGATCATCAGCAGCTTTTTCCTTCCCAATATTTATGTCTATTCAGTGGAATACTATATGGCCAACACAGAAGGAAATTGTGTTTGATAAAGCTGTTTTAGCCATTGTAATTAGAAGGAAGGGGGAAAAGAAAGAATCAAAGAAAAGGTACAATAATGACTTTATTAGTTACTGCAGACATTTAATCCATTTTTCCAATAAAATCATCACCTTTAGTTGCTGTCAGTTTAATCTTTTCTAAACTACATGCACTGTTGCACTGTTATCATTTGAGGAAATATTCCTACTATTTTGGAACTCATCCTAATTAACTCCTCTAGTGATACATGTTTGTAAATTATAGAGTCAGCCCAGACTTTTTACCCCTTTGAGGGACAACCTCTGTGATCTCATGGTAATTTACCTTTATTGCACACTTTGTCATTTGATTGCTTCCCTGGGCATGATATAAAATAAATATATAACAAGAAAAATAATTAGTAACATTCACAGCTTAACATGACTGCAACATGACTTTATACCACTGATGTCACCAATTAGGTGAGTATTATTCAGCAGTCTGACAACAAATTCAAAAGGACAAACCACATTGCATATGAGTGAAAATCACGGTAAAATTTGTCAAAACATAATATAAATGTGGAGTTCAGGAAGGCTCAGTGAAGAATCATAAAATTTCAGAACTGCTCAAGCTCTAATTAAGTTATTAAAAATAAAATTAGAACAACTTAAATTTCATCATTCCTTTGAACTTTCTGAAACTGAGGATATGACATGATCTAGATAAAATTGTGAAATTTGATAGATGTATAAGAGAATGAATAAAGAAAAAATGAAATAAACTCATGATTTTCCTAAAACTTACAAATATAGCATAAAAAATTACAACTATCCAACATTCAGAGGAATGATTCTTTCTCAATAATCACAAGGAAGTACTGTGTAACGTAATATTATACCTGGTTATATAAAGAAAATAGAGGAAAAAAAAACCTGTAGGTTTTTGGGGTTTTTTTCTTAATATATTTCTTGTGAAACACATACATAATTTATTGTCATGAATGCCATAATTTTTACCTGGGCTTTTCTTTTCATTGAGCCTAATGATGAACAAAAATAGAGAACTGGTTTGTCTCAGTGACAGTGCTGGTTTTTCAGATTGAAGAATGAGTTTCTCTCCAGTAAAGTATCTCAGATGCAATATAATTTCATTTCTTGTTTTCCCAGATCAGGTCCATACAACAGAGACATAGGAAATGAATTTTTGTTGAGTTTCAGTCTTTCAAAAAATGAATCAGACCTTTTGGATTGAAATCACCTACTTTTGTTAGATAAAAGCTTTCTGTTTTGTCTCCTTCAACAATAAAAGAAACAGTGAAAACAATTTTTTCTCTTAAGAAAATGCCTGGAAAATTTCTCACTATTTTCGGTTGAAACAAGTTTTTTCCTAATTGGCATTATTAAAAGAAGGCGATACTGCTTTTTAGGACAATTTTGAAAGCAGAAAAGTCAAAATGAGAATTCTTCATGATTGGTTTATTCTGTTTTATTCTCTCTCTTAATGATTGGACTGGTTTTATTCCTGTGTTGGTAAATACCTGAATCACTTGCACAGCTGAATGCAGGTAAACCTTAGAAAAAAGGCCAAAAAACTGGACAGTGACTTTAAATAAAGAACTGTGGGTAGGTCAGACAGCGATTTTCAGTGCTGGTAGGCAGATGTCATAAATGACACCTCCAACTTTTGTGTGGCAGCATTTGCTACTTAGCTTAATTTCATCTCGGGTCCCCCTGGTGGGAGTAGGGTTACTGTATTTCCCTCAGATGAAACAGGTCAGTCTGTGCACAGGAACACTTTTTATTTTCTCTTCTTGTAGGGGCATGGTTTGAAATAAACTTCTATTGATAATTAATGGAGGGTGCTCTGGGATGGTTATCTTCTGCCTCTTTAGAAAAGTGAGAGAAAACAAACAGCAAACCACATGAATCATTTTACTATCAGCAGTCAGCCTCTAGGCTTTGTCTAATTTACTCCTCTCCCCTGAGAAGTCAGACTACAGGCTTTCCACATGACAGAAGAGCCTCCTCCTGGTGGTTGTCCCTACCCTTATGAGTGAGCCTTTCCAGCAGTCATGGCTCGGGGAACACCTGGGTGAAAGGACGAGTGAGAGTTGCTCACAAAGAACTGCTTTGGGTAGCCCTTGAGCAGTAAGGTGATGCCTCTTTCACAGCTGTGACATTTCCTGTGATGTCTGACCTGCCTCGTGGGAAAAACCCCTCCAGTTCAGTCATTTGCCTCTGAACGTGGCCTCCCTGTCCCTTTGTCTTTGATTGAAGCAAGCAGAATTGGCTGCTGGCGAGTAGGATGCACACCAAAAGGTACCTCAGGAAATTAAATTCCCTTAAATTTCTTCTAAACGGCTTCCAGTGCTCTAACTGTCTCCTTTATGGGCAACTCAGGCTTTTCTACACTGCAGCACAGCATGCAATGTGTACAGATGCTTGGGGCTGACTTCTTATAAGCCCTAGACAAATACGGTGCATAAAAAAGAGTGCCAGGTGCTCAGGGCTGGGATGCTAAAGAGGCCAAGAGCACTTACAGCTCCCACTGACTTCAGGGGCAGCTGAGGCTTCTTGAAAACTCTCAGGAAGAGCTCAGCAACTTGCAGAAGTTTTAAAAAGGTTTCTCTCTTTCTGTATTCTTTCTTAGAATGGCATGCTATTCATAAGATACTTACTGCCTTAATTTGATATCTACCAACAGATTTAAATAGTAATGAGCAAAACTATTCTGCAAAGTAAACAAATAAAAGTTAGACTTTTTAGTAACTAACAGAAGGACAACTGTGTGTTAGGATTTAATTATGAGAAGAAAGTGATATTTGGCAAAAGGCATCTGTAATTTGTGTTTCCATCATTTTATAAAGCTTCTTTTAATGGATTAAAATCACTTCTGGCAGCTTTTCCCCCTTTGCTGCCATAAACGAAACCCAAATCTCTACTTTAGGGAAGATTAGCTGTTAGAAATGCAAACAGAAAGTTCTGAATAGAAATAAATAAAAGTATCAGTATGATTGCTTCACTTTTTAATAGCCAAAACATTTCATAAGATGCTTTACTTTGTTGTAAAATAAGCTTTTCACATCTTTGCAGCTGTTTCACATGTACCTGAAGGAACATGAATATATATTTAGACAGTCTTACAAATATGAATATCCAGATAGCCTTACAAAATATTAATCATTATCACACCTCTTTAATGAATGGAAAAATATGGTTTTGGCTTTTTTCATGTAAAGTATATATAATTACAATATGTTTGGAAATCTGTAAATTATGTAGTTATAAGTACTTTTCTGAGACACACATTGCAGAACTCTATGAACCAGCCTGAGGAAGAAATAAAAATTAAAGGTTTTTCACAGAGTTTTTCTGCTCTTTGTAAATTACATCTTTTTTTTTTTTTTTCTTCCTCTCTGTTACTTTGTGAGAATCAATGTTAATAATCTAGAAAAATGTGCACTGTAGAGAATTTCTGCAACAAATGCTGGTGTTTTGAAGTGGCAAGCCAGCACTGTAAATCCATATTCAAAAGAGGAAAGAGCAACATTTCAATCTTGTCAACCACTAGCATAAATATACACCAATCCTTCAGGCAGGGGCTGGAGGGGGAGTGTGAAACTCTTTTTCCAGAAATATGATTGATATAATGCCAGAGATTTGCCTCTTATCTATAGATTAAGACTGTGACTTCAAAAACTTGAACATTTATACCTAGATGGTGTGAATTTCAAACACTATTTATAGAAAAAAATGTTTACATAGAAATGCAGCTAAGGAAGTATCCGAAAATTTTGTAAAAACAATTTATATGTACAGTAATTATAAATGAGGTCTATAGAGATCTGTAAATAGACAAAATATAATTCCATAGATTTTTTTGTTTTGTTTTCTAGAGCTATAATGGATTATGAAATATATAAAATCCATAGCAGTTGAGCTACTTCAGAAAGGGAAGCACCTCAGGGAAATATTGTGCCAGATTCTCAAATACAGTTATGATCCCATTGTACCACTCAGCTGCTACAAATGAACCATAACCCAGTTGAAAATTTCTGGCAAAGGATTTCCTGTCTTCAGCAAATTCTCTTTTGACATATATCTATCATTTCCAGGCACTGTAGCTTTATGTCTTCACTGTGAAAAGACACACTTCAAGAGTGAGAAAGTTCATGGTACAGTCTTGCCATACTCTTTCTCCACTGACATAAAAACCCCACCAAAATTCTGTAGCACAAAGAGACTTGGACCAAGAAAACACAGGACAGTTGATAGAGGCTCAGACTCTTCTTATTTTCTTATCCTGTGTTGAACCAGACACAGGTTAAAAAAAAAAAAAAATGCATTTCAAACCAATTTGTGTTTGTAGCATAGTAATACCACTGTGTCCTCTATGCTAGTTACAGTTATCATGCACATCCTGCTTTAATTTTGAGCTCTTGACTACCTGGGAATTTTCTTTTAATTTAAAGATTTTTACTCAGCTATTTTATTTCTCCTGAAAAGAGAAAAAACATTTTTCCTACAAAACCAGGTATAGTCTGTGTAGCTTCTTGTATTTTCTTATCCTTGTTTACCCTAAAGGCCATTGGCATATATCTTGTTTTACCTTTCCTCCTTCTTTCGAGATCTCTTATTTCCTTAACATACATCAGTGAAAACAAACAAAGATCCCAAGGTCATGTCTATTTCAGTATCATAACTTCTAAAGGATGCAACAAAACTGTCAGTCTCCTTGTCAATGGCAGTAGAGCTTCTCTCTAATTAAATAGAAAATGGGATTTTCTCCCTCCTACTGACAAAATAAAGGAAACAAAATTCTGAATAATGTGATTCTCTGTGACATTTCAACATGAATGGATGGAGCTGTTATCCACCCATTAGGAAACAGTAATGTGCAGAGCATGACATTTATAGTAAATATAAAAAATAACCATTTAGATTCTAGAATTGTCCATGCTTGCAACTCTATAGTAGTGGTAAAATCTTGTAAAAACAAAAAAGTGACATGGTTAAAAGCTCAAACACAGGACAGCACAATATAACAGATTTTCATTTTTTAAATGCAAGAAAGATGTAAATGGCCATGACATTTAACATTGCTGAGCAATAACAGTTATTAAGGTAGTCAGAATGAAGGTAATTACATTAATATGTGGTATTGTTTGGCAACGAAAACAAGAAAACAACTGAGCGGGCTTGAAGTCTATTTATAATGCTCACATGTCTGTGACTGTGTGACCACTGAAGGGCAATGAGCAATTTCTTGATAAAATCTGCATCATTATTCTCATATAACAAGAAGAAAATATAGGGCACGAAGAAAGACAGCACACAGTGTAGTCACACAAACAGAGTGTCACACTTAAAAGCAAAGCCTGGACCACATCCAATTTGGGGATGAAGAAATAGAGTACTAAAACCTCACTCATAATTTTAATCCCATAAAAAATGGGGTGCACTAGAGCCTTTTCAAGTGTGTTTGAAATGGTAATATTCAAGAAAATTGCTTTACAGAGAACTGTTCGTGTTACTTTATGATGTAGGAAAATATTTAATAGCACTCTCTGGAGGAATTAAAAAAAAATAGAAATAGGTTGGGATTTCAAATAAGAGAAGAGGGAAGAAAAATGCAAAGGAAAACAAAGGATGCAGAATAATAGATACAAAACAAAAGGCTGCAGCATTAAACTCCATGAACAAGCAAGTGAACCAAAGTGTATGATATGTTGTGTTATGGAATTGCAAACACTGTGGTTCACTGATGGATGCACATGACTCAACACAACATTGTACCCACAGAAGAATCTGGAATTTTTTCACACCTCAGAAGGTCATCAAGGCTTGGTGCCTTTTCATGTGTGTCATAAACTGTTGGGTCAAATTTATGCCCCTCGAGAAATTTTAAAAAAGTCAAATCAAATTTATCCAAAGGCATGTAAAATTAATTTGTTTGTATTGCTTTTTCATCTAGCTACTGTGAAATGATTGATGTCCAGAGAGAAATGACAAGTTTACCTTCAAGAAGTAAATGTTCTAGAAAATAATGAAGTTACATGTGCCTGAAAAGAAAAAGTGAAAAAAAAAAACCAAAAAAACCAAAAAACCCACTTTAAGTTATTAAATGCACGCTGAATATGATTTACAAGATACTGTCATCAGAGAACAAGAAAGATAAGAACAAGTAAGATAACTGTTATATATTAAATAAATTCTTGATACAGCAGCTGCAGTAAAATTTCCTTTCAAGGTGAAAAATTTTGCTTTTTAAAAAATAAACAAATGTGACAAGGAATATGTATCAAAAGCATGAAAAATTTTATAGTGAATGATAACATTTTATTTGTTTACTACATAGAAAAAGCTATTGCTTCTTTGTGTACTATTTCCAAGGACCACTGATTTTAAGAACAGACTTGAGTTGAAATGTAAGAGATCCAAATCAAATTGGAAGTCAGTCATAACAGAATACAACTTAAGTACGCTGATAAATAAAAATGCTTATAGTACAAGTATTTGTAAACAGAACTTTAGAGGTACAACAAAAACAAAACAAACATAAAATGAAGAGAACACCGTCCAGTATATGCAAATATAAACTTGAATGAAGAAAAAAGTGTTTGGTTTTAGAACCAAAAAAAAAAAAAAAAAAAAAAAAAAGAGGCCAGGTTATACTCTCAGTGAAGATCTTATAGCACATTTATTTTCAAAATTCAGGGTTAGCCAAAGAAAATAAAAATCCACATCCAGGTGACAATTTACAAAACACTGATCAAAAATACACTTTGAATTTTTTTCTGAAGATGAACTATATTACATACCCAAGTTATTTTTTTTTACCCAAACCAAGGTAAATGTGTTACTCCCATCTCTACCCTCATGCTGGAGATCTATTGATTCAAGAGTATCAGATAGAGGAGTTTAACAGTAAATGTGTGGTAAATTATTCACCTTATCAGGGAGTCCCTACTTACATCTGGACACAATATAGGTCACCTGCTGCATACAAAATATGGGTATGAAGGAGAAGCAGAAGATTAATTTGCTAGATACAGTGCCCAGACAGCCTTACAAATAGCATCTAATCATCTCAGGATTACTAAAAAATTTCATTATGATGTTTAAAGCACCAGGAAAAGAAAAAAAACCAAAACAAGAATCAAAATAGCAACAGCAGAGCCACAAACAAACAAAAAAAAGCCACAAAACTTCCCCTGAAAAAAACCCCAAAAATTTATTCACAGCAAAACATTTTGCAAAACTTGTCAGTTTTGGTGAAACATTCAAAGTACTGTTTGACAGCTTATCTGAAAGGGTAACTCAGTTTCAAGACTGATTTTTCAAAGAATGCCTCATCCTGTCAAAGAGAGCATCATGCAGTGAGGGTCCCCTCTGCTCTCTCTAGAAGAATGTACTTTGCAAACTCTTGGAAAGCTATGTTCCCTCTAACTTGAGACATTTGAGTTACTCTACTGCATCAGAATTACACATAAGGAGGATATGGAAACTCATTTAGCAAAATTTCAAAGAACACTAATTAGATTACAGCAAATTATTGTTTTTTAAAAAGCGTTCTCTGAACAATTAATGTTATAATTTTTTAGTTAGAACTTTTACAGTGGCACAGACCTTATTTTGACTTCTTAAGAGAGGAATGATTTAAGTTCTTACTAATGTACAATTGAAGATGATAATTTTATCTCTAAAACCAGCATGACATTATGTTCTGATAAATGATGTACTTGAAACAAAAAGATATGTCCTAGTATTTATTTATTTATTTGTTCATTTATTTGCTTGCTTTGAACTTGTGATTTAAAGCTGGTGTTTGGAGCTTTTAGACTTAAGGTTATTTGCAATGATCACACAGATATTATAGCATCAGAGCCCTCATGTGCATGGTAAGAATTAAATGTACTGGCAGTCACACTTGAACTGTATCCCCTCATGATTTTCTGGGAGATGCAGAAATAGCATGAGGGAGATGTTTGTTATTCATTCATCTGAGTTTTTAAAAAATTGTTTCTGCTTTACAACATGGGTTATGGTTGTGTGTGTGCAATAAAAATATTTAAAGAATTTTTACCATGTACAAAAAAAACAGGCCTGGGGCTATAAACGATAGAAGAAAAAGATTCTCTGCATAAATCCTTAATAGTGTGTAGAGTATCTCCAGAGAACCTACATAAAAATTAATGCATTAAAACTGCTTTCTTTAGTATTTAATTTACAGTATTTTTTTTAATTTATTCAAGGTTTGAGATTAGTTCTAGGAGATAAAAAGCCATATATAAGCCTTGGGAGAAAGAATTCCAACTGCTTGCAAAGGACAGGGAGTGATGACTGACTGATCTGACTTTCTAGAACAGCAAAGTTTACAGCTGTACTCTCCCAAGGGGTATATCTCAGGAGGAGAATTACAGAGCTGTACCACAGTATTTTAAAATTGTAAATTAAAACCTCTCATTTTTTACACAAGACAGTGAATGGTGCTTCACCCAGCTGGGTCCTGGGAGATTATTCAGAGTTGTTTCTTTAGTATAATCCTTTTCATTCTTCATTTGAATTTGCCACTCACTGGAGGGAAGCAGCAAATAAAGTATCAAGAAGGAAGCTTTCTAAATTTCTACTGAAAAGGTATGTTTGCTACATGTCCTGTGATTCCTTGATCTCCCTTTCCTCTAAGTAACCTGCTAAGGATTATAGAAATATAAAATCCCATAAGAAAAAAAAATACAAAACAGAATTCCAGAGAGACAAAGAAGGACCGAGGGATGGTGGTGGTCCATCTGGCTGAATGCAAATGTCTGCAGTGCAGACACCTCTGACACATCTATATTATTATTTACATATATTCCTTCTACAGTCAGTGGAGAGGAACAGCTAAGTCTAAGTGATGATTCATATTGTCTTACGTAGAAGTTAAAAATCCATGGAGTGTTATGTCCTGAAGTATTTATTTCTTGTCACTGGTTTTGGAGTCCACATACTAATCTTAGAGGGAAGTCTCTAGAATGCAAATGTCTAAGGATATGTGATATTAATTCAAAGAATATAAAATAAACTTCTCCAAGAAATTCTGTGTTTTCCAGTTCAGTTTAATACTAAACAAGTCAATTTTAAATTAATATACTAAATTCAAGCATATCTATGAGTGCTTAAATCAGCCAGTAGAGAATGTGGAAATACAAGATGTAGAGCAAAACTGGACTTAGATGCTGCAACACTTGAGGTGGAGACATGTTGATTTCACTCAGCTCTAAAAATGGAACCTTGTATAACATAAGTCCACAATACAGGAATATTTGTAAACAGATATAGGTAACTGTACCGTGGGAGTTCAATAAACCATAATTTGTTACAGTAAATTGAGTTATGTCTAATGAAATTAGATGTGGAGTTTTCAGAATATTCTGTTGAGTTATAAATGAATTTTAGATTAAAATCACATTTTTTGCTGAAGCATTTAAGACAGAAAATAAGTTTTAACAATTGAAGCATGAAGCAGGATAGCTAGCTTTGAATATGTTTTTAATTCATGATTGTGTTCAAATGCTACATGATCCTGTTCCAAGTCAAGTAAACAAAATGACCATGGATGTGATTAACGTCCACTGCCAGTAAATACAGGATCAAAAAGTCATAAGTATTTTGTTTTATGTCAGCATTACTCAATATATAATGAAGCTTTGCAGAATCATTCAAATTTTTTATTGTTCCTTAATTGAATCGTGATCAGCATTTCATTAAAAAAAATTAATTTTAAAGACACCTATTCAATATTCAGTCTCAGGCACATTATTTGCTAAACCTTTGGAAAAAAAACCAACACTGTCAGGCTTTAGTAGCTGATGTTTGTGTTTATATTTGATAGTCATTTATAATGTCTTTAACACTTTAACTGAAATTATATATAAATATTGGAAACCAGACTTCTTAAAAATCCCACGAATTATCTTAAAAATCACTCCCCAGTTAAGTTTGTTTGCAATAGTCCTCTGAAAAGAATGAATATAAATCTAGTCTTTAAGCTGAATTTGAAAGGAAACATCATACTGAAGGCCAACTCAGCATTATAATAGTGTGTATATTACAATATCATTTGTTGAATGTAGTCTCATACAGTGACTTCATTCAGCACTTGGCCCAAAAATAAGAACCTTTTAATTTATTCAGTTATCCAACATAGTTTTAGAAACATATAGACTATAAAACCAGTGTGATGCCAGATCTTTGCCATTTTTATTCAGAAATGGATAATTATATTTGCTTAGTAATGTGTTTTGAACCTTGAGAATCCTTATACCAATTGCATAAGTACTTTAAAAATTTAGAAGAGTGACAATAGTATTCTTATTATTCATGACCGTCATAATAAAATACAGAAGACCAAACTGATTTTTTGTACAAAATAAAACACATGGGTACAACAAAAGGAAGAGCTGGGTCTTACCCTTGTGTTGCAATGACCCCATGAAGTGCTACAGGCTTGGGAAAGAGTGGCTGGAAAGCTGGTAGAGAAGGACATGGGGCTGTTGGCTGAACATGAGGCAGCAGTGGGCCCAGGGTGGTGAAGAAGGCCATTGGCATCCTGGTCTGTATCAGCAATGGTGTGGCCAGCAGGGCCAGGGCAGGGATTGTCTCCTTACTCGGCACTGGTGAGGCCACACCTCAAATGCAGGGAGTTCTGGGCCCCTCTCTGGAATAAGGACATGGAGGTGCTGGATTGTGTCCAGGGAAGGGCAATGGAGCTGGTGAGGGGTCTGGAGCACAGGTCTGCTGAGGAGAAGCTGAGGGAGCTGGGGATGTTTGTCTGGAGAAAAGGCAGCTCTGTGGGGATCTCATTGCTCTCCATAAGTAACTGAAAGAGGGCTGTAGCAAAGATTGAGCTCTTCTCCCAGGTAAGTCATAGCCCAAGAAGTAACAGCCTCAGGTTATGCCAGCAGGGGTTGAGACTGGATATTAGCATAAAATTCTTCCCTGGGAGTGTGGTCAGACATTCTAGCAGGCTTACCAAAGAAGTAGCGGAATCACCATCCCTAGAAGTGTTCAAAGTTTTTTTGGATGTGGGACTTGAGGACATGTTCAGTGGAGAACATGATGGTACTGGGTTAAGGGTTGAAACTCATGATCTCAGAGCTCTTTTCCAGCCTCAACAATTGTATGATTCTGATGTTTGGGTTATGTTAACCCACTTTTTCTTGATGAAAAGACAGAGATCTGTTTGGCATAATCTGTAACTTCTCATCTCTTATTGGAAAATGTTGTAATCAGACGTATTGTGCCTACAGCATTGTTTTAAAAATAATTTTCTCAAGAGAAGTTCTAAGCTTTCAATTTTGGGTATGTGTTTGGACTTTGCCATTATCTCTAAAAAATGTGCTTTAGACTAATGTCATGCACTACCAAAATCTGAGTTGGAAGTAAAGTTAGGTTTCTTCTTTCTGTCTTGTGAATCTGAAATTTGAAAATAGTAACTGCAAGGCCACATATTTTTTAGAAAATACTGAGAGCTGTTGTTTTGAAAAAATGGCAATCAGTTGAAGTATTATTCATATATTAAAAGCTCTATCAGGAAAAACAAAAAATAATTTTTAAAAATTATTAGACTTTTCATCATTTCAGAACATAATCCAAAGTGGAAAAAAAAATTTGTGTTTTTTGTCAAGGATAGGTAAATTATATCTGATTTATTATAACATATTCATAGAAATTTTTCTTATAAGAAGACAGAAACAAAACAATATGACATTGTAAAGTTTATAATTACAATATTAGAGATCCATTATACATCCTCAGGCACTAATGTTGTACACAAGCATGTCTTCCTAATTTTATTTCAGGTTAAGAAGGGAAAAATGGACACTTATCAGGCAAAATTAATCAGAAAATTTTAAGACATCTACATTAAGGCAAGATTAATTATGTCCTGAAAATATACCATCTCATTTATTTTGTTAACCATTAAGGCAGCACAGGGATTTTAACTCAGATGTATTTGACTGAGTAATTTCTTCACCTTTGCATCAATATAATATTTTGGCATATCTATGACTGCCTTAGCAACAGCACAGCCAACTACCCACAGCTAAAGGAGGTCACTTTTATGGCTTCTATTTCCAGAGATACTAAGAAGCAATACATCAGTTCTCTCATCAAGATCAACATCTTCATCAACTTTTAGTAGCTAAACTGATGATTCAGCCACTGACTGAATTCATTGAATCACAATCATTCATGGACTAGCAAAATGAAAAATGTTTAATAAGCCAGGATGCTAATATGCTGCTAAATTTTCTGGATTCATTTTCCAAGTGTGTGCACTTTGAGTTCATTAGGGCTGAGGTAGCTCTTTTACTTTCCAAATATTGAAAGTTACCTTGAACTTTCTGCCTTGAATTTAGAATTCAGCCCACTAGATGAACTTGCATGATCTACTTTCCTGTATTATAATGTCTTCATAGAAACAGCATGCCTCATGTAGAAGCAAGACTTCATTTAGACATGGGGTTTCTAGGTTCATTTTGATAAATAGTGGCATTATATTTATTTTTACATTATCTTGTAAAAACCACTGAGGCACAGCACAAACATCTGTTGATTTCTAATGGTGGTAGCAGGTGTCCTGTGGCAGGTAGGCATAATGATTTAAGGACAGAGATGGTGTATTGTCAAGGTGCCATTTCCAGTGATACTATAATGTACTACTACCTCAGAGCTGATGGACTTCTCCTTTAAATCAAGCCTAATATTTTAGTTTTATCCTAATTCACATGAATTCTCCTCTTATTGCTGACATTTTAATTGCTGGTTTCTCTCTGGAATGGAATATTGCTGTGGATGAACCCTTTAGAGGGATGTTTTTCTGAGGACTTGATATCTTAATTATAAACATGGTGAAACAAGTCACTGATACACAAAAAAACTACTTGCAAATGAGTTTTCCTTCATTTAACTAGAAGTAAATCCCAAGCTTTATTACATTTCTAAGTCAGTCCCCAGATAAAGATGCTACCCACAGGCTGCTATGAGAAAGGGTGGGGACAAGGGCACACATCAATTGATTGCTCTCAGGGGACTGGCATCATCTTTTCCTTTATTAGTTTCTAAATAGCTAAAATCCTACTGTTTGTAGTAAATTGATAGTCATCTAAAAAGATTTGTCAAGAGGACAGTCAGAGCAACAAACACACCAGTAGAGGAAGGTCTTAGCATACATCACCATCTACTGACATCCTTATCAGTTTACCAGAGAGCCAGAACAGCTGGGCAAGAACAAGTGTGAGGCTCTCCAAGGTTGTCTTTGGAGCTCTTAGCCCATAAAAATTAATTTTATTGGACAGAGATGTATAGAGCAATCTTAAGCTGCATGACTAGTAAGAAACAGAGTTAAAAAGCTAAGATCGCAATATTAGAATCACAGTGGAAAAATAAATAACAATTTGAAATTCTTTGCAATCATAAGCAGCCATTTTAATTTTTTGTTTCTATAACATACAGAATCAGATAATTATGTGATATTTATTTAATTTTGGTTTTAGGTATTGACCATGTAAATCCAAATGTTTATGCATTAGCAACATATCTCATATGCGCAAGGGATAGAATTACTGCTTGTTTGCCTGAAATTTGAGACATTTTACTTTGTATTGAAGTATTCTAGAGATGCCTACTTCTTTGACTGACACTGTGGGGAAAATCTGTTGTTTAGACAAGGTGAAAAATCTTTACAACTTGACAGCTGAATCTAATCTTTAATCATTACATCCTGATGTTTTTATAACGCAAATTAAAGGGAAAGATATTACAATATTGGTAGTTTATAAAATTTATGATTGTGTTGAAATAAAGGCATATTGTATTAATGTAGAGTTTAGATAAATTTTGAAAAGTAGTTTTCATTGATGTAATTATGTTTATTGGTCTCAATTTTATCTTAAAAGTTAATTTTTTAAGCTTCACAAATAAACAACCAAGGAGTGCAATATCAAATACAGGCGGACAAAAATTCTAGTCAGAAGGATAAATAAGACTTTTCAGAAACACTGACAAAAACATACGAGACTAAAAATCCAGAAATTCAGGTCAATATTTAGAAAAACATACATTAATCAGGAGATCTACACAAAAAAAATATAGAAGTAGAATAGGCTAAAAATAAAGTGCTTAAACGAGGAATTACTACATTTTATAAATACTAGATTTAATAAATACAGTTTTTAAATATGATTTTAAAATAAAAAGGTTAATTTTATAACAAAATTTAGGTTATGATTGTGTAATAGGTTTCCTACAGGCACTCTTACATATGCAAAATGTGCATAAATTAAAAATTTTTATGAATCCAGGCTTTTGGTTCAGTGTATAGATCATTGGGTAAGCCACAGTTGTTTGAGGCTTTTTTGACTATTTTCTTGTATTGCAATGTCTTTTTAAAATATATTAGATATATTAGAACACATGTAATTATATTTTCTCAGATATATCTGTTCTTTGTTCATTACTGGACTGGTGTGACTTTAGTAGTCATCAGCAAAATTCCCAGTTACTGCAAGATGGAAATGAGGGAAGGCTTAATCTGTTACTCTCTCTTGAACATAGCTGTTGTACGTTAATAGTATCATTTCTTAATTTACAATATTTTATTGACTGTTTGTATTGGTTTAGTTATTTAATGGATTTGAAAAACCCACCAAATTACTCCAAATGCAGGCATATTTACTACTGAATAATAAAAGCCCTTAGAATATGCAAACTCTTGTGTGGTTGGAAAAAATATCTATTCAGCTAACAACTTCGTTTATTGTATAAAGTGAAAGCAATTAAAATTAATTGTATTAATTTTTAAGTAGAACAGAGAGAGAGGAAAACAGGTAGACAAAAAAAAAAAAGAGCCATACAATAGACTGCTCAGCTACTTATTATCCTGAGCTGCTTCTCCAAATCTGTTTGTTACTAAACTACATCTTATTTTGACACGTAATCCTCTTAAGAATTGATCCCCCTTGTAAATGCAGCTCACTTCAGAATGTAAGCAAATTGGTTTGCAAGGATTGATTGATAAAGGGAAGCATGCATTCATCATGCACCACAGTTGCCCGTAATAAAAATGTGAAGGGATGACATATTCCTCTGTCTACACCTTCCTTGAACTGGTCAAATATTGGTCTGGTTTAGCAAATGCAAATTGTATTGCAGTAGCAAAACAAAATTAAAAAGAATGATTAATTTAACATTTAATTTGTAGCCTTACCCAAAATAAGCACTGTGTCTTTTTAAGAGAATATTATTTAGGTAAACCTTAAACACCTTGCTTATCTTCTTACTCCTAAACAACACTTGTAAGTCTTACAGTCTTTCAGATCAAGTACTGAATTTTGTTATGGGGAGTCTATGAAAGTTCTACTTTTTGAGAGAATACAATTTCTCATAGGAATCCCCTGACACTTTCATACATGACTCTTCAGAAAGTAAAGACTAAATTAAGCTGCAGGTTCACTGCTATGGTAATTATTTGTGGTATTCTTAAACAGTATAAGACACTGATACTATGTGAAAATTTTATTCACTAGTCATATCCTTCAAGAAAGTATATAAAATAATTCAGCTAAAAAAAAGAAAAAAAGTTTAATTAATAAACATTTTTTATTACAATTTTTTTTTTCCATAAGATGTATTTCTTCCCATTTTTCATAGACTTGAATGCTCATCAGATAAGTAAAAGTAGAGTAGGTAGAGTAAGCTGAACAAACACAGCATGTCTGGGCATCTTCAGTGTGCAAATTTGGGGCAAAAAAGGGTGAGGTCCAAGCTCAACAGATCAGCTGCTACAGAGCTCAGCATCATCTGGGAGCAAGTGACAGCTGCTTTCCTGTAGACAATAATCTCCTTTATGTGAGACAGGAATCCTTATGAGAAGTAGTAAAAGAGGAAGGATTTATGAGAACTTTTTAAATGTGTAAGAGTCTCCCTAAAGTAACATCATCTGAACAAGGAAAATCTTCTCACACTCAAAGGCAGGGATTTGGGGCTGCTATTGAGCCGTGAAATCAGTGTTAGAGGACTGTGATTGTGTATCAATCACAGCTCCTTGCAGAAAGTTGTGGATTGCATCTCCCAGTAAATTCTGATGTCAAAAGTGGCTGAGGAGTCCTAAGAACCCTGGAAGACTCCCAGGATCTCTTGCCTCTTGAATTATTCTCTTTTTAAAATTAACACCCAAGCACGTACCAAGACTCTGTCATTTCTTTTTATAGTGTCTTGGAATTGAGTCATGGTACAGATTACATAAAATAAGTAACATTCACTTGAAGAGTTGAAAGACTCAGATCCTGTCATTGACCAACTCAGTTTAGACACAACTTTTGCTGTTTGTAGCCACCAGGTCTTGTTACCAGAACTATTTCACATGAGTAAGATACCAATATCAGATGTATGGAAGGGTTTTTTTCATCCCTGAAGAGTGATGGTTTGTGCTTCTGTTGATGCTTGCAGGTTTTCTTGCAAGAAATTCTTTTGATCTCTTTAGTAATTCTGGATAAAATCCTTTCCTTAGCAAAGGAGATGTTTGCACTTTTTAAACAAAAGAAAAAAAAAAAAAGCACAAACCCAAAACCAATCAACAACAACAAAAAAACGACTACAAATACTCCCATTAAAATGTGTTGTAAAAAAGGTGTGGTGCTTCCAGCCATCATATACATGATCTAGAGAGAGAGAAAAAAATGTATTAAAGCTATATCATTTGAGTTTGACCATATCACGTGTTCAGATGTGACATTCAAGTTCCTTGTTCAAATATAACCCCGCTAGTAAAATCATGCCTCAGAGACTCTTTTGCAAAGGAACACACAAAACCCTCATCTACACAAATATAGCAATTTATACAGATATTTCTTAAAAATGCAGAAGTTAACAGACTGGCATTTAAAATTGCATACAGAAATATTAACCATAATAAAGTCACGGATTTTATAGCTATTTAGTTCACTAAATACTGCATTTTTTCATGTAGAATAAGTGGGACATGTAAGCACCATATATTACCTCTTCTTCACTACAATATGTCTTTGGCATCCTAGTCCTTTGTAATTCTATGCATTTGTTTTGACTAACTAGGTGGGAATATGAAGGTAATTACAATGAAAACAAATGCTGGTTTATAAATACAGACTTTGAATGTAGGCTGAACCAGAGATACATTATATGCTGTATCCATGGGTGACTGACTCTCTTGCATGGTACATTAGGTAATGAGCTGCTTTTAAAGCACTGAGCCACAACTGCCTCGACCAATTGTATAATTTATATTTTTCCACCTGGACTACATGCAAAAAGAACTCTTTTGCTATTATAGAAATCCATCAACTCTGAAGAGGAGAAAAGTACAGGTCTGGAGAATCAGACTTTCTTCTTAAGAAGAAAGGGTTATTGGGAGCACCCCTATACAAGTAAGATTAAGAATTGCAAAGTTAGTGAAAACCCTCATGCTTTCATGGGTAAAGCATAGGTGTTTATGCCAACGACACTGATACTCAAAAAATTATTCTTTATTATATTTTGATTTTTCCTTATGAGCCTTAGGCTATCCTCCTAAACCCATTTTTGTTCTAATACCAGTTCCTTTTACAATGAGATTTCTGGCCATTTTCCACTATTATGTATTCTGCCAATATTGGACACATCTTGGTTCTGCCATCTTTGGAGCTAACATTCAAGCAGCTGACTCTGTTGCTAGGGCATGCTGTAGCCCCCTCCTCTCCAGATCACAAAAGTCCAGTGTATTAATTTTTTCCTCCTTAGCCATATGGTTAAGGCTTGATCATCTTGACAGATTTCCACTGGAGTTTCTTCAACTTTCCAGGCCTCCTCTTCCAGGCCTTCTGAGCAGAAGAGCCTTCCATCCGTTTGCTAGCCATACTCCTAATGAAGTACCATGGGATGCACTTGCACTTACTGTGGCAAGCGGTTCATCCCATTTGCAATGAGGGAACTGTTGGCTCATACTCGGCTCTGTGTCCTCTGTAACTCCCAGGTCATAGTCAGCCACCAGCTCCTTAGACTGTATCAAGGCTGTGTTTCTCCTTACTGAAATGGTACCCACAGAGGTCTCAGAACAGAATTTCTGCTTACATTAAGCAAGAATTTTAGTGTAGTCCTTTCTTACCTACCCTAGTTTCCTCCTCTCATGCTTTGTGTTTATGTCTTAGTCCATAAACAAGGCCCCTGGTTTTTCAAGGTTTTCTGCTTCTCTTTGTCCACAGTGGAACTGTCGGGATCATTAGTTTGTCAGAGTGACCCCAAGAAAAGTTCCAAAGTCTGTTTTCCCTGCCCGGCGCTTAAAGAAGGAGTCAGAGCTCTTCATCTCTCGGTCTTAACGTTGTTTATTTTATCTTATCTATAAAAAATTTTTCTCCTGCCCTGCCGAGGTCAGCTCAGCAAGACACTCCGAGGCACTCTGCCTGCCCCCGGGGTGGTGTTATGTCTTTATACTACAAACTGCGTGTGCAATGTTTACAATTACTTCCCAACGCCCATCACCTATGTTAGACAGTGAGCTTCTACTCTAAACCAATCTAAAAGTGCCAACATCACTACAGAAGATGGAGGCTAAGAAGAAGAAAGAGAAAGGCTGGACACACCCAGTTCCCTCCATCTTGTCTCCATAACCCCCCTGTACCAAAATCCCAAAATGCATATTTCACCCTGTGATAACTTCACTAATATTCTACTTAAACTGTTGTGGCTTGCTGGTGTTCATATAAGGTTGGTAATTTGCTCCATGGGCCATAATCAAATCCACAGAGGCATTTTGGGCTCTGTGCCAGGGTCACTGAGACCCCTGGCTAGGGTCTTGGCTGCTCAGGACAGCCAGAGGGATGTCCTGAGTCCCGACATGGAACGACTTATTGATGAGTTCTTTAATAAAACATATTTTTTTATAAAAAAAAAAAAAGAAGAAAAAAAAATCAATATAACATCATCCGCTTTCCTGGATAACCTTGTTCTTTATGGTTACTTGTCAGAGAGTAATCCCAATTAGACCTAGAAATTCCCTAAATAAGCCAGATTCTTCTGTCGTGAAGTTCAGAATCCTCACTCCTCTGCTTCCTTCCCAAGACCCTCTTAAGATCCTGGGCTCCATCGTCTCATGGTTTCTGAAGCCCAGACCAAACAAGGTACATTCACCACCAGTTTAGGAGTAGCAGGTCAAGAACAGCATTATGCTCAGAAGGTTCTTCTAGCATACACACCGGTATACTAGGGCTATCTAGACACTTCTGGAGTCAGGTAAGGGTCTGTGACCTGGACAATTACAACAATGAATTTTAGAAAGCCTTGTACAAAGCCCCTTCTCACAGAATCACTTAATATCCTGAGTTGGAAGAGGTCTGGGGGGTTCTTCAATTCTTGACTCCACATAGGTCAACCTAAAAGTAAAACAAACTGTGTAAGAGCCTTATTCAAATACTTCACAAACACCAGCAGGCCTGGGGCCATGACAACTTTCCCAGGGAGCTTGTTCCAGTTCTTTTTCCTCCCTCTCACTGAAAATCTTTTTCCTAATATCCCATCTGAACTTCCCCTGGCAGTTTTAAGCCATTCAATCACATTCTATCACCAGAAACCAGAGAGAAAAGATCAGCACTTCCCTCTCTCACACACTTCAGGAGAAAGCACTGACACAACTCCTCAGTCTCCTCTTCTCTAAGCTGAATATGCTTCTTAGGAAAGTAGTCTGGAACCAATCCTAATTTACTTCTTTTGTAATATCCCTAGGATTGATTCCTTCTGATCTCTACTCAGTGTGGACTTAGGACTAATTCTACATTGTGCATAGTCAAGGCAATGTGAGGGAAAGTCATTCCAAACAACATTCCTCAGCACCAGGCAGCTCTCCCCAACCTCCATTTTTTTAGCAGTAGACCTGCTTTTCTGATCTGGGCTGAATGGCAAAGCTAAAACAGTTTTGTCTGTGCAGTGCTGTGTCAGAAAACACAGTAACAGACATAAAGGACTTGGCACTTAATATTTACCTGCTATTCAGATATCATAGGATCATGTTTCTGTGAGATCCTTGAAAGATCTTAAGTTTTGAATATATCTACTACCTATGAGTAGAATGAGACATTTGTTTACATCCAATTTTTTTAAGAAAGGATACTTTTGAAAAACCTACAAAGTTTAAAGCTTGTATTACCCAGAACATTTAAATGCGAGGAACTCTTTCAAGCAGGTGTATTTTGATTATTTCCTTTGCAAGCTTACTGAGAGTGGTTTAAAAATACATGCGGCTTTGTAGAAGCTGATCCTTATAAGCATAATTCATAAGAAACAGATGACAGGATTCATTGTCCAAGTGTAAACCTATACCTATATGTGACACTTTGCTTTTTTCAATAAAAAAAATTTAATAAACTAAATTTGCTTAAAGATATCATTCTATACTTTTGGAGCTAAAACCATCAGATAATAGCGTAACTACTTTCATATGAAGTAAAAAAAACATTATCTTCCTTTACAGGTGGTGAACTGAGAAACTTCAAAGAAGCTTTCTATCTACAAAAGCCTAAAGTTCACTTCTCATGTGATCATTATCTATACACACAAAAAAAAAAAAAAAAAAACCAAACCCAAAAACAAAAATAAAACAAAATACCAAACCCAACAAACCTCATTTTTTCTTTCACCTATTTTAAGGCACAGACATTTTGTTAAACCTGGAAAAATGCTTGTCCTGGGTTGACTATATGATGCTTTTATCCCAAATCGTCTCGTCTGTTTATGCTGAATAATAAGTTTTGCACCTTTAAGCCTTGTTCCAGAGAGTGAAAGGGGGAGAGAAGAGCAAGTAGTTTGTTTTCAGACACTGCACTCACTCGTCCACATTCCTGCTCCTGGACTGTGTTGTCTGCAGATGGACAGACAGCAGGACAGAGCTCTCCTTTGCTTTTAGTTAGTTTTAGCTAGCTGAGGCAAAGAAGTTCCCTAGACTGTGTTTTTTTTTTCTTTTTTTTCCCTCTTCTTTGGACCTGTTCAAACCTGCTCTGGACTGAGCACCCAGGGGAGCACCGGCAGCTGCACCTGCGGCCCACTGGGCCGGGCCTGGCCTGGGACATTTCCAGCGCTGGAGGGACTGATCAGAGACTGAGTGAGCTGAGCTGCAACCTGGGGACAGGGTTTTCTCAGTGTCATCTCTTTTGGAGAGGCAAGGGGTTTTAATGTTCAATATTGTTAGGTTTTATTGTTTAATAAACAGGTTTTTTCCACTTTTCTCCAAGGAAGTAGTTTCTCCCGGACCGGTTAGGGGGAGGGGCCGACTGAATTGGCTTTCCTACAGGAGCCCCTTTGGGGATTCTCTCCCAGATTTGCTCTGAACCAGGACAATGCCAAAAGAAAAAAAAAAAAAATCATGTAGATATTCAAGGAAATATCTATGCTAAAGTGTCTAAACATTCATGAGTCATGAATTTGACTCATAGTATTAGCACAGCTTTAAATGAAGATAAATGGAGCATCTGAAAACCATCACAGAACATTAACGTGTACTTATGAACTGTTATCTTACTTTGAAAAAAAAAAATTGTATATATTAATGGTTTTGACACAGATTTGTGCTTCTGCTTCACCCGTTTCCATAAGTAACTACTTCAAAAACTGCTATCAGAAATATAAAAAAGAGTAGAATGCAAGCATGAGGAGACAACAGCCAATGCTAAATCTCATTTAAATATTAACAGTATTTTTTTTTTCTTTCAGTTATGTACTCTAATTATCTTTCAGTATAAAGTACGATCCCCTGTCTGTTTTTCATTTTAAAATGTATTAAGAACAAAAACCCCCTATATTTGGAAAAAAAAAAAAAAAGCCAGGCAAGATAGCATGGAGCCATTGTTATTATGGTAAATTGCAGTCCAGTATTCCTGAAGAAAAAAAAGAAGAAAAATTTATTAAAAACACTGAGACAGAGTGAAAAATCTCCCTAAATAGAAATTCCTTTTGAATTAGGTTAAAAGTCTGAAAAGGTAAAAAGTCTGTCAGCCAAAGCTGAAGGGAAAACTGCAGGACGGAGATAATGAAGAGACATGAAGAGACTGATAAGGAAATCAGAGACAAAAGCAAGGCCAGGACAACTTGACCAAGGAATTCTTTTTGATAAAGAGGAACTAGGCAAATGTCACTCGGAAGTCCATAAAAATGAATATGTATGAGCCTATTGTGAAACTGTATGCATATGTATTTGCAAGGGAGATAAAAGGAGATCTGAAGTTCTCTTTGGAGGTACACATGTCTTTTTAGTATCTTTGAGGTATGCATGCGTCCAGCGCTGCAATACATACATACCGGTTCAACAACTTTTACAAAGTTGTGGGGGTTCTCTTCTTTTCTCTGCAAAACCACACAAAGCTTAAATTGTAGTCATTCTTGCTAGTTATGACATTTAACTGGCAATTTTTCTATTAGGGAAGTACATATACACAGAGATGCCCACAGTCACGCACACACACACACAGTCTCACTCCTATGAGTTTAGCAAAGACCAAGCAACGTTTAGAAGCATCAAGCTGTATGAAACATTGCTTTTAGCTGCTCCTCTCCTCAGCAGTTCTCAGCAGTGTGTCAGAGAATACTCTCATTAGCTGAGCTGGAGGGTTATTAAACCCAAATTAAGAAGAAAGAAAAGGAAGATGACAGCAGAGAAACAAAACACACACAAGAGAGGAAACCCGGATTTCCTTTTTTACCCTTCGGACATTTACCTGAGTACTCAGTGTGTGAAAAGGTAATTGTGTTTTAAAGACCGTGTTACACACCTGATGCTAGATACTGTGAATCTGGGGTAGAGCACACAGTGTATGTATTCTGTGCAAAGCTAAGGATTTAGCTGACATTTCTGGGCGTCATCTAGATTCACATCTCTGGTTCCTTTTGGTTAGGTTATTGCTCAAGCTCTTTCTTAATGGTGCTATGTTGGATCTAAGAAAATTTTAGGGGATTTCAAGTTATAGATGCTATTCAGTTAATGTATCGCTGCTCAGTTCTTTTACTCCAAGCTGTGGAAGGACAGAATGTAAGAAAATAGTGCAGAAGGTAATCTCACCCCTGAGGAGTTGCAGCTGCACTAATCACCAAAGATTAAGAACAGGCCTGCCCTTAATAGGCCACAGCTGTGTCCAATAAGAAGATGAGTGCTACAAAAGAGTGGGTTAACTGGTTCAGGAGAGGGTTGGAGTTTGGTGGCTGTACTGTGAAGAAGAAAGAGTCAGTGCTGCAAGGAGATGCCCATGTGGAGTCACTGAGGAGGTATGGGACTTGTGAAATATGATGACAATAACTGGTGAGCCTGACATAATTCTGATGTAATCCCATGGTGATTTGGGTAGAGAACTGTAGAGAAAGCAGTAAGGATGTGATTCTGATGTCATCCTGTGGTGGTTTGGGAAAAAGGGCTTTAATATTAAACTGACATGATCCTGTGGTGATCTGGGTAGAGACCTGCAGAGAGAGCAGTAAGGAGGTGATCCTGTGATGGTTTGGGAAAAAGGACTTAAATATTAAGTGATGTGATCCCAAGGTGATTCAGGAAGATGACTGCAGACCTAAGAGAAATAAGATGGTGGAGTCAGGAAGACCAAGAGCCTGAGGGCCTAAAAATCTAAATGAGCTATAGCCAGGCAGACCTGGGAGCCTAGAAGTCAGGACAATGGATGAGATTCCACCCCCAAGAAGAGGGGTGTTGGATATGAGGAGCGGATGCTACACACTTCACTTATTTGGTGCATTGGAGCAAGCCCTGTGCCCCCTGCCAAGGTATGGCTGCAGTTCAGAGGGGACCCAGGATGATGCCAGGTTTCCCTGAATGGCAGAGTGTGCAGCAGGACACAATGAGAAAGTCGCTGCTACATGAGCAGACAATATGTAAGAGAAGCCCTCTAAAACTGTATAGTGGCCGTCTCCACAGTAACCCAATGTGATTCGGGATTGGGCTGTAGGACGAGGTGCAGCCAGAGATGGAGCCCAGCATAGCATTGAGAGCAGTAGGGGATGCTGCCTGGTCTGGACCTGACAGATTTTGACACCTGGAGTACAGGTGAGCAGCTGGGGACACAATGGGAAATAACATAGCAAGGGGAGAACAAATTGTTTCATCTACATGGAAAACAGAGCAGGGCAAAAGAGGCTTGCAGTGACCAACTAATACAGCAAAGAACTGGAATAGGAAGAAGAGAATTATTAAAACAGCAGTGGGAGCTGGGGACAGAGTAGCTCTATCATTCAATATGTTGTATTCATTTGCTGATGAAACGTGCATTTTGTTTGTGAATTGCAACTATTAATCTTTGATTAGGCATAAGTGTCAAAGTTTATATTCCGTAAGCATAAGTACACTTGAAAAATACTGGATCAATGTTGTTAAAGTTCTATAGCCATTGATAAAATTATGTAACTGTTGATTTGTTACTAGCCTAATATATAGCCTTTAGCTTACTCTTGTGAGTTGCCTTATAAAGTTGTACGGCTATGGATATTGTCAATGTTCTGGAAGTGTAAGTATAAGAGTTTCTGATAATATGTAATGTAAGTTTGGGTAATGAATCAAGGTCAGTGAACAGACACATTCCAAAATTAAATAGAGATTACACAAAAGATATTTGTACTGGCTTTGCTATCTTTTGCAAAGGGTCCTGCAAAAGATAGTAAACAAAATGTTACTTTATGAAAAGACTTAGGTTGATGTTCTACACTGTGAAAAGCAAAATTAAATCAGAACTTAGAAAAGTATGTTCCTACTGTGACATGTTGCCTGAACATTTCTATACTGTTAGTCCTAAGTGCGAAATGTGAATATGTTATAATATCAATTTACTCAAACATATCTTTTTAGCGATGGTCTATTTTAGAGATGCTGCAACTTTGTAATTAAAAGAAAAGGGGGAATTGTGGAAGGATAGCATGTAAGAAAAAAGTGTAGAAGGCAATCTCACCGCTGAGGAGTTGCCGCTGCACTAATCACCAAAGATTAGAAACAGGCCTGCCTTTAACAGGCCACAGCTGTGTCCAATAAGAAGACCAGTGCTACAAGAGAGTGGGGTAGCTGGGAGAGTGGGAAGAGATGGAGTTTGTTGGCTGTGCTGTGAAGAGCTGCCCATGAGAAGTCACTGAGAAGGCATGGAACTTTTGAAATATGATGACAACACCAAGCTAAATTACAGTTTCTGGATAGTTGTGATCAGTAGATGCTCTATTGAATTATGCAGTTAGAATTAATATTTAACACATTGTTTTGCACAAGCTAACGTTATTTTAGGGGTTGTTGTTGTTCATAAAATATTATGTCTCCTTGGATTAAAAAGATAGGCTACAATGGCTAACATTGACATTAAGCCTTGGTATCAAGAAATGCTTTCTTAGTTGATGATGCCACAGCCAGTAAAACTAGTGTCAGCATATTAGTTTAATTTTGTGATATACCCCAGCTTTAAATAATGACAAAGCCATTTCTGTCAAAAGAACAGTCCTTAAGAGCAAACAGGCATCTACTGAGAACAGATAGGCTGATTCATGATGACTGACAATATCCATCTTAAGTAGGCTTGAAATCTCAGTATTTTTCACCTTGGTATGAGAAACATTTCCTTCTTGTAGGAGATTTGTCTATCTAACAATCAGAAAACAAAAAGTGACTCATCAGATGGCAGATTAACTGGAAGAAGGATCATTTTGTTCTGAATTACAAATCAGGATTAGTTGCTGATTATTCTGTGATTGCAGCAGATATAGAAAGAATTATTCTTTATTTTAGGAAAAAGGTCAGACAGGATTTATTTTTTAATATTTCCCTTCCATAAAACTGGTAGTCATCTTCAACAGCAATACCGACTGGGGTCGGAGCATTTGTCTGTGCATTTTTAAGATCTAACAAGGAAAGTGTTGCCAGGATGAGGCACATTAGAAGGAAATCCCTAAATATACAAACATTAGCTTTGCTGATCTAATTTCTTATTATAGAAATGCTGCTCCATTAGGGAGAAAGAGAGGAAGAAGTGCAAACTAAGGGGTCTGGTTTCAATGCAGAGTAAAGAACAACTTCCAGAGTAATCAAAAGCTTTAAAGATTCAGTGATTTTTCATGATAGAAAAGTGAACATCAGCTACTTCCATATTTCATTCCATCTTTTATACAAGCTTTCTAGCTCGGTAGATCAAACATTTGGTTCTCCATCGTTTGTTCAGTGTTATGCACATTTTAACAGCGTCATTGCACAGTACAGAAGTTACTGTTTTATGAAAGGGAAGCAATTTATTTGTGTTTAATGCACATAGAATAAGTCATCAGAGGGCTGCAAAAAATCGTTTGGTACATCAAACACTTGCAAACACTTCAGCATGTTGCAATCTTTTCCACACTGGCAATAACTATTCCACTTTGGGGCTTCAGCAGACTTTAACACACTTGGGCAAAATAGAAGTTTGAGGCCATGTTTCTGATGAGACAATAGCTTTCATTAATAAATAAATTATAATAGTTATTTTGTGCATGTAATTTACAGCCCATAATTTTCCAGTTTACGTAATTTTAAAAATTGGCTGCTCTGTCATGAGTAGTGATTTTGTGTACTACAATTTTCATAGTCTTTGCAAATGATATTCATAATGGGGTGTGATGAAAAGCAAATATTTCGAATCCTACTGTCCACTTATTCACATAATAAATAGGATTTTGTAGGAGGCCAGAAGAACATTATACTCTATCACCCTGTATTTTAAGGACTTTGGTTTGATTGTAAAAATCATGTGCAACAAGTATTGTGTGTCCATTATTATTATTTAAAGTATAATTCCTTTAGTTATATATATATTTTTTAATTTGTTACAATTGCTACAAATAATGGTCCCCTTAATTTATCCAATAATTTCCAATAATTACAGTGTTTAACAGGGTCCAGAAAGTTATTAATTAAATTATATTAAAAATTATTTTCTTCATTTATTCACTGGGTTTTTTCTTCTCTTTCTAATATCAAATTTCACTAAAAGAAAACAGAAACAAAATACTATATGTATTGCCAAGAGTATACTCAAATACACCTTAGAAAAATATTTTCAGTTTGTTAACTTTGCTTTTGATATTTTAATGCTCTCCAAAAGTGAATTGCCATTAACATCACATATTAGAAATCCATTATCAATAAATATTACCAAGGGCAAATAACTTTACTTTGCTGAGGAAACAAATAGGGAAAGAGTGATATAAAGCAAATTTCAAAAGTTTAGTACAGTAAAAAATATAATATTAAGAGAAAACAAACAGCATGTTAAAAGTTTAAGAACAAAGTCAGGATTTATACAGAATCAGATTTTTTGTTATGATAACTGTTTCAGAATAGATGTATTTTCTGATATTTGATATTTCAGAAGTTCTTAGACACAAAAATCATAATTGTGAACAGAAACATTTATTAAAAATTTTGAGGTTTTTCTATCCTTCTTTAGATCTTCAGAGAGTGGACCTTTAAAGAGAGAGAAATGCTTTGTTTCATCATAGAAAGCTTAAAATTTTGGCTTCTGATGTAATTATGACAGAGAATAACTAGAACTACAATATCTCTGTTTACTGGAACACCAGGTATTTAATTGTTTTTTTTCCATGTGCATTTCCTTTACTGTTTTTTTGATTAATTGGTTATTAAAATTGAGAATAATCTTGGGTTTAGTAGTTGGGGAACTTAACAAAAATCAACCTCATAAATGAGAACTTTGGCTAGATATCACTCTAACATCTAAACAAGATTAAAGCATACATATAAACACTCTTTCTTCTCAAGAATAAGTAAAAATTTAGACTTTAGTGTAAATTTGTGATGTATTTGGTATAATCATACCTTTTTTTTTTCTGTTTTCCTATTCTCCTGAGAAGGATGAAAGGGATTGAAAAAAATGTGTCGTTTACTGATCTATTCCTCATCAACATCGCCTCTTACTGCATAAAGAAGTAAGTAATTTAATAGGTCATTCTCTGTCCTATGTAGACCTATGCATTTGCCTTTCATTTTTACCCTGACACTTCCTTCACAATCATATGATCTCAGTTCTTAAAAGTAGCAATATAAAATCTCTGGAGAATATTAATATAGAACATTTAGGAAAAAAAAAAATCCGGAATGACTTTAGGCAAATTCCTCTAGCGTTTCAAGCAGCTCTGAATTTTTTTTACCCATATTAGAACATAATCCAAATGGAGATTATTATGTTCTGGATGAGTGGAGAATTAGAGGAATAAAACAGGTGGTTTGGTTTCATGGGCACTGATTATTAGGTGATATCACAGGGTTTGTATTGGGCTGAATGACTTGCCTTGTCAGAAGAACGTAACGGATCTGAGATTGTTCAGCCTGGAGAGGAGATGGCTGCAGGGGAGAGCTGAACATCAGATCCCCACTGCCTGCAAGGAAATGGGCCCAGGCTCTTCATACCTATGTGTGGTGAAAGGACAAGAGGCAATGGACATATGTTGTAAAAAAAATCATTCAGTTTGGATACAATGAAGAGAAAATTCCCAACAGGATAGCAAAATGGTGGAACAATTTGCTGTGAAAGATTCTAAAGCAATGGTGACTTTTAGGACCTGACTAGATGTAGCATGAGCAGAGTTGAGCAGATCTGGCTAAGCATTACTCAGTTTAGCACTTCTCTTGGTGCAAGATGGACTAAAAACTTCATGAGATAGTTTCATCTAAATATATGTAGTCATCTTTAGTGAGATTTCCTTAAGTTTTTTGTTGTTATCATGATGCCTCTGACCTATATTTTGGATATAGAGCCATATGACCATAGGATAATTAAACTGGGAAACTATCTCTTAAAGTATAATCAATTTTACAACCTCTCTGTAAGATTTTATAACCCTTTATGGCAGCTATATAGCTGGAAAGAGTGAAAAAAGCTTATGCCAAAGTGGAGAAACAAAATACATCTTTGGTGGACTAACATTTGTGCAAATGCAGTGACAAAAGATTAAATTAAGCATAGGACTAAAATGTTGAGAAAATTTTTGTGCTTGAAATTGTCCTTGCTTGCTCATCTTCCCTTAAAAGGAAAATAAATTAGGCTGGTTTGTTTGTTTGTTTGATTGCTTGATTTGTTGTTTTTTTTTCCCCAGGTTACCAACAGTATGTTTTAATGATAGTTCTCATCTGCCACAGCCTCCTGGAAAGAAGCCTGGGGTTAGGGAGGGTGGGGTTTTTATTTGTTTCTGCTATTTTGCTTTGGGTTTGGCTTGAGTTTGTTTTGGGGGTTGTTTTTTTTTGCTAATGAAAGCAAATTAAATTGCATGCATCAAATTTGAAATAGTGTACTAATTGTATTCGAACAACGACTGACATGCTGTAGCTAAGGAAACATAGAATTATCTTGTTCTGTATTTTGTAAATAATACAAATCTGCAAAGAATATTGCTTAAAATTTACATAAATGTCCTGCATTTACGAAATTACTGAGGAATTTCATTGTAGCAAAATGGTGCCATTTCCCCTTTTCCATTATCTCACTAATGTACATACTCTATTCATGACAGAATTTTCTTTCAATAACGTATATTTAGAGCCAGGAATTTACTTCTCTATGATTTATTTTTATTGAATGGCTCTGTAAAAACAGAGAGTCTTTGTTTTCCCCTCAGCTAGAGGGATGTATAACCTGTGACAGTGAATACTCCCTTCTATCTAACACACTTTTGTCTTTTGCATGGAACAACACATTAGAATTCCTGTTTTCAATCTGTTATGTTCATTTTGAACTGCTAAAACTCTTTGAATTCTCACATTTAAATTTCCGTTATTATTTTAATGAGGCAGGCCAAGTATGATAATTTGCAATACTATATTTTTCATTGTTGCTAGTAACAAACTTCTGACTTAAAGTGGTTGAATTTTTATTTTTTTCTTTTACACTAAAGGACATCTTTTGTTTTATTTAATATGATGTATTTTGTTTCTAAGTGAAACTCACAAATATTAAATCTTTCTAGCATCAGTAATTGCTGCATGACAGTTTCAATTGTACCAAGATTATTTTAAATCAATTTTTCCTATTATGGTATGAAAATTCTCAACCTGTTGTGGTTTTTTGTTTTTTTGTTTTTTTATTATTTGCTTCCATCTAAGCCTAATTAAGCACTTCACATGGAGATGGGGAGAGAGCACTCTGCTTGTTTTCATCTTTATGGTCAAGTGCACCTGATCTCAATAAACTGTGTGCAGGAACCTTCTCATTTCTTAGTTATATTGAAGACAGAGGAATGTAAGAAAATGTCATAATATTTGGTCATAAATACAAAATAATTATTCACACCTTAAGACTGATATAATTCTTTCCTGGCAGCTGGTCTTTTAAATAAGTACTTCAGATAATAATTGCTAATAAATATATCTTCTGAATTTCCTGGGAGAGCTAATCATGGTTGTTGTTAGCTGAATTTTTAAAAATATTGTGACTACTTATGATAGCCGTAAGGCTAGAAATTACTGGATGCAACTATTATCTCTCAATTTCTCTGACTCTTTCATGTCCTGGGAGATGCCCCTTTCTTCCTATCAGTCCTTCAAACAAAATAGTGGTCCTCACAGATAAAATTTGAAGGCTGTAACAAGCCCATATTGTATTGCTGAGGATTGTAAAGGACCAGCCTTCTTCACTTCTGAAGATAGGCTGTGATATTAAAATGTGTACAGAATATTCCAGTTAAGTAAACCTTAGCACATTACTGTAGGAATAAAGGAGATTCTGGCTCTGATTGTGGTAAATGGACATTGAATATTTGTGGTTGGATGTGTGGGATACACTTTCTGTCAGAGAGCATAATCCTGTTCTACCAGCCTAGACTGCCAGGCAAATGAAATGGCTCTGTCTTGTTCCTGGGCTGTGATGTAAAGAGAAGATTAAGCTATTAAAGAGCATCCAGAGCAGGGTTACAAAGCTGGTGAAGGGCCTTGAGGGGAAGCCATATGAGGAGCAGCTGAGGCCACTTGTCTGTTCAGCCTGGGGGACACCGAGGGGAGACCTCATTGCAGTCACACCTTCCTCATGAGGGGAAGAGGAGGCACTGGTCTCGTCTCCCTGGTGACCAGTGACGGGACCTGGAGGAACACTGTGAAGTTGAATTAGGAAAGGTTTTGGTTGGATTCAAACAGGTTCCCTAGGCAAGTGGTCACAGCACCAGCCTGACAGAGTTCAAGAAGTATTTGGACAATGGTCTCAGTTGCATGATGTAATTTTTGGAGCCGGAAGTTTGCTGTAATAATCCTTGTGAGTCCCTTCCAGCTCAGCAGATTTTATAGTTCCATTGACATGAAAGAGAAATGTTTCACAAATTATGTTAAGACTAGTTCACAAAAGACAGATTAGAGTGTTTGATAACCATTGTTATATATCCATTCCAGCACTAAAAGTTACTATTCAGCACTTTCAAAACAAAAGATAGAGCAGTAGGCAGAGGGAGAGAGAGCACATAAGGGAGAGATAGCAAGAGAAAACTTTCCCCATCAGCCAGCTGCTGAAAGAAGTGATGAGGTATCCAGATGAACATCCTCCCCTGAGCATCATCTCCACTGCAGATCATCCCTCAAAACAATTTTTTTCATATATATATCATAAATATATCGCTTTAATCAGAAATTATTCAAAATGTCTGTGCTTATTTTTGCCTATCATGTGCCAGTACTAGATGCAGCATGTGTTTAACACTTAAATATACTTGCCATTTATTGTTAAACTTTCTTCATATGTGTACTTGGTCCCTTACAGTAAAATAAAAGTTATTGAAAAAATGAAAATAGAAAAAGGGCAGAAATGCTTGCAAATAAAAGCTAACAATACTGGCAAAAGAGCTATCAATACATTATACATGCAAAGTGATTTTCCTTAAGAAAAATCTTCAGCAGTGTAGGTTTGACAGAAACAACCAGCCTTTTTTCTCTCTCCCCTCCCCCCACTTAAACAGAAAATAGTGTTTCCTGTAAAATAAACTGAATGCAAACACCTGGTACAAAAATGCAAATGCTGTTGAGATAATTATGATTTTAAGCTTAAGCTTCAAAGTAACATTATGAAATACAGACCTTTCTGTCTTGTAGCTGGGTCAGACTACTAGTTGTAGTAATAGCAAAACCCAAATCATTTACTTCTAGGAAAAAAAAATGTTGGCATCCTACTAGATGCCAACATGTGAACCTTAAAACATATGCATACATGTGGGATAGGTGAAATTTGATGTTGCTTTGGTTTTTGTAAAGGGAACTTGGAGAAAGGTAATTTTTATTAGTTTATTTTTTGATTCTTTGCTTGTTTCCTGTAAAGTAGTTTTATTAGAAAATGTCAGATCAACAAAACTGCATCTTATTTATGAGCTTCTATCTGGCAAAACAAATAAATAAAACCAGATACCAGTATTTACCCCAGAAATTACTGTCTCCTTAACACTCAGCTGAATTCACTGATTTGTGTTCAAAGCAGAAGTTATTCAGAAATTTGGGAGAAGAAATACCTTGTATTTTCACAATTTATGTTTATTCGAACTCATCAGGCCTGGTTGCAAACATTATTTTTGTAATATTGCCTATAACAAAAATGAGTTCTTTATGCTAAATATGCAAATACTTTAGTTAAAAATATGAACCTAAAATTACATCCAGGTGTTAAAGCTGTGAAACCATTCATCATCTCTCTCAATGCATTCACTGTGGGTGATTGCCTATGTAAAGACCTCCCACAAAGCATGTAAAATTATTTTATGAATTCCAGGAGTTTGTGCGTGGATGTGCATTTAAGTCTTACCTTGTAAAAAAGACAAGTTATTTAGAGACCATCAAAAACCTGTTATAGCAATGAGATATTCTTACTGGGAATCTTGGTATCATCAATCAATGGCACAAATAGGAGAAAAAATGTTCCTATTTGTTCCCTCAGACTACTTCTCTGAATATATTTTGAAAAATTTCTTATAAAGTAGTATTTATCAGTATAGGTAGTCTCAACAATAAAAATGCTTATTATTCTTTGAATTCCTTTTAATAATCATTTGAATCATAATCAAACTGAATCTATAACAAAGAATTAATTCTTTTCAGATAAATTCCATTGTAACAAGTATTCAAGTATCCATGGAAAAGACAGACTTGTCAATAATTTCTTCAAAAGAAAGTTTTAGAAGATCTAGTCCAGTCCCATTTCAATAAGGGTAGATAGGCCAAAAGAGCAACTAAGCTTCTTCAAGTTTCTTAAAACTGTCAGCTGGGTAGGTGTAATAGTTCCAAGTTAACAGTACCACTGAGAGAACGCTTAGGTTTGAAATCAGCTTTTTTTTTTTTTTTTCCTCTTGGTCATTAAGTACACAGCTTTACAGTCTTTAGCCTTCTGTTCAGCTGTTGTCAGATCTTTGTGTGGTGGTAAGTGGAGAAAGACTAAGGGGAAAATGGCATTGCAAGAGAGAGAAAATAATGAGGAAAGCATGTGACTTGCAATGGAGAGGATTTAACGCTGAAAACTTTACCCGCTGAGAACAAGATTTCAGTATCTCATGCTATAGCCAACATTTTGTTGATTTGAACTTAGCAAATACTATTTATATACCCAGAAAACTACTCAAAATGTTTTACTGTAGTATATTTACAGATGCAAATTATTTGTTTAAATTACATGATTTATTTAACAAGTGAAAGTTTCAGAAATTGCAGGATCCATTTAAATAAGCTGAAATAGAATGTTGAATAGATAGAAGATTTTATGAGTCTCTAATGCAGCTGAGGTTTAGGAAGCAAATTCTGCAGCAGAAATATGCTTTAAGAGAAGCAAATTCTACAACAGATTTTAAAATATCATAATCTAATATCTAACTCCTGATATTCAGTTCACTGCTCTGTATAATTAAAAAGTAGGCAAGGTTATATGTCCTTATAAATGAAAAAGAAAAAATTTGAAAAATCACTTATTAATTTGAAAACTTAGTGTATTTGATATATACAATAATTGGAGTTGTACAGGAATCAAACCTGTACTCATTTCTCAAGTGAGATAAAAAGGCACAGGTATTACACATATCCTCCCTATGCATTACATTATAGTACTTAAATGCCTTTTTATTTGAAAATCTCCTAAACACTTTCAAATATAGCAGTTTCCTAAAAGGATCTTATGACTTAAAGCCAAGCTATATTTTTTAAATATTTGGGCTCAAAGTTCAGTGTAGAATTTCATAGGGTAGTAAGCATGTAATTAACAAGAACCTGACTAGACTGAAAAACTTTAACTAGTATTTGGAAAAAATTTCCCAGACTGTGTAATTAATGCAATTCTGAAGTATTATGCTGATTTACACATATATATTTACAGTTGAGAGCAAAAAGTAGCTTCTTTTCAACTTTTATTATCAAGCTATCAATTCATGCATTGCTTTTGTCTTATGAAAGATATAGGGTTTGTTCAGTTCCTATAGAAAAACTTTAACACCTTTCTACATGTTATGTAAAGCTTTGGCTTCAATTTAATCAAAATTAAAAGTGCTTCAGCATTTGGTCATATCCTGGAGATCCTGAGACTGGGCCATGTAATATGGTATAGAGACACACAATGATATCATTTACAGAAACGTGGATTAAAAATTTTTAAATTAAAACTTATTTTTTCAATTGAGAATTGGGGGCTTTCTTCTATTGAAATGGCAGAAAATGGTTAATTTATATGAATTAGGATGTATTTCAGAAATGTCTGAAAAGGTGCTCCGAATGAACAGGTTTATCACAACATTAGGAATGTGTGAGGAAAAGGTGGGTAAAGATGTTTTAGTACGCTCTCTACCATTTCTGCTGGAAATCTAAATGGGTTGTGGTTATTTCTTCTGAAATTTAAGTCTGAAGAACTTAACTCTGTTGTTTTTTGGATTTTTTTTTTTTGCCATACAGTTTCATCGTTTAGAATCCAGTCTTGTAAATATGTATAAAGTAGCATGAACTCGTCATAATTTTCAGATGATTTTGTTAAACAAAACACAGATTAAAAGAAAATTATTTTATAAGTGGCAGAGAAAGGTAAAGATGTAGCTGAAGAGCTACTTATCCTAAGAATGGAGGAATAGTTAAACAGGGTAAGTTTGTAAAAGTTTGGTTTATAAGAAAATGCTGAGCAAACAGTTTGAAAATACAAGAAATAAAATATCATCTTAAAAAATTATATGTCACATTCTATTTATTAAAGAAAATAACTTTGCTATTCTAACAGTGGCAATATGGCCATTTTGAAGTTTTAGCACACCACCTTCATAGTTTGTTTTTTTTGTCAAAATGAGAATACATGGACTTAAAATATTTGTATAAAAATATACACTAATCTCTACCAGATACTGAATTTTCTTTGAATTCTTATGGTAATGGTGTGAACCAACATCGGTTGAGACAATTAGAAACTGTACTGAAGTTAATTTATTCTATATTTAATTTGGCATCAATTATCTGTGAATCATCATGTATCAACCAGCAAGAAGTTGAACTTCTGTTACTACTTTGGATGCATCAATCTGGAGGTTAGCATTTCATCTCTTGAAATTAAAATTAGTATGTACATCAATACTTTTTTATGTATTACTGCACTTCAGTAGTAAACTATGACCCACAGTATGTTTCAATATTAAGAACAAAAAATACAATACTGTACACAGCTGCAGTTCTGCTGACAAATGATCAATGTGGAGTCATCCAATAAGGTCAAAGATGTTATTTGAAGGTGATAACACAAACACCTAATAAATCATGTTATAAATAACAGAAAGAGCTTCGAGTTACAGTGCATTCAGAAAACTGCAATAAAAGAATCGTCCCTCATGAATTTAGGCCACTGAAAATTTTAAGACAATATAGAAAATAAAGCTAGGATAAAAAAACCAACTTCCCAAGTACCATCCAGGTGGCACTCCTTGCAAAATTTCAGAGGCAAAAACTGTTGGTAGAACATTAGGTTTCAATTTTCTACCAGTATGACCAACATTCATAGAAGCAAACAAAATTATTGTAAATAAAATTATATATTGTTTCAAAAACTAACTGACTTTGAATATTTGTGTGAACTGAGATTTAATGGTTACTGCAACCAAGGTTGAACATTGTCACCAGCCCCTCTTCATTGGTGGGAACAAAGTCCAGTACTACACCTCCTCTTACTGGCTCCTCTGTCACTTAGAGAAGGAATTCATCTCACATCATATCGTACAATCATATCATATCAAATAAATCATCAGGGCAGCTTACAGCCCCTCTCAAGTAGCTTTCCACGTGATTGCTGCTATTTGATGCAGAGCACAAAATCTGCTAATCTGATAATATGTACATGCTATTTTTTTTCTTTACAGATATAGGGATTTTGGAATGTTAAATTTTGCCACTGCCTACCGGAGCCCGGGCTTGCTAACTGATGTTCGAGAGCAGTGACAGAAGTGGGGAGCTGCCCTGGCTGGGATGAAGCCCCATGCAGAGCCTTAGAGCTATCGCCGCTCTTACTCAGGAGGCAGGGCTCCAATGTGGCAGGGCAGGGACTGGGCAAAGAAGGCACAAACTCTCCAACCAAACTTCAATAACATCAGAGGAAGCAGGACAAGGGGACCACTGAGGACCTCAGTGCAAGAGATTATAAAGCTCCTCGAAACAGTGGGTGGATACAACAGAACAGCCAATGGGATCATACTTGGGGTGGAGTTTAGGGGCAGAAACTAGCCAGGATGGGGGAAGACAAAGGTCTTGGTTGGGCATTGGTCAAAACAATGAGTGACGGTGAATGTTCTGGAAGAAGGGGCAGGATTGCCTTGACAAGCAGGAGAGACAGGACAGGGTTGCCTTGAAAGGCAAGGAAGGGTCTGGAACAAGGAGAGGGGCACTTTGAGGGATAGCTGGAAAGGGAGGGCACAACTTAGAGAAATACCAGCCAGGGGGAAACATGAGGGATAACAGAACATACTATTTAACAATCAACTTAATAAAATAAACATAAAGCACAAACCGCAACAAAATTTAGTGAGAATATATCCAGAGAAGCCTGACTAGATGTTCCAACTAGACATTCCAGCCATCCATAGAACCAATGCAGCTCTAGAAAACAATATTTAAATCAAGCTGACAAGGAAGTAGCTTTACAGTAGTTAAGATAAAATAACCACAACAATTTCAAGTATGAATGAAGACAAAATCTGAAAACCCAAAATTAATCCAGCTTTTTCTCTACCTTGAGGAACATTTGCCATCTACAGAGGAAAAGCATCTGTCCAAATATCTAGTCTGTACTCATCCAAATAGCAACTGTCACCAAATCCCATGCCTGACTTGAGTCTATGAAATAATACTCAGTAAAAATAGAACTGAGTTCCTGCAAAAGTTGAGGACAGTCCTCATGGATGCCTCTGAGTATATGAGCTAATAGTTTTAATATGTTCTTCTCCATCTCAATTAAAGGAGTGATAACACATCTGAAAGCATTATTAGGTTGTTGTCTTATAGACAGGTCAATCAGTATAGAAAAAAATTATCCCACATCTCTCAGAACATAATCAGGTTCTTATTTAAAAAAAGTAAAACAAAAGCTGTTTTACATAAACACGGGGATGGATACAAAACAAAATGAAAATGTAGCTGGAGGGATGCTGGTTTTAATCAGGTAAAGACAGGCTGTTAGAACAAGGAGAGATGAACATAGGACAGAATTATGATAGCTGACAAATTAATCCAATTCAAAAGCTGCTCTCTAAGTTAATTTTTTTCTTTCTCCCTGGGTTTTTAACACAACATGAAAACACCCCCCAATAAAACAACAAAATAACCACAAAACAAACCACATTAAGTGAATGTGAGGAAGCCAGATCTTCCCAGGCTGTTTAGAACATATTGAACTTTAATCATAGCCATTATTGCAGAAGTAGCAGGTCTTTATTATCAAAACAGTTTTCTCTTTTGAAAAAATTCTTCTCTCTTTCCCTTTTTATGGTAAATATATATATAATTTGAATAACAACTGCAGATGAAATTTTCACATCATCTATACTAAAAGCAAGGTCTTTTCATTTCAGTGAATGTTATGCTCTGCCTTGACAGAGCAAAATTTTCTATAAACATAATGATTATGGCTTAAGGTTTCTCCTAAGCATTCTCTCTTTGTCTCACCCATCTATTACACCATGCTTCTGTTGTGCATTGGAAAACTGCAATTTGCTTGTTCGCCTTTTTCATTTTAAATTAATTTACCCTCCGTCACCACACTTGAGCGCAAATGAAAACAGCACTGCCAGAGAAGATATCCTAGTTATGACTGTGTGATTTATTTTTTAACTGAAACTACTGAGAATAAAAAGAAAATCGAAAACATTTAGATGAATTGTCTCAAAAAAACATTTAATTTGGAAAATGAAACAGAGGTGTATACAGAGTCTCAAAACAAGCATTGGGAGAATTCACATGAAAGGAATTTGAGAAATCTATTTGTAGAAAAAAATATAAATCCCGAACTCCTGCAAATAGCTAACAGATAAATCAACACTATAATGCAATTATCTCATAGTTACAGTGATAAAATTTATATTTTGTTGTTGGGGAGTTGATTTTAATTTAAAGGAAGTGATGTTCTCCCTCTACTTTGCTCTTGTGACAACCTACCTGGATTATATCAGCTGTGGGGTTCCCAACATAAGCAAAACACAGAGCTGTTGGAGAGAGTCCAGAGGAGGCAGGGGGAGATGATCATTAGACTGAAATGCATCTCATATGCAGACAGTGGAGAGACTTGGGGGTGTTCAGCCTGGAGAAAAGAAGGCTTTAATAAGGTCTTACAGCACCTTCCAGTAAAAAAAGAGAGAGACTTTTCCAAGGGCATAGAGTTACTGGACAATGGTTTTAAACTGAAGGACAGTAGGTTTTAATTCGACATTAGAAAGAAATTCTTTGCTATGAGGGTGGTGAGGCAGTGGAATAGATTTTCAAGAGATGTTGTGAATTCCCGGACCCTGGGAGAGGACAAAACCAGGTTGGATGGGGCTCTGAGCAACCTGGACTAGTGGAAGATGTTCCTGCTCATGGCAAGGGGATTGGAACTAGACAACCCTTAAGGTTTCATCAAACCCAAGCAATTCTATGATTATATTATTCTATGGATATTTTTGTCCAAATTCATAACACTTTGAACTGTGTTTATTCAGTGATAGAGACTGATTATATAATAAGAACATAAGAAAATGAAAAACAAAACAAAACAAAAACCCAGAAAAAAACCACACACACAAAAAAAGAAAATAAAAAATTGAAGAGATATATTAAGAGTTTATTTCCACAGTGGCACACAGTTTGTATTTTATGTCAGCAAAACAGAGCGCTAACCTTTGGGCAGGATTCCATTGGTTTATGCTGTACATTAGTTTACACGGAAACAAAGTTATCTCCCAAACATTAAATAATGTGGTTAGGAGAAAAAATAAGTAATTTTGTTAGACAACCTTATGTATATGTTTTATAAAACATTCACAAGCATAGAAGGATAAATGTTAGAGTATACATCTTTCATAATGTGCAGCCCTCATGTTGCGAGATAATGAATTTGGTTCTAGAAATGCTAGCATAGAATTTGCCACGTTGCATTCTAATAGTCCAAAACTCTGCTGTAGTGTAGTATTACATAAAATACACTGTGCTAGCTCTATCAACTCCTGAAATAAATGGTCAGGAACAAAAAGATTTTATTAGCTCTCTGTTACCCTGAACTAACAGAAAGTAACTTTTTATTAATGACTGGCCATGAAGTCAGTCTATTTCTTCTCTCATATTTTATTACTATTACCTTAGGGTTTTACTTACCACATCTCTTCATTATCTCCCATGTTGTGATTACGATCTTCAGTTATTTTTGTCAATTCCAATGTCTTCATCATTCTCTATTCTTTCTTCTAATTCATAGCAGTTATCTTCTGTTCCATCTATGGGATTGGAAAAATAGCTTTTCTTAATGTATTTTGCTAAACTTTGTCTTATTTCTTCCTTTTAATCCAATGAAAAAATCTTTGGCACAGGGTTCTTTCATTTCCCTTGAAGGGGTTAAAGCATGACCTGATGTCAGAACCCATTTTGACTATAAAAACTGAATGGTCTATTGTATAAAGAATTTGTATCATTTGTTCCTCCTAGTGTGACAAGATCAGAGTTCCCTTCTTTAGCAGCAATCTTCACTGCTGACAACAGAAAATCTTTGAATGCTTCTAGGACGAGCATTCCTGTTTTTCTTAGTAGCAGATGTATCCTACTGTAAATGACATTTAGGCAATCCTTCACTAAATTCGTAGATATTCATCCTGTGTTTGACACTTGACAACTATTCCAGTAGGCAGCTGTTCCTTTGGCATTGTTTTGTGTACCAAGAACACATAAGGAAGTAATTTTACACCATCTGTTGACACTGCCAATGATAAAGCAGTGTGAATTTCTTTTCTGCCTTTTTACTAAAATGGATTTTATGCCTCCTGTTTCAACAATGTAACTTGATATTTCAACTGCATTATCCATTTGACTAAGCACATAGCCATGATCTTTACATTATTCCTCGAATGGAATGAGCTTTTTAGTGAGATCAGAAGGTAGATGTTGGTAAAGTACAGATCTCTCCCAAAGGAGAAAGATATGAAATTATATCATTCTTATTCCCCTTTATTGTCATTTGCCTTCTTACTCTGAAATGTTTTCTGATTATAGTATTTCTTGTTCTTTCAGGTTAATGATTTCCCATGAAACTGGGATTCATCTTTTGTTTGAATATTTACAAATACCACAATACCACAATAACACAGTCATGGAGTTGCAGAATCATTCAAACTGAAAATGTCTATCTATTCCATCCTCCTACTCAAAATATGGCCACCACTATATTGAGATCAGATTTTTCTCTGTCTGTTAAAAACATTCTTTTTTTGAGGGGTCAATTGCATGATTTCTGAAAATTTAACAGAATTAGGACATGAAAACTTCATGTTTCTATTTTCATATTTATGTCCCCCCTTTTTTAAGATTTCCTCTCATTCTTGCCATTATTAGTCTGTTGGCTTTGGTGGTTTGGGTTTCTCTTTATTTCTGGGGGTTCTTTTTATTTTTTCTTTTTGTTTTTCTCTTTTTCTTTCAAATGGAACCCCAGGAGTAAGAAAAATTGAGCCATAACTTTTCCTGTGTCTTTTTGAAGTCAGGTGTCTCACTTCCAAACCCTCTGCCATTTTATAATTAATAGCAAAATTCAAAAATACTCATAAAACTACCAAAATCATAATGAGCTGCATAGTTCTGTAAGTAAGAAAGAGAAATAATACCAATCTATTGCTTTTGACTGTGACATTACTCAGTTCCAGGAAAATTCATCCTCCTCTTAGGAAAATAGATTCTGATGGAAGGTAGAGCTGGGAGAACATCCAGTCCATACAGCAGGGGAATTTACCAGCTCTTTAGTCAGTAAAGAATATAGTTCCAGAGAAATACAGGGTTTCCGTGACAGAGTAGATGATACTTTCAGATTTATAAAGTAGAATTTAATCTGTTTCGTGACAGGGTATTTCAAGAACCATGGCTAGATTCTAGTAAGAGAAGAAAACTGGATCCTCTTCTAGTTCCCCCCTTTGAAAGACTCCCCACTTTGAAAGACTTTGACAAACAGAGAAATTAGTGTGTTTAAAACAAGCAAGGAAGATCCTTTGAGATATCACTGCCGTGTTATGGGTTTTTTGTCTTTCTCTGAGAATATAAGTGCATCCTACACCATGAGAATGGGTTCATGCAACACTGTAGTTGCATCAATCCCCCGTTGTGTTCCAGTATGCCCACCCTGAGGCCATGGCTAGATCTTGTAAAATTAACTAATCCCTCCAAGCTAAGGAATGCCCTTTTCCAAAAATATCTCATCATAGGGACTTTGGGTGGTTCTATACTACATGCGAATTCTCTTTCAATCTCTCTTCAGTAGTGTAAAAAACCCATAGAGATTTCAAGTAGACAAGGACATGGAACAAATTCCAAATTCTTGAATGAGAATCAAAAATACATTTAGTGAATTTTAACTAAATTGAGCAAGCATTCAAAATAGCTGATTATCATTCCTATCAGACTAGGAGTTGACCTTGCAAAGATTTTATTTCTTGTACAAATTCAGCTACTCCGCCGGCACTTTCAATATAAAGATAGATTCATCACACTCTGCTCAATTTAAATGAAGAAGTAATTTAACATATTTGGAGAGATACCAACTAAGTATCACCCAACAGTGATGCTGCTTGCAATGTCCAAAGCATCACTGATTTTTTTCTTGATCCATCTCTTTCTGTCCAAGATTGGGGCCCCAGGTTTGAGTGAAGACTGTTGCAATCAGAAACCATACTTCTTCACTGAATTAAGATATATTCAGCTACAACTGACCATCATAGCATTATGTCTAGGGCAGTAGCTCTGACCAATATTCCTCGGGTTTTCCTCACTTAAAGAACAATCCACATCACTCAACTCAGTAAGCAATAGAACCTCTGATCACCAAGGTCATCCCACACAGTGAAGAACTAGAGATGGAGGTCTTCTATTTTATGAGAAAAGGTTATTTTTCTATAAAATGACAAAAAATGAGAGGGAGAAACAATCACATCTTCTTCCTTATGAAGTTCTAGCTTCTGTCATCAAAGGTAAGCAGACAATGACAAGTACAGCTCAGAGGATGTCAAGAGGAAAAACAGCATGACCAAATAGGCTGCCGTAATAAAAGAGAATAAAGAAAAATGATTATACTCTTTCCCACAGAGAGAAGAACATTCCTTAGCAACTATGAATTGTTCAGCTAGCAACAGCATGGACGTACTGTAAGACACAGAGCAAAGCTGTAATCTATGTAGAAAATTTGCTGAACGGCCTGGGCTCAAAGGGCAGGGTCAATGGTTTGAAGTATAGTAGTAGTCAGTATACTGATAGTCAGTCATTTGCAGTGCCCCCAGGGTTAATGAAATAAACCTATGCAGTACAGCTGGGGTGGGAGCTGCACAGAAAGCCATTCTGCAGAAAATGGCATCGGGGTCCTGCTGGACAACCAGTAGAACAGAATTAGGGATGTACCCATGCAGCAAAGGCCAGTTGCATACTGGGTCATACCATCCATCAAGAAACAGCAGATTGAATGAAGTAGTTATTCCAATCAATGTGAAACTTTGAGAACTGATATGGAGCACTGTGTCCCATTTGATATCAGCAAACTGGGGGAAAGAGGCTCAGATTTTAGGGAGCTGCAGGTCATCCTTTCTAATGAGAGGTAGACACAAATGGATTTATTCAGACTTAAGAGGAGAAAGTTATAGTGGGATCTTACACTGCCTACAAATATCTAATGAGAAGTATATGCAAAAGCAACAGATACAAGTTCCAGAAAGGGAAACTGTAGTCAGATATTAATATTTATTTATTTATTTATTTAAATTATTATAGTTAACCAGCATTTAGTTAGGTCATTTTCCAAATACTGGGAAAGAGTTTTACAGAAGTTGTGGAATAACTACACTCAGTAGCATAGATTCAAAACTCAAGCAGACAGCATAGTGAGTAACTTGATCTAATTCCAAAGCTTGAACTAACTTGAAAATGGTCCCTATGGAGCTGGAGACCTCCATACACCCCTTCCAACATATATCATTTTGCTGCTTCTCTTAACAACTGAAACAACTGAGGTATCAATTGGTAGAAAAGGCAATCACTCATTATGAAAGGAATTCTTGTTAGCTAGAAGTAAACTGCAAATCTGTCATTCCCTCAGGATATCTCTGTAGTGGGTTGACCCTTGCTGGATGCCAGGCACCAACCAAAGCCTTTTTATCATTCCCCTTCTCAGCTGGACAGGGAAGAAAATTATAACAAACATTCATGAGTTGAGATAAAGACCAGGAAAGGTCGCACACCAAATACCGTCATGGGCAAAGCAGATTCAAGCTGAGAAAATTAAGTGAATTTACCACTAACCAAAAGCAGAGAAGGATAATGAGAAAGAAAATAATTTCTTAAAAGCAACTTTTCCTCTACCCTTCCCTCTTAACCAGGCTCTATTTTCTTTCCTCTTACCCAGGCTCTATCTTCTTCTCCTACAGGGATGGGAATGGGGATTTTATAATCATTTCATCGCACATTGATCCTGCCACTGCTCAGGGAGAAGAGTCTTTCCCCTGCTCCAGTATGGGGTTCCTTCTATGACACATAGTCCTTCACAAACTTTTCCAATGTGAGTCCATCCCATGGCTAGCAGCTCTCCCCACCCTGCCAGCATGGTTCACGTTTCCATGGGATGCAGTCTTTTTGGCCCAGCCTGCTCCAGGATGGGTCCCCCACAGGGTCACAAGTGCTCCCAGGAAATTTGTTCTCGTGTGGGTTCTTGTCTCCACAGTACTTACGTCCTTGACAGGACTGTTCTCCAGCAGATTCACTGCCTCCTTTGGGAATCCAACTGCTCTGGCATGGGTCTCCTCCATGGGCTGCGCAGTCACAGCTGCTTCACCATTGTCTTTACCACAGGGTTCAGAGGAATCTCACCTCCAGTGCCTCGAGCACTTCTTCTCCTTCCTTCTTCACTGACCTTGGTGCCTGCAGAGCTGTTCTTCTCATATATTCACAATCTGCTCTTCTCTGACCACAATTAAAACTGCACAATATTTTCTCTTTCTTAAATATGTTATCACAGAGTTGTTACTATCATTCCTGATTGGCTCAGCCTTGTCCAGCAGCAGGTCTGTCCTGGAGCTGACAGGCATTGGCTCTGCCCAGCATGGAGGAGGAAGCTTCTTGCAGCTTCTCACAGAATGATGCAAGACTGCAGCAGGGAGGCAGTGTGACAAGTTACCAGGAATGATTAAGAGATGTTCCTGTTATTTTACCTTATTACCATACACAAGAGCTGTTGAAAACCTGAGGTCAAAAATAGGTACCTTGCAGCATGATCAATTCTGCTAGTGGTATGAGATGTAACAGCTAAGCATACACATACTTTTAAGAAATGTCAATAAAATTTGAGGATTATATATGAGGAATACCAGTTGATTTTGTTCATTATCCAAAAACTTGTCTGTAATGAAAGCCTTGTGAACACCAGAGATCAGATCTTAAGTAAGAGATTGATGATGATAGTGGGAATCAATGAAAGAATTTGATGTAACCTGTAAATGTAAAAAGTTTCCCAGTCCTTCACCATAGTTTTAAATTTTTCACTTTAAACTTGTAACAGGTTGTAACAGGTGCAGAAGAGATTAAAGAAAGGGTTTGCATTGAGTTCCTTTACTCAATTTCATTTTATGTTAAAGCTCAAAGAAGACTTCAGGGGTGGGGGAGAAGTGTAGGTGGAAGAAAGATAAAAAAGAGATAAAAGAAAAAAATGAAGGAGAAAAGAAGAAAAAGGAAGTCTTTAAAAAAAGCTTTCTAAAACCTGAGCTCTAATGAGAGGAGTATAATTTGAGAGTCTCTGGGACTACATCAGAATTCACAAAATCAGGTTTCCATTTGCCACAGTGTTATTCTAGTGTAAACATTTACCACTCCAGTTGAGTTGCTGAAGGCAGATTTCAAAGATGAATATATTTCTCTCTCTTGTGTTTTTTTTCCCTGATAACTTTTGATCCATGCAATAAATGTCCAGCCTCTCTTAAATGATCTTGCAGGCTTTTCTTAGGTGATTGTACTCCTAATTAACAGTATTTTGAAAGTAATTTTTCCTCCAAAGTATAGCCTAAAAATATATATTTTTTTTGCTATTACAAGACCACGATCTGTGATGTTTATCTTGTTGTCAAGTGAGTACTAAGTGCCTTTTTGTGTTTGCAGCTCTGTGACTGCTGCCTGTCACAATAGGCTGGCAGACCAAGGACTTCCCTTCTGCACAAAATCATAGTCCTTTGTTTCATGTGCCGGAATGAGGGCTACTATGAAGGAAACTGGCTGGAGAAAGAAATACACAAATAGTTCCAGAACTTAAGAGGATGGAAAGCCCAGCTCTAACATCGAACTCCTAGCAACAAATTCAGTAACCTTGACAACTCACGGTAACACCTGCCTATACTTCCTAAGCTGAATTTTCAACACTAGACTTTATTTTCTAAATTAAAGAACTGTTGAAGTGGCTATATAAGACTATAAAAAGCATTATAAAAAATCTGCCCCTGCTTACTGCATCATGGCAAGCACATCCTACATCTTGCCTCCTTCTGATGATCTCTGAGGTTTGACTTGTGTTCACAGTTTCTTACAGAAATTTCTCTATTACCAACAGATCTGCCAGCTCCAGCTCCTTGTTCTAATTCTCCTCTCCCTTTGTTCAGCTTCCCCCTGCACACTCTGGAAGAGTAATCATTCTGGCTTTGCACTGTTGCCTGTTGCGGTGCGCCCCCGCAGTCTCCCTCCCCCTTCTCAGTTCAGTTTGATTTTAATTCATTGTATTGTAATGTATTGGTTTTACTTACTTAAGATGGCGCTTGCCAGGCTTCCCCTCCCCCTGTTTTTCTCCTTGAGGGACTGTCCGTCATTCTGTTGCTTAGCAACTCCCGCCTTTTTGTATCTTTTAATTCCCTCCCCTGTATCTTGAGTTGTTAGCCTGCCTGCCTGTCACTCTCTGGCCCTGCCTGCCTTTCCAGATCCTTCTCTCCAGGGCAGAGGGTGATTGGGCAGAGCAGAGCTGACCCTCCCCTAATGTTGTTTCATTTGTTATTACCCCCTGTCAATTATGTTTGGTGTAAAGTTCATTGGCCAGGGGAAGGGGTTCACCTCCCCCTGGTCCCCCTATATAATTTCTGTTCACCCCGCCCCTCGGGGCAGTTCCCTGCGGCTTCCTACCTGTCTATACCCTGCACCCTCTCCAATAAACCTTCCCCTGCTGCGGTGAACTGCTGCCTCACGTCTGGTCTGTCACCTCCGAGTCGTGCTGTCGTCTCTGCTGCTTAGCCTGCTGGAGCTGCCTCCTCCACCACTGATGTGGAGGGAGCTCTAGGAAAGGGCATCGTCATCCAGTTGCTCCCGTCGGAGGTCCTGGATTCCTGCAGCTGCCCGTGCCCTCAAACAGGCTGTTGGCTGTGCGTTCCTGTGGGCCAGCCGGGCTCAGTTTCGGCACCGCCACAGTTGCCATAAAAAAAAAAAAAAAGCCAAAAAGTTAGACATTGTCAATCATAGACACTCTCTGAAACCAGCTGCCCATTTATACAACTAAGATCAGATCACACCAGTGATACGTTGCATTTTTTCCTCTCTGAAGAGGGTTATTCTAGAAATGACATAGTATAACCCACTCTTTCACCACTCTGCCAGTCAAAAATGGCTTCCTTGAAATTGAAGTCTGTGGTTAAGGTGGTTAAAACCTAAACTGAGTCTTAGCAGTCCTTGGAGAAAATGGGGAAAGTTCATGTGGAAGAAAGAATATAAAACCCAGTAACTGATGTGGTGACTGCCTACAGTCTCTATATATTGCTGAAAATAGACTGAAAAGCTGCATCTAGCAAGCTCTTAAATGTTTTGTTCAATAGCTTCTTTTGTAGGATGATCTGTTTTTCCTGCTGCTTCAAACTTTCTGAAAAAAACCATTAAAAATAGAAGGTCAAAATCAAATAAAAAATATCTTCAGGTATTACCAAGCAATTTCTCCAGTTGGAAGTGAAGAGGCCAAGAGGAGTGTGGGGTGATAGAATGTAAGAAAATAAAGATAGTGCCAAAGGTAATCTCACCCCTGAGGAGTGGCAGCTGTACTAATTACCAGTTAGGAACAGGCCTGCCCTTAACAGGCCACAGCTGTGTCCAATGAGATGAGTGCTATAAAAGAGTGGGTTAGCAGCAAAAAGAGAGCTGGAGTTTGTTGGCTGTGCTGTATGGAACAGGGTGTCAGTGCTGTGAGGAGATAGCCATGCGAAATCACTGAGACGGTATGGGAGCTTTGCAATAAGATGACAATAGAGGAGTAAATTTTTAACATCTTGATTTCTCTCACATGCTTTATCATTTTCACTGACAGTTGTTTCAGCCTACTTTTATATTTGTCTGCTTGGGTATACAAAGTATGTGCAGGGACGGTGGAGTCGCATCAATCTTAATGGACACTTCTTGAAGACTATTCCAGTTTGTGACCCATGCCCAGGCTTCTTTTCATAGAAATAAAGTGTTATAGGGCATTCATGGGTCCAGCTTTTTTCTGAATCGCATATAGATGATGTATGGATGCTGTAGGACTGGAATTTAACTCTCTAGCACACCTCTACATGTAGTTGTTTCTCAAGCCCCCCTCACTGAATCCAGTAGGTTATATTTTTTAAATGTTATTAAAAAAAACAGAAGTAGAATTTTTTTCAAATGTATTTGCATAAAGATATTTACTCAAAATCACATGCATAGCTGCAACTATGAGCAATATCTTGTTGTGAAAGGGAGTAGCAATGTTCATAGATGCATAGAATGATTTAGACTGTAAAAGATCTTTACAATCAAGTCCAACCATCAGACTAGCAACTCCACCTTATTCACCATTAAATCTTGTTTCATATACCATAGCCACATGTTTTTTCAACACTTCCAAGGATGGTGACTCCACCATTTTCTGGGGCAGTCTGTTCCAATGTTTTTCAACTCTGTCCAGGATTTTTTACCTCTGCTGAGACCATTTCCTCAAGTTCCTGCAGTTCTTTCTCACATGATCTATGCTAAAACATCTAGCATCAGCATTTCCATGTTGATAATAGATGTCATCCCATAGGTCATGTGACAACAGAAATCTTAACCACAACTTCCACATAAAATTCCTTAGATAATCTCATTCTGTTGTCACTGTTTAATCATTTATGATCAATCAGGTAATGCTGCTAGTCCAAGATATATGTTTAGTGACATATAAAAAGGTATATTGCACAGTGAGGATGTAATTGTAGTCCAGATGTATCCTTTGCTTTTCACTTCCTTTAGAACGGTTACATGAATGAACATAGCACAGAAAATATATTAAAAAACCTAAGAGCTTATCTTCAGGCTTGTTTGGAAATATACATTATGAATTCCTATAACCTTGTAATAAGTTAGTTTCTGTAGCCCTTTAGTTTATTTTTCAAGTTTTCTGAACATCCCAAGGAGTGTAATGCTGAAAATTGGCCAATATTGCAGAAATAAAACCATAGAATCAATAATATTGGAAAATACCCTTAAGATCATGGAGGCTACCCATTAATTCAGCACTACCATGTCTCTAAGTGCTGCTTTCACATGAACTCTTCCAGATATGGTGAATCAACCATTTCCCTGGGCAATCTCTTTCAATGCCTGACCACCCTATTAGTGAAGAATTCTATCCTAAGATCCAATCTAGATCTCCTCTGGCAAAACTTGAGGTAATTTCCTCTGGTTGTATCATTTGTTACCTGGGAGAGGAGGCCACCTTACTACACCCTCCCTTCAGGTAGTGACAGCTATAAATTCCCCCCTGAGCCTCCTTTCCCCCAGTCTAGCCATCTCCATTTCCCTCAGCCCCTCCTCACAGGACATGAGCTTCAGACCCATCACCAGCTTTCCTGCCTTTTTCTGGACTTGCTCCAGCACCTCAATGTCTTTCTTGCAGAGAGGGTCCAAGAATACAGGATTTGAGGTGTGCCCCATCAGTGCAGACTACGTGGGGTCAATCACTGCCCTGGTCCTGCTGGCCACACTATTCCTGACACAGGCCAGGATGCCACTGACTTTCTTGAACACCTGGGCACTCTGCTGACTCACGTTCAGCTGCTATTGACCAGCACCCTGGGTCCATAAAATCTCAGCAGAACAATCTGTCCTTCTTTTATTTTTTCCCCTGGAAACATTATCCTGCCTCTCCAAGGTTTAATCTCATTTTGCTGTTTTTACTCATATTTACGATATCTCTAAGCCCCTTAAATTTGCATCAATGACCTTGTAAGACTCAACCAATTTAACAGTATGTGATTTTATTTCCAGTTCTGCCTGAATAACAAGTTAACTAAAACTAAATCTAATAATGGTAGTGTTGTAGAACCTCAGTGGAAACAATTTCATACCTATTTTAAGCAATTCATTTTATCCTTTGCAGGTTTCAGACAATTTAAATATATAAGCTGAAAACTCAAGGAAAAAATAATTTAATAAATTTAATTTTGTGGGTATATATAGTATCAGCAATATTACAAAATCCTCAATCTTTTTTATTTATGAACTGGCTTTAGGAAAAAGCTGATCTTTAACAAATGTATCAAAAGTAAGCATCAGGCTCACATATCTTGGTTACTTAACTTGTTCTATGTTCAGAGCATTTTTGTACATGGATAGTATTTACTAAAATATTCTAAGTATTCTTATATTGTGCGTTTCACTATGTTTTTTAATGAATTTCTTTCACTGTCCTTAGATTGATATGTAGAGATGTAGACTCATAGAGAGACATATATTAAGGCTGGTCTTTGTCAGGTTCACTTTGGTTCTTGCTGTCAAAAAAGGGATAAATTATTGCATTTGCCATGAAGTACTCAAACAGTAGTGATAAACAATTATCAGTAATAGTCGGCTTCTATTAATATTCTGTGCTTAAGAAAAAAGTTTCTGACATTCAACATTTGTCCAATGTTTCCATGTTGTTCAATGGTATAATTAAAGTAATAAAGACAGGCCAATGTCAGAAGCTTTATGAACAACAGCCAGACTTCTGTTCATATTTTTGTAAGGAAGTGCTGGGAAAATAATTTTCCCTTTATAGGTAGTATGCTGTATTGTTCATATTTACTTTCTGAGAAAAATGCATCTCTGTTTCTAAAGAAATTGTTGAAAGCTACATTTAATTTCCCATTAAAAGTTTTATTAGGAACTGTAAACAAAAAAATGTAGCCAAACAAAAATTTAAATCAAATGAGCAGTACTCAAGGGTCACAGTGGAACATCTCTTGAAAACTTATCTCAGAATAAAATCTTTCCTTTTATAGCTCTTAAAAAATATGGATTCTTGTTCTTTTTTTGCATAGTTAAAGAAATGTAGAAAAAATAGCTGAGCCACAGGATTAAAAGCTTCATAAGATTGAAAAGCATAGTAAGTCAAGCTAAAGTCTATGAAAGCCACTGATTCTGTCTGTTAAAAAAAAAGATAAAATTAATGGGCTTATGAAGAAAACACAAGAGGCTGAGAGAAGAGAAGGCTCTGGGGAGACCTTATAGCCTTATAGCAGCCTTCCAGTACTGAAAGGGTGCCAACAGGAAAATGGAGGAGGAACGTTCTATATGGGCATGTAGGATAGGGCAAAAGGGAGCAGCTTTAGACTGATGTATAGTAGGGTTAAAATAGATATCAGGAAGAAAATCTTTATTGTGAGGTTAAGTGACACACTGGAACACATCACCCAGAGAAGTTGTGGACACCTCATCTCTGGAAGGGTTCAAGACCAGGTTGTTACAGCAACCACTTATGTAGCCCCTCCAGCTATCAAAATTCATGCAAACCCAAAACAAATATATTTTTTTACAAGACAATTCATTTCATACACAGAATGACCCAGCAATCCTATAAGATAGTTTTGTACAAAGTTTCTATTCTCGTTATATTCCTTTTGGGGAAGAAGATCCACATCTGACTAATAGTTCTTCAAATCCCTGTGACCCTCTTTGCTGTTGATATGCCAAGTGCTTACTAATAGCATATCACACATTTAAAAATATTAGACAATCTAATACCTCTTCTCATCAATCATTCTGGCCTTGGATGCCTGTAGTCACTTTTCCAAGAAGCTTTCACATTAAATCTCCTCACTCTAAAATGGCTTAGTCTCCTTGACATTATAGATTCACTGTACAATGTCAGAAAATATTAGGAACATACCATTTATGCAAGAGAGAGGAGACTCAGGGACACTGTGAAGAATGTATAGCTACACTGGAGGAGAATCTGAAACCGTACCAGAATTCTTCCTTCTTCCAAAGAGAAAATTGTTGTAAGTATTAAGGTTTCAAATGAAATCCTGAAGGTGAGAGCCCATGATGCATGTTGTGCTTATGCACTTTACCCTGTGTGTACCACAGAGAAATGAGAAGTGAGAAAAAAATCTCTGAAACAACAGAAGAGTATGAGAGGTCAATTGTTTTGTAGCTTTGTTTTTTTGTTTTTTTTTTTTTTTAATAAATGCATATACATATATTAACAGCTCAGTAACATGTATACTAAATGTTAGCTTCACAAAATCTTTGTTATACCTTTAAAGAAAATATGTATTTAAAACATACTAATTCAGTAAAAACACTGCATAGAATTTATCTAACATCTTACTGGGTTTTATTTTATATATTACTACGTATTTTAGGGCAACAGCATTATAGTCATATTTTTGAATTACATGTTTCACAATATTTTGAAGTCTTAGGAGAATATCCATATTTTTATTGCAAAACTAAGCTAATATAAGTGTTAGAATATCTGGAAACCAACAGCCATTCCTCTTCATACATTAAGGCCAAGGAAGCAAATACTCACTTCAGTGAAGATTAAATTCTGCAAGGCTATGATTACCCTTAAATGTGTGACATAAAAAAACTTGAAATGAACTTGAGCTAACAATTTTACTGCAAGGCCTGAATCCTATGAGCTGGAACTTTCAAGCGAGTAACTGTGAAAAACACAGACTTATGAAAGATGGAAACCTTCTACTTTGGGAATCTACCTGTAGGGTGGAGAACACCACAGTAAATTATGGCATTGTTTGTGTCCCATACTGCATGTGCTGTATGACTGCTTGGAAATGCATACTGCTGCACCCACAGAGGTGCTGGCAGTTCAATACCACATGCTGCTGAACACTTTCTGCAGCACTAGGTGCATCAGAATTATTAATTGAGGGATAAGTTCTGCCTTTGATTGTGGGGAAATCCCTGAAGTGATAGCTTCAGATAGCAATTTCTAATGAAGAAAGTTTGCCTGCTGAAAAGCAAGGGCAGAGTTTAGCTGAATGTTAGACCTTTTGTTCTAAAGTTGGATGTTTTCATTGACATAAGTTGAATTATTATTACATGTAAGGACAACTTGATGCATTCATAATTTAGTTTATTTTTAAAAGAAACATTTCTTAGAAAAATTGTTTTAATCTCTAATACAAATAATTATATTATTTTGTCTGAAATTGTAGCTGATGCAGAAAAATCTTGATTTAGTTATAATGACAACTTGAAATCTACACAGAATAAACTGAATTTCCCTTACACATTGCTAAGAGAGACTGCACAGAAAGTTTGAACAAAATAATATGAGTGTGCATATGTGAGAGAAAAATGAATGGCAGAGTCTTTATTACAGAGTCCTTGAAGAGTCCTTGATCTGTCAAATTACTGACATGATACTCAGTTACTGCTTCATTGGATCCCCGATGCCCTGTCATGTCAATATACACAAGGGAGATGAATTTTGCAAATACATCTGGGCAGAAGCAGAAATAGAGCACTGAGAACAGAACTGATGACAGTTTTCCAATGAAATGGTTTTCCATTAAGAAATAGCATTTTGATTTATTTTCTTTTCTGATTATCTAACAGGTACCGGGGACAAAGATATGGAAGATTTTTAAGTTCCTTTCCCAAAATGCTCATGTAGCAGCCTAGCAAGGCCTTGTAGATTGTACACAGATGTGACCTAGTCTGTTTTCTAGTTTAAGTTCAGTAAATCTCATTGTTCTGACCTCAAAGCCTCTGAATTTTATGGGGTGAAAGGAAAGAGAAACAGGTCATTTTGGAAAACTCTGAAATGTCAGTTCACTTTTCTTCAGAGAAAATTTAGAAATTATGGTCTTATAAAAAAAAAAGCAGAACAGTAATTGATATTAATCCAAAATTGTATATGTGAATATTCATGTGCATATTTATGCAAATCTACAGCAATGCTAAAATGCGTCAATATTCTTCAGAATTTCCTATAAAAGGGACTCTTGCATTTGTCCCTGATAAATTATAAGATTTAGAGAAATTAGGTACCATGAAACCATGTAAATGTAAAGATAAGCAAGGGCTATATTGAAATAATGATATCAATCTAATACAAGCAAATTGGAAAAAAAAATAGCTGTATGTAAGGATATGATGCCTGTCCTGCTTATTTCAGGGAATTTCATAGTATTTCTAGTCTGCTCCAATAGACTAAATGCCCAGTAGTGTCTGGGATCTAAAGAATGCTCCGTGAAAGTTATTTTCTACTTCAGTTTCATACAGTTACTGCACTTCACTACCGCTGAGGTGATTCACTTCAAAAACATTAATGATAAGCATATTCATGTACAAGCTTTCACTACCTATGCATTCTTCTCTCACACTCGAGTAGCCGTTGAAATTACTGAAATTGAATGCTGTGGGATGAAGTCTCTGAGTGATACAGTGTGAATCATGAAAGTGATTCATTGAGATTCATAGCTGGCAGTGTATAAAGCTGACAGGTTGACTCCTATCAAATTGAGACAGAATCACTGATAGATCCTCGATCAGAAATGTACATCTGTATAGTCTAGCCAAAATGCTGACAGAAGAGAGGAGAGCTGAGTAAATAGTCAAGAATATCCCTACCCAGGACCAGGAGCATCAGCCAGCGAACATCAACCCACTAGATAAACCTCACCCACCACAACACTCTGTTTCTTGTTATAGTTTGTGTAATGTGTATAATTGCTCTATGATCTCAGCAAATTTTAGTGATGGAGATCTAAAATCCTTCAGAAGACATGATAGCATTGTGGCTGCTCTGAATTATTCACTATTAGAGTATGCATGTGAAGGCACTTGAAGAAGCAAGTTTGCTTACCTCTAAGTGCTGTCCTGTATGAATTTATATTGACATGAACACTTGCATTCCACTAGACCTTCCTCTTTTTCTCAGTCTCTTTCAGCTTTGACTTTGCCATTAGAAGAAATTTGATGGATGTTCCATTCTACAGGCTTCACAGTGAGCAAGATTGTAAGGAATGGGATCAGAGGCCAGGGTCCATCATTTATAAATAATGGATTCTTTGCTTACACAGTAAATTAAGACTTATTGACTCTTAGAGTTTGGAACTGTTGACTGTATATCTCAAAAAACCCATATGTTTCTTGTAAGCAGCTCTTCTCTTCAGATTTCAAAGCTTCCAATACCATTTCTGAGAATGGCTATGTGTTTCTCAACCTAAATTTAAAAATGGCTATTTAAAGAAGCCAAAAGTAGTAAAAAACCCCATCTGTTTAAAGTTCTTTTACACTACCTACATTTCCAATGTCAGAAATGTGGAGATATAGTTATGGATTTAGAAAGCATTGTGATGGGCATGTTTAGAAGACTGATAAACATGGTAAGATTTAAGCATCAAAACTTCATTGGACTGAAATTCATTAGCACATACTACTATTGGATAGTTCAATCCATCATGATAAACTATCAGTCATTTTCACTATGTGTTCAAAGCAATTGCTCTTTAATAATCATAAGCTACATTAGCTGTTTATCCACTGTACCATCAACTTGATATTGCATTGCTGTTATTGGTAGGTACATCTCTTAATGGTTTGTTACTGAGATCAGGGTGGAGAACCTCAAGAGGCAACCCCAAAGAGAAATACTTCTTAAGTTTTCACTATTCTTAATTCTGTATCTTAAATCCTTCAAGTTTCCAGAAAGTACAGTTTCTCTCCTCTACTCCTGGGCTCTATGCTGAACAAAGCCTGAGGTGCAAGGCGGGGATTATTTTTACCAAGTCCAGGTATCATAAGTGTCCTATCCTCTTCCTGGACTGTTTTTTTTTTTTTTTTTTTTGTTTCTTTTTCTTTAGTTGGTTGGATTTCTTGTTTTTGTTTTTGTTTTTCTTTTTTTTTTTTTTTGCTTTTTATCTTCCCTTATATACCTGCTGCTACTTCTCCTAAAGCAAAAGATGGCTTTCCCCATTGCTTGAGTGTGTGCTTCTTCACTGACCAGCATTTGATCACCAGTGAACTCTTTATGGTCCTGGGGCTCCTGCTTTTGATCTCTGTCATATTTTCCAAACCATTTCCATTATCCTGCTCTTAAACTGTGCATCATAACAAGAGACACACAGTATCAAGATCACACAGCCAGTTCCCCTAATAGATTCATAAGAACTGGTCAGGACAGGGACCTTGCATGGTCTGCCTAAGGCACAATCAGAGCAAGGCCTATGGCTGCTTATTAGCAATGGCAATCCAATTCTTTATGGGGCCACCTGATTAAAAAATGCTTCTCCATTTCTACAATATTAGCATAATTTTTTCTGGAATCACGCAGAGATAATTTATGATATGCTAAATGAGTTTCTATTGTTATGAATGTATAAGACCTCTGCCCTAGCTAGTCTCTGTTACTAAGCTGTATTTCAGTCCTTGATATCATTCATATATTCCATTACATCTGTCTAGGTATTACACCTACATTTTCACTCTTACACAATATTTGAACACAGCTCAAAATTTTAGCTGTAGAAAGTGTTCCTGTCAATATTTTGTAAATGAGGGCACAAAGAATGTGAGAAACTAAGCCTCAGTCTAGCAATACAATATAAGGCATGCACAATTTCACACTTTATGTGTTTTACGTAGTATGCATGACTAACTGTTGGAGTTATAGCCTAAAAGATTTAATGCAAGTCAGGCAAGAAATACTTTGAAGAGCCAGGAACAGAATCTAAATATTCTCAGTCTCTTTTCACAAGATTGTCCTAGTCAATATTCTCTGAAAATATTAGCAATATTATATACATTAATGTTTTTCTACCTGTCATCAGATTTCCTATCAGTTGTGTGACATCATCTTCCTATAATGGGCAGAAAAACAATAATTAGTGTTTTTCAGTTTGTAGTAGTCTTAATCTCTTTTTTTTTCTTTTCCCTTCAAGATTTTTACATAAGTATAGTATGCTCTCAATATTTGGTATTTGAAAATTCTGAAAAGGAGTGTGATTTTCCTTGTTAAAAAAACCCAAACAAATGAACAAACAAAAAAGCAACCACAAAAACAAAACCATACAAAAACAACCCTGCCTACTGCCTCCACAATACTTTGCAAGGTGTAAAGCTCTTCAATATGAGTAAGGAATTTTTTGTGTCATTCTCTGGAAACCCCTGACCTATCATCCTAAGGAGGCCATATCATATTTTTAGTGAGATTGTGTTACTTAGACCACAGAGAGGGATTTAGACCACATGAACTTTAAACTGCAGGTTTTCAAGTCAACCACCAATACAAAAAAATATCCTAATTTTTTTATTTTAACTATATCTCCCCGAGGTTTTTGTCCTGTGGCCTCTTCCAATATTCCATTGCTTCAGTCTTGATACATCACTCATGCAAGGTATTTTAAGATCAGTTACCAAGGTTATCATCAGCTTGCTTTCCATTTTCTTGTCCTTGTAAAGGATCTTTCATCAGATTTCCTCTTCTGTAAATAATTATGCAGAAGGGAAATAATTTGCTATCCTTAGTTCTATCTTTAGTATAAAACTTTCATTTTTCACAATAATATCCACATGTAATGTTGAATAAAGATTTGTGAACCTTGGGATCTGTGGATTTGTTGCAATCCAAAAGCAATATTATACAATTTAGAGTATTTTCAAAGGGATGAAATAAAATTAGATCTTGAAAAATCATCAGTTTTGTTAGAAAGTAATAATAAAACCAAATTATGATGTTAAATAAATCCAAAACTACAGATCATATTATGGTCTACATAAAATTGAGAAACATCTGTCAGAATTCTATTTATATTAGAGTTTATTGTTTCAATAAAAATAGAATTAATTTTATGAGATGAAACAAGCTCTGCCATGCTGTTAATTGGAATTAAAGAAACCCAAAGATTTATACCCACAAAAATAAGATAGTTTGATACATTTATTTGACTGAAAAATAGATACTTATGTATGCCCTAAAGCAACACAATGAGCAAAAAAAGTATTAGTGACAAAAAGACTCTTAATTTTGAAGAGTTTTAACGTGGTTATGTCTACAATGGCCTGTTGCTTTATAATCAATGTTGGAAGACAGTCCGTGGTAATATTTATATATTAGTCCCTGGGTTAGTTAAGATGTTGATGTAACGCTCCATTTTCTCATTCTAATTCTGCAAAAGTGACATTGAGATGAGTCAAGGGTCACTAAACAGTTTTAAAGCATGAGTTTCTTAGCTTTCTAATTCTTGTTCTAAGTACAGCTGTCTCAGGGAATGGGAACCCTGTATTTCAGATCATGATAACTGGAAATAGTAATGCATAGGTTTTATCTTTTGGTATTATCTGTTTCATTCTACTTTAGACTTCAATTGCTTGACAAGGAAACTGTCATTCTTTATATAGTATATTGGACATGGTGCCCTCTGGAAATTGTCAAAGATTCTAAATTAGAAGGGCTGATTATAAAAAAATCTTTCCTGGCCCAGGAAGGAGGAGCTGGGAATCTGTCCTCTAAGTCAAGTCTGTTAAACAGAGTGGTACTGCACACAGATGAATAGGTTAGATCTTTCAGCTTTGAACTTGTGCTACACTTGACCTTCCTGAAAAAAAAAATCCAGCAGTTTGAGATGTGAAGAAAAGCAAAAAGTAGATTTAGGTTATAATTATTCCAAACATTCAAATGCTAATAATCAGTACTACACCATCTCTGTTATGGGATGATGAAATCCAGTTTCAAAGCACCCATCAGAAACAGCTGGGCACCATTCAACACAGATAGTGTTGAGCCACAGGAAGGTAAAAAACAAGCTTTGATAAAATAGCTTTCATCAGAAGCATTGATTCTTCAAGCATTAAAATCCATCAGCATTAAAACAGGTTAGAGATTGAAGAACCACCCTAAAATGCTATGTTAAAGTATGCTTTTTATTCTATCTTTGTTCATGGTTCAAAAAAGACTCCTAAAATAGATTAAGTTGATGCCTCAACATAATAATTGAGAAAGAGCTAAGTTAAACATGACTTTTGAACACTCAGAAGAATTTGTTTTTTAAACACCAGTGCTGACTGTAATTTCCAGTTCAAAGGGTCAAACCCATAAAACAACCTATTTGCTGCCATAAGGCTTGGGGAAAACAGTCAAGTAAATTTTCAGTATACAATTTTGATATCAAAAATTTGATTGACATGAATTTTGTCTAGACTAAAACATTAGAAATTACAAACTTAATTTCTCTTCAGCTGTCAGTTCTCCACTTTCCAAATAAAAATGTATCTGTAATAGAGCTGATAATAGAATTTGGGTTTTTAAAATATTTTTGTAAATTTAATAGACAAAGATAGAAGACATAATCACTTTGAGGATTTTTAAGCTGTTTATTAAATGTATTATATTGACTATGTTTTGAGATTTGTATTAATCTATTCAAAGTGCAGCTTGCCCCCACTCTCCCCCCAAGGAATTTATACAAAGACTATTCTAATTCATGTCATCTTAATCAAAAATTTCTCTTTAATGAATAAGCCATTCTGAATTTTTCTTTACAAAGATTGAGAGCAGACAGTGTTCTCAGGATTTCATTATTTTCAGCAGGATGTGTTATACTGTATAAAAGAGGTTTTTAATTTACTGTTTTCAGAAGCTGATGTCTAGTCTGGAGTGTTTTTTAATGTTTTATTTTAGGGCAAAATAGGGATTTTTTGTCTTGTTTTCTCATTGGAAACTGATTTCACAAAAACGAGAATGGAAATAGCTGATGACTAAGATAGCTATTGAGAGTAGGAGAAATCTACAGAGTGATTTGGACAGTCTGGATAGACAGGTAAAGGACAGTTTTAGGAGTTTCACTCTGGCCCAGTGCTATGCCTTGCATTTGGGTCTCTACAATCCCACACGAGACTACAGGCTTGGGGAAGAGTGGCTGGAATGCTGCCCAGCAGGAAAGGACTTGTGTGTGCTGGTCAACAGCCAGCTTCACACGAGCTGTCAGTGTGCTCAGGTGTCCAAGAAGGCCAATGGCATCCTGGCCTGTATCAGAAATAGTGTGGCCAGCAGGACCAGAGAAGAGATTCTTCCCCTGTGCTCAACCTCACTTCCTGTGCTCAATTTTGGACCCCTCTCTACAATACCTTGAGATGCTGAAGAATATTCAGAGAAAGGCAACAGAGGTGGTAAGGGGCTGGGAGAAGATGTCTGATAAGGAGCAACTGGGAAAGATGGGATTGCTTAGTCTGGAGAAAAGGAGTCTCAAGAATGGACCTTATTGCTCTCTACAACTACCTGAAAGAAGTTCTAGCAAGTGGATTTTTTCTCCCAGGTAATAAATGATAGGACAAGAGGAAATGCCCTTGAGTTGTGCCACAGGAGAAATGAGGCTGAGTATTAAAAAAATAGGGTGGTCAGGAATTGGCACAGTCTGCCCAGAGAAATATTGGAATAACCTTCCCCAGAAGTGTTCAAAAGGCTGTGAAGATGTGGCACTTGAGACATGATTTAGTGACCATTTAGTGATCATTGTCAAGTCAACAGTCAGACATCAGATGTGATGATCTTAGAGGTCTTTTCCAACCTTAATGATTATATGATTGCAACCTTTGTTTGTCTGTAGAAGCAGCTGGTCACTGGACTGTGTTAGAGCAAATTCACACATACACCCTTCTGTCATTAAGCTCTGCAGCTCAGTTTACAAATATTGATTCTTAGGAATAACATTTGGTTTAGGTCCGTTAGTTTGGTTTATGGTAAGTTCAAGAGCTATATCACTCCAGACTCCATGTGAATGGTCTCCCGGTTTAGAGAAAGCCCCTGTCCTCAAACCCAAGCCAAGATTTACTTCAAGCATTTTGGTTTTAAATCAAGGTTTCCATGATTTAATTGGCTGGAGCAATATGAAGTTTCAGCTTTGTTACCTTTTTTCTTTTGCTTATGATTGTGTATGTGTTGAATTCTATAGTTGTGTGGCAGTATAGACAAAACACTTTTTACTGCTTTTTTCTGAAAACATACTTTTTAGTAACACATTTTAGAGTCATTAAGAAATCCTTTGTTGCAATTTCTGTTCATTATTCATGTAATTGAGTATTTATTAACAAATCTTTATTAGCTAAAAATATCTTGCTAGCCCTGAATTTATACTACTTATTTAGATCAAGTATCTCATGGACTACAGCATATCTCAACCCAACAAATCTAGACTTTCCATTTGATTTAAAAACGAGGGGATAAGGTATGATTAAAGAAAAAAAGAAAAAAATTGACTAGATATAATAATTTTTTGATACAAAATTTTGATACAAAATATAATCATTTTGATACAAGATGATTATATTTTACTTATCCAGATAATTTCAGCATTAGGTTGAATTAATGCTGCAGATATTGAAAAATACACATAAGTGTAATTCTTTTTTTTTTTTTCCTTCCACATGATTATTTATTTACCAGTTTTATCACTGAACACTAACCAAATCATTCTTCCACAAAAGTATATACATAAACCTTCCATTCTCAGAAGGGAATATTGAAACCTGACGCAGAAAATTTAAAAAATTGCCATTGTAGTAAGAAAGTTGAAAAACCTAGGAAAAACTGGGAACTAGCTATTTGGTTTTTTACTGACTTTCTTTCTAGAACTTATAGCTTGGTAATCATGTGCTCTAGACAGGAAAGAAAATTAGTGTAGACTGTAATTTACGGTGCATCCTGTAGGAATTGCTATGCACAAGGCTTAACACAGCAAGGTATCTGTGCCATGGCTGCCTATTTTCACACAGAATGAGTGTGCTGGGGTTCTACCCTTTATCACCGCATTGAGCACAGCCCGTTGATGCAAAGGGTGTCAATGAATAACAAAGTTTTTCCTCAAAGCAAGCAGAAACAGGGAAACAGACATATGTGAGATAGAAGTCTTCAGAGAGCAAACCAAGCATTTCAGTATGTACACATTTTCCTTCACCTATAAAGAAAAGAAAAATTTTCCATAATTAATTTCCTTTTTCATTTTTTTTTTCTTTAAGAAACATTCAGATTATAAGAGGTCTTTTAATTTGGTATATAACATGTTTCTAATGTTAGGAGCTAGACAGTTACACAAAGTAATTAGATAGTTTTAAAAATTTTTTATTCATTCTACTAAGTAATTGTCATCCTTTAATGAAGGATGGTTGAAGAGCTGGTTATTCTGTCACTGTAGTGAGGATGTTGATAAGAACCTGTAGGGAGCTATTTCATACTAAAATTACAAATATATGAGCAAGTATCTTTCCCTCATGATATCACTTGAGCAAAGTCAGAAGCCTGATGTATAAGGATAAAGGGAAAGGTAAATTGGATGTTTCCTACTAGTCTTACCCCATTGGGTATGAAGCACAACAAATCAGTGAGCTGTTTTCTAGCTATCTGTTACATACTGGGATTATGTTATCAAATCCCATTCCATTTCTCTTTCCACCTTACATTTAGTCTTTCATTTCCTAGATTAAACTCTATCTTAATCCATAGCTGAAGTCTCATTTTTAATTTTTGTGCACTGTTAGTGCCCTCCTCTGGATTTTTTTCCAACTTTTCCCACATTTTTTAATATTATTCAAGACTTCAAAATTATTATCTTAGTGCCCAGAAGCAATAAATTCCCTGTTATGACTGTATGCAACATTCTTCCTAAGAAATCCCAGATTTCTTGGATTTGCCATTGCTGTAGACTTCTGGCTCCCAATCAGGTTTTGATATTTGATAGCCTCCTGCTCTTTTTCAAAAATACTGATATTTTGCATTATCACCCATTTAAACTGCATTTTTTTCTCCTGCTTACCGAAGTATTTCTTTTATTCTCTTTCATAATTTGTAAATTGTTTATATCATTATCAACTATGCCCCAATTCTGAATTTTGATCCTTTTTTCTGATTGCTTTCATCTCTGCCAGTATGATGAAATGCACAAATTTTATAAACCATTTCTCTATTCCATTGTTCAGCTTGTTAGGGAAAAAATTTAGTAAAACTATCTCAGAATATGCTCTCTAGGATTATAATGCTCTACCAGTCTGATGACAAAGCACTTTTAAGTAACTTTTATAGCTGTTTTCAAAGAAGTAGGACTTTCATCTGTATCACTCAAGAGACTCTGCCATATTTTTGTCTTGATAGATTAATTTTGTCTCTTTATCCTTTTAAATGTGTATAGTAAATTGCATGGTTTATACAATATCTTTGTAGATATTAAAGTTGATTTGGCTACATTTTACATTTAAGCTCATTTTTTTTCTTCTCTGACTATTGAGGACTGCTTTTTGAATTCCATTATCTTCTTTCAATTACTGTTATTCCTTCCTTCTCTCAGAATAGTGAGGTTTTTCTTTGTTTTACTCTCGCAAGAATTACCTAAGAACTTTAGATTCTCAATTGGTTTGTTGCTTGTAACTGTAATAGTTCTAAACTAGGTGCATCTCTGTGAACTAGTATTTTACAAAACAAGGAACAAATTTATTTTATCATGTTCCAGAAATTCTTTGGACTTTGTGTCCTGTAATATTGATTGGATCAGGTTACAGGAAATGGAATTAAAACATCACTTAAATAAGATTGATATTCAGCAAACCAGCCTCTTATTTTTTTCTAATTTTCAAGCAAGTTGTCTTATAATACAGTATTTGTAATTTTTTCCATAAATAAGCTACAATGTCAGAATATATAGACTAGTTTACATTATTATCATTGAATTTGATTTGTACGAGGCTGAAAAATCAGTTTATCATCTTATGCCTGGTCATGAAATTGTTTGGTTTTTATGATAGGTTTTGCATGCTTTTCATTGCCCCTTTTTTTTTTTTAATTAGTCCATTGACATTAATTTAAAGTTTTTGCCCTCTCTGTCAACCTATAAAATGATATTTAGTTGAAAACCCTTAACTAGCTCAATGTAATGAATAACCACTTTTATAAAACCAATGATGATGCAAAACCACGTAACTAGAAAGTTTCTTAGACCGATAAAGAATTAATAATTTACTGTGGAACTATTATGTTACAAATAGATGAGGAAGATGTTAGTTTGAAGCTCCTGCATTTTCTATGTATTAGATTAAAGAGGGCTTTAAAACATTTTTGTTTAGATTTGGCTGCCCATCATAATGAAAAGCTAATTTAGATACCAAAACCTGTACAGTTTCATCTGCATGAGTTGATGGAAGCAAACAGACATACTGAGAAGCATAGCAAGCTCTGAATAAAAAAAAGAATCTTTCAGGTCATCCTAAGAAAAAGCATGCTTTAAGGTAATTTGTTTTAGAGTCCCAATAGAAAATATTAATAAATGCTGCATTAAAACGTCCTCCATTTTCTCCTCCAAAAACAATAACATGCTTGTACTATTAAGGAAACTTCCCTGTCCAAACATCCAGGATCCACACAGACAGTCACACTTGCAGCACCTGAGCTGGGACTGAAGCCCCTCCACAGCTACAATCCCCACTCACGCACAGTCTGACCAGGTTTCCTGACCAGCTCAACAAGTTTCCCAAAGCAGAGGCTCAAATGTCCCTATCCTTCAAATAGTTTAACCTTGGTACAGTAATTAAAGAAAGTAACAGCACAAGCTGGTGCCTCCAAGGAGGGGCCACGAACAAAGGAAACCCTGGGCTTCCATACGCTCACATTGTCAGTGAGAAAGTCTGGGGTCATCGGCTCCTGCTGTGTCCCTGAGTTCCTGGTCACCTGGCTGGGCCACAGCCCCCTGTGCCCTGTGTTCTGCAAAGGGTCAGCAATTCACAACTTCTTGCCTGGGGCTCCAACACCAGAGCTCAACCCGCAGCCTAAACTGCAGCTGGACTGTAAGCTCTGAAAGTATTCCTCAAAAAGAATCACTTTAACTGGCCACAGAAACTAGTCAAGGCAAAGTAACAGTATGCTTGCTGAACTTGATAAATAAGATGTCAATTTATGAACACTGAAGTAATTCTTACATTGCTAAAAGCAGGTTTTAAACACACTGTTTGTTCAGACTGGCTGACAGTGCTCCTAAAATAGTGAGGAATTTACCTGTAGGCTTAAGAACACGATTCAGCCAACCTACCAAATAAGGCTGCCAGGTCGTGAAGATACATTGAATCAGCATGTTGTTTTCTTTTTGCAAGCATGTACTCAGATGCTTACTGCCTACGCCTTAATATATTTCAGTGATAAATTCAGAAGTACAAAAAGTATCTATTAAACACTTGGGGGTCTTGACATTGTGGGCTTGATCTAAAGACTCTTAACTCATACAGATGTTAACTTCAGCTCAAAACATATCCAGTCATAAAAAGCAGAGCTTCTCCATAACATACTATAAGGTATGAGCAAGGTTGTTAGAGCACTTAAATCAGAATTCTGGGGTTTGGTTCTCCTAACTCAGCACGATACACTCTCCAGTCCCTTGGGCACTCCATTTTTTCAATTGTTAGCTAGTGACCAGCATACAAATCTGGCACACCTTGGCACCTTCTTTTTTCTTACTGTCTTGACAAAGAATTGCCTTTTTTTTAGGTGAGCACTGAGGAGTTTTATGAAAGCATATAAAATTCTTATGCAGTAAATGAAGAAAAGGAAATACCTCACTTTTGTGACACTATTTGTCATATTTTTTTCATAACTCTCTTACTGGAGAGGGAGTCAAGGTCCTGACTTGGTATTGTAACAGAAGTATAGTTGAACTGTTCCCTGGGGCAGAAGGAGAGTAGAAACAAACAGAAAAATAGACAGATACCCTATGACTGGTTTTTTATTATCTTCCAGTAGGTGGATAGCACACTGGCATATTTAAATATTACAGACATGGCTTGCAGCATTAACTGGCAGCAGTAAGTGGTACAAATAGCTTGACTGACTGGTATAGCCTTTTTATACAACTTATGCTTCTATACATGCCTTCCACGTAGAGCACAGAATACAGTACTGGCAGAAACTTGACTGTCTGACAACAGAATACAGTCAGGCCAAAGATCTGACTGTATGAATAAAAGAAAAAGGAAAAAGAAAAGAAATTTATATTATTTATTTAACTTTTTATAATCTATATGCAAAGCTTATATATTCTCAACAAACACATTTTTTATTTTTTAACAATCAATCTCTAAAAGTAAATTCTTTAGTACAAAGAATCTCTTAAGTTTTATTACACTGTGTTGAATCTATGTTCTGTACATGTTCTAGGTGGCCTTTCAATACTTAGTGGGATTTTATATGAATGATGCAGAAAGATATTTTGCAAGAGCACATAATGACAGAACAATGGGCAGTGATTTTAAACTGTAAAAAGTAGGTTCATATTGCACATGAGGAAGAAATTTTTCTGCAATATGGATGGAGAGAAGAAGGATCAGATTTCCTAGTGGCATTGTGGATGGCCAGTCCTTGAAAGCATTCAAAAGCAGATAAGATGGAGCTTTACAAAACTGACCTAGCAAAAGATATCCCTGCCCATGGCCAGGGAATTGGACTAGATGTTCTATAAAGTTTCCCTTGAAACCCAAATCATTCTATGACCACATAGACATAAATACATAATCTGATAGTTACAAAAAATATTTTAAAAGGTGTAAGACATTTTTTCCATGTCTTACAGAAAAAGTCGTGTGATTCTAATATCAAGAAATAACTAATGTATGTTGGCTGCTAACTGTCTTAGATTTCATTTTGTTTTGGTTTTGAGGTATTTAAACTGATGCATTTGACTTAGAATGTAATCTGTTGGACATTATACTCTGAAAGGTAATCTTAGACTAACATAAAATATACAGATAATGCAAGATCTTAATTTAGTAACAAGCAACAAATAACAGAGTGCATGTCAGGTTATATCAGCATCAGTAATCTGTATACAGAATGAAACAGAAGCGTAATAATAGTACAATCCTGTTGGTACTTGGTAACTACATGTCCTAAGATGAATGTTGAAAGACAAAAATAAATAATTTTAAGTAGAAGCTGAGGTAATGGACAGCTCATAATAATCGTGGGACATAATAACAGATCTAAAAACAGCCTAGGCTTTTTTTCCATCTTTTTCTGATAGTTGAATCTTTTGCCTTACCATGTATTCTTCTTATATTTTAACTCTGATATATGCACTGCTCTTTGTGGTTCTTAAAAGCTTTATTCATGGTATCCAAAAAACCAAAATTTTATATGTAACTTTTTATTTGAAAATATTTTTCTTTTAAAATTCTATTTAAAGCTATTTTATTTGAAAACCGCACAGCAGTACACAGAGATAAATGTATATATCAAAAGGTAAGCATCTGAAAAATAGATAGTCTTTTACAAAATTCTCAGCAGTCAATATTTAAGTTAGACATATAGTACATATAGTAGCATGTCCAGGAAAAAGAAAAAAAGGTCTCCTGCTAAGAAACGCAAGGCAATGAGAGATGATCATTATAAAACGTAGTAAGTTTAAAGACTTTATGGTATCCTTTATCTATTTTTTGTAACTATTATAACCATTTCACTGTCTTTATGTAAATCATGCCTCTGAATCCCAGGTTTAATTGATTGTAGGTATAAAGATGACTTGGTATGTTGAACCTGAAGTATAGATATACAACAGAGAGTTCTACAAAGTTCTCACTGTGTTAGAGCACAAGCTAGTGGTTGCATTTAAATTTAAATCCTAAAGATTTTAAATTTTGTACATTAAGCAGCCTAGATTATTTTAATAAGCATTTAATAGCTTAAAATAATTTTCTTTTTTAGATTAAAGAAGCTTTTGAAATTCAGTGGGAGTATCTCAATATATTATAAGTTGACTGATTCTTTCTTTTATGTTCTTTATTGCTTGATAGCATGGTAATAGGCCTTAGGAGACTTTCTACTACTGCTCTAGGAAGAAGTGAAATTATTTGATTAATCTGTATGGTGGATTTTACTTACAGAATAAAGGTAACATGTTCCCTGTATCTAAGGAGAAAAAAGTGTTACAGTTCAAATTCAGAGTGCCATCTAGTGTCGAATAGAAATGTAAAAAAGCAACCATATTTAACCTGAACACATACATCTCTTAAACCAATATACATCACCAAAGATGACATAGTACATTACAATAAATAATATTTAAAACTGTGATTTATTGGTTCTTGAAGAGGCTGCAAAAATTTGTTTGGAAACTTTCTTGTATACCACTGTATTTACAGTTCAAAATATCTGACAGCATAATATATTAAATTCAAAAATTTCTTTGCAGAATGCAGAAACATGTAATATAAATTCATTATGGCCTCTTAGTCTCTCTTCTTTCCTTGATCATCTATAACAGAGAATATGAACTTATTTTTAGTTTTTGCACTTGTAGAATACAGTGGCTATTATGTTGGGTTTGCTTTTTGAAAGGTATTGAAGCTATCAATTTCTCTTTTTTGGTATATCTGATTGAACGCCTTTGTGAATAAAGAATATTTTTTGTGAAGTTCTCTTCCAATGCTGATAAAAAAATCTTTAAGTCTTTGAATAAGATATATCAGTAGGATTGTTTACATTATTTATTTTTGTTAGTTTGTTTTAACATTTAGAAATAAAAAGCACAGCGGGGTCCAGGATTCTGAGCAGAAATATTTTTCTGTAAATCATATTAAAAAAAAAAAAAAGGATGCCAAGATATAAGATATTAGTGATGCCAAGATATTTGTCTTCTTTTACCAGAAAAGCTCCAAACTAAAGGAATTATGGTTTTGGAAAATGTGCTCTTACTCTATCAGGGGAGTTTTAGCTGTCATGTCTTCTGGAAATACCGAATAATACACTGTGTGAACAACTAGGGCTTTTATACATAAGGTCCTGCTTCACACATCTGCAAATCTGCTTCACAGATCTGTTGGTAGTCCTTAGAACAAAAGTGTCAATTTATGAGTTACTCCTCCTTCTTTGTTCCTTCTAGTCTTTACCACAACTCACCAACAAACAAGCCAATTTTGGTAAAAATACCTAAAACTAAAATGAGATTTAAAAATTATTAACATTTTTTCAGTACATTCAGCATTTAATCCAATCCTTTGCTCCAAGAAAAGAGGCAAACTGTGTATATTTTTCAATTAAATTCAGGTTTTCACTGAGAGGATATTTTAGGCCAGTAAGTAAACATCTTGACAGAGCTCTTCCTTATTGTACAATTATGAACAATATATGTAGTTTAAAACAGCACAAGTTTGTCTGGGATCTCTTACTGGGTATGTACACTCAGCCAGCACTCTCTTTTTTTGTGTAAGAATTATGCATTTCAGCCTTGATCACATGGAATTTTTTACTACATGAAATGTGAGTGGTTAAGGAAAGCTGTAAGCAAAGTGCTGTAGGAATTCCACCAAAAGAATTTTGAAACCAGATGAAATGCATCACTGAATCTCTTTCATAACATTTCTCTACTGCTTTCCTTCCAGCGCTTGAGAAAAATTTATTCTGCTGGAAAATCCTTTCTCCAGGCAGACTGCCTATTGGGATCTAATAGATGATGTATCAATTGGCATTTATTTATTTCTAAGTTTCAAATGATAATAAATGACCTGTAGGTTAAACAACAAATAAACAAAGCTCAAATTAAGACTTTCTTCCATATGTTTGGAACTGATTGCAAGGGAATTCAAACATTCCCATACAATTACCTTCAGAATCAGGAGGAAGTTGTGCAGATGTGTTATACAGATAAACCAGCTGATCATTTAAACTTTGTCTCTTATTTCTCCTATTGCTCAAGAAAGATAAATTACTTCCAAATTGAATCCAATTAGGTTCAAAATATAAATATAGGAATTGGTTTCATTATTTCCAAAAGGAAATTACCCTCTCCTTCCAGAACAACAAATAGAATCATAGAATCATAAAAAGTTTAGGATTAGAAGGGACCTTAAAGGTCATCTTGTCCCAGCCTCCCTGCCACGGCAAGGACACTTCCCACTATCCCCAATTTCTCAAGGACTTATCCACCTTGGCTTTGAACACCACCATGTTTGGGGCACACACAACTTCCCTGGGCAACTTGTCCCAGGATCTCACCACCCTTACAGTAAGGAATTTCTTCCCCATATCTAGCCTAAATTTCCTGTCTTTTAGTTTGCACCCTTGTCTTACCCCCTACAATTCCTGATGTAGAATCCCTCTCCAGCTTCTCTGCAGGTCCCTTTCAAGTACAGGAACTTTTCTATGAGGTCTCCATGCAACCTTCTCTTCTCCAGGCTGAACAGCTCCAACTTTCTCAGCCTGTCTTCACAGGGAAGATGCTCCAGTCCTCTTATCAATTTCAGGTTTCTCCTCTGGACTGCAGAATTCCATGTCCTTCTTATTCTGGGGACTCCAGAGCCAGATGAAGTACTCTAGGTGGGGACTAAGAAGAGAGAGGGACAGTTCCCTTGCCCTGCTGGCCACACTGCTTTTGGTGCAGCCCAGGATTTGTTTGGCTTTCTGGGCTGCAAGCTCCTGCTGAGGTTTTCATCAAGCATCAGACCCAAGTTCTTCTTCACAGGGCTGCTCTCAATCACTTCTCCACCCAAACTGTGGATATGCCTGGAATTTTTCTCATTGTGGAGGATTTCAAAAGTCTCTTTTTAGTTACTGACAAACACTTAAGTGAAGAAGTCTGTCTGGTTATAGGATCTTTATCCCGGAAGATACTCAGAAACCATCTGGAGATCATCTACTATTTCTTTAAACAGCTGGAAATTCACTTCTCTGGACTTCATGGTCCCAACTTGACTCTTTGCCAGGCCCATATTTCTTGAGATGACAAGTTCAACCAGGACCTGGTCGCTACAGTCCAGGCCACCTCCAATCTTATCTTTAATGAGCTCCTCTGCATTGGTAAGCACCAGGTCCAGTAAGATTTCTCTACTGGTTGATTTGTCCAATACCTGGACCAGGAAGTTATTCCAAATACACTCCAGTAGTTTTCAGGATTGCTTGCAGCTAGCTGTATTGCTTTCCCAGCAGACACCTGGGTGCTTGTAATCCCTTGTCCAGATGACAGTTGTTGAGCTTGGTGTTTCCTCTATCTGAAAAAAGAAGGCCTCATTAAGAGGCTCCCCCTGACCAGCTGACCTTTAGTAGACAACAACCACAACCTTGTTGGTCTAGTCCTTTATTGGTTCAGTCCCTGATTTTCACCCACAGGCCCTCAGCCTTTTGACAGCTGTTTCTTAGAGGCAGCTCTTCACAGTCTATTCCTACTTTAACATGGAGTGAAATGCATCCACCCCTCCTTCTCAGGCAATCTCTTCTGAAAAATTTATATAGTATTCACAGGCAACCCCTGATGATGGGAGAGAATGATGCATCTGACTCCATCTTATCAGAAGGCTAATTAATTACTTTATTATACTATATTATTCTGTACTATATTACATTATATTACATTACATCTAAACTGAATCTGCCAAGCACTCAACTGCACACACTGCCCAGAATCTTGTGACTGTCTGCCAACAGTCCCAACACACACACACGCTTGGCCCTGATAGGCCAAGGAAACAAAACGCCATCACTTTGGGTAAACAATCTCCATATTGAATTCTACTTTTGAACAAACACAGACACAGAAAATGAGATAGGAATTGTTTTTCCTTCTCTGAGGTTCAGAGAATGTGAAACCCAGAAATATTCTTGGAAAGGATTGTGTCTTGCTTTTCTCTGTGAAGAGAAATGTGGCTACAAACTTATAGCCCTCAACTGGAGTATTCCAGTTGTGTGACTAATCCCTCTTACCATGTTTCCATAATAGCAGTTAGGTCATACTTTTCCAATTGCACTATGGTTTCCACCTTCTCTGCTTGTTTCCCATGAAGCATGCCTGCATTCATGTACAAGCACTTCAGCTGAGCTATTGGCCTCTTCACCTTTTGGGATCAGCACTCCCTAATTCCCATGGGACAATTCACAGCTATTTTCCTGATACTTACCGAAGTGTTGATGTTTCCTGGTTCTTATCTGTCACTCCTTCTGCCTTCCAGATGTAGTTTCATACATTGCTAATGAGTGCAGCTACTTTGCTTCCCATAACACTCTCACCCCATTTGGCCAGGTGGACCCCATCTAGTGTCAATAGGTATGGTCTCTTGAAGGTGTGTTGAAGGTACATCCTGTCACTTTTACACTAGTTTTGGCTGAGGTAGAGTTAATTTTCTTCACAAAGTCCTGTATGGTGCAATATTTACAATTTGTGACCAAAACTAGTGTTGCTAACGCACCAATGTTTTAACTATTGCTGAGCAGTGTGTACACTGAGTTAGGGATTTTTCTGCTTCTCAGTTAATCCTTTAGTAGGCTAGAGCTTCAAAAGGAAGGAATACCATTGGGATAAGTGATCCCAACACATCAAAGGGATATCCCATACCATATGATGCCATGCTCAGCAATAAAATTTAGGGGAAAGAAAAAGAAAGGTGATGACATTTGTAGCTATGGCATTTGTCCATCCAAGTAGGTGTTAACTCATGATAAAACAAATGTTTCCTCAAACAGTTGAGTATCTACCTGGCAGTGGGAAGTAGTTTGTGAATTATTTTTTCTTTTTCTTGGATACACAGCTTTGGCTTTATCAAATTGTCTTTATCTCAATCTGTGTGTGTTTGCACTTTTACACTTCTGATTCTCTTCCCTATACCACTACAGGAGAGAGAAAAGGAACTGTGTGGAGTTGATTTGTTGACTGGGTTAAACCACAACTTTCATATGTGTATTGATAATACTAAATACATGCAAACATATACAGGGAATCTATGGTAGCCAGAAAATCTTTTCTGCTGAATTCATTTTCATATACCCCTGAATTGGTCAGACATTTTCCAACTGAAGAGAGTGGAGCTATACTCTTCCCACTGGCACCAAGCAGTAGGAAAAGAGGCAATGGGCTGAGCAGAAACTGATAGACATGAAGTTCTACCTGAATATGAGAAATAACTTATTTACTGTGTGAGTGACCACTCAGTGGTACAGATTGTCTGGAGGGGGCTGTGGATTCTCCCTCGCTGGACACAATCTTGCTCACTGTGCTCTGGGATGGCCCTGCTTGAGCAGGGAGATTGGGCCAGTGCACCCATTCACCCTGTGATCCTGTGAACCAGGAAATTCTTTTAATTCTTATACTCTAGCATATACAATGTGTATACACACACAGTTGCTGACATAATAATAGATATTAAATATCAACTTCCAAGCTGACCCACCCTGTGATCCTGTGAACCAGGAAATTCTTTTAATTCTTATACTCTAACATATACAATGTGTATACACACACAGTTGCTGACATAATAATAGATATTAGATATCAACATACCAACTCATAGTATTAATCTAATGAGTAAGAATAGAAACTTATATTGAGTTTTGAATAAAAAGATTCCTTTTAACTAATTCAAAAGTTGTTTGGTGTCATTAATATGAGCCCGAGGGAAATAACATGTTCCAATTAATTCTACTTAAGGCATTGTTATTTTTCCCCACTCTTTTAAGTAATAACACTGCTCAGATTAAGTAACAACTAATAAACTACTGCTTCATTCACTGTCTACTTAATTGACAGCCTCTGCCTTAAGGTAGTAACTAACAAGCTGGCAATTAAATGTCCAAATTCAGTGAAATCAGTTTCAAATTATAAACAGAGTTATACTTCAGGACTGCTTAGATGCCCCAGTCTATGTTGTTATTTTTTTAATACATGGAAAAAACAATACAGATACAATTTCAATTTATCATTTTCTCAATAGGAATTATTGAGTTCTGCAATTTAAATTCATTTGGTATCTTGTGAACTCTAGAGATTTTATGATTTTGACTCCAATAGGGCAATTCAATAACCAAATCAGGTGTTATTGACATCTTGTTTCCATTGAAATGTAAAATTAAAGGTAGATAAGATTCTCAAAACACAAAAGTGGTTTTACAGTTTACATCTTATTATTAATAGAAATTGGAGTATTTGGTAAGTTTCAGCTACTTAGACATATATTAGTTTAGGTCATCTTTAGCTATCACAAAGCTATACTTTTAAGAGAGAGTCTAACTCACCTGTAGTGAGCATCTTTCTTAATTTAGGAGAAATACATTAGAAGTGTCTTCTCTGTCTTTTACCTAAATACAGATTTCTATCTAGAATCCCTAGGCTTCTGGAGGGTAAACTTCCTTCTGAGCTATCTACTTAACAGCACCAACAAATATTTGCATTATGGACAACCTACAGTGTTAATAAAGAACAATGAATTACGTTAAATTTACTGGTTTTAATCAGAGTTCAATTATCTTAATTATAAAAAAAATTCCTTTTTGGCATCCACACCATCTTTCTGAGGGGAACTAACTTTTATTTTTAACTTCAATTATTATTTGATAGATATATGTGACCTATTATATGCTTTTTAGTTTATTTTATCTTCCTAGTTTATGACCCTGTTTGTCTTTTTCAAGGATGAGAGCTCTAGTTTCACTGGAAACCTCTCAGTTCTTGTAACAGAAAACTTAATAAATGATCATACTCTAAAACAAAATTGCCATGTAACTAATTTTCTGAAATCACTGCAGATCCTCCTTCCTCTATGAACTCCCTTTAAATCCTTTCCAGATTAAATATAACTTTATATTTAAATATGAACTTACTAATTTTTCATAAAAAGACATTTTACATCAACACCCTTTTCATACTTTCATAGACACAAGTCTTCAGTTTTGCTATTGTCTTTAAAAAAACTGAATTAATTCTCTTATAATTCCTATCATGTGAATCTTTTAAGGACTACTGTACTTATATTTTGTATACAACTTACAGTTATTATGTCAAGACCTTATTTAGTACGTAATCATCCAATTAGAACCAGTGATTGTGCATAAAATATACACATCTTAATTTACTTTCATCTGCTATTCTTTTCGTATCTCATTGCTGTTCCAAAATTATTCTGCAGTTCTTCATACTTGGTTTCATGTCTGCTACTTCAATAGCAGCTTTTTTTTCCCCTTTGGTATTTACCATTTTTTTTCCCCTTTGGTATTTACCAGTTTTTGTAACTTTTGGAGTTATGCTGTACAGTCAGACGCAAGAATCATAGAATCCCAGGGTCGCTGTTTGGGTAGCAGAGGACCTTGAAAGGCCATCTAGTGCAAACTCCCAACAAAAGCAGGGACATTTTACACTGTGATTACTCAAAGCCCCTTACAAACTGACCTCAAGCAATTCCAGTGATGTGACATTCATAACTTAACTGGGCAACATGTTCCAGTATTTCACCACCTCCATTGTAAACAATTTATTTCTTATGTCAAATTTAAACTTAACCGTATTCATTTTAAAGAAATTGCCCCTCATTCTGTGAGTACAGGTAAAAAGTCTTTTCTTGCAAGTGTCCTCTAAGTACTGAAAGGCTTCAGTTAGCCTTCAATGAGTTCTCCTCAGAGCTTTCTTTTCTCCAGGTTAAAAATCCCCAGTTCTCTCAACCTTTTTCATAGGTAAGTTGTTCCAGACTGAACACTTGTGTGGCTCTCTGCTTGACCTACTCCAAAAAGTCCATGTCCTTCTTTTGTCGGAAGTCTCAGAGATGGATACAATATTCTAAGTGGGATCTTACAGGAGAGGAATAGAGGGGTAGAGTCACCTACCACAACCTGCTTGTCACACTGCTTTTTATGATGGCCAGGGTGGTTGCCTTTCTGGAGTGCAAGTCCACATTACAGCCTAATGTCCAGTTTTTCATCCAGCAGTATCATTAAGTCCTTCTCTGCATCACTGCTCTTGATTCCCTCCTTCTCCTGGGAGGCTGGGAAATTTGGGTTCCCACCTGCCTTTTTCCTCCATCCTTTTCTGGGCATATTAGGATTGATCTTTCATAGGTTTATGGCTTCTGCAATTAGCTTAGAAGCAGCCAGAGCAATAAATTATTTGGGCTCTTCCATCTGCCATTTTTTCTCCATGCTTCTTTTATGGGTGTGCAGATGAGTTTTTATCACATATCCTAACATAAAATGTAAACAATTATTCAGGTATTTAGTCCTTAACTTTGTATAGGATTTGGAGTAGATGTCATATGTTTATAAAAAACTATTTCCTTTCACTCCTTTTGCTGATAAATTATTGACTAGAAAAAGCTGGGATGCAACCCTTCTTCCCCAGAATAAAAAAAACCAAAAAAACCCCAAAAAACCAAAACTTGCCAAAGTAGGGAAACTTTCTGTCTTGTTAATTGTGAGTAAAGATGGAAGAGAAATCCTTAAACCTTCCAGCTCTGACATTATCTTCTCTGAACACTCATCTCAAGTTTTGATCATCTAGTGACCTTATAAAGTTCCTGTCAAGCTTAGTTCACCTGATCTACTTGAAGAATGACTTACCTTTTTTTATCCTTTTTTAATGAATTTCAACACTTCTTTTTGTACTAACTTACTGTGTTTTTAAGTTTAACCTGTCAGGTTTTAAGAACTTTTATGATTTTATTTTTAAACTTGAATTTATTAACTTTCCCTGCTATTTAGCCAAAATGTTTTCCTCAATACATTTTTTAGACTTTATCCTGGAGTAGTATAAATGGAGCTTTTGAAGCTCCATTCCAGTATCTTTTGAAAGCTCCTGAAATTTGAAAATGTTTTAACCTGTTCTACACTTCCTTTATTATCTTCTTTGTGAGCTTCATAATTTTCATGTAATTCACACATTTTTCTTTAAAGTTAAATACAACAGATATAAAGGTTTCTGGCTTTTGGTAATCCTGGAGAAGCCTTGATTCTAAGTGGATTGTGGTGACTGCTATGGATCAGATTTGGACAGTAATGTTATAAACCTGTAGCACTGACCAGGACCAGGTTTAAAAAGACACACAGACAGAAACTTGTATTTGCATTGTCAGGTGTCTTTATGCTCCATTCCTGAACCGTCTAAAAATTCAGGCTAATTTTCCTTTCCTCGTTTGTAGTTAGTAATTTTCCTTTGATGGTCATCAACATCTGTATTTTCTTTCTCTACGGCATTGATGACTTCAGTCAGATTCAATATGCCACAATTTCTGTTGCAATTCTCATTGACTCACTCATAATATGGTGATAGTATTACTTTTTTCCTAATCAGCAAATTAATTTGTGTTGTTGACATATGAAATAACATTCAACTTGATTTTGTAAATAAAAAATATTCTTTCACCAACCAAAGGAAGCTCTTGCCAGCAAACATTTTGCCATTTTGCATTCAGTGTCCTACAGATAGTATTCTATATATATTTTTTCAACAGTTTTTATTGTTATTACTATGAAGTCATTAACTGCAAACTAGGTATCACAAAATGCATCTCTGTTATTCCCTGGCAGAATGTTTGGGTGTTGCTAAAAGCCGTTCGCTTTTGAATGTGTTTGATGTAGCTTGTTTGCATTTCAAACCTAAATATGTATAAGATTGGTGACCAAAGCAAAAATGTTTGTCTTTTGGCAGATATTGCCAGTGCAAAGGCACATGTTACCACTTTCCAGAGGAGAACACTGAAACCACAATTCCTTATCCTTTGAGAGAATTTCCTTTAAGACTTTTTAAAAAGAAGTTGAGTTTGTTAGCCTGAAGACAAGGCTGTTCTGTTCTCTGAATGTTACTTTATGATTTTCTGCATCCCCCTTGTTCCTTTCTCAGTAACACCGATATTGTTCTAAACTGTGGTCTGTTCAAACATATCTTTTGGGACATTGATGATCTCACTCTATTATTTCTTGAGCTCCTCTGAGTAAACCACCCTTTCTCAAGAGTAAGTTTGTTGTATCAGAGGATGTAACCTGTTTTCCTGGCTTCAGCCTATTTTGCTGCAGGAAGAATACAATACAGTACAAAAATTTGTAAGCATTTCAACTAACACATAACACCTAACTATAAAAATTACATTTATATATATTTTTTTTTATTTAATGTCTTCCTACTTGAGTAATTTTTCCACAGGGAACTTGTATGCTGCTCTGTAAAACCCAGAAACTCTTCAGCATGAACTGACACCTTATTGCCTGTTTTTTTGACTGGGTTCATTCTAACCCATCACAAAGATGCACATTTCTTGCTTTCCTTTTGTCAAGTGGTGAAAAGCAAAGCTGGTCCAAGGGGGGTGATTAGATGGGACCTGAGGGTGACTCAGTGCAGTCTTCACTGACCAGGGTGAAGTCCCACAGCGCCTGAGTAAAGGGATGACCCAAGTGAGGCTGGGGACGGCCTGTCAGTAGAGGGGGGTAGGGATGGGCCAGAGCTGAGGCCAGAGACAGGCTGCAATGCAGGCCCAAAGGGCCAATCCAGGAGACACACTCCCCATGGCACTGGGTGTGGGACTGGGCACAGGCACCTCTGCAGCATTGCCAGCACCAGTCTGGAGACCAATTAATCCCAAGACCCATCAGCAGACAGGAGAAAAAAACACCCTCCACTGAGAGGAGAAAACATCCATCTGAAAAACAGAACTATCTGAAAATACAGTAGACTAAAAGCTCCTCTGCAATTTGAGATAACAATTCCATTTCAATAGGACCAATCTTCATGAATAAAAGAACTATACAGCTGTAAACTATTATTATTATTATCTTCATACCTGGCAGCTTTATACTTCAGCTATGCTGATTGTTTTCATCCTGTTTATAGCAAGAAAAGTTTGCATTAATTCATGAGAAAAGGTGTCATCTAACTCATGACTTTAAGTGTAGCTCAGACACTAATCTCATGTAGTCTATGTATAATTTCTAAAATTTACAATAAAAATATTCTCTACGTTCTTCCAGGCCTATTAAAAAAAAAAAAAAAAGAAAAAAAACAACCAAAGAAAAAACTCGGATTATTGAAGGAAGAACTCTTAGTTTACTTTATTTGGGGACTTTTTTTGGTCTGATAACAAAGAAGTTGTTACAGAATTAACATCACAAGGAAGATGCCTTATCTTCCATGTAATTGTATGCCAGATTTTAACTTCAGAGTAAGTTAGATTCGAGCTCCATCTCAGATAAAAAAAACATTATTTGAAAAAAATATGGAAGCATTGTCCTTTGTTACCTGCCAGGTGCCCAATAAAGACTCTTCATCACTCACTTTTCTATCAAGACACATTGAAAAAAATGTGATTAAAAGCAACAGGGAGATCACTCACCAATTGCTGTCACAGGCAAAATCATCTTCTCTTGGGCAGATTAATCTAATTTATTGGCAGTTAATTTTAACAGAATAGGATATTGAAAAATAAAACAAAGCTAAAACTGCATTCCTTCTACTCTTTCCTTCTTCCCATGCTCCACTTCCCACCTAACACTTCTATCATTTTCCCTAAGGAGCCTGCTCTGGCACCACCTCTCCATGGGTTGCAGTTCATTTTAGGATGTATCCACCTGCTCCAGGATGGAGTCCCACAGGTGGATGTCTGCTCCATCACAGACCTCATGGGCTACTGAGGGGAAATTTATGTTGCCATGGTCTTCTCCATGGGCTGCAGAAGAAGACTTTTTCCTACCTGGAGCATCTCCTCCCCTTCCTTCACTGGCCTTGGTGTCTGAAGGGGCTGTTTCTTACACATTTACACATTAAACTTTCTCACTGCTGCTGTAGAGTTTTTTACCCTTCCTTGAATATGTTATTACAGGGGCACCACTAGTATTGCTGGCTGGCTCATCTTTGGCCAGTAGCCAGTCTATTTTGGAGCCAGATGGATGAGGCTGACTCTGATAAGGGGGCAGCTCCTGATCTCTTCTCAGAAAGCCCACCTGCTACCAGAATCTTCCCATGTATGCCCAATGAAATATCTTAATCATAATGGTCCATGAATGCACTTTAAAATCTACCTATTTTGTCTACAGCATTATATATTTAGCTTTGTCTGTCCAGAAAATATTTTAACTCTAACATAATATTTTATGTAAAATAGCTATGATGTATACATTAGCTATAAGATTTATATATATATATATATATATATATATATATATATACATATGCTATATCTAGAAATCCATCTGTAGATAGGAATCTTTGTTGCTAGATGAAAATCATATATGGAGTGTAAACCAGCTGGTCTGCTCAGAAGGGATTCAGCTGCTCACACAGAAGTGCCTGATGTAGTCTGTGACTCTCTAGGCTGTGCAATACACCTGAGTAGGTTGAAGCTGTATGGCACAGCACTTAAATGAGATCTGCACCCTGTTAAAGTAGAAACCTTGAGGCCAACATATGTCACAGCACCTCATGTCACAGCAGGCACCTATTTTTATGCACTGCAGTTGCACTTTTTCTCTCCACTAGTAATAGTGAAGATTTGATGGGCTAGCTCATATTACACATCCACATTTCAGAGGTTCAGAATTGGTGCAGATGAATTCTCTCCTCCAGTATTTTTGTCTATCTTAAGTTAAAGCAATTCTTTCTCTAGAGGTCTTCATTCTACCAAGTGTTCTCCCCTAAGTTTAGGTTTAAAGAATTGAATAGATGCTAAGCTGGTCTATAGTGAAAGCTAGCTGGCCAAAACCCAACCCAGGCAAAAAAACTCATGGGATGAAGAGCTACTGCAAAAGCAAATTAAATGGAAATTGCCTTTCAATGTGTTTGCCTATGATGCTGGCTTCTGTAAGACAAAGCTTCAACATACAGTTGGGCTAAACTATTAAACTACAGTGAAATTATGTCATATCATCTGAGAAAATAAGAAAAAGAGAGGGGACTGACAGAGGAAGGGAATTCATGAGCATGCATAAGTTTCCCTGGTTTGCAGACATCCTTTGCTCTTTTTTTACAGAATATCCTCTGTATCCTTTTGAAGGTAGGAGGAACAAGGAATCTGGTACAAACTTACTCTTCCTTAGAAAGGAATAACTAGCTAATGAGGAGAAAAAGTATGAATCATAATCTGAATTTTTTGTAAAATAAAGAAATTAGAACATTGATTGACAGCACATCCTCTCTAACTGTTCAGCAGCAGATCTATGATTTGTAAAATATGACAGACACTTTCAACTATATTCAAACTGAAATTACCCAAAAACCACAATCTTTGGGTTTTTCCTGCTTTGTTCTAAGAAACATTTTTTAAATATCATCTTTAAGTATAAATTTTCTTTTATGAATATAGCCATTTAAAGAGGGTGAGAAGGCTTAGGCCATTTTCTTTTAAAAATTGTCAATCACCTGCCTCTTTCTGTAACATAAAAGGAAAGTATGGATAAAGGGAATTATATTACCTTAATAAATACTAATTTCAACCTGTGCATACCATCTGTGACAGGGAATAATATGGCAGTTTCATTTTTCATGCTGTAATGAGCTGTTAGAAGTAGAACAAAGCTGGTTATCATCATATTTTTCAATTTGGCCAGCTGCCAGTGTTTATGACATCTAGTAATTCAATCATTTAATAACTCGAGGTTTCAAACAGCTTAAACCCCATCCAATTTAGTGTGGGCTTTAGATGACTGAGTCCAAATAGTGATTTGGTCTGTCTGCTTTTCAAAACCTCCCAGTATTCCTCTAATTTTATTGAACATTTTCTTATTTAGCCAGAAAGCTCCTTGAATATCTAACTGCTCTGGAGAGAGAGATGCTGGATGTGGTTAGGGCTACAGACAAGCTTGTGACTACATTGTAGATAATAGATTAATAGAAGGGAATTTAGATGTTAAATTTCTTATCTTGAAGAGGTTTGAACCTACCTTGTAGGGGCCATGAGATTATAGTATGTATTGTATAGCTGGCCTCTCAGTAAAAGATCGATGTATTGTATAAGTGACCCTGCTCCGATTCTCGTTACTGTAAATGGGCTGCAGCTGTGATGCCCTTAATTGGGTGGCAGCTGTAGCCACATGAGAAGGTTTGGGATAAAAGGGCTGGGCCAGTCAGAGAGAGCCTGGAGGAGCCCTGAAGAAGAAGCAGAGACATTTCCCTTGTGAAGAGCTGCCTACAAGAAAATCATTGAGAAGGTATGAGACTTTAGAACTATGCTAACTACACATGTTAACAACACTACCTCTTCCACATTCTCTAAATGAGTCTGTGCTGATTTGGGCTGAGGTAGAGTTATTTTTTTTCACAGTGGTTGTATGGGCCTGTGTTTTGGTTATGTGCTGAACACAGGGATGATAATATAAAGATTTTTTTTTTTTAATTGCTGAGCAGGGCTTAAACAGAGCCAAGAACTTTTCTGGTTTTCATACCGATACGCTGGCAAAGAATATGGGGATCCATGGGGGGTTGGGAGGAGACACAGCCAGGACAGTGACTCAAATGGACACAGGGGTATTCCAGACGCTATGACATCATGCTCAATATGTAAAGCTGGGGCAAAAAAGGAGGAGAAATGGTGTTTGTCTTCTCAAGTCACTAGTACGTGTCTTGGGGCCTTGCTGTCCTGGAGATGGCTAAATGCCTGCTTGTCCATGGGAAGCAGTGAAACAATTGCTTATTTTGTTTTGCTTGTGTGTGAGGTTTTTGCTTTCCCTACTAAATTCTCTTTCTCTCGACCCACAAATTTTCTTTTACGCTTCCTTTATTTTCTCCTCCATCCTGTTGCTGGTGGATGCAGCAAGTGGGTCCGTGGGGCTTGGCTGTTGGATGGGGTTAAACCATGAAAATGGCTTAACTACCAGGCCATTAAAAAGTCTTCTTGTGGTATGTTTGTTTGTTTGGTAGGTTGGTGGGCTTTATGCTTTGCTTATTTGGTTTGGTTTATTTCTTCTGTTACCTACTAATAGTATCCTCTGGTGCAGCCTCATCATGAGAAGATGCACAAATCCTGATGATAGACACTTTAAGAAGTCAAACATCATGCCTGTATCACAGGTCAAACCATGGGATGTCCGGATTAGCAACAGCAGTTACCATGTGCTGAGAGGCATGTGAGGTTTATGATGTATCTTAGAGGGGAATATCTGAGTGCGTTTCTGAACCCCTTGGGCTGTGTGTGTGGAGAGACCATGCAGCAGCAGGGATGAGAGTCTGAAGAGCACCAAAGATTCTGGGAGTCTGTGGCCTCACCAACCTGATTTCCTGATCCCAGAGTCTTGCCCCAGCCCAACTCTCCTCACAGGAAGCTCTAATAGTTGTGACCACAGATCAGAATGTCATGTCTTCTGCACCTCCTCAGTTCTAGCACCCAGAGCAGCTACCTAAACACAGCTCCCAAGGGAAGCAGCTATCCAAGTTTCTGTCTGCAGAGTGTGTCTAAGGTTTCTACTCATGTCTGAAGGCAGCAAGAAAGAATGACTTAGAGATGTGTCCAGATAGAAGAAAAAGGTGAAACAGGTTGAGGAGTATCCAGAATTCTGAGATGATGACCAACTGGTTGAACTACATTTTGCTGTCTCTGGACATCTACCTTGGCTTCCCATGTGCGCCTACAGAATTTATTGGAGATTCTGGAATTAGAAGTATTGTTTTTTAAATCTGGAGGGGTCCCACTCAAATAGAAGCCAGCAAATAGTTTTTCCAGTTTTCAAAGACAAGAAAGAAGACCCTGGTAATTATAAGACTTTCAGATTCAATTCTGTGCTTGGTAAAATTAGAGCAGAATTATTCTGGGAGTTATTGAAAAGCACTTTAAGAAAAGGCAGCCATTGATCAAAGACAACACAGGTTCATGAAGTAAAAATCATGCCTTATTAACTTACTGTCATTTTTACGATAAGTTTATCTATCTTGTGAATGAAGAGAAGACAGTAGATAGGGTTTTTTTGGCGTTTTTTTACCTGTCTCTCTCATGTCCAGTGAGAGGATTTTAGGGAATGGCTTATGGCTCTGTCTGGGACCACCACTGAGAGGGTGGTCAAGTGCTAGAACAAGCTTCCCAGGAAAGTGTTCATGACCCCAAGCCTGTTGGTGCTTAAGAAGAATTTGAACAATGCTCTTAGCTCATAGAATTGTACAATGGTTTGTGTTGGTAGGAACCTTAAAGATCATCTAGGTACACCACCTAACCCACATGCATCCCCCACGTAAGCTGCTATTAAGTTTCCATGGAGCCTTCTCTTCTCCAGACTAAGCAGTCCTAACTCTCTCATATCTTCATAGGAGAGGTTCTCCAGCCATTTGATCATCTTTGTGGTCCTTTTCAGGACACACAGTTTAACTATTATATTGCCCTGTGAGGTGTGAAGATTTTGGTCCAATGACCCTCACAGGTCCCTTCCAGCTCAGAAGATTCTGTGATCCAAAGGCTTCATTTACTATTTGTTAAAGTGACTATTTCAAGTGGAATTCCCACACTTGATCAAAGAAAGATATAGGAGCCAAGGAGATTAGTAGAATGTTTTTTTCCTGCAATCACAAACAAAACTATGAAGCTGTTTTGCATAATGCTTGCCATTGTTAAGTTTTGAAAAACTATGAGTAAAAAAAAAATCTGCTTCCATTCACCTTGAAAAATACTTTTCCATAAAATCTGTACCATTTTACAGATAAGAAGGGATATCGCTACAACTTATTTTTAACTTCTGAAAAATTAAACAGAAGCTACAAACAAAAGAATCATTGGACTGGTTAAAATTTTCAAAATAAAGTATTTTGGAATATTATTGATTAAAGTCCATAATCACTTTAACATATCCCATGACTACTTCTGATAATGTGGCATATAGCAAAGATTTAAATGTCATGAGGGTAATAACAACTCAAACACTGAAGAATTTTTGTCTTTTACAGTGCTGCAAAGGTAGTGATAACAAAATGGACCCTGAATGACATGAACAAAAGTTCTTAGGAAACAAAGATCAACAAGAATAGTCAACGTGGCTTCATGAATGGGAACACACAACCACCTTCTACAATTAAATGACTGGCAAGGTTGATTAGAGGAAAGAGTAATTGCTGTCTACCTGGACTTCAGTTAAGCCTTTGCCTCTGCCTCTCATAAGATTCTCAGAGACAAACTGTTGTATGGGCCAGATTAGCAGGTAGATTGTAAACTGACTGGAAAGTGGGACAAGAGCAGAACAGTAGAACAATGCCAAGTTGAAAGGCCAGTAAGTAGGTGTGTATCCCAGGGTTGAATATTGGCTCCAGTGCTGTTTAACAGCTTCATTATTGATGTGGAAAATAGGGAAGAGCATATCAGCAAGTTCTCAACTAGTGATGGGCAACCTGCTCTAGGCAAACCTGCTGAAGCATGGAGTCAGACAAGATGACTTCCAGAGGTTCCTTCCAAACTCAACAACTCTGTGACAACCCTCACCTTTAAGTTATTTCTTGCCAAATCTGTGGTGCCATTGTCATATAAAAAAACGCAAAAAAACCTGTATATGGTGTAAAGAACTGCCCAGGTTTCAGCAATTTTTTTCCTTCTTTTTCATTTTCTCTATTATAGAATCTTTATTTTTCCTATCATTTCCTTCCCCCTTCTTTTCTTAGCTTTCAGTTCTCATATTCAATATTCTCATTAATTTACTCTTATTTTCCTCCCAATACTCCTTTCTGATTCTCATATTTAATTCTCCTCTACATCTACATTGTTGCAAAGATTTTTCTGAATCTTATCCAACAGTCCTCTCTTTTGGGCTTCCTTGTTTCTGGTATCCAAAACTTTTTATCATATATATGATAAATATTCATGATTTCACATCATAGCATAATAAAAACAGTAACTTAATTGATTTCATACAATAAATTAACAAAATAAATTAATATAAGGGACTTCAACAGATAATGGAGTAGGCACTGGAGGCTTTTGTTAAGATTAAGTGAAATCAGTAAGACAGAGACACAGGCTTCCTGAAGCTATGATTTTTGCTTTCACGGGGACATAAATTAAACAGAGAAGTACTGTATTAGCATATTAATTAGTACAGAGGTTCATCCACTTTTCAAAATGTGAGTGTCAATCATTACAGATTTCAGGATGCCTTCTATCCAAGTACTTTAACCACAGCTAACTATTCAGATGTGGACTAATATGATGTATTTTTTCTTTAACTGCCACCGTGTTTTGGTAGGTGAATTTAGCTTCTAAATTCTCAATGAACAAGTGTTCACACTGGCCTTTTGGTAAATGGAGATAAGAATACTTTATTCCACATGTGACATTTGAGAGTAAAAACACTGAAGATAATTAACTACTTCAGTGTTATGGAAAGTGTGTTGACTAGGCAGCCTGCAAGTGCCTAAATCTCTCCAACATTGTGTAGGTATTGGTTATAATATTTTATGCTGACTAGAAGGGCTGGAAGTGATGCTTAAGAAAAGTGCTAACATAGTAGCCAAAGCCCATGATCAGCAAAGTCAAATTTAAAAGCTCATGAGGACTGAATCTGTTGGTGCCTTCATGTTCAATGAGTTCAATGTGTTCTAAATACATAGATGGTCTAGACTATTATGAAATTTTGCCCATAGAATAACAAATGGTGAATTTCTCTGAAAAAAACTCCAAAAGGTATTGAGATCATTAACCCTTAATAGACATAGAAAATAATAGAATGCAAAATAAGATGTGTAAAAGGATGTGCCGTATCTTTTCACAGACTAAGCAAGTGGAGGGAAACCTACTTTTTTGGCCCTGTGCTCCAAGGAAGATTTATGATCTTTCTATTAAAAGAAAGTAATACACTATTAAAAGTGTATTACTGATAAGTCAAAGAATAGAGAAAAACAGCTTACTTTCCTATATTTACTTGCTTGATTTCTATTGAGATTTGCTGTCTCCAGACAACTTTCTAGACTGCTGCAGCCCCGTGACTGATCTTCCATGCAGGTAGTGAGAGATGAAGTAACAACACATTGTCCAAGGGAAGTCAAAAAGAAGTTTAGGGCCTTGAAACAGTTGATAAGGGATTCTAGGGCACAAGTTTTATTCTTTTTTTGTACTTCCAGAGGGCAGCAATACTAGAAAAACCAGATGGGATGAGTCTATTAAAATATGTCTTCATGGCTGGTGTCACCACCAAAGTTTTTGGTTTTTTGACAATGGAATGATCTGTGCAGCACCAAGCACCCTGTCATCAGACAGGACTCACCTTTCTCACCAAGGAGGGAAAGTCTTGGTTGAGGAACCAGCAGAGATCATTGGCAGAGCTTTAAACTAGATGTGGCAGGAGAATGAGACAATAGCAGGTTTGTGCCGGGCCAGGTGTGGGATGATATGCAAAGGTTAGAGGGATGAGATTCTATTGAGAGCCTTTTGCCAATGGCTCTGAGAAGTGCTGGACGAAGCAGATCATCCTTTCAGTCTTGCAGAGATGAGCCAGGAACTCATCCAGTGACAGAAGCCAACAGCAAAACACTAGGGAAATATTTTAAAGGAATAAAGAGGGGTTCCTCTGGAAAGGCAGTTCTGCCAACAGCCCAGCTGAGGTGCTTTTACACCAATGCATGCAGCATGGGTGACAAACAGGAAGAGCTGGAAGCCACCTTGCTGCTGGAAAGTTATGACCTTGTTGCCCTTACTGAAACTTGGTGGAATGAATCCCGTGACTGACATGAACCTTTCAATGGCTGTTCATAAGGAGCAGCTGAAGAAGGAGAGGTGGAGGGGCTGTCACCAAGGCGATTATAAGGATGGAGCATCTCACCTATAAGGGAAGGCTGAGAGAATCAGGATTGATCAGCCTGGAAATGAGAAGACTTTAAGGCGCCCTAATTGCAGCCTTCCTGCATCTGGAAGGAGTCCACAAGAGGGAGGGAGACTTTTTACACTGTCATGTAGTGCCAGGAAAAGTGAGAAAGGCTTTGAATTGAAAGATAATAGTTTTGAATACATTTTTCATTGTGAAAGTGTAGACAGGGGACAGGTTGCTCAGAGAAGTCATGGATGCCCCATCCTTGGAAGTGTTTGAAACCATGTTAGGTGAGGTTTTAAACAACCTGGTCTAATGAAAAGTGTCCCTTCTCATGAAAGGGGAGGGTTGGAACTAGACGATCTTTAAGATGTCTTCCAACCAAAACCATTCTATGATTGCTAATGAATCTATTTAGTCAAAAAAAGACACTAGCCATCCTTAACTTACCTGCACAGTTACTGTAAAATGTGGAAAGATGAAAATAGTAATCAAAAAAGGCAAGGTAGTGATCAAAAAAAGGAAATAAAGAAAAAACTGGAAGTACAGCTAATTCAGTTTAAAGACGACCACTAGTTATTATATTTCTGATTAATCTTTCCCATTACAGAAGTGTCAAGGCTCTTTATATAATCAATAAGAAGAGTAAAGCATCTCCAGAAAGCAATTTGGATCTTATATGGCATATTCCTCTGGAAATTTTTTATTTCTTTCTTCTGACTGTAAATTGAGCTTGGAGTACTATTAATTTATTAGGCTTCTAAATTTAAAGACATAAATTTTTGGATTAATGTGAAAAAGAAATCTTCATTTAGATGGCTCAGAGTCTTAAAATACACAAAACCAATAAATTAGAAAATTTGAATAAATGCAAATATAGCTACTTCATCTCTTGAAAAATGAGTTATAGCTACTTTTAATAAACATTACAGTAATGTTTTTATTATAATTTGTAATTCAAACAAGCTCATATTTGGGCTTCAGAAACACTTTTATTCTGGTAAAGGAAAAAACTCAGCTCAGGATTCCACTTCAGTACCCATTTCTATGAAATATATATCAACTTTATTTAAGGAAATTAATTGCTTCAGTGATAAAATCAAAGTCATATATGTATTTTGGTGGTTATTTAACCTAGGTGGAGCTTCATGCCACTCAACTTGCCTATATGCAGATTAGAATCAGTGACCAGTTTTCTAGTGGTGCCCTGAATTGTTTATTTCACCAGGAATCTACACAAGCATTTGCACTAATAATAGAAAAAGTGAGGCATAAACCACTGTAGGAATCTGTAGAATTGTTTTAAATTGAATCAGAAATGCACATTTTAAGACTTCTGAGTTTACCCACATACTTTAGTTTAATTATGTCACAGACACGTTCAAGAGTGGACAAAGTGCTCTTAAATAAAACTTGGCAAAAAGAAGTACTTCCAATGCCATCTGGCCTGTAGTAAGCATACAGTCTACAGGACTAGACAAGAACCCTCTCAATGAAATTATCCTCCTATTTTGGGCAATATGAATATCTTAGCCACAGCACCACCTGTATCACTTTTACAGTACTGTTTCTGTTTCAATGGGTTAACCTTGGCTAGTGGTCAGGTGCCGAGCAAACTACAAGAAAGCCTCATCCACACATGTCCAGATGGGCTGGCTCATACATTCTTCCATGTTACAGCTTTGTTCTCACAGAACACTGAAACAGACTGTATCCATGTCTGGTGAAACTCAGGCTTATGTTCATCTAAGGAATGATATTTCTGCTTATACGGGTGTATAGTATAATAATAATAACAACAATAGTAATAGTAATAGTTGCTGTCATTGTTATTGTTGTTTTCTGTCTGAGATGGATGATAATTGCTCAATGGTAAGGTGCATATGTGAGCTCTATTCACTGTGAATCATACATGAGAAGTGTTACACATATCTACTGTAAAAAGTTGGAGAAGAGAAGAGATCCAGGTGATGATGAAATGATTGATGCATTTTTCACCATTGAAACTGCATATTAATGGAAACAGAAGAATTTAATTTTAACTGCAGGACACACAGAGCAATTCTGACAGCAGCAGAGCTCTGCAGAGCAGGCAGAGAATAGGGGCACCCCCACCCGGACTAGATGTGTGAATCTGCAGAGCATTAGCATGTAAGGTAACAATATAGATGTATTAGGTTTAAGTGGCAAGGTTTTGGCAGTGGCTGGACTGCAGCAGGGGTGACTTCAGTGAGAAGACATCAGAAACTTTCTGCATGTCTATAAGAGGTGGTTCCAGATGTCTCCAAGATAGATTCTCTGCTGCCCTTCAGTGATGTTGGTGGAACATCTGTGATAACATATGTAAGGAGGGTTACAGATGCTCCCCATCAGCAGTTAAATATCAACATGCCAGTGCACTGCCCAGTTTTTTCTCTTCTCCTTACTAAGCTTCTGACACAAGGGGGTGTCACGAGTGAAGTGTATAATAAACCATGAGGCCACAATGTGAAATGGATAATTTCCAAGACACGGGATTTTCTCCTAAGAAAAACAACATAGACACAACCTCAAAAGTTATATATTTCTGTTAAATTTCACAGCCACTAATGACTGAATAAATTACTAGGAGAAGGCAGAAAGCCAGCCAGAATAACAAGAAAAACAGTATGACTAAATTAGTCTAATTTTCAATGGAAAGAGGAATAAAAGCAATATTCATTCAAGACATTAAAACCAAAAAACTTCTATTTCCATCCAGCTTCCATTAGTTACATGAACAGCAGTATTTCTTCTTTATTATGTACATTGCAATGTAGCAAGGAATAGCTATGATGTTAAGCATTCTAAGATTTTTTCTTCCAGTTCAGTTTCAGGGGTTTTTTCTATTGCTATTTTTTAATCAATCATTTAGGCCAAGAAATTTCTTTAAGATCATGAATTCAACTGTAAATCTGATGCTGCCAAGTCCACTGCTAAACCATGTCTCTAGAGTACCACATCTACACACCTTTCCCGTTTTCCACCACTTCCCTGCACAGCCTGTTCCAGTGCTTGAAAGCTCTTTTGGTGAAGAATCTATTTTCCTAATATCTAATCTAAACCTCCCCTGTTGCAACTAGAGACTGTTCCATCAGGTTACCACCGAGAAGAGGAGGAGCCTCACCTTGCTACAGTTTCCTTTCATAGAGTTGCAGAGTGATAAACTATACCCTAAGTTTCCCTTTTCTCCAGAATAAACAACCCCAGGTCTCTCAGCTCTGCCACAGAAGGTTTGGTCTGTCACTGTTTTCAGTGAAGACATGGCAATACATCTTAACACAATTTGCCATTGGGATTCTCCATCATATTCCTGGTGAATCATTCACAATTGATGCATTTACTATAGCATTAAGCTTTTTTCCTGGATGAGGGTCAAAACTGTCAGCATGACTTGTTCTGGATAATTTTTCATCTTGTGGTGTAAAGGATGATAAATTAGAGCATGTGCACACATTAATTTTTCTTGGACATCCTTTATATTCCCAGCTATGATCTCCATTTATATATTAAACAAATGTTTTAAAGTCTTTCATAGGTTTAAATTTGGCAATGCAAATTTTACAACTTCCATATGCTTGTTAGTAAGGGAATGCCTCATACTTTCATCTTTCTCATTTTTGTCCCAGTACAGTGGTTGGAAACATAAAGGGCTGGCATGAAATTATTTGTTACTAATAGCTACTTACCCACCTGGGAACTTGTAAGTAGCCATTTTATAATTACAAATATGTTTTATGCCTTAAAATACACCTGCCAATGACTTAGCCAAATTGCAGTACATGGGTCACATTCATTCTTCATGTTCATTACGAATTAAAAGTAAAATTACTGTACATTTAAGCCTAGACAGCAGATGGCATTCAGTGGTACAAGCATGCTGCACCATATGTCTGCAAAATGCTTTCAGAAAGTACTTGACAGTTCCCAACATTAAAAAATAAAATTAGATAGTAAAAATAAGTTATAGTATTGATATCATTTAACTAAAAATATTCTAAAGAAGCCACTGAAATTTAGTCCCACTCACATTTGGTGTGATCAGAATTGAATTGTCAAAAATGTTTGCAAAGATAAAACACTTTTTTTTAATATTCAAAATTTATATTTTCATTTCCTTAGTTTTACTTAAAATCTAAACATTTGTGCTGAAAGAAAATAAACTTCAATTACCACTAGCAAAAATTTCATGATATTTTTTTAGCTATCATATTTACATATTAATTCTGCTTAAATTTAGAGGTAGGTCTACTTACACGTAGTACTTTCTTGTCCATAACCCATGGAGTTCACTATCATGTCTGGGAACATCATGGCAAGTGTTAGTATTGCAATTTTTTTTTTATTTTAAGTGACAATTTAAATTCTTTGAAAACAGATGGGTCTGAAACATTTTTCTGCACTTACGTTAAATCCTATCCATCATAAAGTCTAAATTATTCTCTTTTGCTATAAAAGGAATGTGCAACAATCATGATAGCAAAAATGTACAAATCACATAATACAGAATGTAATTCCACAGATAAAGTTCAGAGTTATGATTCACAGAACCAGAGAGGAAGTCTGGTGGTCAGAGGGTTAAATGAAAACAGCTCAATTCAAGTAGTAAATTATGCATTTGGAAGACAGACAGTGAAATATAAAACGAGAGTCTTTAGTCTGTGTTGTAGAAGTAGCATAGTGGGCATCTCTCTGAGAAAAGGGACTATTGCTCCTTTGTCATAAGCTTTTTCAAACATCTACTATTTTTCACTTAATGAATAACTCATAAATGGAACGGCATAGGGTCATACAGAAACTAGATGGCAAAAGTAAAAGACAAAAGAAGAGACCTTTCACACTTAAAGTTTGGGGCATTATTGTGGCTATTGCTAGTAGATTAACACCTCATAAAATCAACAGGTGTATCTTGCAAACGTAAATATCAAAATGATGATGAATCCTTAATATGCATAAAACAGTGTCTTTTGCATTAAAAGAAAAATTTAAACTGTGTGTACTCATACTTTAAACTAGAAAATTTATTTAAATGATATATTTTGCCAAAAAACTACTCTCAGATTAATGGTAGCACTTTGTCTTAGGTGTTTGGTACATAAATGCAATATTAAAACCCTCTAGTCTAAAGAAACGTGAACATTTTTATGAGTAAGTGGAGATAGACAGATATATAAAGACAAAAACATATTTTTACACATTTTAATGACAATTTACTTTAAAAAATATGACCTGAAAAGGTCCTTGCAATATAATACCAAAGGTAGATTACTGAAGTAATCTTTGAATCACTGCTGAAGAAGTGAGCAAAACTAGTGGTAAAAAAATGAAAGGGAAAAGGTAATGCCACTTAATTTTGACTTAGAAAAAAAGTAAATTTTAAAGAAAATTCTGTAACTTCATTGGGCTTTTTTTTAAAGGTCTCCTTAAGGTGAATGCAGATTTCTAGATATTGTGTATTCTACATTTTCTCAGAAGTAGAGAGGAGATCATTAGTGTTATTAATGAACATTTATTAATAGATTTATGTTCATTTCAAGCAACTCAGTCACATAAAGGATGTACATTCCACCTGGCACATTTTTTTGAGCCACTGCAGAGAAACACTGATTTGCATCTTCAGTTCTCACAAGATGTGACAGGCTGTGAATGCTTAAACTGACAGCAGCCTGTGAGTAATAGCTAACTTTCCTCCTACATTGCTATTGTGTGTCTAGGGAATCAGAGGCTGTCGAAGTCAAAGACTAAACAAAACATGGCATTTACACAAACTGTCCTACAATAAGTACCAATATTTTCTTATCAGAAATAATAAACCAGGGACAGACAAAACTTGTCAACGTGGCCTTCTGCACCTCCACTGCAGAGAAAGAACTTTGAAAGTTCCACAAAGTGGTTGTCTGCTCTCAGTGAAACCCTCCATAAAAGGGAAACTGTCTTTTTTCTGGAGTATTTCACAAATGACATATAATTAGTAGTTCATGTGGTTCTTGCAAGCTATTGATAGCATTATTTCAGATATCTCCATCTAGATTTTGAGAAAGAAACACCCTGTTATTGCTGAAATGTCACCTTTACTCTATGGATATTCATAATGAAAATAGGAGCTGTAATTCAAAAAGCAGTGAAAGTGGTAGCATTTTCCAATTAGACAGCAATGAAAATGAATACACACAATTTTTTCTCTTTTTCCTTTTAAGTTGTTAATACAGCGAGTACTGTCTTAGTCTTTGTAAATATGCAGTTCCTCATCACACTTCAAAGCTGTATTCCCTCATGTGTCTTTGCTCTCAGACACCCTGAAGCTCCTGTAACACCATTCCTAGAAGTCTTTAACTCCAAAAATACTTTAGGCCCCAGAGTCACAATCTAAATATGTGACCTATTCTGATTATTTGCATAATATTTTCATTATCTAATGAAATGGAATAGATTTATTTTTTCTTCAGGTCCTGAATTAGAACACACTTTAATATAAATCAAAATATATAAAATCTTAAAGGAACTTGTTGTGAATCAAGTTTACTTATTGACCTAATATTCCAATGTTACATGTGTTTACTCATGCCAGAAAGTGGATGAGTAACCTTAGTTTGACTTTGTCTGATTTCAAGTTGCAGGCGTTAGGCATTATGACATTGCCTTCCAAAAAAAGAGTCCTTCAGTTCTGTATCAACTATTCTCTAAAATAACTTGAATTTTAATCTGTTTTAACAAATAAAGACTTATTTCTTGACTACAGACATTTCCAGCTTGGCAACATTGTGGAAAATCCTTGGTAATCTGAGACATCCTCTCAGGACTGGTGCATAAAACACAGCAGATCACTCTGGCTCAGCAGTCATAAAAGTTTCCCTACAGCAACCCAAACAGCATTAACTACCCATATTTAGGTAATTTAATTATATTTCATGAGGTCAAGACATTTGTTCTAATCACTCTCAAGCAGTGCAAACTCCTACCTTCGTTGTGCTGAATAGCTCCCTAGGCACTTTGCCAACTTTCTTGCCAAGGCATAGGATTCAATTCTGTAGTCATAGGTGCCTAGCATCATTTTGGACCCCCTGAAGTGTTCCCTGAAGGAGTTGTATCTCTTGGATATACAGATATCTACCTCTGCAGATATCTTTGTAAAATCCAGAGCATCTCAGATAACACTGCACACCTATGTTTAGGTATGTTTAGGCAAAAAATTTCCTCAGATTTTCATAGTCTTGGCACTTTGACCCTGGAGCTTCCTAGGAACACCTATGATATATGCCAGTGTATAAGTGTTGGAAAGCAACCCCACTCCTAATACTGTAAGGCATCTCTAATGAAAGTTTCTCTTTAAAACTACTTTATTTAAATAACTTGGTTTACAACAGTTTAAAATTTCATTAGATGTTCCAAACAGTTTTGTGGCTTCCATCAATTTCTTAAACTTCAGAATTCCATTCAATGCGTCAAAGATATTGTAGCATAAAGCATATAGTTACTTAGCTAAGACTATCCCAGGAAATATGAAAAAGAGACAGTGACCTTCTGTGATGGAGTGACTTCATGGGTGGACAAGGGAAGGGCTACAGATGTCATTTATCTGGACTTCTCTAAAGCCTTTGACACAGTCCTCCACAACATCCTTCTCTCTAGAATGGAGGGAGTTGGATTTGATGAGTGGACTGTTATGTGGATAAGAAATTGGTTGGACAGACATATCCAGAGGGTAGTGGTCAATGTCTCAGAGTCGCCACGGACATCAGTGACCACAGACTTTCTTTCTTGACTTCTAGAAAGCCTGAAAACTTGGAAATTTTAACAACAATATATGTAAAGCTATCACTGTAGTTCCTGAGTGTTGGGTTTCTGAAAGCTGCCTTGATCCATGCCATAATGTAAATTAGCACAATGGCGCTGTTAATTAAACTGGATTGCAACAATATCTAGGAAACATTTTACTGGTTGATTAAATTAAATCAAATCAGAGTTAGGAAAGAAAAGGTGACAGTAACCTTTCTACTGACTATTGCTGGGCAAATCCCCATCAATCTCTTTAGGACAGAGTTACAACCTGTGCAACATCATGCCCAAGCAATTAGGAGCAGTCACAGTGGCTGGTTTATAAGTTATTGGACTTTATCTAGAAATGTATCTAAAATGTATCACATTTTGTTAATGAATTCTCAGACTATACATGTCTGTGACGGGTCTCCCCAGCAGTGATCTTCCACTGCTCCTGCAGCAGTGCAGGATTCTTTGACCATCTTCTTTCAGCAACCCTACCGTCTGATCCCTTCTAAGCTGTCTTGTTTCAGCTTCCAAAGTTGCAACCAATTTTGGTCTTCTGACTCTGAGCCCCTAAGATTATCTTTGCTTCAACATTCAGCTATTCTAGAAACTCAGAATCATTTCTAATAGTATTTTGGCTTCATGGGCTAGTATTTCCGCTGCTCTGGATAATTTAACCCTATTCTTCACTGTGTTTAGTCGCTAGTTTTGGTGGGGTTTTTTTCTGAAACAGTACTGCACCTATTAATTGCTATTGAACTCTTTGCTTTTTTGCTATACAATTCACTTCACTCTGCCACTGAAATTATGATTTAACATACCTTATATATTTAACATGAGTTGGTTGTGCAGAAAGTACAAGTAAGCAATGCTTCCTCTAGAGTATTATTTGAATTCTTTTTTCCCCCAATAAGTCCTTAGGGAATAATGAGAAAAATATATGTGTTAGGAAGGTAGCTAAAAGGGATATGTAATAAAGATTGTGGAACAGAGCTTGCTAGAGAGAATTTTTATGAATTAACATTAGGAAGTACCTTAACTAGTAAAATATTAAACTCAATTTTTCCTGTAGGTAGAATAAGGACAAAACTATTAAGAAAATGTTGATCCATTTTTAAAAACCACTGACCTTTCCAAGAATTATGTTTTGCACTGGGTATATTTCCATGTTTTCTTACACAGTGCTATTCTACAATGTATGCAAGGATAGAAAGCATCAGATTAAAGCAGGCATAATTTACTCATTATTCATCACTTAGAGATTTTTTGTTCCTGGATTATCTCCAACCTGATTTCTAGCTGAAAACTGTCCTCAATTTAAATTGCTTAGCCTATAAGACTCTATAGATTAGAGTGTATATAAACATACATAAAATACATGTCAATTAAATTGTTTTGAAGTAGTAGAAGACCTAGTAGACATAACAAATTCCCACAGGCAATTATTGCTAACTACACTAGTGGCAGTACAGTGTTTAAATAAGATATTTACAACTCTACTTTATATTTTTGAATTACAACTCCTTACAACACAGCACTATAAATATATCTGCTTTCAATTAGCCTAGGAGATGAAAGATGATTGCAGGTTTCTAAAGTTCATTAAATAAGTGACCTAACATTTTTAATAATTCAGTCATGACATACCGCAATCTATTACCATTAATGTGTTCCAATTCAGATTTATTATTATCCTTTTCTGTACTTTAAGGTATTTGATAATTTCAAATACTGTTGAAATACATATTTAAGGTTTAACTGCAATAAAAGAAAAAAACAGAAGTCCTGTCCTGTCTCATTCTTAAATTTGTCCTTTGATTACATCTGATGAGACAAACTATATTGTTACTTCAGGAGTTTGATTTATCTATTCCAGAATCTGAAGTGAGGAACTTTCTCTTCTGTTACTGTTTGAAACAATGTGTGGAAGAACAAAAATCACAATTTAGCACCATGTGGGTGGTCTCAAGCTATCACAAATTGCTCTCACACATCTATCTGGGCAAATAACACTTATGTGCTTAATATTAGGTATGCTGAGTTTGGTCTTGGCCTCCAAAACTAAAATTCAACCCATTTAATTTTATGAATTTTGTGTAATTTCATAAATAATGTATTGTAACTCTACATTAGAATATTAATAATAATTTCAGTCACATTAGTTTGAGTCTCATCTAGAGGAAGTAAATTTTTGTAACAAAGGAAGAGCAAAATGCAGGAGTCTTCTTTTAAACCCACCAATGCCTTTGAAGTTATACATGCAAAGCAGACTATTATGTAGCTCTATAATTTTCAAGATCATCTGCATGATTTGAGCACAGAAATTTCACTATGGAGTAGATAAATTAAAAGCTGAATTAAAAAAGCTTCAGATCTGAGCATCACATTTCTAAGACCTGTGTTTAGGTTAGTAATAAGAAGATTAAAGTTTTTATAATGGAATGTAATGATATTGAGAAAATTTGTCAAACTGCTCTTTTCAGGGCTGTCTACTACTGTAGTACATACTACTACACAGACATAGAAAAATCAACATTAAATACTAGCTTATATCCTAGCTGTATATTCATAGTGTACATGTTATAGGATATAGTCTGTCTAGAAAGTGTATGACTACATATACCTTATATAATATACATACACACAGTCTAGAAATTTACATACACGCATATAAAAATGTTTGTCCTTTTTGTCTTATTAAAAATGTGACACATCACTGTTCCATTTAGTTTTCTGAGACTCTTACTCAGTTTGCCTCATCAGTCTATAGCTGATATCTGAGAAACCAAATAATGTAACATATCTGACTATGCAAAGACAGTCTGAAGGCAAGAGTACAAATGAGTAAAGGCAATTTTTCAGCTTAGGGTGAGTAACAGGATGGTTTCCATTAGAAGATACCTTTAAAAATAATCTAGTCCAAACTCCCAGTTATGGACCAGAACATCCTGCACTGGGTCAGATTACTTAAAGACTATTCAACTTGATTTAGAAAAAATCAGCGATGGGATATCCACAACCTCTCTACGCAATCTGCTCCAGTGTCTCACCACTCTTGTGATAACAAATTTCTATTTAAACCTCTTTCAGTTCTGTTGCTACATGCCCAGGTAAAAAAAAAATCTTCTACCATCTATCTTATAAACACTTCAAGTATGAAGAGGCTATATTAAGATGTCCCCAGAGCCTTCTCTTCTCCTCAGCCTTTCCTCATAGGAGATGTTCTGGACTACGAGTCTTTTTCTGGAGTTGCTTTTACAGGTTCATGTCTCTCTTGTACTGGGGGCACCAAAACTGGATGATAGAGGTGAGGTCTCCTGAGAGCAAAGTGGATGAGGGAGAATCTCCTCATTCAACCTGCTGGCCATATTGCTTTTTATGAAAACCTGGATATGACTGGCTTTCTAGGTGGCAAGCACACATTGGCACAAACTCATGTTCAGTTCTTCATCCATCAGCACACCCTAATCCTTCTCTGCAGGGCTGCTCTTGATCCATTATTTCACAGCCTGCATTATTACTGGCAATTGCCCATTCAGGTGCAGGACCTAATTTTATTGTTCCAGTAGAGATACTTGAGAATCATCTCTCAATATTGATCTCCTTTGGGCCTAGAGATATTGATAAACAGCTCTTTGTATGCAGGCTTTCAACCCACTTCCTTATCCATCTAAACACTCATCTCTTCCATTCAGGGATAAGAATCCTCTCTGCAAATTATTGTAAAAAATTGAGTACTCCTATGTAGGGACTGAAAGTAAGAGTCCAAAGAAGGAACTTTGTAGTGGTGAGCCCTCTGTACCTCTGTGGAAAGCATCCCTTTGCAGAGAAGGCACAGTTTTAACCCCTCAGAGAAATCAGACAAAGTAGAAAGATAGTGGAGAATAGATGAAAAATAAAATAAGAGCAATATATTTTTGAAACCATGAATCTTGATTGTGTTTTGATACTTTTTTCTACATTTATGCTGTGAAATTATAAAGTAGAATAATCTGCATCTCTTCAAAGCCCACAGAGGAGTCTAGCCTGGGTATAGGGGAAAATATCAAAATTCCTCGGGGAGAACTTTCACAAATCTCTAGACATATTTCTGCCTGAAATCAACAGGAATTTTATTAGCACTACATCAATTTCCCAGCAAGTGAACAGATGACCATGCGAATTTTGAAACATCTGTGCGTAAATGTGAGAATGAATGGTTGCAGGAGACTTAGCAACCTAATCAGTTTTACAATAGGAGGTCATTGTAGAATTTGATTCATTGTGACCTTAGATCTCCTATCTTTTGATAAACAAATTCAACAGAAACTTTCACTTCATTTCACCATTTAAGAAAGAAAAAAAAAAAGTTTCATTTACTCAGCTATATGTGCAAATTCCTGGGAAAAAAGTAAAATTCACCCCAATCATTTGACTGCATCAACAGATTACTCAAATTTCATGTCACTTCTTGCTAGCCAAAACATAAAGCTGAAAAAAATGCAAAAAATGTCAGAAAAAAAGCCCCAACAGTATAGGAAAACAAAACAAAGCTGTGGCGTTCTCTCTCTACCTAAACATGCTATAATTGACTATAATTAATCTGAGGTTCACTTCTGATCTGACATTTTTCTGAAGTAAAATGAATCATTATAAGGTTTTTTCTTATGCCATTTGGTAAAAAGCACTTTGTTACTGCTTTGAAGAAAAGTCTGGAGGCACGTGAAGCAATCAACAGATTCTTGCTTACCATTTTTGTTAATTTTAGTTGAACAAACCAGTCACAGACCAATAGAAAAAAAAAAAAAAAAAAACAAAAAACAACCAAACCACAGGAGTGCTCAGCCATTTGCTACTTTTTAGTTGAGCTTCCAGAAAGCAGTGGGAATAATGTGCAAATACAACATTTGGCTAACACTTGAAAGTGTCATTTACATGGCTTTATCCTTATAAAAATGTAGAACATTTTCAAAATGTTACGTGGGTGTCTGATAAGACTAATGGTGAAGTTGTACCAAATATGAGCAAGAATATAGTAGTAGGGCATTATAATGGAATATAAGTGCAGAGAAAATAGTACTCCTACATAATAACTTTAAAAGATTGTATTTAACTTTCATGCAGATATCCATAATATATTTGTGTATAGATATTTTCACATGGACACAGATAAAAGTATATGGCGATATATGTGTATATATATCTATGTATGCACTACAAAACAGGGATGAAATAAGGTTATCTGCATGATATAAGTAATTATGGTAATGACAAAAGAATACAGTTGCCCCTTAAAAATACAACTGAAGAGAAAAGGCATTCAATTAGTTAGAAGAAAAAAGAAAAATATAATAACTACAATAGCTGCAGTGTAGTAACATTAATAATACAATAACACTGCTCACATAACACTTTTCATGGGCACAGCAGGCCACACAGCAGCTGCCCTGCAGGTATTGCAGAAGGGCTGCAATACCAATATACCCACCTTACACAAAATGAGGTCTAGAGGTGTAAAGTTCCTTGTGAACAAGAGACAGAACCAGGAATATGCATCTTGATTCCTACCTCTATGCTGCCTTGATAGCTGTTAATTCAGTTCTTGCCATACATTTAAAAATAAATCACAACTACTCATAATAAAAATTAATGAAAATTTTGATAAGCGTATTTTCAGTAGTCATAACGTTTCACAATCTGCCAGCCGTTGGCTTAACATCAGTTTCAGGCTGCAACTAAGACAAGAAGCTCACATGATGCAATAAGCATAGGAAACTGAATGTCCAACTTCAATCAGAAATTTTACATAACATTTTGCCCTGTATTGTTTGATATGCCCATGTATAAGCATGACTTCCTTTGCCATAGATTTGCAAATCTCACTGCATACATATGAGTGCACGTTACTCAAATGAATGCAGTTACAAAAATTATGAAAGAATTATGAATGATCTTTGTTTTTAAGAAAATAGTATGCAAGACATTCTATTCATAAAGCTCTGTGGTGGTTCAGGAATAATTTATACCACTTTTTGATTAATCCATTATGATCTTGGCATGGAAAATATAGGCCAGTTTAGCCATAATGCTAAAATAGATTTTCATACCACAAAACCAGTAATATCTTTTAAGTTCCTTGCTACAAGAATCTGTAGTATCATTTTCTTCAGCAGATATTTTTATTTAGATTATAAAATGTATTTTTCTCCTAATAGATTTTCATTACTTGCTAATTTCTAGTAAATGTGACAAGTGTATGTTACTTACACTGTTTATATGTTCTAAGGTGCAGCATGGTATTTTATCAGATGTATTGTCGGGGGTTTGGCTAGGATAGAATTATTTTTTTTCCTGGAAACTGTTACAGTTCTGTGTTTCAGATTTAACATGAGAATGTTGGTAACACAGTGATGTTGTGTTTGTTACTAAGTAGTACTTCATCTATGACACAAACTTTTCAGGTTCCCACTCTCTGTCAGTGAGCAGCTGCACAAAAGCCAGGAGTTAGCAGAGCCAACCAAAGGCTCTCCTATACCACAGAAAATCATGCTTTAATTATTAAGCTGTTCTTATTTCAACCCCAGTGCTTTACTTTTTTTTTGTCTCTCCTCCCTATCTCATCCCAGGGGCAGGGGGGAGGGAGGGGGGGAGCAAGGAGCCCATGTGCAAGAGAGTGGTACTTTGCTGCTGGCTGGGATAAAAACCAAAATTTATGCCCAAAATTTAATATCCTTTATAGACTGGAAATTCTCAGCACTAAACTATAGAGTTAATATTAAATAAATGTATCCTTCTTGAATTCAATAACATTTTTGACCACCTTTAGTTTTTTAATATCCTATGATACTTAGCATAACTTTAGCTCTTCTTCAGTAACATTTTTCTAACCAGTTTCTAAATTCCATGTTCATTCCATGGGTTTTTATTTCTTCTTAAGTGTAGTTTGTCACACTTTTGCCATTCTGATTTCTTGATTTGTGAAACATATTCCAGTTTCTAAGTGAGTTTTATTTAGCTAGATATTTCAAGGTGGATTGAAAAGTATTTCATGGTAATTACTTTAAGGTTTGTTTTTGCTTCAAAGATTACAATACTTGGCTGCTTGTTAAGAACAAGATAAGCATAGCAAAAAATTGAGTCTGTCATTAGACAACACACTTTTAATGCGCTTCAGTGGGCAATACCAATTACACACAGTACTCTATTCTTATATGGAGTTTGTAAGTGCTTGAAAAATATTTTTATTTTTAACTTTTAATTTTATTTAAGACCTCCATTTTTTGCAAAATGGGAGACGAAATATCCAATTTGGTTTCCCTTCATTTTATTAAAAGTGTTTAAACTAGTATAGTTTGACTACTCAAAAGTGTCTTTGTGACTTTGCATGTTGCAGGCCACATGTTGTGTTTCTGAGATTAGGACTCATTGGTCTATATTTATTGCCTTCAGCAGATAATTCCACTTAAAGAAAAAAAAAATAAAACAAAATATTTTTCACAGTGTGAATTTTATCTGAAAACCAAATATACTTATACAATACAAATGTATTCTATAGCCTGCCATTGTTTCACAGTCCTGTGTGTTCTGTGACCTGATGACTGCAATCCCTTATGAAATGGCTTAATGAGCCTCAGTTTATTTTTCTGCTTTACAGATCACATATCACTTGTGTTCAAAGGTTACAGACATGATTTGCCTCCAGATGCCAACAAAATGTGTCAATAACCAACTCAAGACATTTTTGTTATGTTTTTCCTATTTCTCTGTTTTTCTTATTTTTAAGTCTAGGCACAGTGTCTTTCAGCCATTGTCATTATTTTCTTTATCAAACTTTTACAGTATATGAAAGCACACAATTGTATTGTAACAAAACACCATCATTTGCTATGACTCATGCTTCTGTCAATATTGTAAAAAGACCAGGTCATCTAAAAACATAACTTTGCACACTTTTAACCTTCCCTTAAAAGTATCTGGATCATTCTGACCTGCCTTATTAATGTAGGCTTTTCCTAATATTTTCTTTCTCTCATCTTTCACTGAAAATCAGACCTCAGGGATGAATTCCAAAGGTGCTAAGTACCTGCACTTCACATTGATATCCAACTATAGATCACTAGGATTTATTTTTAACATATAATTAATTTAATTTGCAGGTTAATTTTTGCAGACCTTGTGCAATAATTTTAACTATTAAGCTAAAAGATAGCCCAAAAAGTGGTGAGCAGTATTTTCTACCAGCAGAATGCAGAACTTAAAATGAGCATGAAAAATACTGCAAGTTGAGAGGAATCTCACAGGACTATATTTGTGATGCAAAGTTACTATCCAGCATGTTTGCTCCACAAAGCAGAAATGAGGATTTTCAGTTTCTCAGTTTTCTCAATTCATCTGCCTAGGAATTCATATACAGTCAAATAATCAGGAGAACAACTCTTGGGAGTCTGGTCTGATAAAAATCAATATACATAGATTTTTATTTTTTTTTTCTGCTTTCTTCATCTTTTCTTATCTCAGTAGTTGCTCCCTTACAGCCGTCACAATTGCTTACCCTTGCAAGGTCCTGTATTTATGTCTTCTATAAATGTCTCCTGATGAAAATTATTAGACATTCTTTTCCTTTCATTGATACAAAGAGTTCTCATTAAAACATTCATGTCCAGATGTCACCACATCTTCCTCTTTTTAAAAGGTGTCCATGATTTACTATAAATTAAAACCGGATGAGGTTTTTGAAGCAGTAGTAAGCAGAATGAAACACAAATATGTTGTATTAAATGACTCAAATTCTTCTTGAATCTGTAATATAGTTACTAATACTTTGGAAGATCTCATTACAATTTTCTTCATCTAGATTGCGATTGCTGAAAATTATAGGCTGATGTAAACCACAACCAAAGTTTCTGAAGAGTTTCAGAGTATTTTCCTTGAGAAATGAAGAATACTAAAGACACAAAAAAAGTTGTTTCAGACTGATGTAGAACTGGGACATGTGTCCAGCAGCAAGTATCTATGCTGGAAAATTAATGTTTTATAAAAAATAGTGTTTGTTGTTGCCAAATAGGGAAAACTTAGACAAAACCTGTTCTTGTGCTTGGATAGGCACTTTAATAACAGTTGCAAATTTTCATGGCCATATTTGACTTCAGGAGCCAAACTTTTGAAGTTCTACTTACCATTGTAAGCCACATGATAAAGCTAAACTCTTGGGTAATTGCTAAGCATAATAACCCTTGTCATAGTTTTGTCCTTGACGCTGATGTTATTGTTAGAGATTAGATGGGCCTTTCGAGTGATATCTCCTTCACATCGATCTGATTGAAAGAATCACCTGTAAACTAACTTTCAATCTCTTTATCTTCAGTGCTGTGATTAAAAGAAATCCATAAGTACTATCAGAATCTGCCTCTTTTCTCAGTCAGATTGGCAAATTCCATTAACTTTGCTGGATGTCGCTGACATCAATCTCTGTGGATTGAAGTATTGAACAAAAATGGCTAAAGTTTATCACACCTTAATGCCGTCGAGTGCAGATGCAAACCCAGGGCTCAGAAATGCTGATCCATTCAACTCGGGTCTAGTTTCTTCACAAGAAACTAGGATAGAATCCTTATGGCAGGGAAAAACAAAATAAAATGCATAGTTTTATCTTTTTTTTTGTTTATGGTTTTGGTGGGAGTGATTGCCTCAACTTTTTTGGTTTTTTGTGTGTGTGTAAATGATAGAGGACTCTTTTGAATCTCTTGCAGAATTTCCGATTTCAACAGCATCATAAGGGCTGGATGTTCTTTTTTGCTTTTCCTTCTCCTATAAATATCATTGCTTTCTTGAAATAAGTAAACCAATACAACAAACAAAGAAATGGTCACACACACCCTTTTTCCCTCTTAGTGAAATGTAGGATCCTGCTTACAAAGAATGATGACCAGAAGACTGCCAAGAACAGAATGCAAAGCAGGTGACTCATGTTAAATCAAACACCATTGATTAACTCCACAGGAATCCTGAAATCAACTAATATTTACAACAATCTGCCACACCAGTGATTGATTATGGTTCAGCTACAGCCAAATACAAACATTTGTGGAAAGAACAAAGTAGAGCTATAGATAGAATGGGACAACACACAGACACAAACTCACAAACACATGGATTCCCAAAAGTAAAACAATCACACTAAACCTAAAACCAGGATGACTGCAATCAGCAAATACAATCTTGTTAAGAAATTAAAGACCTGGGAACAATTTTAGCAAACAAAAATGCTCTAAATTCAATGAACAGGGTATGTTTTTATCTGTTTTTACCAGGAAAAAAAAGATGGCTATTGTTATATAAATAATTGCTTTCCCCGCATTCTTCCTCTAAACAAGTGCTGTTATACTTGATATATCTTAACAACTCAAAATTCTTCAATACTGGTTTGAAACTTTTGTGTGAATTAGTTAGGTTTTGATCCCTATCTACACATTCCAGAAAAACATCACTAAAAGAGTTATGCAATCTGACAAATGAAATATAAATAAAGCTATTTTAAAATCTTTATTTCAATGACACAAAATAATTGCTCTTTATATCAGTGTCTTTGAAAAAAGAGTAGCCATTTATTGTTTCAATAGATGGATATGGAAATGATTTTTAATCCTAGTTTACCATTATACTTCCAATATATTCTTCTTCCAACCTGTCAGCTTTAAGTTCATCTCATTTCTGCTAGAGTTTTAAGGCTCAGATCTAAATTGGAATAAACCATAACCTTTTAATCATAATGTTTTAAAATTCATCCTTAAATGAAAATATTATGTATAGAAGAGAAAGGGCACCCTTTAAAATATTAATTAAATTAATAATAGAAATAAAGCTGCAGTTCAACTCTAAGAGATGAAAACTTACATGCATTTAAGCATGAACCTTTGAACTTGAGACCCATTTGTTTGAATCACCATATGTAGGAAATATTTACCAGTAAAAATTATACAGAGCTATGTCTCAGGTACCATCACTGACTGAGTGATGGAACATGTCTTGATCTGATCCATGACTAAAAATTAATTCTTCAAGTCAACAAAAATCCTTTCTCTGATTTCTGTCATCAATAAATTGTCACTGTAGTATCAAAAGGTAGTGTATATGTCCAAAATTCAACCTGGATCTGAGGATTAACAAATTAGCTGGAATGAATGAAATACATAGATTTCACTGGAAGGGTAGCTGCAAATTTATTTTCAGTATTGAAATTTTTGCTGATAGTTTGAATTTTGTTCAACCAAAGATTTTTCTGCTATTTTATCTTTCAGGACAAGTACTAGTAATTTTAGTCAAGTAATTATCACACTGGCTTATTTGACATAAGCATATCTCTGTTTTTGACTCCATGCTGGGATTATTGTGGAATTTATACACAGAGTTTACCAATTTAAAGGTTCATGACTGGAAGGAAACATGCTGCTCAGGCTTGTCTTTCTATTCTGCTACAAGCAGGTTAATTAACCATTATTTTCAATATCTCCTGAAACTTTAATTTTAGGACTACATTTCAGATGCTTATAAAGTCATTTAATCAGACTTTGACAAATTAAATTAAGTTACCTCAAGCTGAAATTCTTATGATGCTAGGGGTACTTTTATCTTCCAACAAAAATATTTCAGCTATTTAATGAACTAAGGAGAAACTCTGTGGGTTTCATGTTTTGGGTTTTTTAATTCTAGTAGGAATTCTGGCAATCTATTCTTTGGCACACTGTTATAGGACCAAACTATTGGATAGGGATTTGAAATCTGGCAGCAAATCTATTTTTTTTTTTTAATTCTTGTGAAAATTTGGTCATGTTTGACCTACTTACAAGCCTGAGAAACACTGCAGTTTGCATATTCTTAGGATAGACTTGTTAAAGCCTCCATAAGTTTTGTTAAGTAGTCTAAAGCTTTCCACAGCTATTAGAAATGTGCAAGCTGCCACTTGACATCTGGCCAAGCTTTACAGGTTCAAATCCATCATGCTCTCCTCTAGTGACCATCCTGGGTGAATCTGGGATCTGATTGCAGAAGATAAATCAAAGTGGGGTTTTTGTGTATTTTTGATAATTTCCTGCCAGAGAAGAACGATGTTAACTTTGAACATGCTTAAAATAAAAAAAAATGTTATTCTACAAGTGTAACATCAGCTGCTACTCAATTTTGGGGAGTTTTATGTGAGGTTAAGTGGTTTTCTTACATTTCTGTTTAAAATCTCAGAACCTTAAAAACAGAATCTGGAAGTTAAATGTTCTATAGAATTTGGAGACAATGAGAAATCTAAAGAGAAGGAACAAGATACAAGCTCACTTTACAAAAAAATTACTTGCTATTGGAAACTTAATTTGCTAATTTATATAGTCATCATGAAATCTCACAGAAAGCTTCTAGATACATTAATTTTCTGAAGAGAAAATAAGCGGTATAATATTAGAGTTGATTTGCAATTCAAAGTCATCTTCCTATGGCAAATTCTGAGATGTCAAAATTTCAATAAGTCTCACGGTCTGAAAAGAAATTAAGTCTTGATAATTTATTTAAAGTGAAATATCCACAAACTATTTGTTCTTGCTACTATCTATAATTAAAATATTATTTTAAGTGTGTTTATAAAAAAAATAACATCACATTCATAGTATTTTAATCACGAAATGAGTCATGAAAATGATGACAGTAGTATGTTTCCACCAATAATTTAAAAATAGAAGAAAGACGATTTTATGAGAGATGATCTAAAAGTAAATTAAAAAATCACCATCTTTATAGCTTTCTGAAAGAGTTTCACTTTATTTTTAATTTAGTCATAATACCGAGTTAATATTTTCCATTTCGTAGGACTTTAGTCTTGTGTTCTCATTCCATTAGGGCTCATATCAACACACATGGCTCAACTAGAATGTGTCATATTTTGTGTCCCCCATCTGCAGTAAAGAATAAGACACTCTTTCAAATTCCAATAATTTTCTGTGACAGAGACCCTGAGTTTTCAAAAACTTATACATTTTTCTCACTATTACAAACTGTGCCTATCACCAATGACATAAAATTATTCTGTTTGCCTGAGCTCAGTTATTTTCTTCAGAAAGGCCCTTTTTAGATGGTCATTACAGTAGTGGACTTCTCCCCTTTTCTAGTATTTTTATTTTTTCACAATGACAGCAATTTAATAGTTTCAGTGAAAAAATATTAAGAAGGGGGAGAAAATAGATTTAGTGACTTATATAGTGGAAAAGGTGCGGGGGAAATTTGATCCAAAATAATGATAGAAATAACAATTATTATTATATTTAGTAAAAATATTATATAAATACAACTGAAGTTAATAATAAATAAATAACTTAATGTTTATTATATTATTAAATAAATATTAATATCACATTACCATTAAAAAATTTTATATTTTTATTAAAAAGCCAATAATTATCCATAAGGAATCATGTGAAGGTTTGCAAAAGAGCTCATTTATCCAAAGAGTACTGCTCAGAACTGAGTTTATGTCTGCTACTTTAAAAAAAAATAGATATGTATATATATAAAAAAAATTGGATAAACCAGGGAAAAGAATCTTAGTCTGTCTTCTTCTAGCTGATGGAGCTACTAGATAGCAGTCATGCTAGCTTTCACTTGTTCCACTTCTGTTTGTGCCATTCCACGATTCTCAGCTGCAGCCACTTATCTCGTTACTCAGTGGTGAAATTGGAGGAAAAGGATCCTACCAAGAAAATTTTCAGACCTCATAAGGTAGCTGAAGTGAAAAATGGTTTGGGCTGAAATGGAATCCAAAAAACTGATCTTCTACTTTCAAGGTAAAAGGTCCAGCTATCAGGATAATTAATTTTCCTAGTCTGGGCTGTTTAATGAAAATTAGTGGGATTGTACCACTTTATGCTTGACAGAAGGCTGCCTGAATTTGTGGTGAAAATTAGTTCACTGGCTATATTACCTGAAGGGAGCACAGACAGACATCTGTATGGACCAGGACAGACTTTACACAGGATATTCCTCACCAGGCTTTGTCTCCTATATCTGTGAATGCACTCCCAATGTAGACACCATAGACATCACAAGGAAGACAGAAATACTGTGTAGATTTATTTGTGCTCTCTTTGCTTCTACCTCAAAATAACAAAGTAAAACAAGCAAACTAATCCATGTAGACCTCAACTAATTGGTTTCTGCTATTAGCTCTAGCTCTTTGACACACCAACACCTGTCTCACTGATCAATGAGTTGCAATCATGTCTTAAGAGTCTGATGATTTTACTCTGAAGAGAATATAGTTTCTTCCTGCTCCCTTTCTCAGTAAGAAATCAAGTCTTAGAAGCTAAACACAGCCTCAGAAATTATGCACTATCATATTTTGATCTTCAGCATACTCACCCAAAACTGAAATAGAATTCAGCTCAAGACTGTAAATACCTAAATTTAGTAGTCTACAATCTGGAGCTGTATCCCATCATTAAATACAGATTTGTGCAATCTGGATTCCCACCCCTTGTTACAGAAGTGTAAAATCCAGGCTTTCAAACAAAAGCTATTAAGGTATTAGAAGGAAACTTTGATGAGCTAAGATTAAAGTACCCACATTGCATAATTTAAAAATTTAATGATTAAGAGGATTACACATAAGCAGATGACAGCACAATAGAAGGTTTGCATAAATGCAACACATGCATTCATACATATAAATAAAAATTATGGAACCAACGCTGACATTTTCCATAAAGGAAAATTCACATCATCTTAATATGGAGAAAAAAATAACAAATAACTTGAGAATAAGGAATAGGAAAAAGGCTTGGAAAAATGTCAATATGGGAAAAAATAAACCTAGAGGTATATTCGCTTCAAGCAGCATTTCACCTCATTCTGTCATATCCTTTACCACAATAAGATGATTGACATGTTTCTTTTAAAATCCTGTATTCACAGTGATTTCCAAGTGTAAAGACAAACATTCCTTTCATAATTTTTAAAAGACAAAAATGATGTAAAAATTTTCTTCTATAAAGATTTAACAGAATAGGTACCCATAGGCATTTAAACACCAGGTAGATACCTCCTTCCTGTGTATGTCACAAATATATCCCTGTGCACATTTTTGAATCTAGAACTGTTGCAAAATAGTCAGATGCAAAGTAAGAAGTAAGAAAAAAAAAAAAAAACAAAAAGCAAAACAAACAGTTTTGATATTGTTACTGAAGGACCTCAAAGTTTTAAACAACCTACTGAAAATAACATTAGGATTTGTCTAGTCTTGTCTTGATCTGAGATGATTTTAGCCAGGCTAGGGTGTACTAGCAATTGTCTACCAGTGAAAACAATATATCCTAAATTTGCCTTGACTTAGTCCAAGTTTGATATTATCTGACAATACCAAGTTTGATATTATCTGTATATGGTCTTCAATTGAAATGGGCTGTAGAAGGGTACAGAAACAAGAGGATAACGCAAATCAGATAATACTTGACTACCCATTTATTACAGGTAAAATGATCCTGAATGTAAAATACTATCCAAAACTACCAATTAGGTGTTGACCCAAAATATATAAAAGAGCAAATAATTGCAAACATGATCAATTATAGGTATAACTGTTTCAACTGAGTGTGTATCTGTGTAAGTCAGAGATTGTTGTGAGGGGAATATTAAGAAGTGATAAATCAAACCAGTTTCAGACTTCCAGACATAACTTTACAAGACTCACATTGACCAAAATGTAGTTTGAACATTTTTGTGTTTTAAGTCATAAATCCTTTAGAAGTTTATATTACATTATCTTTGAACATCCAATGTTCAAAGCTGGTGCCACATCTTTGTGATTGCAATGGTCCTCGATGGTCTTAATCATTGACCTAATCAGGCTGAAAAGTCCTTTAAGGAGAGTGCAGAGGAGCAGTGAGTGTGAATTTTTTGACCTCATGCCTCAATTTGGGATCTTTTCCTTTTATTTAACAGCTAATTTCCTTGGCAAATGCCAGCCTTTGTCACCATGTTTGGTAGGGTGAGATGGGGGGTACTTACCATTCCAAATAGTTTCCTTATCCTGATCCTTCCTTGTATTTTTTTTTTAAATTTCATTTTCCTTTCCTTTCCTTTCCTTTCCTTTCCTTTCCTTTCCTTCCTTTCCTTTCCTTTCCTTTCCTTTCCTTTCCTTTCCTTTCCTTTCCTTTCCTTTCCTTTCCTTTCCTTTCCTTTCCTTTCCTTTCCTTTCCTTTCCTTTCCTTTCCTTTCCTTTCCTTTCCTTTCCTTTCCTTTCCTTTCCTTTCCTTTCCTTTCCTTTCCTTTCCTTTCCTTTCCTTTCCTTTCCTTCCCATCTCTTTACATGGAGCTTCTTCAATGACCCACACTTGACTGTCACTGAGCTCTTTATGCCTCTGGCACCTCTGCTTTTGTGTTGTATTTTGTGTCATATTCTGTGTTGCATTTTCAAAGCCTTTTCTATTACCCCACACTTAAGCTGCACATTATCAAAAGAGAAACTTCATACCAAGCTCACCCAGCCAGTTCCCAGGGTAAATTGATAACAGCAGGCCAGGACTAGGGCCTTGCACAGTCACCCGTAGTCATAGCCAACACAAGAGCTGTGTTCTGTCATGGGCAATGGCAATCCTATTGTTCATGGGACCACTAACAGTAACAATGGTTCTTGAGTTATGCTATATTAGAGACCTAATCTTGAGGATCGTAAGAAGCTTCTATTAGATTTTCCTTGGAATGACAATTTAGGAGTGAAGGAAGCATCTGCTTTACCTAAAAAACGTAGAATAAACTGATTAATATTACCTCAGTTGTGAAAAGAATGAAATTAAACATCTATATTATGCTTCGGGTCTGGAGCACTTTGACCATAAAATGAAGTAGAAATGGGAGAGGTTTCTTCTGAGTGTGTGAGCCTGATACAATCTTTTTTTTCATGTTTCTATTTTGTGGGTTATTTTCTGTTTTTGCTGTCAGGTCATGAAAAAGAGATTTGATTACTTAATTAAATACAGAAAACTTATATATCTTAATTAGTGTACAGTTTCGTTTTTCATTAAAAGAAGATACCAAAGAGAATGTATTTTTTTCTTGGAGTGGCAGGGAACATTAGTAACGTCATTAGTATTTGTGTCTCATAGGCTATACCTCATGAAGCCATTCTAAACAGCTTATATTTAATTACGTTCTTAAAAATTTAAGTCAAATTTACAAAAGATAATAAAGCCATTCTTCTAGGACATGATCAAGATTCTGTATTTTACAAAGAGCAAGTGTCCATTCAAATTTCTTACTACTTGCTCACTGGGATCACCACAAACTGGAACATGACAGATCAGTTCCTATCAATAAATACCAACATAAATTTATACCATATCAAGAATCATGTTCCATATAATACCTACTATTTTCTTTGGTTTCTTCAGCACAGATGTGATTCTATCTTTGAATGTGATTAATGTTAATTTTATACTGATAAGTGGTCTGATACTGTGGTACTGATAGTGGTCTGATACATATACAGTACAAATTACCTTGGAAATCCATCATAAATTTATTTCCTTCCTTTATTTTCAAAGACACTTGTTTTTGCCTAGTAACACATTCATTTGTGACCCTTAATCGTCTTCCTATAAAATGTAGATAAAAATCTTTTTTACACTGGTTTTATGATTTATTATTTCATTAAGTAAACAGGTTTACTGCTTAGTTTGTCTTTTTTATATATGACCTTAATAAAATATTCACCATCACATTTCAATGACTTGAAAGATGCAACAGAAAATGCTCAGCATCAACGTGCAGTTTTTTATTTTTATTGTGTCTGCTTTGTTCTCATTATCTTGTGCTACAAAAATTTATGTGAAACAGCAAGGAACAGTGTACTACGCTCTATTTTATATTTTACTTTTGGAATTAAGCAGAAAATAATGTTCAAGATATGTTTAAATTTGAATGATTAGGTTCTTTGAATGGGTTTACCTGGTTAACCTGAAATGTTCTTTTCAAAATCTCAACCATTCCTAGAGACAATAAATCGCGTTTTTACCCTTCCCGTTTTACCCTTTTATCTCTCCCCAGTCCTGCTGGTGGGGGAGTGAGTGAGTGGCTCATAGGGCATAACTGCTGACCAGGGTAAAAGCACAACAAATCCCTCTTTTCTTAGTACTAGGGAATAAATGGTGCAGAAAACAGATGCACATTAACTTATTAGCACTTTATCTACAGTTAATATACATTACTGCAGTATTTAAGTCTTTCTTTCACTAGTCAACTTACAACAAATCAATAATCATTAATGTAAAAAATGGCATGAGAAACAAAAATCAAAGATGGCAAATTTGGTTTTATTTTCAACAACATTTTAGACAAAGAGCAGCACTTCTAATTAATTGTTAACACCAAATTTTGAGTTGTTACTGCTTCAAAGGCATAGTTTACATTAAGAATTTATAAATGCTTTTGTTTATAAAAAGAATGCTATGATGAAGCTGTTTTTTTCAATTGTTTTATCTTTAGAAATCATTAGATATTTTGCAGTGTAGGATCTGATCTTCAAGGCCTTACTCATTGGAGAAATCCTTGCTATGCAAGCAATTACATCCTCTGGTAAAATCACTGACTGCATGAGTAAAATGTGTATGATTGACCTTTTTTGTTAAGCTATTGCCTACTTCACAAAATGGAGAAAAATCTTAGAGCTCGAGGCTTCAACATGTCAGTCAGGGTTTTTCGATGGATTTCAGGAAAAGACAAGCGGGGTCTCGAAGACATCAAGAGAGCATTAACCATAATCTATATTACTGACTCCCAGAAAACTTTGACCCCACTCAGTCTGGAACTGAGTCTCTTGAAAATATAGCAATTTGGTCTTTATTGAACATGGTGAACTTTGCTGTCACATCTCACCTGGAAGATATGAGCTTTTACAGTTCAAAGAACAGAACACAGCAGGTTAAACGCAAACCTTATTTGAGTCTGTTAAATTAAAATTTAATATTTATCGCCTATTTTGAAATTTCACAATATGAATGGAAAGTACTCTCAGGGTTCAGGAAGAAAGGCAGTCAGATGTGCTCATATTCAAACTTCTTGTTCTTTTCAGAAGCTGTTGGTTCTTTGTACATGTCCTTTTACGCTTAAGAACATGTAGTTGACACAATATTTTTATATGCAAGATAAGGAAAGGAAAAAATATAATTCTGGTCTGACTGGCACAGAAGTTTGAGGTACTGAAGTAGTATCTAGCATGTCACAGTGCTCTAATTGTATCCTTTTTGATAGATAATCTCAAAAAAATTTCATTCAGTTTTAACCCTTTAAAATTGTAATATTGATAATATGGCTTAACCTTCTAAATCTTGAAGTTGCAAAACAATTATCAAGGCACAGTCATTTCAAATCTCATTAAACTATATGTTCCCTTTGAGAAAACCTAGGTAAAATGAATAATGGTTTCCTTAGCAGCATTTTGTTTTCCTTCAGAAGCAAGAGTTCATGAGTTATAGTCTGTCAAGGACAGAATTCCTACTCTGCACAAAACAGTAGTTTTGAATTATGTAATTTAGAAGATAGCCAAAAGTGCTTTACTTGATACCATCTGGAGGTAAGTCCATACATTACTTAGTATAGAAGAGGAAAATTTTTATTTTTCTTTTCAGACATCTCCTTGATTAATGTTCCTAATATTGCACTGATAAGATTATGCTGAAGGTTGTATAAGTTACACATTGCTTTACTTGACTTACATAAACGAATCTTAGCATTACTGGAAACACTAAATAAAGGGCAACTTATATTTTTCTTGTTTACACCTCCTTTTGTGAAGTTACCAATATTTGTGTGCTTACAGTGTATAAACCCTATGTTTACACAATCAAACATAAGAAATGTCAAACCTTTTAATTTAAACAATGAAAATATAAATATCTATACATACATAAATTCTGCATTTCATGTTAGGTTCTCAAAGGCAAATAGAAGACACACATACCCTAAACCACACTGAAGAGGGACTTTTTAAATTTACTTTTTATTTGCTTTATGTTGTTTAAAGCAGCAAAGTATTTTCAACAACCTTTTCAGAGATACATATTTCAACATTCAGCTGTATCAAAATTAACATAAAAAAGAATACAGCTATGCCATAGAAAATAAAATTCAGTGAATGCAAAAATTCAGTTCGCCAGTCAAATTTCTGAATTCTGTAACACCTTTCTCACTTCTTCCTTATTCTTTGTGTTTATTTGAGAAGATTCTTCATTCTTATTTTTTTGGCACTGATTGTCAATAAAGAAAACACAAAGAGGACTCCAAAATCCTCCAAACTTTCTGATTAAAATGTTTTAATCAGAATGAATGGTTTAAGGAAAATGTTCCTCACTGCATAAATTACTTGGTTAACAAGTGCTCAATCCTTCTCAGGGAAAGGTGTATTCACAGGTCACTTGAAAAGTACCAGATGTCCAAAGGAGTTAACAATTTCAGAATTGAGAATCATACAATTCAGAAAAAAAGTCCGAATATATAAGAATTTGTCTAGTTTTTATACTTTGATTGCATTAAGTAAGCAATAAAAAGCAAGTTGACCACCTTGGGAAATTAAACAGGAAGACAGTCATGCCTCTAAAGATGACAGAAAGTGTTGGAGCTTCTTGAGAGTTTGGGGGCCGTGGGGAGCAACCTACTATCCCCTCACTTCTACTACCAGATTCTGAAAAAGTGTTTGAAGAGTATTTAATCAGGAGGCTTCATACATAGCTATTTAATTCCAAATGTTTGAAACCTGGAAAAGTTGTAAACAGTGCAAAACAGGGTCATAAAAATTGAGATTCCAGGAACATTAAAAATAGATGTCCCTACTCACCTTACCTACGATCAACCAGAACAATAATTATGCTGTATGCTGGCAGGAAGATTTACTCCAGCCATCAGTTGTAACTGTGCCAAAAATAATCCTATAAAAACTGATGGAGGAAAAAAGCTCCCTTGAAGTCCTCAAATCTCATTTCCATATACTTCAGAATATTCAGGGCTTTTGTGAAATGCAGATGTTGCTCCTGCTTTTTTTATCACATTTTTAATCATTACTATTTTTATGATCATAATATTTTTCTTATAAATGCTCAACTATTTCTGAAGTTAGGATAAAGAATGGGGAAAAAAAGGCAATTAAGAAAGTTCCCTAGTTAATTTCATTCCAAAGTATGCAAATCCCAGAACACTGCTCCCTCTCTGTTCTTTTTTTTTTCCTAAAACAAATTGGTTTTAACTTGTTTGCTAAACAGCTGCCTTCTGATGAGTGACCTCTTGTTCCTCTGCAGGGGGATGTATGTTCAGCTGAGCTGATGAGTCAGACCACAATGTCCAGCAAGATAAGTAGGCTTACAGGAATTGTGGCTGTTAGTAGGACATTTTTGTTGCAGTGGGTGCAAAGGGGGTCCAGGAATTCTCCTCCAGACAGCGGAACCGCATGGCAATGGTGGTGTCCTCACCAAAGTCAGTGGCCAGCCTCAGGTGGAGTAAGACCCCTGGCACATTGGAGGTCATGGGTCCCACAAATCTTCAAATGGAGGATGCTGCCTCCTAGGGCTCACATCTGTTGCTTTATCTGGAGCAGAGTGGAGTGACAACAACGGTGGCCCCACTTGTGAGGGAAGGCAATCAGACTGAAACATCAGGGAGGATGAGTAGGATGTTTGTATGATCATCATAGAGACTGCAGAGACAGGAGGCTGAGCTACAGAATGAAAAGAAAAAGGGACAATGAAAGATTATGCATTGAAACAGTGGATGGTATTCCCAAGGTAGAGATGGATGGAGACTTGTGCTCTCTGTCAGCAGGAGAAAGGGTCCTTGGCTTCCAGATCTGAATTTACAGAATTTATTTGTTGTATTAATAGCCAAGGAAAGAGAAGGAACTTCATGGAAATAGATTTCAGAGTCAACTGGGCCTGAATCAAGAATTAGTACAGAGAGGAAGCAGCTGGCAATGGTGTTTTGAGACTGTTTTGCAAGAGATAAAAGCACCCACCTGCCAACCAGGGCTGCTGCCACAGGAGATTAATTCTTTGATGGGGCTTGGATCCAGAATGTGGCATAGAGGATGACGAGTCTCATGCGGCCTTCGGATTTTTGCTTATCCATGTGCTCACCATTAATACTGCTAAGGAAACCTGGAGGAATCAGAAGGGAGTACAGAGAGATGAGGACAAAGATGGTTTTCCCCTTGGTCCCACAGATGATGGGAAAGCCTGAGGCAGAGGTTCCTGAAGTATCCTGAAATAACAAGCAGACTAGTGGCATTGTTACAAGCAGTGCTTTGATATTTTTATGACAGAGATTTCTAAGGAATATGGACTGCTAGCAAGACATGAAATCTACTTCACAAAGTGCAGACGAATCTTCTTGAAAACAGGACTTGCCAGAGTGGTGATGAGGACCATGCATCATAAATATCATCAGATGGTGATAAGAGCGTTCAGTTAAGTGAAGAAAGGTAAGACAATACATAGGGCAGGGTGATGGGTGCAAGGGAGGTCTTGTGAAGAATAAAGAACATTAGAAGCTGACCGACCTGAAGTTCATGTGCACAAACTCACACAATGTGGGAAAATTAACCAGAGGAATTGATGTTCCATGAGTGGATGAAGAGCATTTATGATGCTGGCCTTGAAAGTCTTCAAGACTCAGCTGAATAAAGACTTAAAAAAACACTTGATATGAAGTCAGTGTTGACCTCCCTTTAAAACAAAATTGTATTAGAGACTCCTTGACATCCCTTCCAACTTGGATAATTTTGTAGTTCTCTTATTCTGATAATATACTGTAGGCCAACTACTGAATACAATACCTTCAGTCTCTAGTTCAGTGTAGTGAGAAAGTATCATAATACTGTGCAGGACTATGCAAGCTGTCAACAGAAAGACAAATAGACTTGTTAGTACATGCTTTACTTCAACAAAGAAATGGATTCCTGTACTTAACTTCTTCAGTCTGAGATTAAATTTACAGTTCAAGCAGTAAAGGTCTTCAATGAGGCCAAGACTATAGGATTGCAACACTTCTGCATCAGAACTCCTCATTAGACAAGCTATTTTGAACTGTGATACTATCTTTACACTGGCAACCATCTTATCTCAAACAAAATAACAGATATTTTTACAGTTTCAGTAGAAGCTTTTTTTTCTGTGAACTTAGAAACATCTCAAATGTCTGGCCCTCCAGAAATATCACATGCAAATTCTGTATACAACAAAATAGTATAAATTCTTTATACAACAAAATAGTATAAAATACTATAAAATACTACTTTAGAGTTTATCTAACTTCATATTTTAAAATCAATTGAATCTCAACATTCAATGTCCTTTCTTTTTGAAGCAGAGTTTGTACCACATTGAGCCCCTTTCAAGTCTATGTAAAGTTTCACATTCACAGGATGGGTAGTCCTGGTTTCTGCAGATGTATATGAACTGCACTAGTAGATATCAGCAGTGATCCTCTACTATTTCAAGCCAGAAGAAGTCCTGAAAAATACTTTTGTGAGTTGATATAACCTGAGTTCTGTAGAAGTGGGGAAAAAAAACTGAGAAAACTTTGAACAGGAATTTTACCACTATCAAAAATAAAACATATGTTCTAAGCTAAGTTGAAATAGACCTTTATAAAGGTGATAATCTTTATTGTCATCAACTTGAATAGGCAAAGTTTTTGTTTAGATGATATACCTAAAAATGACTAATATTATGTCATTTTTGGTGTCCCAGATGGTACAATAATAGCATTCTCATCATGACAGCAAAGCTGATATTTAAGTGCTTTTGGAGTATGAGAGAAACCTGGTATAAACCTTGTGTATCTTCTTCTGAAATCAAATTTTTTAATTTCCTCACACAAGTAGAAAAAAATGAATATTGTGAGGCCAGTGGCAGTAGTAACACTGCTACATTGCTTAGAAAACCAACTAAACAAACCATACCCAAAGTCAATCTTCCCCCACAGCTTGCAAATTGTATAACATTATCAATTTAGAAACAGGAAACTGCATTTATTGGAAATACAGTAATTTGGCTCTATTTTGGCTACCTAATCTGTAGCACAAAATAACTTAATCACTAGAAAAAAGAATCAACCTATAGGCTTTAACTTTTTATTGAGTTGAAAATAAGAAGTTATATTTCAATTTTCTAAGGATGGAAGCCATTCAATTTTTGATCACCCTAAACTAGCTTGCCTCATTTATTTAAGCTAATATAGTCAGTCAAGTGTATTAGGAGATTTGTTCTGCTGACCAGATATGTATGCCAAATTTAAGCAGGGTAAAAATGCTCCTCAGCTTCTACTGCCTGTCTGAAGGACATGACTCTCTCCCTCTTTTCTACTCCTGTCCAGCTGTGTCCTGCTTGGGGTGTCAGCATATGAAAGACATGGACCTGTTGGGACAAGTCCAGTGGAGACCATGAAGATGATCAGAAGGCAGGAGCACCTCTCCTAGGAAGACAGGCTGAGTGTTAGGGTTATTCAGCATGGAGAAGAGAAGGCTCCAAGGAGACCTTCTAGCAGCCTTCTAAGGAGAAAGAAAGCTGGAGAGAGACTTTTTACACAGGTATGTAGAGACAGGACACGAGGGAATAGTTTTGAACTGAAAGGGAGCAGGTTTCGATTTACAATTAGGAATAACTTCTTCACTGAGAGGGTGGGGAGACACTGGAATATGTAGAAGGCCATGTTGGATGGGACTTTGGGCAACCTTTTGTTGTGACAGTGTCCCTGGCTATGACAGAGATGTTCAAGCTAGATAATCTTTAAAGTCCCTTCTGTTTTTACAAAAAAAAAATTTAGTTAACTCTCCAGAAAATGAAAATAAATAGATACCTCTAAGCAAATTCATGAACTTGAAGATTTTTTCTTTAAAAAAAAGTTCCGTATGTATTATTTGAGGACTAAACCCACAATGCATTAGTCACATATAATTGTCATACTTTAGCTGCATGTAGAACCAAAATTTAAAAAAGCAGATGCAGAGAAGTGCATAGATTTTTCTCAGATGCAGAGAAGTACATAGATTTACTTGATACCTCAATTGGAAACCTATTTTTGTTTATTTTCATTGATTTCTACACTCAAAACTAAATGCATGCTATAGCAAATAGATCAAAAGGGAAATTTCCATATCATAAAGTACAGAAAAAGTTTTAATGGACATACTTCTTAATACAGTTCTATATGTTTCAAAGCACTTTCATTAAAACTTTACATTCAACAATTCCCTAATGATTTTATGCCTATTAAGTTCCATTAAAAAAATTCAGTGAAGGAAAATTCATTACATTAACTCATATATATTTAATATTTCTACCTTTTTAAACTTTGTTCTCCTGAGATCTCTTGTCCCAGCTTAACCATGGCTTAGTAAGTCATATGTGAATTTACCATTCAGCATTAGACTACCATAATTCCAGGAATGAACTTCAATTCTATAAGCAAAATCTAGTTCATATCAGAAAAGTGAAAATTTAAACGTAATTTTTCCTCATTCTGTTTGGAGAAGCTGGTTTAGGAAGTTATGTTTGTTGAAGCATCACAAAGCAATACAATACCTATCTGATCAATGATTTTCTCATTCTCCAAAAACCCTAACACTAAGGGTTTGATCCAGAGATCTGAAATGCAAAATGAGCCTTCACTTAAATGTGAGGGTGACCATCTGTATATGCAGGATAGAAATCTTGCTTCTAAATAGATACTTTCAATGGAGAAAAGTATATGTCTAGCCCATGTTCAGCAGCACTTGAAATGAAATCTCATTTTGGCAATGAATGACATAAACCAAAGATTGACTTAAAAGATGAGATGCGAGATCTAAGTAGGTGTATTTTTTTAAGGAAAAAGGAGAAATTATACCATAAGTTTTCTTTACCTTTCCTTATTCTTTAAGCCCCTAAGCTTTCTTATCTTGTGGTTACAAGTAAGCTTCCATTATTGTCAAGAATTTTTTCTTCGTTTCTTAGCAACCCCTATTTTATGGCTAATGTATCACTGAGATTTTCTTGCTAAATAACAAGGAGCATAGTGACAGTTATGCGCTCATTCAGATTGTTAGACTGGTACTTTTTATCTAGTAAAACTCTATCCATTTTCCTATAATTTTTATTGTGCAGATGAAAGCATAAATTATTGGATTTTGTATTATAAAACTGAATCTTACATGTATGTCTCTTGCATTATAGGATTTTTGCTGAAATTTAGGATGAGATTCTGCCATCTTTGTTGATCTTGCAGTATTCATTCAAACTATTCAGAAAAGAATCCAATTATGGTGAATGGCAGTGGATAGAATAGACATTTTATATTTGACTTCATAGGACTATAAGAATAAATTTCTCTATCAAAGCATTCTCCTTTCACAGCTCATGTGAACCAAACTGAATTTATGCAAGGGACATTTCAGAAAGATCCCGATTCTCCATTTTATTTTCTTCTGCTGAATTTGTCCTTGGGGGATACTCAGTTTCAGTTACACTGACTAAAACATGCCTCTTCTATGGCTTTTTCATATAACTCTCCAAAGGCTAAACATCCCTAGAGGATAAGCATTTCATTACCTTGTAGTTTTTTCAGATGATCTTACTTTCCAGAATACTTTTAGTCACCGTAATGATCTTGTCCAGGAAGCTTCTGGAAGTAAAGGGACTAGTGATCCACAGTACAATTAACCTGAGTAGGTGCAAGCCTCTGCTGCTCTGTGCTGCGTGTCCAAGGTGGTCTTCAGGCTCTGTTGGGCTGCACAAAACTCTCTGCTACAGATGAACTTGGAACAAGGAGCCTTCAGACAGCTCTCATTTGGTCCTGGCAATTACATCACTTATGCCTTGCCTTCATCTAAAATTGCAGCAAGAAGTTCTGTACAAAAGCATAATTTTTCTTGTAAGAAAATAATGCAATATCCCACAGAGGGATCCGAGGATCTATGCAGCATGAAGTGGGAATATCCATCACATGGCCATCTGACACCGCATGGATGTTCCCCAAATGGGCTCTTCCTACAGCTTTTCAAGGTGTGTAATATTTGCTTATCTATATTCCTGTTCTAATTCTGTCTTAATAGACAGATTTTATCTTGTTGTTGGATCCTTCTTATTAAAAGACAGAAAGAAACCTGTAACATCTCTCAATACCCACCCTGCTCCTCCCTTTCCCTGCTACAGAACAGTCAGTAAATTATTCTATGCTATACTATAACCTTGCTATACTAATTCAAAAATTTATTTTTAAAATTTTTCTACTTAAAACAACATTTTTGCCTTCTATTTTTAGGTAATCTCTTATAAAAACTGGCAGAACACAAGAAAAAAAAATCTTTCACATGCTAAATTATAAAACTTACAATCCAAAATAATTCTTCCGCTTTATAAAAGGCTAGATAGAGTGATATTTTGCAAACCTCACTCTGATCCCTTCCATCAATTGTGTGGTGCTAGATCATGAATTTCTTTGTTGGATTTGCAGATACCAAATTTGCATCATTTACATTGATTTTATCTTGAAATATCTCAAAATAATAATTTGACTTTCTTGTCAGGAGGGAGAAATCAACCATTTCAGTCTGAAGCAGTAAAATTAAAGAAAAAAAATATATTCTTAAGCATACTTTTAACTTCAAACATTCTACTAGATAAGTGAAAATCCAATCTGCATCATTCTCTGTGATTTAGCCTGCACAGCATGAAATTAACAGAATCCTTAAAATAGGATTTGAAATAGTGAGTAGCATTCTTACTGGGTGCAATCTCATAACTTCTTCTAAATTTCTGTGAGTGTAATTGTAGTCAGAACTCAGCAAAATGCACTCTAGGGAAAATCCAAGGCTTAATTTTCATTTACATCATTTCACGGTGTGAAGTAGCACTGAAAAAATTGCATTTCATTTTAAATGAATCTGACATGAGCACAATGGCATTCTGTGTCAGATGAGTGTAAGTGAGAATAGGTCACCAGATTGTTAGCCCGCTGTGTCTTCTTACACCAGAAATACCAGTAAGAACATTGCTTGCATTTTTAATGCATAAACTTTGTTTAAATTAGTGTTTTACATATAATTACCACTATTTGTGTGTGCTGGAGCCATTATCAAATCTCTTATTTTTTTTTTCATTGTGAAATATTAGGGGTTAATTTTCTTGCGTAAAGGAAAGTGTATGTTGCAATCAGAGTTCTCTAAAAGTACCTGAAATGCTCACACAGTGTGGCAAGGTTACACAACAGCCATTGCCTTTTGGAGGAGTATGTAGAGGCCCAGCAGTTCACCTACAAACATTTTCATGATGTACAAAATTTGGTATGACAACAGAATCATGCCCTGACTAAAATTATCTGGAAACAAAATGGACTCTAATGTGCATTGAGAGAATTAAAGGGGAAAAAAGACCTAGATGAAAAATATGTATAATGAAGGATGTAAACTTTTTTCCTACACTTCTACTGACTGTTTTAATCACAGTAGTTCAATTGCATTTGTCAAGAATGACACACACTGACATTTCTCTATGTAGATATGTATTCACACTGCTTATGTTCCATAAAGTAATAGAATCAGAGAACATTTCAAACTGGAAAGGACCCATCAGGATCACTGTGCTCAATGTAAACTTGCCCATAGTTAGAAAAGAAATACAGTTTGAAATTTTTCAGATTCTCTGTATCTCAGATAGTGTAAATGTGAACCTACATCAACCTTCAGCCAGTAAGATCAATGTTACCCTGGAAGCTGTTCACATCACCCTAAACCAGGCACTTTCATTTGGCCAGCTGAATAGCTCTAAAGCTCCATTACCTATACTGATTAAGGACTTTATTAACTTGTCTACATATATGTGTATAGTGACAGCTGAGACCTGCACCACTCTGTCAGATGAGGCACAAGGCTCCAGGAAACCTGTCCTCTCTGGGAAGCCAGATGGCGTGTATATGTGGGACAGTGTCATAAAAAAGATGTCACTGGACACCTTTGTTTAGGCAGCAGATCTGAGTGCACAAGTACAGATTCATATTTTTACTATATTTGCAGTTAAATGGCCTGATCTTGCATCCCATCTACCATATGCTTCTAAGTTATTTACAGACACATAAACAAATGTTTCATCGATTTATGCTTACATCATTCTCTTCCTCAGAATGCAGGTCACCAGGAACCTTATATAAATTAATTTTAAATTAGGAAAGAAAGTTTTTGTTTTTTATCTTCACTAGAGAGCTTGTCTTCCACAGGTCACATTTATCACTATTTATTTATTTATTTACTGTCTGTAAAATTGTGGATATTTTCAGCCCCTTTTCAATTAACTTCACAAAGAAAATTAATGTAACTATTCTCAGTTGATTTACTTTTAAACCTCTGTTTTTTGCATATTTTTGTATTACTGGGCACAGAGCAACTTGCAGGTTCTCAGGACCAGATGTGTCTGTCATGTTCCCAAACCATATCACTTTTCCTATTCTGGATTTAGGTTTCTATATAAATCAAACAAGTCAAAGCAAACTAAATAAGAGGTGTGACATGTACACATAGGTTCTTGACTTTGGTGGTTAGAGACAGCCCTGAGATTATATCACAGCAGTTGCCAGTCTATGAATTTGTTTTTGGCTTCATTTTACAATGAATGGGTTGAAATAGCAACCATATCTGTTTCCAGTATTGTTACAGTACAAATACTTTTAATTTCTATAGTATCATTTTTGTGAAATGCTTAAATCTTCTCCAGTTATACTTTGGGGGAAAAAAAAAGAATTAACAGAATAGCTTTTTTATGTGTGCAAAAATTGGAAAGGGTGTAGAAATAAAAAGTAGTATTATTATAATAATAATACAATAATATTAATCAGCAAAAAAGTTTACCACCAGGGAAAAGAACAACCAGAGTCTGCTTTCAGATGTGGAGACAGGACCTCTTGATAAATAATATGGAATCATATCTGAGGAGTTCAAGAAAATGTCAAGAGTTTTTGTTTGCTTTCAGAGTAACATGCAAAAGCTGAAGAACATAATTTTTCAATTTTTCAGCAAAGTCTGATTGCATCGATTTGGAGGGAAGGAGAAACAGATTTTAAAAAGGACATTTCAGCCTGAGATATGGAGAGAGAAAGCAAACTGTAATATTCAGAGAGATTTTCTAACCTTAACCTCGAGCTAAAGCCATCAGAACTTGCTCAATAATGGTGACAGCACATGATTCATTTCACATATTTCATCTTGCCAAGGACAACTGTACAAAGAAGGGGGGGGATAGGAGCAGAAAACAGTCTATGCTTTTTCTTTTCTGTCACATTTCATAGGTGCCTTGAAAGTTAATGTTTTTTTCACCAAATTCTGCAGAAGAAAATGCTCAGGAAGCAAACCAAAACTTTTTTTTTTTTTTTTTTAAATACAACAGAAATAGTAAGAATTGGAAAAGTGTGAGAAATCCTATTAAAAGCTATTGGTTTTATTTAATAACTTTAGTCACAGTGTACAGTAATTCAAGTGGATGTTAAATAGTTGAATGCTATTACATAATTTTCTGAATTGTAACATAAATAAATGAATCTGTGTGAAGGTTTTTTTCAAGAATCATTATGAAGAAATTTTTTGATACTTCCTGCATAACATTGAATCCTTTACCTTACCTCCACTAAAATTATTCACAGCTCAGACTCACTGGCGCCAGTGTTACGGTCCTCTCACTAATGCAGCATGGGAATATCTTTCTTACATATTTCTTCTCATAAAGCTGTTATTACTGGAGAAGTAAAATATTATCCCAAGTACACAACTAAGAAATTGCATTAGAGATATATCAAAGCCCTAAGCCTACAATGATTTAGACATTGAGGGACAAAATTGGAAAGTCTCTTAATACCTAAAAGCTTACTTGGCCAAAGATTCAGTTTTTCTTAATGTGGTACTTACAGAGAATGACTGAAATTGGATTACTCACCTTTTTGAAAATGATACCTTTTGAATATTCAGCTTTTCAGTTGAAAAGGTGGGGAAGGAGAAAAGGAAAAGAAGAAAAAAACTAAAAAAAGCAATGAAAATTAAACCAAGCTTTTCTCAATGATATTTTGCAGCTGTGTTAATGTCTAAAAATCTTTCTGAGATTCAGTAAAATTCTATTCATATTTGATTTTAACAAAAAAAAAATTTCATCATTAGCAAGCATTGTCCAGATTCACAATGTTCATGTTATCATAGAATGTGAGACCAAGGATATAAGTCATAAGACTCTTTAAAGTCTCTGTGTACCTACAGTTACTGATGATATCTTCAGCTTAATCTTCCTGATTCCTTGCAGAGTCCACATGGACAGATGAAAGCAATATAGAAATATGCTGCACTGGAAAAGCAAACACAGGCACTTAAATAGCTTTGTTTGCTTGATGCACACCTGTGCTTTCTGGAATAGTTCTTCCAAGCTATGTGACATTGCCAACACATAATTGCACAGTATGACCTTGCATCAAAACATGATTTGCTTTAAAACATTGAGTAGATTTCTTTAGCAATTACTGTTTCTTATAAACTTGCTATTAATTATTTTTCTGTGGTGGCTATTTAAGAAGTTGATCATTGTCATGTAAGCAGTATTATGGGAGAGTCAGAAGTTTAGCAAACCCCTGATGTGTGTTCCAAGTGGATATGAGATTACAGAGGTTCAAGAGCAGCCCTTTTTTGCATACATTTTGAAATGCTCCTTGAAAATTGATAATTCCAGAGCAAGCACAACTATGTGAAGATAAGAAACGAGCTTTCCCACATTATGCAAATTCCCACACAAGTCAGAGAATGTCACTTCACTTCTGGAACAGAGAGGGTTTGCACATTTGAACTTCACAGGGTTCATCTCAGCTCTCTGTCCTTTTCTTTCCTCCTCAGTAATTATTCTTAGCTGTGGTATTGTAACTCTAAGATATGTGTGAGCAAGTGCATACAAAATCAATCTTCACTTAGGGTTTCTTTGGATATTTTTTAATCTTTCTGTTCTTCCCACTAATGAGTGGGTTATGACATTTAAATGTGCTTATGTGTAGGGTTCAAATCAGTCATTTTTAGAGGTTAAAGAGTCATAGGCTGCAGCAAAAGAATCCTGTCACTGAACCAAGCTTTTTCAAGTGCAGTTTCCATTCTGTGTCATTCCAATTGTTAAAAAAATAAACACATCTGTAAAGTAATGAAACTTTCTTTTTCTTGGCAGTTGGACTATTTACAATTCCTATGCATAGGCATGGTAAAAACATATGTGAACACTGCTTACTTTTAAATTCATACCTACATGACACTCTTTTATTTTCAAATATTTTAAAATACAAAGAAATGAGAGCAGAGAAAAAATTGCAAATACTCTTCAGTAAGACATCACGCTCCATATACTGTACCTGAAAACATAATAGTGACAGAATACCTTGCTTTCATCCATCTTGGAACAAAACATTAGATTGAAGTCCAGAAAAAGTCTGAAATTGAAACAGATATCTTGTGTTCTTTGGCCAGATGGATTTGTTTTGATTAGTCTCTAGAAAGATCTGTAGCACTGAATGCTTGTCTAGGTCAAATATAAGGGTGATGGAGAAGTTCCTCTGAAAAGTGGAAGTCAGAGGTCAGGTTTTTTCTACATGAAAGAAATAAATTAGAAGTAGAAACGGTGAGACAGCTGTGGTGGTCCTATTGTGGATAAAGGATAGGATCACATAATATTACTACTGAAAAGATTTTGCACACATTTCTTCCTCTAGAGGGGACAGTGAGATTTTCTGGGGTACTTACAGTAGCAAAGGAAGTGTTTAGGGCTATAGTCTGCTATAAGTCTGGTGAGTGCTAGCCCGAATCCTCTCATGAAATTGTAACTTCTGTAAAATCTGTGGGAGCTTTCTCACTGACTCCCAGGGAGACAGAATTTCACACAGGCTCTGAACAGCTTGGTCTTGAGATGTGATGAAAACACTAACCAAGCCAAATATGTATTGTCTCATTGATGATCACTCATTCAGGTGGAAGTGTCTCTACATTCTAATAGGTTGGAATAATAAATAAAGAAAACTGAATTACTTTGCTTTTTACCTGTACTAGATAGCCAGGGTGAACATGTAGATGCATTATCATAAATTCTACATAGTACTTCACTGAGCTGTTTTATGGAATATTTGTCCTCTATCAGGACAAAGATTTTGGAAATGTGATTATGAGAATTCAAAAGGATCTGGCTGAAATAATAGTGAACTTGGAGGCTATGTCAAAACATCTAATAATCTTCCCAGTCTTAAAAGACTGTTACTAAAAACCGAGAAAGTGAGCATAGACATGGCAAATCTGAAGCATTACCTACATTTTTTTATAATTTAGTAAAATACCTAATTAAATCAAGGTGAATGCTATTTACATTTTTTGGATTTCTGAGTCAGAAAAGTTTCCTTTTTTCAGAATTTTAACAACTAAAATTTCTCCCTAATTAGTTTCCTAATTTAATGAACATACACTGCAGCGAAGATTTAGACATAGCATTAAGAAATCCATGATAATTCCAGTTACTCCGTGAGAAAAAATAAAGTTTATTGTTACCCTAAAATTTATTTTAAATAACTATAAGTCTTCAGTTTTTTCTGCAGATGGCCTGTTTGAACTCACATATAAGACTTTAAAGGAAAAGAATTTGCTATGAGCAATCAAAAGAAACTTCCATTATTTTTAATCTTCACTGTTATTACCATCGTATTACTCCGTGAAATTGCAAGTAAAGCACATTAGCTTCTATGAAATGTCTATGAAAGTTTGGGGTTTTTTATTTTTAACCTTGAATATTAGAATACAATTACAATATTTTAATATAATAACTCAAAATACTTCATTATATCAATCAAGAGATTAGCTTTGTGGAAATAAAGCAAAGATTACTTTGGATTTCAGTATCATGACTTTGCAGATCATTTACACTGTGTAATGTAAAGCTGTCTTGGAGTTATTTGAACAGTACCTTTGGTTACAATAACCAACGGTTATCTGAAATAATAACTCTGGTCTTTACCTGAACAAATAAAAAAAATGTCCTGATGGATGGCTTTAATGTGTTATTATTTTATAGCAGGCAAGAAGAAGGCTGAGACCTGCTCCTGTCAATTAAGTACTTTGTATGTGTCATTTTCAGTTCTTTGGCAGAAAGTGTAGGTATGAACTTAAAAGTGAGCAGTGTTCACATATCTTCAAAAAACATCAGGGACCTTAAAATTTCAGATGTAGCCACAGTCTTAAAATAGCACATAAAAACTGATCCCATGAAGTCACAGGAAAACTCAGGATTTGTGACAGACTGTTAGACTGATACTCTTCTAAAGTGACAGAACAGGAGATAATAGCAAAGGGGTAAAAATATAGGGAAGGGGAAGACATAGTTTGTAGTGTTTGAAGTGTTCACACAATATTGCTGTAATTTTTTGAACTGTCCCATTGTGTTTGCACTGGATTAATGAAAGCCAGTTAACTGAAAATCACTGTCATCATTATCATGACACTTAAGGCTGTTTACATTAAGAAAAAATATATTTTCAAGTGCTGCATCTTCCATATTCTATGTATAAGATTTGGGTCCACTTCAGAAAGCTTAGAATAGTGTTCATAAATTGCTACTAAATAACCATGATATCATTTCCCGAGGTATGCAGAATAACAAGAGTTTTTTCTGGATAGTAAAAATCCACTAAGTGAATGCTACAGACACAGATGTCAAGCAGGTAAGAGGTTTCAAACAATGCACCAGAACTGCTGAAATAAAACCTCAAAGACCTTTAGGATTTTCTTGTTTAAATACCACTACTTCCTCCTGCCTACAAAAAGAGGGAAAATGGGGAAAATCCAATTTTTAAAGTGAAAAGAATTGGCTGTAGTTTGTAGTTGCTCTCATATTGTTTCTCAAAGTCTATGTGATCTTGAGCATATCTAACGCAATTATACAATTTTGCTGAAGCAGAAAGTAGAAAATTCTTACTTGTCAAATCCTGAAAATAAAAAGAGAAATGATAAATGACCTGCAAATTAGAGAGAAGTTCAACCACCTTTTTCACAAAGAGTATAAACTCATTTCATTTGTCCAGATGATTTAATTGCAGATTATTTGCTGAGGTGTGAAACTGTGCTGTTACTGCTTGTTTTTCCAGAAGAAACAATAATGTGCCAAAAATGAACACCTAAAAACTCTAAATAAAAGCATAGAATACCTAAAAATCTTTAATAAACCATATATCAGTTTGAAAGGAAAAGGAAAAAATAGAATACATAATTTAAATGCAGGCATACATACTGCCTATAAAACAGAAGTGAAATCTGAATATTTAAGAGCTGGGATACTGAATAAGTAAGGGTTTTTTTTACCACTAGCACCAGTATTATTTTTTGAGAGAAAATCAGGAGTAGCTAAGAGAAGTGTTAATCTGGTATTGATGGCTGCCTCTGTCTAAGGTACTTTTCACACCTCAGTGATTGATTCTGTGATGTTATGAATTAATCTGCAGTGTCAGTTGTCTATTCCTATTTTTCTCTGTCATGATGACATTCCTTTTATCACAGCAACCACTTGTTTCCTGATGAATTTCTGCTCATTCTCTTTCTGACAAGGACTCAGCATTTGTACTAGAGCTAAGAAACATTTTAGAGACTGGGTACCCAGGATTATCAATAAAAGATAAACACTGTATCACCACCACAAATACAGAGGTTAGAAATCCACATATTATTCTGAAATCTGATCTGTGTAATGAAAGTAAAAAGTAGTGAAAAAATTTTAAATGGTGTGCTAGAATCAGGTAGAATATATTAGAAAAATGAACAATGGTGTAGAAGTTATACATACACGACAGAGTCCTGAGGACTGGCTGTCCTTATCCGGCCTCATCAGGGCTACCCCTGCCCACAGCCCAGGATCCCATGGCACCTCTCAGTGCCATCATCACCTGTCCCATGGATGCAGCAGAGTTGGTCTCCAGCTCCCACTGCCCTGTCCTGTCCAACTATGCCCCTGGTGTGCCAGGCCCACCCTTATATCCTGGTACAGCCTCAACCTGTCACTATCCTCAGGGATATGTCTGATGCCTGGAGTTGTCCCACTGTCTCTGGCTCTCTGGCAGCTGAGAGTGTAACTAGGAGAGGTCCCTCTGTCAGGGTCTGCCTTTCCTGCTCCACTAGCACTCCCCATTTTCCAAGTGCTTCCTCCAGCCCAGGGCTGACTCCTTGTTCAACCCCAATGAGCTCATCTGGTCTTCTGAACTTCAGAATGAACAACCTGACACAATCATTTTAAGTTCCAACACCAAGCACCCCTATCACATCATATTCTGAGTTTATTCTTCCTGCCCTTGCTCCATGTCCCCTGGCAGAGCTGTGTGACAACCCACAGCAATGTCTCTTCTGACAAAAATCTCTATCTCTGTGCCCTGAAAACATACTCATACTTTTGCTGGTCCCAGTTTCAAATAATGCAGGATAAATAACCTGACCTCTCTAAGACTCCCTATATATATGTATATATATATCTATATATATCTATATCTATATATAGATATAGATATATATAGATATAGATATATATGTTCATTTATAAATTCAAACTAGTCAAATTCATAAAAGATGACTGTTCTCATCCATGTTATCACATTCATAAGACTCCAGACTAAGTCTTAGACTATGGCATGCTTAACTTACATGCCGTGTTGTTCGGGGTAGCTGACTCTGGCACATTCTGTGCCAGAGACCAGGGAGTTTTGGCAGAGTACAGAGCCAGAAGCCAAGGCTGTGGGAGGGTGACTGGGCAACAATTCAATGAATCCCTTTATCTAGAAGACTGAGAGGGGGGTCTCATCAAAGCATATAAATATCTCAAATAGCGGTGTCAAGAGGATGGTTCCACATCCTTTTCGGCGGTGCCCAGTGACAGGATGAAGAGCAATGCCCAAAAACTAAAACAGCAGTTCCACTTCAGCATGAGGAAGAACTTCTTTATATTGAATGTGTCAGAGCACTGAAAAGGCTGCCCATGGGGTTCATGATGTCTCTCTTTCTGGAAATATTCAAAACTCTCATGTGCAACCTGCTTTAGGGCAATCCTGCCTTGGCAGGAGCGTTGGACTAGAGAATCTGCAGAGGCAAAACAAATCAAACCCTCACAGTTCTGGCTAATTCTCTGGATCCTGTGGGCACAGTCCCCACAGTACCCAACTTGGAAACCAACTCCAGCATATGGATGGTGACAGATGCCAGTCAGGAGCCTAGAAATGGACAGACAAGTCCAACGTACCCAGGTAGGCCAAAATTCAAGCTAGGAGATGAAGATTGGTCTTCACAAGGTGAGTAACTATGCTTAGCATGCTGACAAGCAGCTCAGGCAAGCTAGGAAGGAGTGTTTGAGTTCCTGAGCAGAGAAAGAAGACTCCTCTCGGCCTGCCTCTTTCTCATTAGCCTCATCCCAGATGACCCAGCTGCACTACACCAGCAAACCCTTGCAATGAGGAGGGAACATGCCCATGGTCATGACCCACGGATTGGAAACTGCAGAATAACTACTGAAGAGCAGAAAGAGTAATGTTGCAAAGCATGATGTTTTGGCATCATTCAATATGTTACTACAGACAGATGTCTTAATTCAATATGTTATTACAGACAGATGTCTTAATTCTATGGATCCCCTTATCTCAAGAGGTGTCACAGGAGAAAAAGTATTGAAAGCTTGTGAAGACAACTAAAATTCTCATATTTTCTTCCTTTTTACAGTAAGATCCATGTAGTTGCAATAGGTTGCCTACAATCTGAGTATGGATGAAACTCCCTGGAGTTAGTGTAGATATTGCTTATTCAGACAATTAGGATGGGTAATCATCTTTCTCTATAACTGTAATTCTATATTTGTAACTTTTTCTATATTTGCAGCAGTTTGGTTGCATGATAACTCTACTCTTTCTCCACAGATAAATTCCTTCTTTTATGTGAAACATGAATTATAAAATAGGACCATAACTGTCCCTGGGTTATCTATTCATGGATGAGTATCTCAACTAATGGAGGCCTATTGAAATACCAGGTCAGCATAAATTCTTTATTTCTTTTGCCAAATTTTCCCTATAAAAAATTTCTCTTAGTTTTCTCTTTCATGTTCTCAATGTTCTTGTCCATTCAAGTGTTTATCACTTTCATCTGTGATTCTTTGAAGAAGAAAGATCTCTAAGGCTTCTGTTGTGGAGATTATATTATGATACCATCCATAACACATTTTGGTCAGAAATCTTGTCTTGCTGTTAATTTCTAAAAGTCTAAAAGTGAAAGTAAAAGTTTTGTTTTGACTGATCTGTCATAGTTGGGATTCACAAAACCATTTTCACTACTACTTTAAAGAAGAAACAAAGACATATGCTTCAGAGCTGTTAAAGCCACAGAAGGGAATGAAGAGGCAGATTTTATAGTAGCATATACATGAAAAAGATGAAAAATTGATCCATGTTTATATTGAAATCTCCTGAGATTATAATACTTAACTCCAGGAAGAAGTAATTTTTTTTTTTTTTGCATGTGGTAGCATCAGCTTTATGGAAAAAAAAATTCTTATGGTGTTTTTTTTATAAATTCTCATCTGAGCAACGTGGGTCAGTCTCTACATCACATAACATTTTGACATGATGAAGAAGAAAAGATTAGTCTATATGGAGTAAATTTTACTATACAGCATTTGTACACTGAAGATGAAATTATCCTTATCCTTTTTATGCTCTGAGTGTGAGGGTAAGATGTGCCAATGGGGTCAGCATTCAGTGAAAGGCTGTGACTGTTCTCTCTGAAACAGCTTTCACTGCAGCTAAAGGCTAGGGAGTTCAGTGTGACACTGTGAGGGCCATGCTTTATTATATTTGTCCACATTTCAAAGAAGAGCTTGGAATATGTGGGTTTGTCTGGAAAAAAGAAAGCTGAGACATACACAGGATGAGAAAATGCTACAAGAAAAAAGATGGCCACAAAGAGGTAAGCTTTTCCTTCACTCAGAACAGAAAAGTAAAGAACTGAGCTGAGACAAAGATCTGTTAGTATAGATAGTAGTTGAGAAAATTTTTTAATGAGTCACATGATTAAAAAACCTCACTTAATGAGGTTTTTTAATAGTTTTGGATGTTGTAAAGATAGCAAAGAAATATTTTAAAAATGGATAGAAAAATGCCTGCCATAAACTTACTTGATTCTGCTTTCATTAGAAGACAGACTAGCTGATACCATAAAATCCTTTCCCACTCTATTTAACAACAGTTCTATCACAAATGGGATGTTTACAGGGATGTTTACAGGGTTTTTTTGGTTTTGGTTTTGGTTTTTTTTTAGAGGATGTTCAGAAAATACATTTAGGTTTAATTTTTGGTTTGTGGATTTGGGGTGGGTTTTTTGTTTTGTCTCGCTTTTGGTTTTTTTGTTGTTATTTTGGGTTTAAGATGTTTTTAGTTCTTTTTCTAGCGTAATTAAAATATTTTCTCCCCAGTCCAATATGAGAACTTTGAGTCAGTTGATGTAAAGATAATATCTTACAACTACTTCCATAGAAATGCCTGAATAGCAATTTGAGTCATAAAATATTAGATGGGCCACTGCATTTGATTTCTTTGGTTTCTTGATCTGTGTGGGATCAGCATGTTCAGGATCTTAAGTCACTGTTCATAGTTTTCATTGCACATTTCATTTTATCCCAACAAAATGCCTCTAAGCTAACATCCACATCAATCTCCTTGCAGTCCTTGAATATTTAAATAGAAAAATAAATGGGAAAATAAATTCTGCTGTGTAAAACTTAATAGACTCAACGAAGGCTCTACTCCTTACATTGTTTATGCTTTTTTGCATTTGACAATGCCTAGGAACAAAATCAAAACTAGTTCTCTGGTTATGCACAGAAGCATTTTACTTTTTTTTTCCTATGTAAATAAATCAATTTTTCTCTGCATATCTTCCTTCTAAGGAAGGAAGTGTGCCCACGCATTCTGTGCTGCACCATCAAACAGTGCCGTATTAATCAAAAGCTGCAATTTGTTGTATGCTTGATGTTCATTCCTGACAAAGATTGAACCCACCATTGTCGTTTTAAAGCTCAAATGTGCTATTTTTTACCCCTTTAAAAAAGATCTGGAGTTATATTAGTTTGAGTGTAGACTTCCATCCAAGGTTTTTAAACTTACAAATGAGCTAATGTCAGAAATACACATTTTCCTTAGTAGAGAGTAGGCCACTACCAGAGGCACTGTATCACCTGAGAGTAGCTACAGCTCTAGCACAGCAGGGCAACTCTTCTGTTGTGTTGTCTGCATAAAGAATTACCTCAAGGGAAAGGAAAAATCCATTTTCCATGCAGAGGGCGCCATTACAAAATTAAATTAGTAGGAAAAAGACAGTGCTAAAGGTAGAATGCTAGTTTTTCCTGTCTTTTTTGATTCCCAAAGATGTATATCAAAATGTTAGAGTATGATTTTGCTGAAGAAATAGATGTTAAAACATTCTAATTTAAATGAGAGTCCCACCAGTGCAATCACAGAAAATACAATTGTAACACTGGCAAAACATATCATTTGCTTCGAAAAACATAAAATGGAAAAGTTATTGCATTAAGTTTAGCCTCAAATCTGTCTGTGCACTAATTTAAAATCCCAAAGGATAGCATGCTGTCTGCAGAACTAAAAAAAAGGATGTATTGTAACTGGAATTTGCATTTAAAAATTGTTTGGGGTATTTTTTGGTAACACAATCAGAGCTGTTCCACTTCACTGAAATAATTCAATATGCATCCAACAATAGAAATAGTATTTCCTCATACAAGTAACCTTCCCAATACAAATCTACATAATCTCATAAAATATTAAATTGTATTCTTCAAAACTGTGCAAGATAAGTGATGTTGTTCAAATGTGAGTCTTGCCCTACACCATATTTCTTTATTAATACAACGTTTTTCAGCTTTCTGAATATGAAAGAGTTTTCTTGCATGATATGCTTCTTGTTTTTGTTTTGGCTTTTTGTTTGTTTTTTGGTTTGATTATTTTATGGAGGCAGTCCACTTCACAACTTGCCTATACCTCCTAAAAAGTCCAATAATAACTACACCAAAATGAAGAGTAGCATTAAATGTCTGAGGCTTTTTCCCCTGTTATGCTACAGTTATTGGTCCATATAAGACTGGCTGAAAGGGTAGTGCTGCTATCAGGCTGTGTTAAAGAGTCTCTAGGATGATGTGGTAAGGAGCATGTTTATGGTCAGACAGACACATTGCTGTCCATTAAAAGCTTTGAAAGGAATCACTAGAGAGCACTTAGCAGAAGCCAGAAACATCTTCAGTATTGAACAGATAAGGTTATCCAAACCCCTTAATGCCATCTCCAGAGACAAGCCTGAGAAAGCTGATTGAGTTTAGAATATTTTAGCTTTTATGTTGACAAACTGATGCTACTAGAACTTAAAAATGAAGCTTTGATGACAAAGTTGGCAACAAGAGCATTTTTCACGGCAAAAAAAGCATTACCTGCTTACTGTAACTAAAAGAATAAGGAGCAAATGGGATATAAAGTAAATCTCAAGCTGCCAAAATTTTAAAAGAATATTTAAATCACACAGTCTCTTCATTCTAACTTGGTTTCAGCAAGAGTTTTTACATAAGTTGTACCTGATTTCCTGGGGTTTTTATTTTGTTTGCACTAACCTTGATTGAAAACATGACAGTACCAATACTGGAACAGAATACAACATATGGAAATTGGCTTAAGATTCTGAAGCATTAGTTTCTATTTTATATTACCATAAACTAAGATGTCTAAGACCATTTTTCATTTTTCTTCTGCCTGAAACAAAAACTAACTGCTCTCTCAAAGAGCACCCACCAGTGATATAAAACCAAAACATTATTTTTCGTACGGTGTACAAGTCTCTCCCCTCCATAGCTGACATTTCATTATAATTTAAATAATCGTTTTGGGGTTTTTTTTTTTAAATCATTGCATCAATGAGCTGTAGGGAAAAATATTTAACACATAAACTCACTCTTAGTAAGATACATAATACATTTTATCATTTATGTAGTTTTTGTTGGGTAGAAAATAATTTTTTTTTCTGGTAGACTCTATCATGACAAATAAATTTAAGAAATGTTTTGTAAAAGTGGAGAATGTATGTCTCATGTTTTTTTCTCTATGACTATCTATATATATGTGCATAATATGTGACAGGAATTGATTCTATGACTAGGCTGTGGAGACATTTGGGAATCCAATAACATGCAAAAGAACATCTGCCTTGATATTTGTCATTTTACCTTAACATAAAAATTTCAAAAAATTATACATTTGTGAAGAATTTCAAGAGCAATTATCATGAAGTGACAGAGAACTTCTAGTTTCTTCCCAAGAGAGAAAAATTACAAATAACATCTTGTAGCTGTGTAGCTATTTATAGACATTATATGTCAAGTACCATTATTTGAAATACATCTCTGCCATCTGCTCCAGACCCAGAATTCATAATGGGAAGATTGTGCAGTTATGATATACAAGTCTAAGACAAAATGTGAAAATGTGTCTATAATCAAAGCACTCCTGTCCAGCCTAGTCTAAAAAGAATTATGCTCTTATTAGTCATAGGCTTTACATTTGCAGCACAGATAGGAAAAGTTTTTGTACCTTCCAAATATCAAGAGTAACTTTATTAAAATAAAAATTTAATGCAAAACTCTGTTACAGAGTGGGAAAATGAATATTATGCAAGTTTACTGCAAGGTTCCTAGAAGAGTGATCTCCAGTGTTATGTTGTATGAAAAATACACAGGCAGTTTATTTCCTGCAATAGGTTACCATGAAATTTGAAAAATCTTTCCTCATTTATGCCTTATACTTTAAAAAAAAAATCCATTTTATACAAGACATTTATTAATTTGATATTCTGTCTAGAACAAATCACTTCATGCTGATGATTATACCAGTGTTCTGTATCTGTATAGATACAATAGCCACTCCTACAATGACATCATGGGCCACAGGAAATTTGCTGCTTTCCTTGAAATTGCAATGCTTAGATCCATGCTGAATCGGGAATTGGCAGGTCTGGATCCATAAGTTCCCTCACAAAAGAAGAACAGCATCTGAAATATATTGTATTTTTTTCTTTAACTACCTTATTGTTGAACTTTACACAGATTTGTGTTTATGCCATAGAAATACTAGACAAACAATTTCAATAGAACAGGGTCAAAACAAGATAACTGCTAAAACCACAAAAGAAAGGGAATCTTAAAAAATAGTAGGGTAGGTAGATCTTTCTGAAAAAAATCTGAGCTGAAGTTATATGATTTGATATATAGTGATGACTGTAAGAAGAAAAATGCTGGAACAAAAATATAAATAAACTGTGATTTAGAATTTATATATCTATAGTTTTAATTTCTGCTTAACCTATGATACTAGATATTTTCATGAGAGTCATGGTTTTTGCTAATGCTGTAATTTCCATAGCTTTTACAGGAGAGAGGGAAGAGCAGTCTTGTTCTTGTTTAGGGTTTGTTTTTTTTAAAAATTATTCCCATAAATCTTTAACATAGGGAAATCTTATCTCCATAGATGTGAACAGAAAACTAACCATGGAGTAGTTCCCACAAATAAGTATACCTCTACATGTATATATGTGCATAGTTCAAACACAAGGTCGCTGTAAGTCCCTAGGAATAAAGTTTCTTTTCTGAAAAATTATTCTTCTAAGTCACTTTTCTTCTGGCTCCTAAACACCGCTGCACTTTCCTCATACATCTGTACTAGTGACAGCATCAACAGATCTTAAAATTGCACCACCCTTTTGTACACCATTTCCTTATTCTTAGTGTTGAAGGGCAATTCAGCATCATAAATCATACCTCAGTCAGTGTAGAGAACCTGAAAGCTGTAATTCTTACACTATGCCTCACAGTATAGAGACATGGCAGGGGTTCTTGGCAGTGGGCTGAGTCCTTTCACACAGTAATAGCTAATGAGCAGTGCCTTACTTCTCTCTGTCAAAATGAAAAAGGGTTTGTGCAAGAACGATATTTATTACTACATGTACTATAGCTGCTGCATTCTCTTCCCCCTTCTTTACCCATTGTGTGAGACCTCAAATCCCCATTTCAATGTTCCACTCACTGTGAAGAACTCACCTTCATTATCCCCATGAAAGGGCTCCAGCCGTGTTTTCAAAGAAAATGGCTGCAACTGCATTTCACTGGGAATTCAATCTTCCTGTGGTATAAATATTTCAGCAGTAAGAATACCTAAGGGTTCTCTAGTTATACTTTCAGAAACAAACAAAACAAAAAAAAAAAAAAAAAAACCAAAAAAAAACCAAAAAAAACATCAGTCACTGATTACTGAGAAGGCAATCCCTAAACTACTCAGTTCTTAATATAAAGGTACTCGGAAACTTTAAAGCTGAACATGAAAGCAGCTGCCAAGCTATTGACAGGGATAAGCATTGGTACAGCAGGTTTTTCCTATTCTTGTGTTTTTTGGAATCTGCACACTAAAATACACAGGAGGTTAATATTAAGTACTTAAATCCCTTGGTAAATCTAAAAATCATAAAATACAGCAAATCTAAGGTTGCAGCTGCACATTAATGCTGTTATCACTGTGATTCTTCACTTTACTAACATATTTCAGTCAGGAAAGAGTCTGATTTTTTTTTCATATTACATTCTCCCTCTATGTAAGGATACTGCAGCAAATAAAAAAAAAAATCTCATTTGTTCATCAGCTGGGTTATTTTAGAAAGCTTTGCAGTGGCAGGTAATAAACTGCATATGAACATGGCTCCCTCTACTGACTGCCTTTTAGAGGCTCCAAGAGTTTGTTTCCTCTGGCTTATTTTATGTCTATAAGTTTATAATAATAACTATATAATAATCACAAAACAAATAGAATTTCTGAAGTTTCTTCTATTTTTAAAAACAAGAATTTTATTTTCTTTGGGTTTTTTTTCTCTTCATATTACATGCTCTTTGGCCAAAACATTTATTCCTTTAAGTCCAAAATTCCAATTTGCTGCTAGGGCACTCCTACCAGTTCAAAAGAAATTTTAAAGATCCTCGAAAGGGGATCTAACAAGTTAATTAGCAGAATTATATTTGCTACACAGTGTCTGAAACCTTATTTATTAAACAATGTTGAAATATAAAGAAGTCAAAGACTAAAATCTAACATAAAAAGAGATGGAAAAGGAAAGCCAGTAATTAATAGAGTTGTCTTGGAATAGGTCATTAGTCAATACAACACAACCACCACCAAGACCAAAAAACTCCCACAGAAAAAAACCCACATGATCAGCCAACCAATCAAAAACAGTGAAAAACCCCTAAAACTCACAAAAGAAACAAACAAAAAAAAACCCACACCAAAAAACCCATGAAACAACAAAAAACCTATTCAGCAAATTAGAGAGAACATCTTTCATTTCATTTCACATAGCTACTTTAGAAGAGGGTTGTATCATTGTTTCTCCAGAAACACACATTCCAGAAATGGTCCAGGCTTCCCTAATAGTCATTCCAGGATAATGGTCGATGTATCAAGAGCAGGCCTCTTACATGTTTTGGATGTCTTTACAGTAGGAGGAGTCACCCAAGTTGTGTGGGAGTGTCGATCTGCTCCAAGGCTCTACAGAGGTACATGGAAAGAATTAATCAATGGGCCAAAGACAATGAGATTCAACCAGGCCAAGTACCAGGTCCTGCCCCAATAATCCCTTGCAGCTCTATGGAATGGGGACAGAGTGGTTTGAGGGCTGCTCAGAAGAAAGGGGCTTGGGAGCGCTGGCTGATAGTTGAATATGGGCCAGTTGAATATAAACCAGCAGTGTGCCCAGGTGGCCATAAAGTCTAGTGGTGTCTTGGCCTGTATCAAGAATTTTGTATCCACTAGGAGTATGGAAGTGATCTCGCCCCCGTACTCAGCCCTGGTGAGGCATGCCTTGAGTGCTGTTTTCAGTTCTGGGCCATTCACTTGAAGAAGGGCCTTGAAGTGCTGGACTATGTCCAAAGAAGGGCAACAAGGTTTTGTGAAAGGTCTAGAAAATATGTCTTAAGAGGAATGGCTGAAGGAGCTGGGTTTATTTAGGCTCAGGAAGAGGAGGCTCAGGGATGACCCCATCGTTCTCTATAACTGCTTCACAGGAGTGTAGTGAGGTTTCCTTGGCTGTGTCTGCAGCGAGAAGACTAGAAGAAATGGCCTAAAACTAAGGCAGGGGAGATTCAGATTAGATACTAGAAAAAAAATTCACTGTGAGCATTGTGAGGCATTTGATTAGGTTACCCAAGGAGGCGATAGGGTTTAGTAGTTTAAGGGTTAACATGGTAGTGCTGGGTTGATGGTTGGACTTGGAGATCTTAAAGGTCTCTTCCAACCCTGGGGATTCTATGGTTCTTTAATTTCTAAATTTTCCCAAAAGTTTCAAATATTTTCAAAATCTTTGGTGTAGATGTAGTTACTCAGCAACTTCTCACCCCAAATTGCAAAGTGAAGCTACATGCTGTCTTCAGGCAAAATAGAGAATTTGCTGTAGCTACTGTATGCAATAGTATTACTCATATATTGTTCATTATATTTTGCTCTTTTATTCTTCAATGACTAAATCTACTGCCGTTAAATTGTTTTTAGGGTTTCTGTTACCATAGTGATGCACAACGTGTGCCTAGCTGTCTCTTCTATCCGTTAAGCCTTGGTTAGTAATATAGATACTGAACAACTTCACTTAAAATGCTTCCAAATTTTCTCTGCTTTATATAAAAGCCTTGGTTCAGGTCATAGCTTAGAATTACCGATCTTTAACTTTCCCATTCCTTGGGTAATTTGTCTGTTTTTGCTAGGCAATTGTGTTACTTGAAGCACTAGTCTGTAATACCAACAATGCTGCTAAGCCCTTCTTGCAGTATTGTCAATTCCAGTCATTCTTTATGGCTGCAGATCTTTGTGCAAAAGAGAAATTTTAGTACTCATCAGATTCTTTTACATCCATGATAAATGCAAAATGTGGAAAAAGACTATTTACAAGCACATGTACTGATAGGACAAGGGGGAATGGATTTAAACTAAAAGAGAGTAGATTTAGATTAGATATTGGGAAGGAATTCTTCATTGTGAGGACAGTAAGGCAGTGGAAGAGCTTGCTCAAAAGTCACTGATGTCCCATCCCTGGAAGTGTTTCATTCTAGGTTGGATGGAACCCTGAGCAACATGATCTAGTGAGAGATGTCCCTGCCCACAGGAGGGGGTTTGGAGCTAAATGGTCTTTAAGGTCCCTTCCAACCCAAATCATTCCATGATTCTAGTCTAAAATGGAGGGGAACTCAGCCGTTGTAGTGCCAACACATGGGGGTCAAAAAACCCAAAATCTCAGTCCAAGACGATATATTCTTATTAAGGCTTTATACTTGTTGATATTTATTTAATTAAAATGTGATTGCCCTTCCAAGAAAAAGAGATCTTCTGCAAGTTTAAGTTCAAAAGGACTTAGTTTAGTTTAGACTAATAGGAAACACTTTAAAAAAGTAAAATAACTAGCAATAAGGGTAAGAAATATCTAGAAGAAAAATATTTAATATACAGGAATTTTTAAACTAAAAATTTACAAAATAATAAAAATTAAAAAATTATTTATCTACTCTGTATACTAATATTATTCTATATATCTATTTCTAAATATGCATTCTTTTTTGTGACATACAAGTATTTTATAGATTCAGGGATTATTAGACTAAGTCAGAATTAATAACTTGGAATATAGGACAGAAACTACAGTCTTACTTATCTGAGATTCATAACTGAATCCAAGTAAAATAAAGAATGCAATGTGAACTCAGTCAACAACAGATACAAGATAGTCACATTTTCTTAGTAAAAATATAGCTCTCAACAAACTCAAATATTCTTGCAAATTATGGAAGATTTGGTCTGATAAAGGTGTTAGTATCTGAAATTGTATGACATATGCAGTGGAGGCATAGCATTTAATTTGGCAAGCTGGATGTAGATCTTTAGCAGATGTTAGTAAATTCTTCTCTACTTTTAATCTTAGAGAAAAGGAGGAAAAGTTAAATTTAATCCCATAACTAAAACTGTAACTATACATGCAACCTTACCCAAAATAGTATAAATGTAGATGTCCTCATTAGAGGTAACAGAAAAAAAATAGAGAAACATGCTTAGCAGTGAGGAAACTGAATAAATTGATAAAAATGCAATTATAAAAACAATATAAAAATTATATGTCAATGAAATTCTCAGTCTCAGGAATAGCTATTGAACTAAGGATACTTGCTTCTTGTCATGTGGTGAAGTTTGAACTAAAACACCAAATATACTCAAGATTAGCATATAAGGACACTTATGCTAGTCTTAAATTATATTTTTTTAAAACGTGAATATTTTTACAGAGCTAAATTAGATAACTGCATAACTGAAAATGAAAATAAATTCATCCTGGTGATAAAAGAGAGGGATAGGGAAGAGATTTTCATAGGGGTTCTTTAAATTTATGAAAGAGTCAAGATGTAGAAAAAATGTAACATTCATTTAAAAATGACATGCTCTCTTGATGTCAAACCCATTAACTTGGCACAAATTCACAAGGTAACTTTTAACTTAGGCATCTGAGCTGAAACTAAATGTGAGCATTGATAAAATCCAAAGGTTTACTTCAAAAGCCTCATTTTACTCTGTACCCATATAAACTCATGGAGCTAACTGTTTTGTACCAGGTCTAAAACATCTTTTACAATACTTTGTAGGTGATGGCTAAGGATGTAGATTCTACTTCAGGGATAAGAAGAAGAACTAGGTCGAAATATATCTAATCTATCTCATTATAAAGATCCACATTTGGGCTGGTCCTTTAAGGTCGCCCTTGTGGTATTTGGAACACAATACTTCAGAAACCACATATTTTGGATTCTTTTTTTGATCCATGGACAAAGGGAGACTTAAATGATTACTTTAGATGATAACTGCATTATTAGATGGCTGGAAAGAGGTAGGAATACTGTTTAAAAATTAATGGTTTTGACGCTTGTAATGAGAAAATGTGTACAGATGTGAAACTACCCTCTTTTATTCCACATAAAGGTAAATCGTAAATGTTGTAATGAAAGTTCAGTATAAAGACCCATTGAGAGAAAGTCACATTACTATTTTCAGTGGTGATTTTTCATGCTACACTTTAAAACATAGAAAAACAGAAATAGTTTTTCAGTAGTTCAGAAGCTAACATTGTCACCATTTACATTAAACATTACAAAGACCAATAGACCCAGGGTATTCGTATTTATCTTGTCACTAAGTCAGAATGATATTTCATCAGATTCTTATCCAGCAGTTTTTTCTGCATTGTCCTACAAAACTCATTAAAAAGAGAAGGAAAAAAAAAAAGAGTCACCTTGCTTCATGAAGTTTCATCTCTGATGCTATCAGTCACTGTATTGTGCTAAGCAAGATGATTTTATGAGCTGGAGAAAACCCACGGCTCATAAACTCAGCAGAGGTGAGTGAGTTATGATAGTCGTTCAAATACGCTAATGAAATTCCTAAAACATCAGTATGGTACATTAGTCTTCCTAACATTTAGCTTTATTAAGTACACAGATCAATGGGAAGCTGTCTTGTATGGCAATTGTTTAGCTTCTTTAAAATCCCTAAATTTTTAAACTGCTTTTCTGCCCATAGCAGAGGAGAAACTTAGATGGTCCGATTTCAAACTTTGGATGAATCTAAGGATTTTGGGGGTGTACATGTGAGCTAGATCAAATCTGTCAGATCTAAGAAGTTGTCATTGTGAACACATTGGTTCACTAATGGTAGTCCTAACAGTATCCCCACATAATATTTATCTACAGCTCTTGACTTCCATTAAATTTGCAAGTGTTCATGTGTGCCAGAATCAGTTTTTGGAACTGCCTACACACATTTCTCATTTTTACCCTTGTGAAAGTAGAATATGATGTCATGGCACATATTGCCAAGGTAGTGACAATTTTATGATCAAAAAAGTAGCAAGAAGTTTTAGAGATAGAAATCTGATTTTCTGAGAGAGATTTGAAACAAACCTTCTGAAAAATAAGCTCAAGAGATTCATCATAATTTAAATTTAAAAAAGCCTGCATTTCTATTCTGAAAGTAACAAATGACAATTTTAAACATGAATAATCTTTTGCATGGAAATATATTTACATAGAATACTTAGTGATTGCATTAATAAAGAACAATTAAGAAATTGTATAATGCTTTGTATTTGAATGCAAAGGAATTGGAAACAGTGAGTTAGGTAATTTTGTCCATCAAGGGACAAATGCCCATTGAGTAAGTAATGAAGAAAATTCTCACTTTGTATGCTTGCTGTAAACAATACACCATGCTATTCTGCATTTTACAACACAAAATATACTTCTCAGTTTGATTCTTATGTACCTTTCTTTTTTTCCTTGTTTTTTTTTTTTTCTTTTTGTCTATTTATTCTGAGTAGAATAAAGCTAACAACAGCACTAACAAGAACAACCCATAGAGAAAACTCTTGTTTCCTTAGATATATATGAAGAGCTTGTAAAAATTCTCCAATTCAGATGCCTACATCCTCTAATTTAAATTTTTGTTAGATATTCTTAAATTAAGAATATTAAAAAGTTTAGTAAAATTCTGGAATTGTACAAGATCAGTAGATTAAAAAACTACCAAGTGACAAACATGGAACAGTTTCCAGTGTTGATAAATCACTGTTTTATTTGAAAATAATCAGCTTTGGATATTGTATAGTTATTGAGAGAGTCAACCAAATTTAACAATTGATAAAATAAAGATGTATGGATCATAAATGGTGTTAATTATAGTAAAAATAAAAAAAACAGATGCAAATAGAAAAGTCAGAAAAATTAGTCTGAATGACTTTGTATTTCAAAGTAAAGGATCACAGTCCAATAAAAGTGCTGGAATTCAAAGAAATCTGTTCAATAGGAATAAAAAGAAAGCAATGATTCTGAAAAAGATATAAAGATTATTGCAATTTGCTGAGATTACCTATTGTAATGTTAATGGAAAAGAATACTTAATGACATAAAAAGAAGGATCCTAAGAGTAAAAGGGGTGATATTATCTCTGCTCAGCTCTGTGAGACCAATATACAAAAAGTTAGCAACCATATTTTTAAAAGATGTAAAATTGTACAAGGTATAGAGAAGAGACATTTCCAACAGCTGTAAAAAAATGTCTTATGGTGGAAGATTTAGAGCACAGTCTGGTTGATCAAAAAGATTAAATTATTTGATTGCACTCATAAATACTTATATGGGGGCAAAATGCCCATTGCTAACGGGCTTCAATCTGGCAGAAAAGGGCTATCAAGGACCTATGCCTGGAAGCTGAAGCCAGATAAATTCCAATTAGAATTTAGGCACATCTTTTTAACTGCAAGGGCAATTAATCACGGAAACAAGCTACTGAAGGATGAAGTAGATTTCTCTGTCTGTGGAAACCTTTAAATAAAGAATGGTTGCCTTTCTAGGAGATATACTTCAGCTGAACACAAGTTATTGTCTACTCAAATAAAAGTTATTGAGCTCAGAAGAGCTCAATAAAACTGGGTAAAGTTTAGAGTTTTGTAATTGAAAAAGGCTAAGATTGATGATTTAGTGGTGCTGTTTGACCTTACTCTGGAAGATTTTTTGGTGGATATCCTTAGTCATTGCTGTGCCCCTCATCATTTGTTTACATATAAAAATCTTGGGTGAGAAAACTCAATCAACTCTGTGAAAATCCACATTTTATCTTCTTTTACATTGCAGAATAGGTATAGTGTTTACTAATATGGAACTTTGTAGGTTTTATTGAAGTGAAGAAAAAGCAATAAAGATAATATTTTTACTGTTTTTCCAAATATATATGTATTTCAAATATACATATAGCCTAAATCAATATTAATTTTAGCAGATCCACATACAGTTCAAGTATTGGAAAAAAAAAAAAAACCAACAATATACTGTGGATCTCAAAACATCATGGGGATACACATGATTAACTTTACCAAAAATGGAAAGCACCAGTTTGAAGTCAAATAATGAAGTCAATGGAACTGATCACAGACAAGTAGGTGTACAAATCTTTGAAGAATCAGTGTTTTAGTTTTATCCCTGTAATCATTCAACATAATTTTAAATACATGTGAGAAATGGGCATACAGAATAAAATACTGTAATGTTTAAACTATCACTATCAGGTAAGAGTTGCCTGCATCTCTGCCTGGACCTATATCCTACTTAGCCTCCATGCCTCTTTATTGGCACGGAGGTTAAGTAGAATATAGGTCCAGGCATCAGGCAGCTGGGGACAGGGACAGCTGGGATGTGAGTGACAGTGTTGTGGATGATCTGAAGACTGATCCCACTGCAGTGTTGCTGGAGCAGAGGCTGGTGGCCCAAGCAGTGGCTGAAATGGGTTTCTGGTCACCAGTCACTGGTGGGGGTAGACTTAGGGAGGCTGGACAAGAACAATGATGGCTGGTGGCTCCTGCAGATTCCAAACACTCAGAAATTTCAAACACATCCTCTCTGGCCCCTGGAAAGAGGCCACAAAAGCTTTAAGTAAGCCATCCATCTCCATGTCCTTTGTTACTAGGTGTCCTGCCTTACTGGGAAACATGTTAAGGCTTTTCTTGAACCTTCTTCTTTGGCAACGTACTTAGAGAAACCCTGGGCTTTGCACTTTCTTTTTCCTTGTTAATTTCATTTGCAACTGAGTTTTGGCTTCCCTAATTCCACACTGCACACCTGGGCAATGTCCCTTTATTTCCACCATCCCTTCTTCTACCTTCTGTATGCCTCATTTTTGCATTTGAGCTCAGTCAAGCAATCACTGCCCAGACCTTGCTGGCTTTCTGCCATATTCACCTGACCTTCTGCAAGGATCAGGTTGCTTTTGCGCTCTGAGAATCTTGTTTCCTGAAGATCAATTATCTGTCCTGGGCTCCTTTGCCCCTCAGAGCAATTTCCCATTGAATCTTTCCAAGCAGATCCCTTGACAAGCCCAAAACTGCTCTCTTGAAAAATGTCTCTCCAATTCTTCTACCCTTCTACTTCTCACTCACTCAGGGTACACTCTCTCCAATCCTCCAGCATTCACAAGAGCCATGTCTGCCATTAACCTTCACAGCTCTGGCCAGCTTTGGGGTCAGTAAATCTAGTGGCACGCATCATCTTATTGGTTTGTGGAGCATGTAAGCCAATAAATTGTCTTTTACATTCTTCAAAAATCACCTGGGTTAACTGTATTCAGACACATTGCCTTTGCAGGGTTCTGCTGAAGTAGTTATTTCTCCCCATGAACACAAATGCCTGCAGGTGTGAGATTTACTTGGCTGTTTATACAAGGCTTGCTAAACAGACACTATCCCACTGTTAAATATTAAATCTGGACATTTATTTAATGTCAACAAAAATGTACAATCAGATGTTTGATAATTGCCAGTTTTTTCTGAGATGATATTTCAGACCAAATGGTAAAAGTTACTAAAAATTGTAGACTAATGAAATTAAATAAGCATCATAGAATTAGTTTTTACAGAGTTGATGCAGTCTAATTGAAAATTATTATTTATCTAAAAGAATCTGAAGTTTTGTTCTAAATTCAAATGAAACCACACATGATTCAAAGTACATTTAAAAATTTTCCTTAAAGAACATACAAATTAGGAAGATAATACAGAGAGAAAAATAATGAGAAACTATGTGAAGACTTGGTATAATATGTCACTATATTCTACACTCCTACTTTGATATATATACTTCTCTCTCTCTCTCTCTCTTTCTCTCTTTCCCTGTATATATATATGTAGAGAGAGAGAGAGAGAGAGGAGAGAGAGAAGTAAACAAGCAGTAAGGTCCTTAACATACACTGACTAATGATAAAAAAATATCTGTGAAAAAACTCTACTTATTTCCATTGTCTGAAAATTATGACCCAGATTTTTATTCCTATTTGAATATTGTACAGAGATGACAGTGTTCGCAACAATTATGTCATTTATTTTCCTTTGGTCTGGACTTGCTTTGTGACATCAATTAATTTTATTCATTGACTAACATAATATTTATGGCAATGTGAGAGCTAAATTAAAAAAAAAAAGGGATTTGAAAGTCTTTAATATATAAAGGCCAATATTGTATTATAAATACATGGATACTGTAAATAATTATGATTCACATGGCAGGAATTATCTTCCCAGCCCTATACAAAGGTGCAAAGGAAGACAGGCAATATGACAGACAAAACTACCCTTGAAGGGATGAAAAAAATACAGGTTACATTCCCCTTCACAATAGTCTCAGGCTGGTTTAAAGTTATAGAACTTATCCTGTATCCTTCAAGAGTCCTTTGGTAGATATCGCTGAAGTGATTTAAGAAATAAAATACATCCTATATTGCCAAAGAAATATGTCAGAATTATTTTATATTCAAACTGTTATTAGACATTTTAAAAAGAGAAGTATGATCACAAAGTACAGCACCTGCATTCTTATTTATTAAATAATTTTTTAAATACTGAAAAATGCTTAGTGAAGTTTTTGGGGATTTCTAAACCGGTCCATCCAGTTAGTAATTTAAATCCTGAACACTTCATACACATCAATAATACTCTAAGTAAAAATGTAGCTAAAATGCTGACACACAAATATAATTCTTTCCTTTAGAAAAGGATTCCAAATAGCTAATCTCCTTAAACAGATGCTTCGTGGAAATATCTTTCTCAAAATATCTTTCCAAAACTGATAAGGTTATTTTGAATAATACATTTCACCTCTAGTTCTGAAAGGAAATTTACATCAGAAGACACATATATTGTCAGTCCTCACATCCAGTTTAAAGTCATTCTTATACTCATTTTGCAGAAAATTAGTTTTTTTTTAACGAAAGATGATACACATGCATGCATGTGCAAACACATAAAGGTCTTTTCTCAGATGGAATGAAGTCTATATTGCATCTATTTTTTATGTAACAAAATACTATTCATATCTTTATTTTTCATATCTTTATTTCTAAATGAATTCTGCACATAAATTTTAATATTAAGATGAATTGGATTTTTTTTTGTTCAACAATCTCTGGCAAAGCAAATAATGACAGTTATGCCCATGTTGAAAAATGGTTCCACAGCTATTAATATGTTCAGTTGAATATTGAAATATTAGAGGTAAAATGTTCAAATACAGAAATAAATTTAAAAAAACTATGGAGGGTGGATGGAAAGGTAATTGTCACCTTGCTGCAGTTTTGACATCACTTCACCATTACAGTAGTTTAAGTGTGATACAACATTATCTCTGTATTGAACTTAAGGTGTGTGAGAGGAAAATGTTTCTGTAGCTGTTAGAAGAAGGCATGAAAGAACATAAGATTTAAATTAAACACATGTGCAGGATATTTGAATAATACAGATTTTATGTGTCTTTATCTCACTTATGACTATTTTTGCTGATTTGACTAATATATGAATGACAAACTGATTGATTTTTACACTTCCCTTGTTAACTCATGAGGTAAATATGTGATACTATAATACTATTTGAAACAGTAAAAATTCAAAACAAGATATTTTACAGAGATTAAAAAATATTCAAACTTTTTGAAATAATTTTTATAAAAGTAGCTAGAAGTATCTTACTGTATCTTTGTGGAAAAATGTATTTTCTGAACCAAATTTTTAAAACCTTCTCTTTCAAACATTTTATTTTCTTTCTTTTCCTCTCAATATTTAGAGCATAGTTATTCATTTACTTAGCAGTTCTAAGTGATTACTTTTTCCTGAATAATTAACTTTAGGACAATATAGATTATTGTCAATGAAATCCCTTTGCAAATGTAAGTCATTAAATCCCTAGAGATATTTCTAAAGGAGAGCAAATCAGAAGATGGTTGATTAGTTGTGAATTCTTAAGGATGGCAATCTCAAATATACTTGTAATAAATTATATGTTTGAACATTAGCTATGAACTCTTGATTAATTTTTTTCAGTTTTACTGTAATACTATTCAGAGAAAACTGAGAAAAAAAATAGATTTCTGAAGCAATAAAGCTCTTAGCCTGTGTGGCACCATGACTGAAATAAAAGTAGCTGCTAATTGGTGATTCTTCACAATTACTCTCAGAAATACTAGTTACAAATGATCCAAGAAAATTTGAGAAATGCTCATATATGTACTGCCAGGGGCTGCCTGGAATATCTGGTCATAGAAAGTTCTTCCAAAAGTGGCTGAAAAACAATTAGCTTTTAATATGGAAAGTTGGTTTAAGCCAAACTAAAATAACCAAACCAAACCAATGAAAACAAACAGAAACAATAAAGGGAATGTCCATGGTCACTGAAAGGTTTGCCATTTTCATGTATGAAAGATTGGTTTGTAAAGCTATGGCCAGGTGTATATAAAAATATTTATATCTAGTCCCATGCTGAAAGTCATATAGTCTGTACTTAGGCTTTGTAATTTACTTTGTAAATTTTGGGTTTAGAAAACTAGGAATCATAATAAAAACATAAACTACTTAATGATTCAATGATAAACGAATTTTGCTAAAATAAATACTTTATATGGTATTGAAATGACTCAAACCCAAAATTAATCTAATATTTCCATTAAAAGTTCATTAAAACTGCATATATATTCACTATGTGCAACTCCCTTTTACAGTAAGTTGTCCTCTTAGAAAGCAGAACAGAAAAGATCCCTAAACTTTTTTATATTCAGCGTTTGTCCAATGAATCTCATATTACTTTAGACAGTCTGAAATGTGTTCTTTGTCAGTTGATAAACAAAAACTGACAATATTTTTTTCTTTTGTCAAAATGATGATTAACTGAAAAGAAATTCTTCATTTTGACATGCTTTAGGTTCATAGTTATCAAAATTTTAAGTGACAAATGTTGCCCAGTTACTTAAGCATGTCTGCAATAGTAGTATTTGAAAAACTATTATTTTTATGCAGTATCTCTTAAATATTTTAAAATATCATGGTAACTTTTACAGTTGCTGCTAAGTTTCTGTGAAGGATTAGGTCATGTAATTGGGTTATGCTACCGCAAAGGCTGTTAACTCTTTTAGCTGCAGAAGGAAGTAAGGGCAAAAAAGGTCAACAAGGCCAAATTTTCTGGTTGCCCTGGAATCCAATTTCATGCTTAGATAGTACACAGCACAGCAGGATTGCCTAAGGGAGCCTTTCTGTAGCCCAGGAAATATGATGTTTTGTCATTGCTTGTAAAAAGCCTCAGGCTTTGAATTGACCTGGCAGCGCTGTCTCTCAGGACTCTCTTGCACTTGCTTTGTCCTGAGCTGATGTTACCTTGCTTTCCCTGTGTTGGTAATTGATTCACAATCGGGTAACTATTGCCTAAATCTGCTTCAGATTATATAGCAGTAACAGATAGCCATTCTATGTGAGGGGAATTGCTGGTGACAACATCTTTAAATGTGGTGTTGAAGAGTGTGCATATAGGGTGACATCAGAAGTTTCAGCTCATGAAAACAGAACACAGTGGTCAAAAGCTGATCAATACAGGAGTGCAGCTGTGTGAGCCAGCTAAAATTAACTTCAGAGAAAAAGTAGAGAACAGAAAAATTGAAGCCCAAGGCAGAAGAACTCCCTACCATTAACAACACATGTATTTTGGCAAAAAGCTCAGGACACTGATGGGTTGTTTGAGCCCCCCCACTTCCACCTGAGAAGATTGATGCTCTTGACCTTAGTACCCAGTGAGAGGAAAGGGTAACATAACAGACAGGAATATGTAATAGGAAACTGATATTTATTAATTGCTTGTATTGAGTCAGTTGTTCTCTCTCTTCATTTTAGTTTTTACTGAGTGAGGGCTGCTGTTATTCAAATTTTAACTGTAACTATTCCTTGCATTATTTTTAGATTTCTGAAAAATTACCAGGAAATAAATTCTTAATCCCATACATAGTATGACCTTTTGACCTGAAGAAGACTCTGAAGAGTGTTTCTTGCCTCTGTTCCATGAAAGTATTTTCTATGTCTTCTTTCTAGGACTGTGGTGATTCTCATAGCTCCCAGACATCAATTTTTGTATACTCCTGAAGCTTGGTAATCTTGTTGACTTAAATTGTTATATAACTTCTGAAATTTAAAAAAAAAAAAAAAGTCAGGCAGTACCCAAGTAGGCATAAGAAAGTTATTACTACTTTGTGCAAAAGACACCTTTAATTCAGTAAAAAAAGTCCATTTACAAATTAAGTGGAACCCAAATTAAAAGCTAATTAAAGATTTTTAGTTGAGGGATTCAATAAGAGTAATGCAGTTTACTTTTTTCTCTAGGAAATGCACTCTAGTGATAAACAAGATACACTTCACCATAAAATTGGTTTAGTAAAGCATATCCTGCTTTTTATCTGGTATGAGTGCAGTCCAGTAGTAACTCTTTTTATACAGAAAGGAAGAGATTAACATGTCCTTCTCTACTGACTGACTAAAAAAAGAAACAAACCTTAATATCTCACAGTGAGAACATTCCTACTTGGTCACATTCTTAACTGCTGAAAATTGAGTTAGTTTCAGAATCAATGAGCTATACCACCAGTCTCTAATCTATATCTCAGGTAATTTGTAAAGATATTTTGTGTAAAAAACCCAGAAATTTTTTCAAACTGTGTTTGCAGGGTTATTTGGTCTGAACATAAGTTAAACAGACAATTCATCAAACAGTTGTGAATCACTCCTTTCTATAACTGTGTAAACCAAAACAAATTTTTAATAAAGCTTATATTTATTTAGCATTTTCCAAATAAAGGTTTTAAAGGCTGTTGCTTTAGTTATAATGTTTCAATGTTTATAAAAGAAAAAATTAATTTCCATAGTCTCAGTGATTTTAGGTCTGTATTTTTAAGAGTAATCATAGCTTGCTTATACTGCCAAGTAAAGCACCAGTTTGTTTGCCATAAAAGTGCATATCCATAGTGGGTACTGGTAATAAGGCAGCTACTCTGCTTTAAGTTCTCTTCCCATTGTTCTGTGGATTTGACTTTGCTCCAGTCTCCCCCTGGAAAAAGTAGATTTTTTCATTCAAAGGATAATAAAACTTCAATATCAAGAACTCCTTGTCCCAGCTAACTTCAACACTCAAAATTATGCAAAGGTGGTGGCATATGAAAACCCTTCACCAGCCACATTAAATTATTCCTTTCCACCGCAGTAATCAGAATATCTTTCAATTCCTTAAGTCTTAATACAGTCAGGATAGAGGAAGACTCTTCACATTTTTGAATAAATGAAGCACAAAAAAAGTCTGTGTGCAGAAACCAGTCTACAGAATTGTGTCAGTATTCATATCATCTAAATTCAAGTAATTAAAAGTTCAATGCATCCTCTAAATGATTTAAATGTCCCGTATAAATTAATGAGAATTAGGAAGATTCCAAAGGTTACTTGTTGTACCTAAGACACCTGAGGACACTGAGGGGGTGACTATCCCTTTTACTGTCCCTGGAGGTAACGCAAGGACAGAACTTTCTGGTTTTTGATTAGGATTGGATGAGATGCCTTTTATTTTAACACACACTATCAAATAATGAGATTTGGACACATTGTTGGCTGAGTAAAAAATACATTCTTCTCTAAAAGTGTAATTTTCTTCAAGGCAAAATAAAAAAAAGATAGCCCAGAATTTCTTCCATAGATGGAGGTAAAACTTGTGTTTGAGGGAGATGTTGCAGCGGTCCTCACTGGAAGATGGTTTTACATCAAAGGGCTCATGACCCATATGACAGTTCCAGTCTTGTGCTGTGCTTTGCTGTGCTGAGCTGGATGCGCAGCCTGGCCTTCAGAACCTTGCTGTGCTGAGCAAATCCCTCATCTGCAAAAAAAAAAAAAAAAAAAAATTGGCCAGTAACAGAGGAGCTGCAGGCACCACAATTATGTTACCTCTGAGGCTTTGTCTTTACCTGGTAGCGCAGGAAGTTCTCATGCAAACATCCTTTCTGTTTGATAGTAGAAATGAGGAATAGTGTTTGACGAAAAAAATTGAAGAATAATTGGAAGAAAATTCTGTGACAGCTTGAAGAACCAAAAGGAAGTAACCCGCTCCACAAATGGGGCCTTCATGGTGTGCTGCCTGTGGATTGGAGATGTTCAATGATGCATTTCTCAAGGTTCTCACCACTGAAATAGATAAGTGTTTATATTATTCTCTCTTCCTTTATAATGCTAGCTCTCATAAATATCATTTCAAGTGCAACTTTACAATGTCTAAGTGTCTTTGTGTTTTCATAAAGCCCCAGCACCCCCTGGTGTAAAATAGATGATCAAAAGTTTATTGTATAAACACAAATGAAAAAAACATTGTCTAAAAATTTAGAAATGTTCAAGAAAGTATTCAAGACATTTCATTTCCAAAAAACACAAAGTTCTTATAATATGTCTTACCATTGAATTGTCTGAATATTTTTCAAGTTGTGTGTTAAGTAGGATATATAATAAAAAAATAACAAATTGTTATTTGTTCTGTGTGAGAAAGAAAAATAGGTTGGCGGATTAAGTTTTTTCAATATGTACTGTTTTCTATCTGCATAGGTTATCTTTATGAAAAGATGCCGAAACAGCATTCTTCATATTTGCTGAGGTTTCTGGCAGCTTTTTGGCTCCCTGCAGAGGCTCTTACCTTCATCATCTGCACAAAGAATTACCCTCCTGGATAAAAAAATTCTGTTGACTCAAGGAGCAATGCTGACTGTTCTGATTATCTCTTGAGAGACTTAGGTTGCTATTTTGAATAGTGTTTGATCTGTTAATTGAACTAGAGCATAACATTTGATGTATTTGTAATACCATCCACTACTGAGAAGTGCATTGCAAGGATTTTCAAAGACCTGATGACTTCATTGTTAAACGCAGTCAGTGGATTTTATTCATACTGCAGGGAAAAAAATACACATGCAACCAAATTAACACACCTACAACAAAAACAAGGTCATTTGCCTCTCAAATCTTCTCAGTGAACCTGTGACAGTGGAGGAAAAACTAGAGACTCCTCTGTGACTGACAAAATGACGTTTTCCTGTGTAAATACCTGACCTGTTCTGTGCCTCAATGTCTCAGCTATGGTCCTTTTCAGGGCAAAAGAGTATAGAAAATTATAGGAGGTTGGTTGAATAGCAAGTGAAATGAAGTATAAAATTGCTCAGTATGTTGGCTATAAAGGTTTTAATGCTAATCCTATTATTTCTCTGCTCCAGTTGTTAAAAATTTGAGATTTATTTAGCTCATTATCTGAGTTTAGAGTTGCTTTCGCTAAAATTGAAGACATTAGAGTTTTACTTGCACAAATACTGAATTTTCTTAGTGCTTTCTCTATATTCAATGGGAAAATAATTTCAGTTGATAATTAGATAATCTCTGTTGAATTTTCAATCTTAATTGCTGAACTAGTGTTGTTTTAGCCTGCTTTATAAGTAGATATTTAGGCATGGATTATCTCAGTCTAAACACATAAATTTATGACCATTTTCTGCTTTATTTTCAGGAGTTGCTGTGACTATTCTAGAGAGAAGCAAAACATAAATTAGTTTAGGCCATCTCTTCTTTAACTGCACAATATTCTCAACCTTCTGTGAAAGTACAGTTTAGAAAGTCAGGTTTAGAATGAAATAGGAGCTGATAAAAGAGCATGTAGACTTGCCATCTCTAAAAGTTTTTCCCAAGGGCATATGGGTTTGTATGGATCTAAATGGTTTGGATTAATGCATGGACTGAAGGAGAAGAGGCCTTAGCAAATGGATAAACCAGATCTTAGATACTCGCTGAGATGACGTGGCAAAGATCTTTGGTAAGCGATAAGAATGGTAACAAGCTAAAGAGTAACCCAGAGAACCTCACTTCATTGAAATAGTGGTAATTTAAAAAAAAAAAAGAATTATTTAAGCCAATCCAGAGTGACCATCTTCAATACACCTCACCTCATGCCACATGAAAATGACAAATATTTGAGACTCTAGATACAGCATGTCTGAATATATTGCTACAGTAAAACTCTCACTCCGATTTTTTATAAAGGAGCTAAACTTATCTCTTTAGAGCTGTAATCATAGGTTAAAATATTATCTATTAAAAGCTAAAATTAACTCAAAATTTTACTGTATAATAACACTAAAAAATGTTAAATTGCTCAGTTGTAATTATAGTATTAAATTTGCAATATAAATTAAACTTTTTTAACAGTTAAATTCCTCTAGACGGTGATTATGATGTTTTTATTACTATTACTATTAGTTATTAAACCTGTTGTTATTTTTATTTATGCTTCCCTGTCACATTCTATTTTTCCAAAGAGAAAGAAATGTCATAGCTTTTATTCAACCCCCTCTGTAACATACTGAGTTTTAAGCCTTTCAGAATTTGTGAGGCTGTGCATCAGAGAAAGTTTCACCCCAAGCATAGGTTCCTGTCAAAATATACATGTATACTATTATATATGATTGAGCTATATTGTTAAACAAATCTGCACAGAAAAAATGCACTATAGAGATCACTTTTATTATTCCATACTGTCATATTTTAGTTTGAAATTATGTAGCAGAGTTTCATAATATATATTTACAGAGCTTATTACAATGTATATTTATCATAATTATTTAAAGAAGAAGATGCTGACTTAAACCAGTGAAGTAAACAAATTCACTTTGAAGAGCTAGTTAGACTTTTTTTCTAGTAAATATTTTGAGGACTTGATAGCAACCAGAAAAGAGGTAGCATATTATTTTCTTACTGTTATTATGTCTAAATTGGTTAAATTGCTGCTGAATAGAGTGAGACATGCAAGCTCCGAAAGGGAATATTTTGAAGTAGACTTTTATGCAGTGTTGAAACTAGAGCACTAAAATTAATAAGGCAACCCTTTCTATCCATAAACTTTATGCAAAGCTTTGTTATTTTGTTTATCTGCTGTTGATAAGAGTTGATAAACTCTTGAATAATTTTCTTCAGGACAATTACTAACAGTGGAAAACATTTTAGGGGGAAGAGTGGACAGAGAACAGAAAGAGAGAGAGAGAGAGAAAGAGATGAGGAGAGGTGCAAATTTTTTTCATGCCATATTTATACTTCCTGATTATTTTTTTTTTTATTATCTAGAAATGGGTTGGGTCTGGTTAGCAATTAAGTGCCCACCAGCTGCTCACTTAGTTACATACCTCTTAATGGGATGCTGGACAGAATAGGAACAATGAAAACTCTTGTAGGTCAAGATAAATTCAGTTTAATAAATGGAGGGAAAGGAAAAAAAATCCCAAACAGATAAAACAAAATCAGTCTGTCACCACCTTCTATGAGCAGACCATTGCTAGGCCTGTCTTGGAGTAAAGCCTGGCTGGGAAATGCTCCTGGCCAGCCCCTCCACATTTTTATTGCTGAGCTACACAGTATAGAATATCCCTTTATACTACACAGTATAGAATATCCCTTTGGTCAGCTGGGTCAGCTGTTTCAGCTGTGTTCCTTCCCAGCCCCTTGCCCACCCCCAGCCTCCTTGTTGGTGGACAGAATGAGGAACAGCAAAGTCTTTGATGTTGTGCATGTTCAGCAATAGCTAAAAGACTGATTTCTTATCAACATTGGTGTAGTCACAAATCCAAACCGCAGACTCATATGGCTGCTTATGAATAAAATTTGTTGTCTCAAAGCAAGAGACAGTACAAAGGCTCATGTTGAATAACGCAATGCCAGCAGCTTGACAGCATATAAAAGTGAAATAAAATGGAGAAATACTGGGGAGCTTGGCTGATAACAGGCAGTTAATAGAAGGTGTGTTACAGAAATCTATAAAAAGGGAGGTAAAATATTTATTCAGGGCTTATAGCAATGACTATTGGTCTCATCGAACAAAGCATAGAAGGAAAAACAGGAAAAAAAATAGCAACAGTGCTTATTTTGTGTGCTCCAAGAAGCAAGTGCTGTTGTTGATTTTCTGCACAGTTTCATTTAGACAAGACCAGATGAGAAACTTTTACTTAATTACATTTTTCAAGCCATCTGTTTGCTTTCTTAAGTAAATATGTATCTGGATATCACAAGGATTGTTGACAAAGCTACATTTAGAAGGACCTTCAAGACATTACTGTCACTGCACCACTGCTTTTTCGCACAAGTAACTACAGAGTCAGTAGATTGTATCAATTTAAAATAACATTTAAATCAGATAATCAAAACTCAACCAAATTACCTTTTACAGAGAGAAACAGACATTTCCTGAGGGCAACTCATCTAATCTTAGATGCATACTACAGCATGTATCAAATGAACTTCTCCCTGAAGGAACAGATAGTAATTGTTTTTTGCTCTCCTCCAGGTAGAATGACTAAGATTACAACTTGGAAAGGTTCCATGTTTGGTGTTTACATAAGTTATAGCTCTTCCTACTTCATATAGAAATTCATATGCAAATCCTGCAGCTAACTTGAATACCAAAATTGATCAAAGATAATAATACACTTGTCACTTGCAAATCAGCATAGGTCTGTTGCCTTAAAAGGGAGCTATGTGGACTTAGTTAAATACAGACATCTAAAACTTGGAGATACAAGTTATGTGAAATTATTTGCATCTCATGCTTTTAAAGTCAGAAAAATTAATCTGGCATTTCTCATTTTGGGGGTTTCACTGAACAGCTGTTACATCTACTACAGGCCTTGTTTTCAGGAATTTGTGACTCACATAAAAGAATAGCTGCAAAATAATTCAATTGTATTCTCACTTGTTGCAAATTCCATGGATTCTTTAATTTATTCATGAAGCAGATAATTTGCCATTGAAGACTGACAGACATGCCAAGTTGAGCAAAATTATAACTTACTTCCCCACCATGAAGTTCTTTGCAAGGCTAAACAAAAGCCTATTTTAAGGTTTGTGTGGGGAGTAGTGCTAGTAGATAGGATTTGCTTATTTCCACACGAACAGTTACTGGGAACAATTTAAAATTTTGTTGTCAAAAGAATAGCTTTTTTTTCAGCTCAATACCTGTGTGCATTATTTTTACTGATACATTTAGAAGTATTTAGGACTTTTTCAAATAGTTTTTGAAGTTCTGGACCAAGAAATTAATATGTGTGCCTCATGAATTTTTCATGCAGATCAAGGTATTTCAACAAAATGTCACAGAAAACCCACAACGATTCTAAAGTGAAGATCATCCTGCATTGGGCTATTCTGATTCCACAAAACATAGGTGAACTTAGTGAGAGCTGCTGGTTATGCAGGTGACTTACCATTTCAGTTGGAAATTGAAACAGAGTATGATTTATTTTTCTGTCTTTTCCAGGCTTAAAAATTAAAGCTGTATAATGAAGGGCTTCAGCAAAACTATAAAAGATGCCATTAGCCAAAAAAAAAAATCAGTATGCAGCACCTTGGTTTTGTGTATTTCATTAGATTGTAGTATAATCTTATTATCTTCATATACAGCATATTTCATTCTATCATGCAGTGAAATTAGTATGTAAATATCGATGCTTTTTGTGATTGATACAGAGGATTATAAATATGTTAGCTAGTATAAACTTTGTGAAAGATTTTAATGGAAACAGCTATTTCAGAAATAATAAAAGTGAATGTAAATTTTGCCAATAATGTTCATGAAGTGTAGAACTGCATCAAAGATATTTATCTATAAATGCAAATGAGTTTGAAGATTTGATGAAACATATTAAAATGCAAATACTAACATTTTAAAGTAATTTTTGAAGGTGAAGGTTTGAATTTTCATCTTTCTCCTTCCCTGTCCTCCTTTTTTGTCTCACTCCTGGTAGAACAGAAGAGAAATGATTTAGTTTTTCATGTTGACTTGCTTGGAAAGCATTATTACTCACTGGTGTACAGCTTCAGTACATGACTGTCTAAGTGAAGGCATTTCCATCACAGTGTTCTCTCCTTGAAGAGTGACTACCATAGAATATTATTGATTTGCTTAGTGTATGATGATTCAGAGGTTAGACAGCTCAGAGTACAGCTGTTTTAGAAACTTCATGTCAAATAAACTTAAATATGATTCTCTACATTAAAAACACAGGCATTTTCTGCCCCCTACTGAAAGTACAATCTTTATAGTTTTATTTCATTTGTATGGAAATTATTTCTTTTTGACCTCAAACCAAAGAAATACAAATCAAGAAAAAAATAAAAAAAATTGCAATTATTACACATAATATAAAAGCTTATTTTCAAAAAATATATTTGTCAAAAATAATACACAGGCATAGCCTTGTTTTCCACACTTTAGGTAAATTTAAAAATATAGCATTAAAGAAAAGTCTCAAATATTTGGGTTTTTTCTTTTCTTTGGTTATTCAGCTCAGTGTTTGGTAACAGAAGCCAAATATTCACATTATTTCACCATGAAATGTCATTTCTCTTTTGTATTTTCATAAAAGTTTCCCAGAAAGAACTAGTACTTTGACTGGAGAGCGATTTATCCATTAATATCCACACCCAGGATAGGAAGGAACCCAAAAGTCAAGGAAAATCTTTCTGATTCAGAGGTAAAGTGCATTTACACCAGCTGGGTAAATTTTACATCGGCTGTCGCTTGTCAAAATCATTAGTTTGTCAGAGTGACCCCGAGAAAAGTTCCAAAGTCTGTTTTCCCAGCCCGGCGCTTAAAGAAGGAGTCAGAGCTCTTCATCTCTCGGTCTCAAGGTTATTTATTAATTCTTATCTAAAAAATTATCTTTCTGTCCAGCAGAGATCTGCTCAGCAGGGCAGCCACAGGCACTCTGCCCATCCACGGGGCGGTCGCGTCCTTTTATAACAAAAACTACGTATATCATATTTACTTTTTATTCCCAATTCCTTTTACCCTTATTGACAAGTGTACCTTCACCATAAACCAATCCCCAAGTGCCAGCATCACCACGGAAGATGGAAGACAAGAAGAAGAAAGAAGAAGCATGAGGCACGCCCCGATTCCTCCATCTTGTCTCCATAACCCCCTGTACAGGGATATAACCCCCCTGTACAGTAATCCTAAAATACATAATTCACCCTGTGATAATTTCACTAATATTCTACTTAAACTGTTGTGGCTTGCTGATCTTCATAGAAGGTTGGTAATTTGCTCCACGGGCCATAATCAAACTCAAAGAGGCATTTTGGGCTCTGTGCCAGGGTCTCTGAGGCCCCTGGCAAGGGTCTTGGCTGCTCAGGACAGCCAGAGGGATGTCCTGGGTCCTGACAGTCGCTCAGGCTTTGGGGGAGTGATGCTGGATCGGGGGCAGCTGCCATCTGTATGGTTATGGTTTGAGCTCTATCACACAGCAAGAACGAGGCCAATGCAAATGCAGGAGTTTGCACCAGCAGCTCAGCGCAGACACAGCAGTTTCTGTGTCAATGTCTCTCACTTTAGGAGCCCATCTACCAGACTGAGTTTCTTAGCAGGCTGGCCAGAAGCACCTGGGATAGAAGCACCTTGAGGAAGTAGAGAAGCTGCAAAACTGGGATTAAAGAAGCTGCATACATTCAGTCAATAAATATTGTGTTTAGGTCAAAGAAGTCAAATGTCTCTTGGAACTTATGCTAAGCCCTCATTTTCTCAAAAATGCCTTTTCTAAGTCATGCAAAAGAGAAACAGAATTCATTGTCTTCCATATTCCAGCTAAGCACTGAAACTTTTGTGTTATTAACAGTCCATGGTATCGATTTGCAAAGTGCCTTTCACATGTAGCACAACTCCAAAATGTTTAATGCAATAATTTTCTTTTTGGAAATGGAATTCTTGTTGTCAAGCCAACACATGGCAATGTGGATGTTAAAATTAAGTGAAAGCAAAATATTCAAAACTTGTTACTGTGTTTAAATACCTCCTTAACACTGTGATTATTAAAGCCTTTGTTTCTGCAATAGTATTTTCTTTGACTGGGTCACACAATTATCCAAAAAAAAGAGAGTAATACATAACGCTGATAGATCTCTGCAAGTCTTTACAGGGCAAAGAGCTGAGTTCCATAAAACTTTAATTCAAAAAGGTCAACAAGGCAAACAGAGCAATTCAGAGCCTCACAAATCACAAGTTCTTGCCATCATGCTCCTTGTTCCAGGAGCAAGAGATTAATATAAACTTAAACCTTTCTGTTACAGTGACAAACAATAGTAAACCCTTCACCTTCTTTCATTACTATTGTAGTGATGCTAATTTTGATCCCAGAGAAGGCTATGAAAGTGCAGGAAGGACTGATAAGAGACCTGTGAGAGACTGGAATGCTGATGGCTGAAACAATCAAGGTGCAAACTGATGATGTACTCTACTCTTAGGTGCACAGCCAGCCCCTCAGGCTACAGCTGGGTACTGAACAGGATAAGGAAAAAGTCTGAGGCAGATCCTGGGGAGTGGGGTAATGTTTTTTATCATGCCTAAGTCCTTGCAGAAATGTGTCAGTTGTGAAAACTCCCCTCAGGGAAGGCACTGTGACATTCACCATAGCCTATTCACCCCCTCTCATGAGCCATAATTGACTCAACTGCACTGGCATGAGAGGCAGCTGTATGATCTTAAACCATAAAAGATTCCTGAAGTGTCCTAGGATCCACATCATTACATCATTCAGTGTGCAAGTACCTGCCCCAGTGGAGGTACCTGGGCATTCCCACTTGAACCTTACCTCTATCAAGTATTTCTGACATTGTCATCACAGATATTAAACACAAATAAAAGTAAACAAAAAGCCCAATACCACCACATAAAATGTAAAAAACCTTCACAAATCTAATAAGTAATCTCTTAGACATGAAATTTCTATTGCCATTCATTGTAGTGTCAGTAAAGGACCATTGGATCATACCTGTCCTTTGTATGGGGAACCAAAAATCTGCCAGATTATCATAAAATACCTAGACTTTCATGCAGTCCTCAACAAAAAATATTAATGCAATTAAAAAAGCCCTTTTTCTGTTAGCATTTCTAAAACACTTTTGCAGTGTTAAACTCTTGAAGGTGTTTAGTAAAATTCCCACAAATCTTAGTGAAAAACAGTAAAGACCTCAAAATGATAGTGTAATGTGTTTGTAGATCATAGAGCAGATTTCAGGCTATTAGGTAGCTGTAATAGCTAATGTATCATTCCAGGCTTTACTCTTGAATATCTTTTCAAAATGTACTAAGGTTTGGTTTTTTTTCCCAGCGTCTTCTTAAAGAAGGATATTTTGTTTTTAAGTTTCTTTGCTTTAAGAAAAGCAAGAGAATCTCAGCTATAAAGTAGCAGATAATTCTCATCAATTCTGTTTAAATTGCAGCAGTCTATTGGTTTGGAATACATAATTTTCTCTTGTAGATGCATTTGACCCTAATATATACATGCTCAGAGGAGCAGGCTCTGACTGAGCCTTCTGAATAAAATGCATCTTTCCCTAAACAGTGTGCCAGCAATGATTACTTATCTGAGCCACAGAAGTCTTGGTGACTTCTAAGTACTTAGGGCAAAAAATGCTTCGAAATGGCATGGCTTGTTTCACTTCAGACTTTCTCTGTATTCGCAAAAAAAATTCCAAACAGAATAGAAAGCTTAAGGGGAAAGGGACAGGAGGAGATAAGGAAATGGAATAATGAAGAAGTCTCTTTTTTTTAATCTATATCTTGGAGTACACTCTTCTGATTCCCTTTGTATTTTCTCTTGCTGGAGATTATAGCAGGGATACTTTTCCTCACCGAGTACTACCAAAGAAATGTAGTTTCTGTTAGCTTTGGACAACATAATGAATAATAACTTAATACAAATAAAATGTTACTGAAATAATAGAGAATACAGTATGGACCTAAGATGCAAGACCTACTGATTATTCTAAGGATAGATTTCTGCTGGTTTCTGCTGGTTTCTAATGTATTATTTTACTTCACTGTTCCTGTTCTATTTCTGAAGTGTATATATCAGTCCTTTAATGGAATATTTTAAATTACTTCTCAGCAAGACTAAATCCATCTAGTGTGAAACATCATCTTAAGCACAGACAGAATACTGTTAACCAGTAGGAATGTTTCAATTTTGTATTTGATCTGTAAATGAAAATTAATGAAATAGTGTCCATTCCTTTCAAATAACAAACTAAAAATGCTACATTCAGATTAAGAACCAGTGCAGATGGGACCATCTCTCAATCCCTTGTGGAAATGACTCTTCACTTCAATGCATAGCCAAGTGCATAAATTTGAGGGGAGAACAGGAGGGAGTGAAATTGAGCTTTCGTGTCTCCCCTCCAGAGACTCTGCCTTCATCTACTTCCTTGTCCTTTGCTTTCTAGCCTAAAGACTGTATCTCTCTTTTTCAGTCTGTTCCTTCAGAGTTCAGCAGAGGATCTGTTTCCTGACACATGATCGCTGCAGAATAGTTCAAAGAAATTGAAATCCCCATTGTCACTTTGGGTACAGTTTACTTCCCTGCCTCGTAAACCTTCAGGACAAAGGCAAAGTGAATTGGATTTGTATTAACCTTTGCTTGCTCTCTCAGAAAGACACTAATAACCAAACCACAAGAAAGATATACTTTCCTGAGGGACTTAAGATTTTTTCTTCTTAAAATTATATTTATAAGCTTTTATTTTATGTTGAGGAGATCTTTAATATACACACATAAGTTTAAAAAATGTAAGGTACCAAAATTAAAGCTATAAAACATATGTATGTTCAGGTATTTTTTTGAGTTTTGTAGTACTGGCTTGTAAAGCGGTCTTAGATTATCCTATTGCATCATTGAATCCTGCAGGTCTACAGCTGCAATCCATTTATCTTTTAACTTTTTTTTAGGATACATAGAAATAAGCGAAGATAGGAACTTCTCATCCATACAGAGATATTTCTTTTCAGGTATCTTTCCCTTAAGTACCCATAAAAGTTTTTAAAGTACTATAATGTCTTCAGGTTAAAAATTAAAATTCACTTAGTCTATCTATCTGCACTGTGTGACACTCTGAAGGGTATTTTCTGGTGGGGTACATTTCTGTTAGGGAAAAATGTAGAAATATCCATATGGAGACAAAACAGGGAGCTGTGGCCATTCCATCTTTGCCTGAACAAAACAGAGATCCACTTGTAGCCCTGCATATGCCCAGAGGAAGGCTCCTTGTGGCATTTTAGTTTTTCTGAAACAAAAAATAAACTGCTTCAGGTCGACAGGCTGCTGGGATGTGCAGCTGTCATGCAGGGCAGTGGCCAAGGTGAGAAGCAAAGGTCACAAAATGTGCTTTACATCCCTTCAGCAGTTCCAGCTGAATTAACAGCTTATATGATGAATTCAAAATGGCAGACTTCATATAGCAAAGTCTTATGTCACTTGTGATACAGATTACTCGGATTTAAAGTGACAATACAAGATCCAGGAGATAATAAAACTGACAAAATGTATTACCAAAACACACTGAAAGCACCTATGCTAGTAACTTAAATTTCGCTTCTATGAAATCAGTAGGCAAACTCCCAGAAAAATAAAGAGGAGAAAACCTTTAATGCTTTAAGTAAATACTACTTAGGATGGGGAAATTGAGTGATAAAGTGGCTTTCACATTTCTCCTTCCCTCACAAACAGAATCTATATCACTACAAAATGCTAGAAAAATTTTAGAGAAATAACTAATCCGATCATATCTGGAAAAAAGCACAATGCTTTAAGTAGTGTTCTATATATCTTTTTGTGAGGTAAGGAGAAAAAAAAATATTCAGTTGTTATGCATGACTCATATTATTCTCAAAATTGGAGAAGTGATTCAAAGTATTTTTGGATATGCACTGTTAAAAGACTTCCTGTCTTGGTTAAATGAAATTTTGCATTATGTTTTTTTTCCTTATGGAGCAAGTCAAATAATTATATTCGTAATTAAATTAATATTTCCTTCAAAGAATAGCCATTCTCAGCACTGATGGTTCTTCTGGTTATTTCAGAGACAATTTAAAAAATCCCTCCCCCTTTCTGCTCTACATTTAATCTTCCTATTTCACAATGCTGAGGTACCATGGGGAAACAAGATTGGTGTCAGTGGTTATAAGATTATATGGTATCTTTCCTAATTCAAATTATACAGAAAGTTCAGCAATCAATCACAGATTTCTACTTAAATGGAAAAGAAATTAAAACAAACAAAAAATTATATTTAAAACTATTAAAATAGTTTTTGGGTTTTTTTTTTTTTGGTAAGGTAAATTCAAAGAAGGCAAAATTACTGAATTTAGTAATTTTGAAGATTAGCTTGAAAGCATTTTTTTTCAAGTCCAGAAACTTTTATTTTTTATTAAGTTCAGAGAAAGGACATGAACCTCTATGGAGTTAATCTAAGTCTTTACATCTCACTGACATTTGAAGATGCATTTACTTTAACTGCAGTGGCACTGTCACATTTTCACATACCAAACTCCTTGTGGATTATCATTCTACAGAGATTTATTTATTTTGCTGTTGAATAGCAAAAGAGATAAATACTGCCAGAAAAATGAAAATGTGAAATGTCATTATATAAGGGTTTCAGTAAGTATGTAGTAATCTGATTGGATGTGTTTGTCAACATCAAACTAATAAAATATTTAGGAACAGCAACTCACTCGGCCTTCCTGTGCCTTTAAACAAAAAAAAAGTCCAAAAAGAACGGCAGGAAATAGCAAAGTTGCTGGTGGCTTCTTGGGCAGCAAACGTTTTCTCACTGCAGCTCTGAGAAAGCAGGAATGGTAAACATTTGAATGTTGAGATGTTGTCTTTGTTCCAGGTAGGACTGGGTTAATTTTTGTAGTAGCCAGGATGGGCTATGCAAAGCTTATAATAGTTATAAAGATTATAAAGGTTAATAAAGAATAACGTAACAAAGGTTACTCTGTACCAAACCACAGCTTTGCTGGGAACAGGGTGAAGGGGCTCCTCTGTTACCCAGGTAGGGAAATCCTGGTTCAGAACAGTAACATGTGGATTGTTTGCCTACCTTGTACACTTTGTTCTTAATATGGTTGATGTCACTCATTGCTTCCTCATTTCATCACTGCTTCCAGCAAATTGCTCTCATTTCAAACCATGAGTTTTACCTTTTGTGCCTCCAGTTCTTTTCTCCAGCCACCTGCAGGGGAAGGGGAGCCCATGCTTTGGAGAGTCTCCGTGGGAGCACTAAATTGGGGAGTACCACTCTTAGGCCATGACAGATGTGAAAGCTAGGATGAAAGTGTGTCAGGAAAACTACAATTTCTAATTGGAAGGGTTAACATGTTACATAAACTGAACATGAAGTAGATGAATTAGTATCAGGTACATCCATTGGAATGTTTTTAATTTTTATCTGAAACATGTAAACTCACATTTATCTGCTTGTTTAGATGTTAAAAAAAAGGTGGATCATTATAATAATTTTCCCTAGTTTCTTCCTTTATCAGTGCAGTCAATATGAGAGAATACTTCCTTAAGTACCACATTTGTCACAAATAGGTTGATGAATTATTCAGAGCCTTAATCCCCATTTGTAAATTTTTGTAAATTATGTGATTACACCATATTGAATCTTAAAAAACCAGCAACTTGTGCCCCTGCAGGATGACACAGACTTGATATTATAAACATATCTGACTGTTACTTCCTTTTACATGCTTGTCTTCTTTTTTTCTGGTTTTTTTTTTTTGTTTGTTTTGTTTTGTTGTTTTTTTTTTTTTTAAGTTATTTTATTGGCTTCATGTATTGCAATAAATTCCTGTTGGGATCCTTCTTCTCCCTGGGAAAAATCTTCTATTTTACTTCTGAAGGTGACTCAGGATCCCCTCCCTGGTATTAAGATATTTTTTTTCCACACAGAGGCCTGCAAGTCTCTAAAAAATTCCCCATTCTACCATTTAATACAGAAATTCTCTCACTTGTGCACGTTGTTTTAATCATAGTGGAGTGTAATTTCTCCCAACCCCAACTCAGTAATAGGCCATCAAAGCAAGACAACTAGGCAGGATTCTTCCTTAACCATGTTTTCCTTTTAACAAAATATTCAATGTACAAATTGTGTACACACAACTATGCGTACCCATAGTGAGATATGGATATAAATATAGATATAGATATAAAAATACATATATATAAATATAGATATAGATATAGAAATATAGATGTAGATAGATATAGACATAGGTATAGGTATAGATATAGACATAGGTGTTGACATATATACTGTAAAATTATTATTTGATTAGTTTTACTGTTCATCCTTACAAATAATATCTTAACCACTCAGTGGGTTGGGTGGCATGGAAGAAAGGAATAGAACCTAAAGGCTAAATAAAAGAAATACTTACAAATGTCATAATCTAAAAAAAAGCAAATGCTTTGGCTGTGTATTCCAGGATGAAGTCTCAACATTCCGAAATTTAGAAATTAAATATCTTCAATGTCTTTCTAATATTATAAGGGATAGCAATATACTGTTTTTTGGAGGATGTGGACTAAAAAATCTGGGATCCTGACAGAAAAAATCCCAACATAAATTTAGTAGAGACTTCCGTAAAAAATCATTAATCTTGACATATATTGATACTGCAAAGTGCTGCAGAGACATTTGAGCTAAATTTCTGCAGAACAGTTAAATTTGCTTACTCAGAAGTCCTTGCAGCTTTGTTTAACATCACTGGTTTTGGTGGCAAACCTAGCAGGATTAAAGGTTAGACTGGATAACCATTCATTAATTCATTGGGCACTTTAATTTTCATTTCCACAACAGATTAGATTCTCGAGGCAGAGCTGCTGATTTTGACAAATAATAGTGCAAAAAAGTCAGTCTTAATATGTGGGTTAATTAAGGGGTTTAAAAAGCCTTATTTTGAGGCTTCAGTTTTATTGGGGTAATGGAGGGCATAAATGTAGTGCTGTTATCTGGAGTAATTTTCCATTAAAGATTGCCATCTTGGTCTGCATTTTTCAGGCCAGATGCCTGAAGGCAAAGGTAGGAAGATCCTCACCTGCACCTCCAAGTGCAAATGCCTGTGATTTTTTTCAGTCTGATGGTAACTTAACACTGGTTGCTGTCATTACAGGCAACATTAAACTCTGGAGGGTTTCTGCGAAGTCAGAAAAAGTGGAAAGATTTCCTGTATTCATCTGCCATCAAACTTATCCAATTGCAGCCCATGCAAGAGAAGCCCAGACCCCTGTCAAGTGACCATTTTCTGTTCATTTAAAGTTAGACCAAGAGACATGATCTCTCTAGTAAATTTATTCAGTGGCATCCAAAGGAAATAAGAACGAAGTGTTTTTCTTTTCTTTTCCAAGTCCTTGAAAGAACACTAATTGCTTTTGCTTTCCTGGAAAAAAAATAAAATAAAATTGAAAGTGAAGATTTTCATGGCATATGGATAAAACCTTACAAAAGAAAGGCCTTGTAAAATCATGGTTCAGGCCTTCTTGCTTCAGCTGGGTACAGCTCACAGGCAGCCTGGTAAGCTCCTGTGAGAAAGGAATTGTAACAGTGAGAATCAGGCTGAATATCAATCTGTTTCTGTGGGAACCAATTTGCACCTGTGAGGAGAAGGAGTCTGCCCATGGGAAACATCTACTTCGCAGGAAACAAGAATGTAAACCTATCTAGAGAGGATGGTTGTTGATGGGCACGTACACGAGCCATTACCAGCCAATGAACTGAGTTGCAATAAGTTAGTAGCCAATCAGAATTAAACACAATGCCTTCTAATAACCATACAAATATGAGCTATGAAAAATAAAGTTTGGTGATGGTGGATAGAGTTTTCTGTCTCTACTGCAACAGATCTGGAGTTCAAATCATGAGTAAAATATGTAAGATTTGACCATGTGCTTTGTTTCCTGAAAAAAGGCAAAACACCTTCCCTTGCACAATAATCACTTTTCTCTTTATAGACCTTCCAAAAGGAAAAGGCAATCAGTGCCTGAGCCATGAGGGATTATGGCTGTAAGACCTTCATGCCTTCACGTCTTGCTCCTGTCATCTGAGGAGGACAGACCACGTTCCTGCTCTATGCAGCAACACTTCAGTTCACTACAGATGACCTCACTGAAAAAAAGAAAAAAACCAAAAATTCTATAACTCTACTTCTGTGTGCTCTAGAGTCAGAGTTAAAACTTATAGAAAGAGCAGGAAAAGACTGAAATATGAAAAGTCTGAACCTGATTCCACTTAATGACCTTACATTTAAGAATTTTCCTCATGCTGTCAATGTAGATAGGGCATGCCAGTGAGGAGTGAAATATTTTAAAATATTTTAAAATGATAATGCAGGAGTGAAAAACATCTGCAGTGAATCTTGGGCGAGCAGGAGGCAGGAAAAATAGGAATCTGCTGCCAGGGCTCCTGTCCAGGGATATGGAGGGAGAGGTGGGAAACATTAAGTGTTTCTCCGCAGCATATCAGACAAAACAGTTACTGAAGTACTTATGTAAGGAAATGCTCCATAAACAGGGACAATGTTTGTAGCCAGGTGGGGATTGGCCTCTTCTTCCAGGCAACCTGCAACAAGATGAAAGGACACAGCCTCAAGCTGTTCCAGGGAAGGTACAGGTTGGACATTAGAAGAAATCCAATCCCCCTTCACAGAAAGGGTAATTAGATATTACAATGGGCTGCCCAGGGAGGTGGTGGAGTGACTGTCCCTGGAGATGTTTAAGGAAAGACTGGATGTAGCATGCAGTACCATGGTATAGTTGACAAGTTGGTGTTTGGCTGAAGATTGGACTTGATGATCCCAGAAGTCTTTCCCCAATTGATTCTGTGATTCTGTAAATTCTGCTCAATTCAAGTAATCACAACTGCGTTGATAATTTTATCTGCGGTATCTGAGTTTTGATTTCCTATGAACAGTAACACAACTTGAACAAAAAAAATCTAATTTTTCCTTTCATTTTTACAAACAAAGCCAAAATTCACTAATTATTGCCACACAGAAGCACATAACTTCATGTGCCTCAAAGGTACATTTTGTCTCCCCAAAATGTGACAGGTACCATGGAAACAGTAGAAGATGTTATTGCAAGATGCATAAGCATTGCTCTTTAATGAACTAGAGTTTTGTTTTTACTTAAATACAGAGTTTTAATACCATAACATTTTCTTCTTCTTACCCTTAGCTTTTTCTCTCTAATTCTGTCACTGCTCTGTTTTGTTTCTTCTCCAGGGGACATTTTCTCTCATCAGACTATCATTAATTAGTTTGTTTGTGGCATCAGCTGTCACTTATTATGAGATCCTAAGCTCCTGATAAAAGCATTTTCCCTTACTCTCTTTACAGCCTTTCTTTTAAATCCTTAATGTGCCATCCATCCTTTGTTTCTTCCTAAGGGAATAAGGCAGTTATAAAAATAGTACTATCCTTTTTTTCATCTAATATGTGGATTTTTTAAAGAATTTATTGTCAGTCCCTTTTTACAGAATCCTATTGTCACCAAGATGATGTTTCTTATGGAAGCATATGCAGATATTTTATAGTTCTATATTTTACAGAAGCTAAGAGAGTATAAGGAACACTCATGACACCAGTCAATATGAACCAAAAGTAAAAACAACAGCAAAATTTCCCCCACTTGGTAGTAGTGGGTGAGACAGATCATGGCTAAGCTAAAAGTACTGTTCTTTAAAATAAACTATAGATATCTTTTCTTTTTTTAAATTTATATTTATATTTTAATCAGGACTTTTATTTTAGGCCACAACTTGTTTAAGACCAGCAAGAGAAAGCTTCGTGAATGATGTAAATCTTGTTAGCTGCAGTATGATTATTCATTTTTTGGCCTGAATTACAATGATTTTATTCCAAGTACTCCTCATCCTCTAAAAATATTCAGTAGGCTAGATGTCACATAAGAAATAATTCGTGGGATCATAAGTTTAAGTACTAAGAACTTTAACTTTTTTTTTTTTAATCCATACTTCCTTGTATCAATTGTTAGCTATAATGAACTCAGGTTATGAGTTACTGAAGACATAATTTTTTAAAATATCTTTTGCAAAATATATAATGGATCTGCAACGTGTTGCCAGAAGATATGGGAGATTGAAACAGAAGGGCAAGGCACAGCTTCCAGCCTGGAATATTTCCTGAGAAGCTGATACTAGCACGTACTTAAGCACCTGATCTTTTGGTCTATGTGGCATGCTTTTTTTTAGCTGTGTTTTCAATCAGACATCAATCACTCTTCTTTCAGCAGAACTGCTTCTGCTATGACATGCAATTACATTTCAAGACAATCATGTGAAAAAGAGAATCAACTACTGCAAAAAAATGCTGAGATTACTTTGAAGGAAAATACAAATAATGGTGACATCTATCCTCATATCACATCAGAAATGCTATGTTGATTGTTCCTAACCAAAGGAAATAGATTATTCCTGTTTACCCTAAGTGTACCTAACACTGCGTGCATGGGGGTTGTTTCTGCTTGCTTTGCTTGTTTTTTAAACTGGATTACCTGTTAATGTACTGTATCTCCTTATAGTGTAGTGTACTATATATCCTGCTTAGAGTCAACAATGTATTAAAATATTTCATGGAAATTCTGGAGGAGCAGGTTTCATTAGAGACATTAGCAGCAGACAAAGCTCATTGTTTTTGGAAGTCAACATTAAAAACCTCCACCACTCCAAATGCTTTACTGGCCTCAGAGCTTTTTCTGCTTCTGACAAGGGAAAATCCACAGCTCTGAATGAGTAGTGCTCGCACTTTGTCTGAAAATATTTTCTGTTGTCTCTGTGGTCTTTTAGTGGGGTTTACTTTGGGAATGTCATACATGTCTGTTCCTCTTCCACAGAATACCATTATCTAAGACATTACAAAATCTGTATTATGAATGCTTTCTTGAAACTCAGTGCCTCTACTTTAAATACTACAACTCTGTGCACTAAAACTCTTTTTTTTTCTTAATTTTTTTTTTTTTTTAATCTAGTCACAGACTAAGTTCTACGGGCAAGACCCTAAAGGGTATAATGAAAGCTGTCAAAACCAGCGCAGCAATTAAGCTTGTGCTTGCATCATCACTGCTGCAGCTGAATCAAATCCCAGGAACTTTGCAGTTTATTTAAGCCACTTTCCTACCAACATATTCCCCTTGGTCCTGCACATTTCCTCTCTGAGCATGCAGAGCTATTTCCCATGCTCAGTCCGACGGGGTGCTCTGTCAGCAGTGTCCCCCCCTGTGCGCAGCAGTGTCCCCGCACGGCTGTGCCCCGTGTCGCCGCCGGGCCGCAGCGCCGGTGCAGCACTGCCGCCCAGGGGAAAGGAGGCAGCCGCGCTTCTCCTCAACCCTAGCAAAGCCTGGCAGCGGGAAGCACATCCCTCTCACCAGAAGTGGCGAGGTGATGACTGAGTGACAGCTCCTTTGAAGGATTTAGAAGTTGTCTAAAAATACAGCTGCGCCTGTTGGAAAGACAGGTGTAATAAACTTCAGAGCGAAAGTATTACCTGGGTAAATGGTGTTGAAATGATGCTCGCCTGTCACAATGGTTTTCAAACCTGTGACAGGATTATTTTTTTTTTTAAGAAAGATTATATTTCATCTGCTTTTTTTTTTTTTTCCTTGTATTTTTTTTTTTTTTTTCTGGTTTGGTTTTTTTTTTTTTAAGAATAAAAATTGATACTTAAAATTCCATCCTTAATCGTTTCTCAGAAAAAAAAAAAAAAAATTGAAACAACTCACTTTACTATCTCTTCTCGTTTTGCCTAAACATCTCTGGTATAACTACCTCTCTTTTCAGCCCTCAAAGCCTCTGTTCAAAACAGCAAAATACATTTACTTGTATTTTGATAAAAATCTTTGTTAGGAATATCTGGGAAGAAAAAAAGCAAAAATACCGTAACACTAAACTAGCAAAACCAAAACTGTAGCACAGACCAAAACAAAAAATATTTTTTTCAGTCATTTAAACCTTCTTCCTCACTTTTTCTTGTCCTCAGAATAAATTCTAAAACCTTTTAAGTACTGTTGGTTCATGATCATGTTTGGTACTCTTCCACACAACTTTCTGCAGGAATGTATGATGTCAGCTTACTTCTATATTATAAACTAGACTTGGGAAAAGTGAGGTGGACAGATCGTGCACTAGACTTTTCATATCTTAGTGATGTCTAGGATGTTACCAGTATACATCCTGCCGATGAGAAGTTCAAGAGTTTCAACAAATGCATCTGGACATGTCCCCAGTGAGTACGTCTTAAGAAGCAATGTGCCACATGTAAACATCTGGAAGCCTGACCAAACTGATCACCTCCTACAAAAAAGTAGCATTTTAGAAATGCAAGGAGCACATTCTGTTTAGCTGGACTTAAGCAAAGATGTGGACATGGGTGCCCGTTGCCTGCTCCTAAACACAGTGGCAAGAGTGGATAGCTGGTCTGTGAGATAGAATATTGGTTAATAGACCACAGCCAGAGGATGTCAATCTATGGCTTTTACAGGTGAAATCCCCAAAAGCTGATGAACCTCTCCATAAATCTTCTGGAGGATAGGACTGAAAGTACCCTCATCAGGTCTGATGACGCAAACAAACTGAGTAGTGAGATGGACATGTCAGAAAAAAAACTACACTGAGAGGAAAATCTGTTACTGAAACAACCTTCCCAAGGACATGATGGGTTGTTTATTCCTAGAGGTTTTCAAGACTGGTCATGGTACTAGATAATCTCATTTAATTTCCCTTTTCTATAAAATGTTTGGACCAGATGATTTTTCATGTTTTATGATGTTTTATGATTTATTGATTCTATGATCTGGAGGTTATGCCTCATCCTTCAATGCAAGGGAGGATGCTCCAGAGGAGATGATAATAAGACTTCAGGGCATAAAAAAGAGAAAACTAAGGGACTTACTGTGAGGGGACAGTCTGTTTTCTAAGACAAAGTTGTGAGAGCATTGGGGGACAGAGGGGAGACAGCAAATTGCCTGGCCATGAGGACTGTAAGGAGAAACATCCCCCGATACTGAAGGCAACAAAGCTCAGGTTTCTAGAACCACAATAGAAACTAAAACAAAACCACACAAAACCTGAGAGACCTTGCTAGCAGAAACTGAGAAAAAAAGAAGTCATAGAGGAGAGGGGTAGAGTTGATCGTTAGTTACTTAATTCTAAGCAATTCCTTTAGACTTTCTCTAAATGCTAAAAGAAAGGAAAAAAAAAACCCTCAAAACAAAACAACAGAACAACGATCTCATTGTTAAATTTTAGTGAAACATATTTATCTGGCCCTTCACAACTCTCTGTGCCTGGTGGTTCTTACTGAGGCACGTACATTCACGCACTCACAGACTGAACTACACGGTGACACTGCGCTTTTGAAATTGCTGGTTATGTCTGTTCTGCTTCAGATCTGACCTCAGGCAATGGCACAGCAGGAAAGATTGTGAAGTGAAGAACAAGGTCCTGTGGGTGGATTTGGTTTATAACCTTTCATTTGGTCCTGTTCAGAGAGAAAAAATGAGCCATTTTGCAGTATGGATGTTGCTGCACTCTTTTTCAATAAAATACCAAATGGATTAGAACATGTGCCTAACATGTGAAACATGTAATAATCCAGTCTTCAAGAGTATAAGAAATAAAGAAGTCTGAAATTGCATAGGGAAGTAGAAGAAGCTCAAGACATGACATGAAAGCATGATCTCCTTGTAACAAATGAAACTTTGTCCAAAATCTCTCATGAGACAGCTAAGATGTGTGTGTGTCCATAGGGGTTTTTTGCCTCTAAAATATGAGGTTTCATTGGTTTTGTCCAGAAATAAAAGTTATAAGCCAAGTAATACATTACTGAGAGAAAGAAAACCAATAAACAAATATTTATGAAATATCAGACAAAACCGTAAACAAATATTTATTTCATATTACCTTCTATAGTTAATTGTATTTCTGATTTCTGTGTTCCAATACCTGTGCAGTTGAACAATATCCCATTTGCCAGCATTGAATTAATTTCCTTTGTAATATAGTAAGTACTACTTTAAATTTTTATGCTTTAAATTTTTAACTGGTATTAATCAGAAACTAAGAGATGAAGATGAACAACCTGTAGAAAATATTAATGAAAAAGTCCAATGGCTATTTTTTCAACATGTGTATTCTTGATTTCCTATTTAAACTACAGCTTGCAGAAATAGTTATGGAAATAACTATGATGAGAAAACTTTTTAATTGTTAAGTAATGTAAAAATAATCACAATATTCTTCATTGCAAATAGAAACATTCTGGATTAGAATTTTGATGTGCAGAAAATTATTTTTTTCCTCCCTCTTTCCCATATTTTAGCTAAATTGTAATCTCTATTATTAGCCTTTCATTATATGATTTAACTTTAAGGGATCTTTTTCCTGAGTTACTCTATCAGCAGTCTTTTGAAAGCCTTATGCCATTCATTTCTCTTTTATCTACTCTTTTATTCTGAACTGAATATAGAAGGTAGTTTAAAAAAGTTCTTATATATTAGCAAATTACAATGTCCTTTTGAAATGTTGTTTGTGCATACATAAAGATAGTCCTACTGGTTTACTAGTTTTTAATTTCAATCATTTTTCTAATTCACAAGTAAACCCTGGAGATATTTTACTCCTCAATTGATACCTAAGACATATCCTTTTATTATAACCCTTTATTGTTTTAACTTTTAATTCTCTAGAGCAATAACTACGTGTGGAGAAGAGAGCAAATCTTTGCTGACATCTCACTTTAAGAGTATTCAGAATTATATGGTCCTCAGGCAAGAATTATGGAAGTGGTATTTTAGAGGAAGGCCATTTTGAGACATTTAGGCTCCCCTTTAATTCTGTGCCATAAAGTTCCATAAAGGATTTCTAGTAAAACCCAGTGCCTTTCAAATTTTATTGACTTTTTTGGATTTACCATGCAAGTTGAGTTTATCAGAGGGTTCATACATTTACTAGAAAGGAAATTTGTCACTCAGAAACACTGTGTTACCATGTCAGAAGTAGCAGTTCTGTGTATAAGTTGATGGAGCTGCATGAAAAGTATCTGAGTTGAAAGTAAAAACTCATAACTACAACAATTTCAGTAAATTATTAGTGCCACATTACTTTCCTGGGCACAAGCAATTTCTACTTCTATTTATTTCACTGTCCCTGGCATGGTTTCATTCTAAGGCAACTCAGCCTCTTTCAAAGACTATCTGAGAATAGTTCAGGAGTAAATAAGTGCAAAAAATTGTTCCCTAAAGTATTTTTGGAGGTGACTCTGTCACTCAGCCTCAGAGGCAGAGAACAATCATAGACTCACTGATCTGGATGGAGATTCAGGCTCTCGTTCACAGATAAACAAGTGTCTCCCCAAGACTGTTCACCTTCTTCTTAGGGAGATGCACAGGACTGGTTTCTTTTCAAAACCAGCCTGTTTTCCCCCATTGACAGTAAGGATAGGTCAGACATACATGATTTTTAAATGACTAAAGCTTGGTGTAAGAAATCTTACATGATTACAAAGCCTTATACAAATATTGGTGTTCATGCATACATTAAATAAATCATATGTGTTTTCTTCTTCAAAGTAGCAGTGCATCTAATCACAGACCTTTTACAGACTAAGAAATAGTAAATTCAGGGGCTGTGGGAATTTCAGTAAATGGTTGAAAAATGCCACAGTTATTCTGAAATTTGGCCATTAAAAAGATTTGTTTGATGGTTTGTTTGTTTGTTTGTTTGTTTTCCTTCTGAATTATCCATTTTAAAATTCTCTAAAAACTCATACTAAAACTCTTTACACCCATTGGCCAGGAATTTAAAAAAATCTTATACAGAATAAACTAAAGAAAATTTATAGAAAAGTATTTTTTCTATAAAACTAGACTTTTCCAAACTCTAGTTTTCTAAGATCTGCACTGAAAACTCATTAAAAACCCAGAAAATGCCCAAAAGAGAGTTAATTAGCAGTCAAAGTTCAGCCATGAAAAAATATTATGAAGAAAAATTAAAAAACAGCAATAGAATAGGAATTTTCACAATTTAAGATACCCTTTGTCCTCATAAATGCAAGTTTTTAGAGATTCTCCTTTAAGCAAAATCACAGAAACACGTAGTTACAGAATTGCTGGTTTTGGGAGAGAGACCTCTGGAGAACATCTGGCCTGGCCCAACAAGTAGGGCTGCTTAAATCTTGCTTGTTCAGGATTGTGTCCAGGAGGTTTTTGAAAATCTTCAAAGACAGAGATTCCACACCCTCGCTGGGCAATGTGTGCCAGTGCTTGGTCACCTGCAGAAAAAAAAGTTTTTCCTCCTGTGTTTCTGTTTGTGCCCACTGACTATTTATAAATGCTAAATATAGCACTAGGGACATGATTTGTCTGTGCATCTTCATTTGGATGATAAACAGAGATGGAAGTCACTGGAGAGTGTCAGGAGACACACTATTATGAGTGTGATTATGTTGTCCTAAGCTGCTGTCTCAAAAGTTTATGATGAGGCGGAAGGAGTTAGTTGATACCAAAACCACTGAATTAAATGAGACAGAATATTTTCCCATTGATAATTTTCCAGTGAGCAAAATTTTGTTTGTAAAACAGTGAAGTATTACTTTATTTGTTTAAATGTATAAAGATCAGAATCTGAAAATTTTATCTAGTGCAGATTTCTTTAGATGGGGAAATACTGATATACTCTTTAGATTACACTGAAAACACAGGATTTTAACAAATTAACTGCACATGAGATATAAAAACCAAATCATTATCTTTTTCTTTTCTTTCTTCCCATTGTGCTCTTTCAATCCCAAAAAGAACTTAATATCACTTCTCTTTATCACTGTGGGAAATTTTTTCAGTTCCTGTGTTATCTGCTTTGTATCTGCCAAGCACAAATAAGATTGTTTTGCTATACAGTTTGATAAACCAGTGAGAAATAATTAAGTTTTGTGAGCATTTGCTTTAAGGAACAGTATATTTCCGTCTTTAAAAATAGTAAGATAAAATTACTGTTATTAACTTATAATAAAATCAAGGTACACATTACTTAGAGTTGGGGTTTGCGTTTTTCAAATTATTGCTTTATATAATAAAAATAACTCTAAGTATACTTGCAATTCTTTTCTAAATTATGTTATGACAAACCTACATGTTGTCCTACTGACCAGCAAGTGGAGCTCTAACCTAGGAAAAGAATGTATCATTTTATAACAATTCAGGTAACAGCAGCAATTTTTAATATAGCAAGCTAATGTAAAAAAAAAAAAATTAAAAAAATTAAAACCAGTCAGCTACATGCTGTGCCAATTACACATGTGCCAATTCATTTCTTCAAGACCTGTTTTGTCTGTAACCTCACTGTTACAGTCAAGTGTGGTAAAAATAAAGCTCATTACAGAAAAGCAGAACAGTGATTTAAATTAACATGGAATTATATTGCAAAAGACTGAAGATTTTACTTCAAAGAAAGTACAGTTAATGGAAATGATGCTCAATCCCTCAAGTGCTCTGTGTTCAAGGATCCAAGTTACAGATAAAAGAAACTGACTTCTAAATTGTATAATAATTAAAAGAACTGAATAAATCCTTAATAATACACATTTAATTGCCCTGATTAGATAGATTTCTACTTATATTTGAAAGCTGAGTGACCTATTTTAGAGGCCCATCTAATGTTTAAATAAGCTAGGCCAAATACTAAGGATTGACATTTACAAAAAATTGGTTAGTTGATTGTCTTTATAATACAGTATTGTGATTATTTAAAATACTATTTGGAACAGAATTACTGACTTATTATATGTAACTCGTACATTGAGTTGCTCTTGTTTGTTTTTTTTTTTTTTATTCTTTTTATGTTCTTTCTTCTTTCTTTTTTTCCTGGAAAACTTCTGTGTACTTGGCAGATATAAATTCTTAGAATATTTTGTGCAATTTTTTGTGTATTCTGAACATACTCTACTTATAGTAAAGAGGAAAAAAATTGTTACAAATTTAACTTTTCTAAATTCAATGGCTTCATTTATTGATGAGTTACTGCAATTTATATACATATTGTAACATATTGCTCTTAAGTAAATTCAAGTGCTCAATATTCATCATGACTGATAAATAACAACAAAAATTTTGCATTAAAAAGAAGAAATATAATTATGACGCCTTCCTCTCTATAATCTAAATATTAGGCTAAGCAAAGTCTGGGTATTTTAAAAGCAATAAAACACAGACCTTACATTTTAACATTCATTTGAAAAATACTACTTGAATCTTAATTGAACTTACAGAACTAACAACTAAATAGCTAAACTTCTACTTCCATTCACTCTAATGTGGAGACAAACCCTGAACATCCAAACATGATTGCCTGCTTTAGTTCACGGCTTTGAAACCTGTTACTGGATAGATGATGCGCTATACTGAGATAGAATAAAAGCAGGCAGTCTTCTTAATCAAAGTTTTACGTCAGACTACACCTTATTCTAGAAAGAATGTATCTTGTAAAATGTTTGATGATTATGTCAGTAATGTTTATTTGATAATATGTTCTCTTGGACTAGTACTGCATTGCTTCCCTAGAGTGTTATGGTCCCAGACTGTCTGACTCTATATCTAAACTTACAGTTAGAAGTTTGTTTCTGGGGTCTCAGTATGAAGAAGCTGCAGAAGAAGCCTGAGACCCACAAGATGTTCAGCCTGTGTTAAGCAGTCCAGGACCTGTAGCACTGCTTTCTGCCTCAGATCTGTGTATTGAAGAAAAATTATGATGCACAGCAGCCCCCTGAACCCAGTCAAAGGTTTTCTAAACTCCGCTTTCAATCTCCTAATGACTTCTGGGGAGATACTCCAAGCAAGATACTGTAGTCTTTGTGAAGGAATGTTTTTATCAAAATTCTCTTTCATCATGTTTCCACAAATAGCTGTAGTTGGCAGATCTCCACTTTCTCTCTGTCCTCCATTTGGATATTATTTCTAATCAGTTTTTGATGTGTAGATCACAATCAGATTTTTTTTTCAAAATCTCTTGGTTAGCTCTTCAGTTATGCATGGACTCATATGCACTCATATATATAATAGCTAAAGACAGTTTAAAGTAACAGATGCCATCACCACCAGAGAAAATTAAAATGGCACAAGGGCATCTACTTTCCTATTGTCTTTACCCTGAATAAGGCAATGGCTGAGGCTGGTGGTTATGAATCTCTGTCACAGATCCCAGGTAGATGGGAAAGGAGATGGCTCTTCAAACAGATTTCAAGGAAGTGAAGGGTCCTTTGAAGGACCTACTGGACCAATTTATAGCCAGAACATGCTGCAAACATCAGACTGTATTATAATACTGCATCTCAGACAGTGTCATGCATCATTGCATAAAGTAGTACTCCCTGATATCTTTGCCTGTAATTTGTTGTGAAATCATGCATTCTCTCAGTGAACTCAGAAGAAGATAATCAGCATAAATAGTTAATATAAATACTGAAGTGATTCTATTCTATGGTTGAATGAAAATGATGCTGTTGTTTGTTTCCATCACCACTCATGAAATAGTTTTGCAAAAACTATAAAAGAATAGGCAGGACCTCTGTATGATGCAGACTCACACACTTACACCCTTCCAATGATACTGAATTTTAAAGTGAGTCCCAAATCATTATCCTCCAGAGGTGCAATACCTTAATGGTTCTATGGCTGTTCTATGGAGTATTACTCCCATGTAATATATGCCCAAATATAAATTAATAGAATGTGTTTGTTGCTAATTGCTGAGTACATGTGGTATTATTAAAGCAAAAAAGAGTCATTCATTTTTAAGCAAAATGTTTGAATAATTTATGGTATTGGAAAATAGACAAAACAACCTCAGAGTTAACTGTGTTTCTTTGCAGTCTATGTCCCTTTATGGATCTTAACCACAAGATTTGTTCAAGGCTTTACAGAATATGTTAAAGGCTAGAACAGATCCAATAAGTACACCAGTGAATGGGAAGTGGAAAATCTTTTAAAGTTTCACAAACATTTAAGAATAGTATGTTATTCAGATTTTCGAAACCATGTAAAATCCATACCTCACTGTACTTTTTGAGTTCCCAATCAAAGTTTCAAGCCTTTTTTTCCCTTGGAAAATTTTCAACCAGTGTTTCAATTTACTTTAGTGTTGTGAAGATGTAGTCAGAAGCTATGATAAAATGCTCCAGTGTAAAATAGTCTGAAATGCAACATGTTAATCCTTTAATTAGAGACCAGCCTGCATAATTACTTAAACTATACTGTTGGGTAGTATGAATTATTACTTGTAGATACACCATAGATCCACTATTCTAGTAGATATGACCCTGAGCAAGGACATGCTTTGTGAACTCGCTCAGCTGTAGAAATACTGTGAGAGACATTTTATCTGACTGTGCAGTGTTTGACTGCCCTTGAGAGGGGATTTGGTTTGTCCAGTCAGCAGCCTGCAGGTACAGATGAAGGTATTCCTAAAATATATGGGGTTCTCTATGCCTTGGAGTTGTCACCATGCTCACAAAACTCATTCACCTTAACACACTTGCAGGCATGTGCTGGCAGAGTGTCCATGAGGCTGCGTGGAAAGCCGTGGGTCATTATGAATGGTATTGACATTACAATTTTGTCTTCTTCCTATTGGTACTTTGCAAGGTTATGTGTTTCTCTGCTGCCTCGTCTCTCTTTCTCCTCATTATTCTCTGCTACTTTACTTTCTCTAGCAAGTATGGAAGAATTTGAGAAGGCAGACACACGGGATCTCTTCATTTCTAGAGGTGAATCATTTCAGAGAAACATTCTTTATGGGGTTACATACCCCATATTTACACCTGCTATTTAAATTCATATTGTTCCTTAGTACTTGCCCAAGTTTTCTCAGTGATGATGGAAGCACTTCAAGCTACTAGATTCCTTACTTTCTTAAAAAAATCAAAACAAAACAGAAAGACAGAGAAAAACAAAAAGAAAGAAAAAAGATTGATGGGAAAACCAGAATGTTAACACTATCTATGCCTTCCTATTTCACTGTGTTTCCATAAGCATGAAGTTGCTGCACACCAGGATCTGTGCTTACTGGGGCATAAAATCAGTTTGTCTTGTTCCTGTTTCTGCAGTGTGTACTTTTTGTAAACATTGAGATGCAATGAAAAAATAGGTGTTGTTTAAATAATCTAATGTATTTTGGGGCTGTTTTAAACCTAGAGTATATGAAATAAAATCAGAACTGCTGCAGTGGTGATTTTGCAGCACAAAAATGAAGGAATGTAAGGATATTAAAGGTTGTCATCTGTGAGTATATTCAACCACAAGGATGCCTGAGTTAAAAATCTGTGTGGGGCAGTATGAGCCCTGATGGCAGTGTTCATATTCTGTACCTGGACTGGGGCAATTCCAAGAAGTGCAGGCTGTGTGGAGAATGGATACCAGCCCTAGGAAGAAAGGTTTGGGAGTATTTGTGGACAAAAATTTCAAGAGGGCTCATCAATGTGTGCTTGCAGCCCCAAAGGCCAACTGCAGTCTGGGCTGCATCAAATGTAGTGTGAAACCATCTGGAGTGTTGCATGCAGCTCTGGGGTCCCACACACAAGAAAGATGTGGATCTGTTGGATCGAGTCCAGAGGAGAGTTACTAAGTTGACCACAGGGCTGGAACACCTCTCCTATGAAAACAGCTTGGGGCTGTTCTGCCTGGAGAAGAGAAGCCTTTAGGGAATCCTTACAGCAGCCTTCCAATACCTAAAGGGCACCTTCAAGAAGGCTAGAGAGGGACTTTTCATAAGGACCAGGGGTATGGCCTTAAGATGAAGGAGGATAGGTTTAGGTTAGATATTAGGAAGAAATTCTCTACTGTGAGGTTGGTGAGGCACTGGAATGGGCTGCTGAAGGAAGTTGCTGTTGCCCCATTCCTGGATGTGTTCGAAACAAGTTTGGATGGGGCTCTGAGCAACACGGTCTAGTAGAAATTTCCCTGCCCATGGCAGGGGGGTTGGAGCTTGATGATCTTTAAGGTCCCCTTCCAACCATAACCATTTTTTCATTTTATATTAATGTTATAAACTCTGTAAGTTACAGGAGGTGTGTGTCATTTATAAATAGCTATTCTAGCCACCGAAGCTCATAATGCTTTTTTATAAACTGTAGCGTGAGGAATGAATAAGTATGTATAAGTAATCCATTACATTAACAATAATATCTTAAACTACTCAAAAGTGGCAGAAATTTTTTTGAAGTACAAAGTAGCTTTCTAAAGAAAGTAAAATGACCTATATAGAATGTGTATATCTTTTAAATTATATCATGCACCCACCCTCTCACCCCTCCCCCCCCCCGAGATTTTAAAACTAGTCATGAATATGAAGAAAAGAGAAACCTAATAATGAAAGTCATGTAATGAGTTGCTATTGTTGTTCTGCCAGCTTTCCCTTAAATAATAGAAACACCATTATATAATTGCTATTTCTTTTTTCCTGGGTAATTGGTGACTATCACTTTCATGTTTAAATTAAATCTTAAAGCAAGAGCCACAAAAAACAAAAACCACTAGCAACTAGAAGTTCTGTTTTCATTTTCATTTCCTAAAATGATAAGACTCACTGACACTTCATATTTTAAAATATTAAAAGAGGTGAGTGGTACAGACTGAGCTCATGCTTTCATCTGGGAAAAAATGGATGCAGTCATCAGCATTCTTCAGGATATTTCTGTCCTTTTTACCTTTCTGTACATGATTGATATTTCCTCTAAATGAAATATATTCTTGCTGAAAGACGTGAAAATAATGGCAATAAGATCAAAATTTATCAAAACACACCAAAATTATATCATTCCTTTTCATTCCTTCTTTCTTTTTTTTTTTATAGTTCGATTGCAAATTATTTTTGTGAGAACAGTCATTTTTATCATATACAGGATATACAAAAAATTGCTAATGATTGTTTTCTTTTCTGAAGAAAAGTTTTAACAATCATTTTTTAGTGCCTAGTTCCCTTCAGAAGTACAGATAAAATTTTTCTGTGTGCATAACTACAAGAACTGAGGTGTGGTGTTTATTTAACAGTGATGTTGTCTTAGGTGAAAAACAGGAGTCAAATTTCCAAAGTTAATCAGAACATGTGGAACTGCTTTATTGTAAAAAGATTATAATGCTTTTTGAAAAAAATACTACATCTGACTAGATAGGTTCATAAACACAGAATTTCAAGGGATATAATTCTGAAAGTCATCAACTTTCCCAAGAAGTCAAAGCAGTAAGTCCTTAGTATCTACTTTCACTTACTGAAGTTGCAGTGATGTGAAAAATACAGACTATAAGTTTAAAACTTGCACCGTCAATAGCCTTTACCCGTTCTTGAGGATTAGTGTGACTGTGGGATTAGAGGTTTGCCAGTATATCAGCAAGCAGGAAGAAAGCATATTCTGTCAGTGATCTCTGTGCTTTTCAAACATACCTTTCATCTTGGCAGAAAGAGGAGGGTGGAAATCAAGAGTCTACTTTCTGTCTGTGGGATCTAGGCTGCAACACTGGTTTCAGCCTTTCAAACTCTGCCTTTTACCAACGCACAAATGTTAATAGTGGAAGTCTATCTCAGGATGCTCTCCTTGTGCTGTGTTAAAGGAAAGGAACTGTGGCTCTTTTGGTAGGAAGCAGCTGCACAGGCTTCACCACCTTCGTGCCACATAAAAATTTTCAAAAGAGCTGCAAATTCACTGTTGACTGCCAAAAAGGACTTGAGCACTTTATTTCCTGTGAAGGAAAGAAATTAACTATAACAGCTGTGCACAATTTCCCACTCACCAGTTCATTTGTATTTGACCTTGTCTGAAAGCTACCCCTCTTGTAAACTATGTGACTGAAGGAATTTTTAATATTTTTGTTGAGTTTATTATGTCACTTTGTTAAACTAGAAAGGTCAGATATAGGATAATCAAATAGGAAAAATATATTGTTGTTACCCCTCTCCCAAAAAAAAAGAAAATTAAATTGATTTTTTTCCCTTACATTACTCTTCATGCTCCCATCAGTGACAAGAAATCATGGTAACAGATTCTTTTCAGTAAATTCTGTGCATGAAAAATAATCAGATTTCGAAAACACATTATTATTTTTTGTAACATTTCACAAATTAGGTAAATAATTAATAATTAATTATGTTTTATTCTGTAGCATGAAAAAGTAGGGCTTTACTATCAAACAGAAATTAGTAACATGCTGGTTTCATATCCTGTTTGTCAACGTGTTTTATTCTGTATGTGACAGTATTTTGCTGTATCCCTCCTAAAAGTTCAATCAAATCACTAGACAAGTATCTTACATAAGTAAGAGTATCTCTTGCTGGGGATATGGAAAACTTTAAGCAGTGTCTAGAAAGAATTTATGAATAGCAGATTTCAGGCTTTCTACCATGCTGAGGATACAGAAATGGCAGAAAAAGCATCACAAATATCTAATAAAACACCCTGATAAAATACTATAGAACATAAAAAGAAAAAACAAAAAGAACCTGAAACCAGATTGTTAGCTCCTAAGAATCAATAATTTTGTTCAGAATCAGACACAGTTGGTAAATATGATGCAGCTATTACAGACTGATTAATGATTTAGATTAACTATGTGGGTATATGGGTATATAAAAGCTAAAATATCCTCCAAAAACCCCCAAAAAACCCGCTACCGAGCTAAACCCCACAATAAGAATGTCTTTATTGTGAAAAAGACTTGAATGAAAGAATTCTTTCTCTTCTATATGGCAATCTCACCTGTAAATTTCAGCAATAATTTTCTTCTATGATCCTTGTAATTTTTTAATCATATAAATAGTGAGAGCATATATTATTTTCTCAGGCTGTTTCAGAATCAACTAGTAAATGTTGAAAAGTTTTAAAAAATTTGCTCCTGTAAAATAGAGACACTTTGAAACTTCTTTTTTTACTTGCAGTTTTCCTCTTAGTAAAGATTAATGGAATAAAGACTTCTTGGTCCGATGGACCCATCTCATTAGAACATCTATGCTTTGGTATTTTGCTTTATTCAACACAGGTCAATTATAAGGAAATCAATAATTTGTTTTCAAACAAGTAGCAACTAAAACAAAACTAATAAAATGTTGGCCTAATAGACATTCAGGAGAATGCTTTTAAAATTTCAGGATTTTTTTCCTGAAATGCTCTCTTACAACTTTTTATCAGTTCTTTTCCATTTTGAAAAAATTAGCTATCTTTAATTCAAATGGTTCCTGAATCCTATAGCACAATGTTGAGTAAATGCCCTCATTAGGAAGAAAAAAAAATCTGCCTCAAGTATCAGTGGAAATGCATGTCTGATAGAACTCAATGTTAATCCCCAAGTTAAATTAAGGATTTAGAGCAGTGTGTATCCAAGTCAGGTGAATTAATCAACTGGAATGCTTCTCATTGAAAGAAATCCTGTCTGATATCCTGATAATGGTGTTTTAATTTGTATAAACTATCAGGTATTTGCTAGATAGAAAAGGAAACATCAACCAGAGATTAATATATCCACCGAGAAAAGAAGAGATTTCAGATTGTTTAATATTCTGACTCTGGGTAGAGACTAGAAGAACCATGGGGAAAAAACCCAAAAACAACAGAATCAGTATCTTTTAAAAGTGCCTTTTAGAAAAGAAAAAAAATTCACCAAACGGAGTCTGTTTTGCCCTTGATCAAAATAGTTTTGATAAGACACCAATGCTTTAAAAGTTACACAACAAAAATTATGCAGCATCAAGGCCGTTTCAGTTTCTCATGCTGCTGTCCCTCCCACCAGAGAGCAGCAGACCGGGAGTGCAGAGAGGGTGGGAGGGGAGGCAGTCAGGACAGGTGGCCCCAGCTGACCAAGGGGATACACCACACCATGTGGTCAAAAGTAAAAGCAGGCAGAGAGATACCAATGGCCATCATTGCTCAGGAAGTGACTAGGTATGAGTTTGCTAGTGGTGAGCTACTGTATTAGCATCAGCTTTCTTTTTTTTTTAATTTCTTCTCTTTCATCTTTTTATGTTACTTACTAAATTGTCTTTATCTTCCCCTTTCTCCCATGTGGCAGCAAGTTAAGTGACTGTGTGAGGATTAACTCATCTCTCAATTAATCCGCAGCAGTGTCCCTTCATTTTATTTGCATTGATTTAATCTGTTATTTTACTGAACTTTATCATCACCAAGACTAGACAATCTATTTAAACTTGATCCAAGAAACCCAGACTGTGTATTGAGAGTTTAACTAAAAATTTATTCTTCTTTGCTATTAATTAGTTTCTTAAAGGCTAACTGCTGTCAAAGACCTCATTTTTATCTGAGAATTTCTTCCAGTAAAAAAAAATAAAATTAAAAAAATAATCAAGGTATCATTCTTCAGGTTAAACTTACTTGCATGTCATTATTGATAAATGAGAGCCTACTACACAGACAAAAGTACTCATTGTGCACAATGAAACATGATGTTGAATCATTTTGCCAGTTCTGTATCCAAACACACAGAAATTTCTGGTTATGGAGTAATGGGTTAAAAGGAATTTTTATTAGTTTTCCTCTTTGTTTGTATTAGAACAGCTCTGCCCCCAGAGTTTTGCTTAAATGATATAGACTCTTTAATTCTATTCTCCAGTCCAATTAAAACAATCATTAATGTCTCTAATTTTTTTCTTTGATAAACACAAAATGCATAAAGCACCACCAATTACAAAAAGGCAATTTTAAAAATTCTCACAAAAGATGGATTTTGCCCTGGAAGTCATCTGGAAACAATAAAAATATTTACCAAGAATCAATAACTATAGGAAGAAATGTTAGAAATTATTTGTTCTCTTTATTCATATGAGGACCGAACCTGAAAATAGTAGAATTCAGTTACTTTCACACAATGATATTGATATATGTCAAGAAACTAGTGTTTAAAATTTCAATATTGAACAAATTGGCTTAAAATATTAGGGAATATTTTGAAATAAAATATAGCTGTGACTTCACAATTTAATTAAATATTTGATAACCATCCCACTGTAACTACCAGATATCCCTAAAGCTGAATATAAAGAGCAATCAGAAAACTAGTATGGAAACTAGATTAAATATGAAAGGACAGATCCTAAGTCTATGTAAATTTACCTACTTCTGCTGGTTTTAATGAATCTGTGTTGCATTACACATGCTGAGCATTCAACCCTAAGAATTTATCAGCTCAGGAATTCAAAGGAAATCCTTGGCTCCAACAAATTATTGTAACTAAGTTATAAAAACTCTAGCATTATCTAAACAGAAAAAAAGAAAAAAAATCAAAACAAATAACAACAAACAAAGCCTTCCAAATCATCATCATCATCATTCTCATCATCCTCATCACATCCTCAAGCCAAAACAATCCCCCAAATACTGAAACAGTATAGAGAGTCTGTATGGTGTGAGTGTGAGGACACAAAACCCCTTGGTGTCTCTGCCATTATCACCTTCCTTAGAAGGACACAGAGTGGTACAGTGAGGCATTACTTAGTCATTCTCCTAAGTGTTCATTGACATGACCTGGCTTTTGACATTGCCTTTAATATCTAGTTTGATTTGCACATGATGTCTTTTCTGAGACTGTACATTAACCTGTAGATTTTTCAAAACCTATGTTTGTCTATTCCAGCTAAATAAGAATAAAAAATTGCAAGCAATTTGCATTTTTTTCTGTCTGATAGATTTATAGAAAGTGAAAAAAATATTAAAACTTGAAAATGTGATGAAGCTACAAACAATTTTTCATTTTTAACTACAAATTTTATCAAAAGAAATTTGCTCAATGAATGGCCTACCTTTTTGTGTTACCTGAAGTGAGTTAATGATATAAGTATATAGATATTGTGCTATGTGTTGTGCTACTTCAGTTCAATTAACTTTCATATCTGTTCTTTAATGAAAGTTTAGTCCTCAATTTTTTCTTTTCTTCCAAATGTGAAAAATTTGTTGCTAATACATTGGATTAAGATATCTTTTAAAAGTTTTGATTAAAGAGTTCCAGCAAGAGAAGTTCTATAAAGTATAGCAGTTTTACGCTTTGGAGTCTTTTCAAGCAAAAAAAAAAAAAGAAGATTGCTTTTACTTCTCTGTTTCTGCCTCTAACTCTTCTCTAGATTATTTCTTCATGGTAGAATCATAGATTAATTTGGTTTAGAAGGGACCTTAAAAATCATCTAGTACATGGACAGGGACATTTTCCACTCAACCAGGTTTTTCAGGGCCCCATTCAACTTGGTCATGCCCACTTCCAGGAATGGAGCACCTTCCACCTCTCTGGACACTGTTCTAGTGTCTCACCAGCCTAAAAGATGTTTTCTTTGTGTGCAGTCTCCATCTATCCTCTTTCAGTTTCAAACCACTGTGCCATCCTGCCACTACAGGTCTGGGTAAAAAGCCTCTCTGCTCCATGTTCATTAGGCCTCCTTTACACACCAAAAGGCCCCAGTCAGGTTTCCCCAGAGCCTTCTTCTCCAGGCTGAATTTGTTCAAACCCAGCTCCCTCAGCCTGCCTTCATATGCACCTTTCTATACAGCTCAGGATGTGGTTCAAGAACTACAGCTGTTGTGATACTTTTAAGTGAAACCTTGATTAAAAGTCAGAGGATGTTCAGTTGGAAGCTGGAAGAGACCACAGTGTTCATACATATTAAGTCTCAGTACAAAGCAGAATGTCATTCAGACTTTAATTCCCTGAGCTAATTTATGAGATGATAAATTCCCACCAGGATATCAAATCCATTGACCTGGAGGTGAACAGATATTTCCTACTACCTTTGGCAATGCTTCTGGTGTGTAATATAAAAAAAATAAAAAGAAAATAAAAGAGAAAGAAAAGAAAATGTGTGGGATGAACTACAAAGCCTGTGTTCAAGATTTATGGTAACTGTAAAAAATTTCTTTACAGCTTAGTGAATAGACAGTCCATCTATTGGGATCACAAATATCCTGGAAAGATTAATTTTGAGTATCTCCTAACCTTTCTGTTGCTCTCTTAGCTGATATGTCATTGACTCCTAAAATTGCCTTTTAAAATGGAAATGCTTTCTCCATCATATATTCCTTCTCTTTTTCTTCCGTTTTCCTTCCTCCTGTGTGAAGCTCAACAGGGTTTGAACTCAGCAAGTTGGTAATTAATTAAATAAATTAAAAGCATAACCCCTGAGGTTTGACTTGAGGGAGGAAATTGCTCTGACCGCTCAGTGACACAGAATGTGATTACTGAAAGATTAACAATGGGAAAGACAGCTGAAGAAACCACCTAAATAGAGAGTCACAAGATCCATTTCCACTCTATTAGACCAAGAGCCATCCAGCTGGATCTTAACAGATGGTCTCAGCTTCTTGTAAAATATTGAAGTATGCCTTAATTCTGTCTTAGGATTTCTACTGAAGAAAGAACCTCGATTTATTGTATTTTTACTGCTGACAGCAGTAGTCCATTGAAATGGCACTGAAAGCACAGGGAGACACTGGGTTACTCTGTCTTTCTGGCTGACTGCCCACAGAGGCAAGGAAGTCACTACTATTGTAATGCAGATGACAGAAAGTAAAGCACACACTGCAGCTGAACTAATTGAAAGGAGCTCACTGCAAACCCAAATATAATTTCAACTTTAAAAATATATTTTAGCTTAATAAGGAGCATCACATGTTTCTGAGAGATGAACGCCCAACTGAATTATTAAGCTGTGCAGCTCAGTAGTGCAGCAATTCAAAACAATCACAAGGATTTACCTTCAAGGCACAGGCTGGAAAACCTCTCCTTGTTTGTTCGTTGTTTTTGGTTTTTTTTTTTGGTTTTTTTTCTCATGTTGTTGGAGTTTTCTTTGTTTTTTTGGGGGGTTTCATTTTGTTTTTTTTTGAGGGGGTGTGGTTTGGGAAGAGAAAGTGGGTGGTTAGAAGGACTAAATACAGAAATATGAGTCACCTTTGCATTTGCTCAACTCTAATTCCAATGAGGACTCTGTGATCGGAGGATTTTTCTAAGTAAATAAACTGCAATGATTTAGATATTAAATCCTCTTTAAGATATGGCCTGAGACTCTTAACTGTATGCCAGCTTTATGAAAAATAATCTTACTGACTTCAGTAGACTTATTTCTTACTTGCATCAACTTAACAGTAAACAGAATTGCCTCAAAAATACGCTAAAATAAAATATAAAAAAACCAAAAAACCCACATATTCTTGCTTCTGCCTCCACCTTTGCTTTGCTGACATCACTGCACACACTCAATAATTAAAAGAGACTAAAAGGGCAGCATAAGGAAGATTTTTTGTTTTTACAGTAAGAGTGGTATGGCTCTAGGGACATGTTTCCTAGAGAAGCTGTGGATGGAAACTCCATCTCTGGAGATCCTGAAGACCAGATTGATGGGGCTTTGATCCCAGCAAACTGGTTTAGTGGAAGGTGTCCCTGCTTACAGAAGGGGACTTGGAACTAGGTGACCTCTAAAAGTGCTTTCCAAAACAAACAATTCCATGACCCTTATCCTCTCATGGAAAAATAGAAGAAGAAGAAAAAAAAAAAGTATTATAAATGTGACCTACATGATTTTTTGTATTGTTATAAACCATTTCTTTTATTATTATGAAAAGCTCAATATAAAAGGAAAAATTTCAATCAATACAATATCAAACTCATCTTTGCAAAAAATGGTTATTTCTGAAAGTGAAATAGAGTGTATATTGTCTGAAAATTATATTGAAGAAAAGATTAAATACTATATTAAATTCTGTAACAATGACAGTAAATAAATAAAAAATTTCTTTGATATATGGTTTCAATAAATATTTGCCTCAGTGGCTTTTTGCTTTTTTTTGGGCAAAATTGAATGCTTTACTCATAATTTGCAAATAAATTGTGACCAAAATATTAAAACAATTTGATTTTTACTCCAGTCCATGCTGGGAAGATCTACAGTAACATATTTCAAAAAAGTGCTGAGGTCCTTAAAGCAACCGAGGGAAAAAAAATTTAAATTACCTAAATGTGTTTGAATTGAACCAGATTTGTGCTACAGCCAATCATATACCGATCTTTATGACCCTTTTTAATTTTTCTCTGTAGATCTTGTGTTCAGTTTTTTATTCCAAATCATCCAATCATCCTCTTTGAAGTGTTTCATGATTTTTCTTAGTTTTTTGTTATTATGAACTTCCATTACTTACTTCAAGTATTATGAATAAAATTGTATAAAATTCCATTTCATTTTCTACAGGGAAAAATTCTTGAAGATACCCTATAAATAACTTTTTTTAAGAAGAGTTTGAGATAAAAGATGCAACAGCTAAGCATTTTTTGATGAATTAGAAATAGGATATCAACAGAGTATCTGAAACCAGCTCTTCAGAGTTGAGAGTCATAGGAGAGAAAGAAAAAAAAAGTCAATAGTCCTTGCCCATAAAATCTATAAAAAACAGCGAGGCAGGTTTTTTGGGAAACTGTGAGAAATCTGTGTTACTAAAATTTGCAGGTCGAGCCAAATTCAAAGTTTACACTTCAAAGTGCACTAATTTCTGTTACAGAAACCTTTTTTTAGACAAAATTTTGTTATGTTAAAAAACAAAGAAGCTTCACAATCAATTTAAAAGCTATAAGAATCTATGCAATTTTTCCTTTGAAAAATTAAAATAGGAAAAAAAACCAAACAACTTCCCCAAAATGAATATAAAATGCTCAGCAGATTTCCCAGGAATTTATTCTTCTGCATAGTTGTCGCCTCTTGTATCTTTCAGTTAACAATTATATAATCACAACAAACACGTTCTCAGGGTGGGGAGGACACTGAATATTAAATGCCAGAATTTTTTTCTAGAAAAGCGTTTTTCACATTTTGGCTGCAGATGGCAGCAAATATCCAGTGAACAGTAGTTTTTCCAAGATTCATTACATTATACATTACTACATGACAGGTATGGGCAGATCAAGTTAACTATCATATATTTTATTAAGGAAATTATAAAAGTACTTGGATAATATTAAAAATATGCATCCTAAAGTATTAATTTAGCTAATTTAATGTGTTTTCCTGAGCAAAATGATATGACATCATATATAGGGTGGAGCCCCACACTTGGGGAGCTTCAAGCACTAAAACAAGTGGGATTTTACTTGTGTTATTTGAAGAGAGAATTTGATAATGTAGTACTGAATTTAACAGCTGATTAAATGTCTTGTGTCATATATGCCAGTATTTCTTATATCTTCCATCTATAATATTCCCATATTTAGAAATTCGTCTTGGTCACAAAGACATTCCAAATGCAAATGTAGCAAAAAGCTCCTACAGCTCATTCAAGGAAGAAATGCATTTGTGAATCAGTTGAGACATTTCTGCTCTTACAAATATTTTTCTTCAATGGAGTTTGCATGTTAGTATAATTTCCGAAGAACAGGTCAATAACTGTATAATTTTTTTCATTCTTTAAGCCTTTAGACATAAACTGTTGACCACATCTAAGTAGATGGCTAAGTAGACACAGCTACACCTAGACCTCTCTGAGAAATTCAGAAAGCAAGAGGTTCTCACTGGACCTCATGATTCAACAGCAGGAACCAAGACCTGATGGCACTATAATCCATTGTAATAGATGACAGATTGTTTATCTTTTGATTTCATGCATTACTTTCAAAGCTATTTATTCCTTCTTATTTGTTGATACAAAAAGTTGTTTCAAATCAATTTTGTTAATAGCTTTATCTGGATTTTTTTTATTGATGCACTTGCTCCAGAGTTTTTGATTTCCTATTAAGAATATGAAATATTCAGCTTAAAACACAGAAAAACATTAATACAGATGATATTATATTAATCTGCATAATATTCTCTGCTTTCCTTGTCCTATGATTACTGTCTCTAGTGACCCTGAGTTGATATTGCTAGCTCCTTTGCAGTAGCAAGCAATCAAAAGTTCACACAATTCTCATGAGTCACTGATTCTGATTTCAGTTCTAGTTTTCTTTTAAAAAACTTTTTATTTCTGGTGTGATACTGTACATCTAATTAATTACTAGTGATGTTTCCCAATGTTTTTTTTTTCCTAATGTTTATTTATAATAAATTCAGAGGGGTAAAAAAGGCTGGCATATATTACTGTCTTATAATGAGCAGAATGAAACTGAATACAGACAATTTGAACATCACTGCCTGAACAGCTGTGCATACTAATACTGCAATTCTAAGCAAACAAATAATTCCCTTGGGTAGCTGCCAGCAAATCCTGGCAATGTTTAGACTTCTTATATCTTTCCCCATTGAGTTAGAGCTTCCCTAATTCTTGAGACAATTCCACCTCTGACCATGCATGAGTTTGGCCAAGTCTGAGCATGTTAACACCTCCCTCATCTAATTCCAATTTGAATCCAGCAGTGAGTATTCCTTGCTTTGTTGCCCTAATCTGATTTACATTGCAGTAAGGGAGGCTTGTAAGATTGCTGTCTGGAATATTTACATTTGTCAATAAAACTTCCTTATGTAACAAGTTTTTTCAATGATTTTTATGAGGCTCTTGGAGAGGAGTGTGTGTGTGTGTGTGTGTGTGTGTGTGTGAGGTGAAAACAAACTTCCAAGGGATCCATTAGAAACTAACCTCTGCCTAACCACACTGTTGTTTGTAAGGAGATTCCTGTCTACAAATAAGTTGATGAGGATGATAAATTACCTGATAGGAATGATCCAAGGAAGGAGTGTTTGCCACTCAGAAGAGAAGATTAGCTTGCTGAGGCTGAAGATAGCTTTTGTGCTATCTGTGCCTAAACTGAAAGACACTATATATTTTATTAATATGACCATTTGGTAGTTAGGACTCTTAGGAAGACCATAGATTACAGTATTCCAGGTGTCAAATTTAAAAATAATACAGCAACTTTAATAATACATACACACATAAAGAAATACAGTGGAAAAAAGAACCTGCACAAAACTTTCAAATTTTTGTTATTTCCATACGTACGAGCCTTCAGACAATTAAAAGTTGGCTCTTACACATATTCAGTGTTTTAATATATATCAAATAAGAAGAATATTTTAAAGAAAATATTACCATCCCTTCTAGCGACATTAACATCCAGGGTTTTAAATCTAACAGAAATAGGAGGCAAGAGAAGCTTTTCATATGATGATTGATTGTTATTTTCTTCAATAAAATTACAGAAATTGTTAAAGAAAATGCTTTTATTCATATGCCTAGGAGGCTTCTTGAGATTTCTTTTTTTTCCACTTGGAGAATTTTCTTTTCAATTTGACTAGGTCTGCAGCTGTGCTGCTTTGCAATTGCTGCACATGTATCCAAAGGTTTGACTACTAGAAAATGAAACAAAATTAATGTCAGAGGAGCTCCCCGTTAACTCTAAATGTTCTGCGGAGCCAATATGTTGCTGTTGTTGTGAATGATGGATTCAAACATAATGATTCTGGAACACGAGGAATAAAAATTGATATTCAGTCTTCCCATATGAATACAATCACTTTTTTGTCATGTTTGTGTGCTTAAATTCCCTTTGTACATACTAGCCTTTATAGGATTGACTCACACCATATGAGTCCTTGTTTCATATTGAGTTTCCCTGAGGATTTAATTAGATAACATTTTATGTTACAGAACGGTGTGGCACTAAGTAAACAAAATATCCTGAACTCCCTAAAATATAATGATGGATAATAAATATTAAAACTTACAGAGATATGAAGAGTTTTCATATGGCATAATGAAAATTTTCAGGAATTCGTAAACCTTATGCAACAGAAAAATAAGAAACTAGCCTGCTTTGTGGCGAGAGCAGCAATACCATGAAGTTCCAGAGATTGTTTGTTCATTACCTAATACAGAAGAGTATAATCCAACACCTGACAAAAAGTTAGAAGTGTCAGTGCTTGATGGTTCACTTTGCTTATGTTAAAAATAAAATCGCACAGCTTTTTCACCATAAAACTCCACCAATCCTCTCATGGTCTCCTGAATAATGGGTTTCATTTGTTTGTTTTCCACTGAAAAACAACTTACTTACACTATCTTATTGTAAAAACCCAATGTAGTTCCAGTAATTTATAGAACAAAAGAAAGCAACAAGGGCAAGTAATGGTGTACATTTCTTACCTTTCTATCACTGATTGTATTCAACAATCAAATTTCTAGTAATTCATGCACTCTGATAATGACCACAAACCTCTTGGATTCTGTTCAAATCTCTCCATACTCCTTTGGGTATGTGTTGTGGATATTTCTTTATTAAATTTCATATCTGCTTTCAATACTTCTATATATACACTTACAATCATTTTTATTATGACATCAATTGATTTGGGGATTTAATAAATTGTTGCAGTTTATGATAATATACATTTACTAAGATATATGCTATGTTATATCAGATATGAAGTAAGATTTATACCTGTCCTGAACACCTATTCAAAATTTTTAATTATTGAGATCCTCATTTGAATATTTTATCCAGAAGAAAAACAAGGGTGCAAGAAGTATAGGGAAAAAAATTGAATAAAAATAAACATATTCAATGGAAACATAAAGTTTAACAGTCAGAGGGATGGCAGGTATTTCTACAGTGTTTTGTATAATCCGATTTATATTTTTATTTCTCCTCTTATCTGAGAAATTTAAAACTTTTCATTAATATATAAGAATGATTTGAATATCCTAGAATTTGATTGTTTATTTAAAAAATCAGAATGAATATTCTTAATGACTGGCAAAGTTATATTGATTTCATCTTAAAAATTTTATTTTTAAAAAATGTGGATATCACATAATCAATTTACGCTGATTTGAAAGCAAACATTGCAATATTAGTAAACATTTTACTCCCATAGCAGGTCAGTCAAGTCAATATTACCTGTTATCTGTCCTTCCTTTTCTCCTGAAGTCCACATAGTGGCCTTCTGAGACTGAGGTGCAGTTTGTTAAGTGTTTTCTATTCATAGCATCCAAAATAGTGGAAGGCAGTGTCTCAGTTTATCACGGAAGTATGTTTATATCAGGAAAGAGGATACATTTCATGACCTTGAATGCAACAAGAAGACATATGAAAAAATTACCTCCTAGGAATTTCCAGGGGAGTACTGAATGAGAATAAATGGCATTGCTCTGGGAAAGTTCAAGTATTTGTTTTCAGCTGTTTTCTTAATTTGTTTACTTTTCTAGTGATCTGTTACCACTTGTAAAAGCATTGATATATTCAGATGGTCAAAAACCTTTTAGCAACTGTACAAGCATTTCTGAATTTATGCTATATGCTTCCTAAAATGCATAAAGTAGTAAATTTACACAGGCGGTAGCTTTATTTTGGAAAATAGTAAGGATGGAATTCCTCCTCTTTAGTCCTTCAGAAGATGATTCATAATACTAGAAAGAGATTTGTACTCAGTCAGCTGTTCTCATGCCAGAAGCTTTAAAATACCAGCAATTCCCCATAGCAAAGTTCTGAGGGAGCAGCAGAAATTTTTTAACCAGATTCTATCACACACTGTCCAAATTAATGCAATTCCATTTTTGAGGCTTCTTGTGATTTTTCCATCTAAACACAACTACTCACAACTAGACTATGTAATTATGAGTAGATGGCAAATAAACTGTAGTTTAGGTGTACAAAGAAGATGCAATTTGGTTGCTTTTTTTTTTTTTTTTCCCTCAGTAAGATGCTCTTTAAAATTCTATACAGAAGACTATTGCAATATGGTCTGACTAGGGATGACATATCTGCTCTGAGTTTCTAATTCATTCGCAGGAAAAAGTGTGTACATTTTTTAAATCTCTGCTTTAATCCAGAGTCATCATGAAACACTGAATCTAGAACTTCAATTTAGGCCTTTATATTTGCACCAGAAGGAAAAAGCAAAGTTAATCTCATGTTTTGTCCATAGAATGAAGGAAAAAAAAAGAAATATTGTATATGCAACTGAGATTTTCCTAAAGGAAAATTTTCCCCCAAAAATTTCAAAATTGAATTTATCAAAACCTCCATTAAAATTACTTTTTAAGATACTAGCCATTATAAATGATTAGTCAGAATCAAAGTTTTGCAATCAGAAGTGCACTCCTGTAATGAAAAATTATTTTTCATTAAAGAAAATATTATTTCATATTCTTCTGGTTGATTACTTTTTAATCACTGTATCAGAACATTTCAAGGTTAATTTAATAAAGAGAAAGAGCCTGAAACTAAAGGGGAAGAAGAAAGAATCTCTCTAATCAAATATTAGTCACATTGACCAATATAGCAGGTGTGGGCCACAGAAAGCTTTCATTTCCTATAACTACACAGCCTCAATTGCACAAACATGGCTGCTTGTGCCCACGCAGAATCCATGACATGTACACTGCTAAATTAAAAAATTGGGGCAGGGGGGGAACAAGGTCAAGCAATGTTCTCTCATGTCCTACGTTTAGTTAGAGGGACATAAGCAGTAAATCAGTTTGTCCCATGCACCTTGAACCTATACTGACCACAAGACCATGCTTTGCAGAATACATTGATCTGCACAAAACTAATGAAAGTTATTTCAGCAGACAAATTCTTAATGATATCCAAAAGTCCTTCAAAATATTTGGACCAAATATTATTTAAAGTAGTGCTAACACTCCTTTTTTGAATAAAAAGTGCATGTGCTGGTCTAGTGGTTATTTATTTCCTCTGAACCAGATAAGCTCATCTTTTCACTTCCATCTTCGAAATGTTCCTTCTAGCCTAATTTAACTTACATTAACTAGTGTTTACTCTTAAAAAATAGAAAGACAACTCAAAAACATTGGTGAGATGGTATAAATAATATATGCATGGTTTTGAAAATGCTGCAGTTGAAAAGCACGTCAGAGTTAATTGAATACAAACACAAGAAATTAAGATGCTGTCAGAAAACAAACAAACAAACCCTTCATGTTGAAAAGGAGAGTAGAAGCACAAGGGGATTAAACAGAGACTGAATCTATTTGAAATGGAAGAAAGAAGTCCATAAAGAATGCAAAGAAATATTATTCAAAGTTGTTGAAAATAGAAGTGTCATTCCTTGTGTGAAGCTTATCAGTTCGACTGGACAGAATAAATAAATATTAATAAATAATACATAACTAATATTCATATGCCCTATTCTGTAATAATAGTGAGAGAGTTTTTTTCCTAAAACTTCAATATTATATTCTTTTCTAAGAAATATGTGCAGTCAATATAAGGTCCTGTTTATGTATTTCGTGTCCTCTGATATATATATATTGAACATTTCAACATATAAGCTTACCTCATGAGTAGGTTAAATAATTGAAACAAAACCTTTATAAGGTCACACTTAGAGGTCTTTCCTGTGATAGGGCCACACTTCTGAAAGGCACTTAAATAAGTATTAATGTAGATTCCTGTGTTTATTGTAAGGTAAGATTTATTGAGTTTTCAGCAGAGGGATGGAATTTTTTGTGTTAGTGTGATTTGTTAAAGAATGGAAATATATGATTTATTGACGTTACTTTACCCTTTGACAAGTTCAACATCTTGATTCTCTTCACCAAATGAATAAGTGTTTTTTTTACTGTGATAATCATGGACACTCAGCTGAAACTAATTACAATTTTAAAAAAGCATAAAGTGTTTAAGCCATGCATTTTTTATGCATGCTTTCTGGTTAATGAAGAAGTAATGTTCATGAGGCAAATTTTATTTTTTAAGACACAAATTTGCTTCAGACTGTAAGGAGCATGGAATATATACCAGGTACCAAAGTACAAATTTCAAGTTCTGCATATCAGAGGTCTATCTCAGAATATGGTGCACAGGAGCACAGGCAGGAGGAGGTGATAAAAGATGGAGCACAGGAGACATCACAAGTGTGAGCAATTCATTCATAAATCAGTGCTGACCAGGACCTAGTCAAAATTGGTTTCAGGAATTCAAAAGTAAACAAAGTGTCTTACATAGGAAAAAGGCACTAGAACTTGTTAATTTGGATAAACAAGGAGTTGCAGACCAAGGAAGATAAGGAAGGAAGATAAGCCAAGGTGAAGAAGGATATTAAAGAGAATAAACCCAAGTGAATCCTAGACTGAGAAAGAAGAAACTGTTGACATAATCTGCGCATCTCCCTGTGTGAAGAACTGCAGGTGTTCAATGTTATCCTCTCCCCTTCTTCCCTACATACATGAAAATGAAGCCAACAGCCTTAAGGTCCAGAGGAGCAAAAGACAGTGAGCAGAGCAGCAGGGACAGGGTTAGGAGCCAAGTATGGATAAACCAATTTTAACTGTTCAGGTTTTTTCATTGAACAATTATCTCTGGACTAACAAGAGTTGGTATTTCTATTCATGAACTGAAAAAAAATATTTGGCAGTGAGCATATTTTTAATTTGGTTAAAAAAAAAAAAAAAGTGGTGGTGGTTAATCTCCGGTATCTTTAATTACTTTGCTCTACAAAACACCTGTTTTAAAGAATTGCAGTAACAAACCATAATCACTTAAAATTCTTAAGTATTCTTGTCAACACAAAGAAAAAAGGAAAAGATTGATTTGCCTGTCATTTCTTTTTTGGTTTTATGATAAAAAATTGCATTTTTCATAGAGTTAAGTAATATTATTGACAGTAATCCAACTAAAAATATATACATAATATTTAATTTTATTAAATGTAGTTAATTTAATACATTTATGCATTAGAAGCCTCCAAACACCTTAGTAATAAATAATCACTGCATGAGGTTGAAAGTACACTGATTTTAAGAAGCACAAGTATTTATACTCTTTTAACTTACTTTTTGTTTAGCAATGGAAATACTTGGCAATAGAGCAAATTCCTCTTATCTAATAAAATGCTTTTTGTTATCCAGATGGTATGAACTTACTATCAGGAGCAGAAATCTTGGGACTTTTTCATACTCTGAAAGTCACATTTCTATTTTTTTACTTGATATCTTGTGTTAGTGCGTGAACTCCCTCTTTGTCATTTTCCTTTCCCTTTTTGAGGGGTTGTATACTGCAGACCTACAAAAAAGTCTATGCAAATGCCCTCTGAGATTATTTCTGCCTAGATGATCTCTCAGTACTTACTTAAGACCTTTCTGGAAAACAGCAGCACTTGAGAGCTTCTGTGTCAACTTGGTGGAGTAAATATAAAGGATGGAGATGAGAAACACTGTGTTCATTAACCTGCTCAGTCCTGACACTCAGACTCTTTCCCTTTACTATTGTTATTATTATTCTTGTTACTATTATTATCAGTGGCATTGCCATTTATAGTCCTGCATTTTCACTCTAAGGTATCAGCAGTGTTGCAAACTTTAAAACAGATCCAGCAAAACTTAAATATTCTTACTGTTTTGGACAAATTGGAGTGGGGTTTATCTTGATTTCTGGTCTTATCTCTTTGGCTTCTTTAGGTGGCTTTTTTGTCTTTCAAGTGTAGGCCACTCAAATGTTAAAAAGGGGTTTATAAAAACAATAGTTAAAAAAGAAACACAAGCACTTTATTTGTTTGCACATAAAACTACACCATTTTGAAATTCCTTCATTGTCCGGTGTTTACAAAAGCAGACAGAAAAGTTTAATTCCATTATTATAATATGAGTATGAGTGTGGTGTGGGAGCACAACCATTTCTAAAATACAGTTTATGGCAATACATATGAGATTTTTGCTAAGAAGGAAATCTTAGTAAGTGTCTCCTAACTGATAGTAGGACAATCCTGACAGAAAATCTACAACATACTGTAATTTGCTCTTAAGTCTAATTTTACCCCCATTTACCTTCCCTCAAACTTAAACATTTTTCAGGCCTACTTGTCAGGTTTTTATCTTCAAATGTCTTTGCTATTGGATAAATCATTATTAGAAATAATATTAATTAATTTAATCCTCATATCTTGCTCTACTGTTTCTAAACCATGGATACAGGATACCATGGATACAGAAAATTTGGAAAAGGAAGGGATTTACTGTCTCTAGAAAAAAAATGTTGTGCACAATTATAATCTACATAAACAAGAAGAATTCTTGGACTAGACAGCCTTTTTGGATGAAGGTGACTTTTTCAACTGCATGTGTTTCTGTCTTCAGAAACAATTTAGAGCCTTTATAACCACCCAGTGGGGTTTTGAGGACTAAATCTTATGTGACTCTTTTATTTATGTGCAGGTCATCCACTTCCTAAAGCCCAAGAATGTCATATATGTTGCCTTATCACAGTTCACAAAAACCCCCAAAGAATGTAGCTTATCTCAGGCACTAAAGTAGCTTAAAAATTAATATGCAGACAAAATTCCTGTCTTCAGTCATGAGGCCTGAGTAGCATATTTGAACAAGTCATTATGCTGTGGTGTTCCTATAGCTACTCACTGTCTCAGGTAGTCTTTGCAACCTGCACAGAAATAACTGCTTTGGGAAATAGCATTGATAGTGGTGATGGAAGGGGTTTTTTTTGTTTGTTTTGTTTGGATTTTTTGTTTGTTTTTGTATTTTTAGTCTTTAAACATCTTAGAACTGACTGATTTTTTGTTTTATGGGGAACTATTGTAATGTGAATAAAAAAGTTAAATAAGGGAGGACAAGGCACGATAAGAATGTTTTCCCTTTGAAATTCCTCCAATGTTGTAGCTCTCACCTAAATAATGTCTTTTAAAATACCTTCAGAAGCTCACTCTAACAATTTTAGTTTCTGAGAATACCAAGATTAGCTCAGTTGTTTAGAGCAAGGTGCTAATAATTCCAAGGTTGTGCGTTCAATCAAAAGGTCATTCATTTAAGAGTTGCACTCAATGATCCTTGTGGGTCCTTTCCAACTCAGAATATTCTGTGATTCTGTAAATATCAAGATGCTTGGCTTTTCCTTATTTATGATGTGACGCTCCCATCTTCACTTAGCTGTTCAATTTACAGTCAATATTGTTTGCAACAATATTTGTGTAGAACCTGAATCTCTAATTGTTTGCAGAACATGTCTGTTAGATCAAGCTGTGTAGAACAATTAGACATAGAGATGCATCTATGAGATGCATCACTTTTCTAGATCATTTTCAGGGGTATTTGGATGACAGGTGCAAAGATGCTGTCAAAATTGATGTGCTTCTTGGAAAGACCTCTATTCATAAAAGTAGTCAGGATATGCAGCTCTAAAGAAGTAAATGGAAAATACAGAATATTCAATGGCAATTAATAATAAGGTCTCAGGAACATCATTATCATAATTTTTTTTTTTAAGAGTACATCTGGCCTACTGTAAAATCTTTCAATGAAGGAGACTCATGTACAAATGTTTGTATTTATTCACCAGGCCTCTAAAAGGCATTTTAAAATGTTAAATTTGTCAGATATTTGAGTGTAAACTACAGACATGATGTAGATTCTCTTGCACCCCAATGGAGTAAGCAAAGTGCTGTGAATTTCAGGATCCAGACAACTGGGGGTACATCCAGTGTGTGATTAAGTGTTAGAGATTCTGGATTCCAAGTGCATATTACCACAAGTCTCTTTTAGGACACATCCAAGAGAAGCTCTATTAATTACAATCACAGTGAGAGAATATTTTTACAGAAATGTATTTGCAGAAACCCAATCTATATACTGTTTCAGAAAAAAGGAAAAGAAATTAAGAAAATAAATTATTTCAATGTTAGTAAAGTGAGGAACTTAAAAAATGCTCCTTCACTCAAAAAGCACTGAGGCATGGGGACCAGCCATATCCAGAAATTAGATTTTGCACCTCTTTCTCATTAATTTTCATTGATATTCAGAATACTTAGTGGCAGCACCAACTGTATTTCACACTTTCAGAAACAAAGCTAATATTATTTGAGTTGATTGCCATCTTACAGAAGCCTGTATAGGTAGAATCCAGTCCAAAAAAGTGAGATAAAAAACCAAAAAAAACAAAAAAGCAGAAAAAACAACTGTTTGAATTCCCTGTAATTTCAACCAGAAAAGCAGTTCCAGTTCCACAGCTCCTTGTGTGCAGTATTTTTGATTGCTATTGACAAGCTTAACCCATTTTCCATCATCTTTACGTCTCTTGTTATCTTTCCCTCTAACCTTTTCCCCCAGCTGCCTTGGACACTGGGCTTAATATTCATGTTGCAGAAACAGTAATTACAAATCCTGCAGTATAATGCCAACATGTTACCATAGAATCACGGGATACTTTGAGTTGGAAGGGACCTCATTGATCATCAAGTTCCAGTCACCCCATTCTGGGCAGGAACACCTTCAAGTAGACTGTGTTCCTAAAAGTGTTATCCACCCTGGCCTTGAACACTCTGAAGAATGGGGCATTCACAGGTTCCATGGACTACCTATTCCAGTGTCTCCTCACCCACTAAAGCATTTATTCCTGATATAAAATCTACTCTCAGTTTAAAGCCATTACCCCTCGTCCTATCACGACATGCCCTTATAAAACGTCCCTCTCGACCTTTCTTGTAGAGCCCTTTTACATGTGGTGAGTTCTCCCTCAAGCATTCTCTTCTCCAGGATGAGCAGCCTCAGTTCTCTCAGACTGTCTTCATAGGAGAGGTGCTCCAGCCCCTTGATCAACTTAATGGCTCTTCTCTGGACTCAGTCCAGCAGTTCCTCTTCCTTCCTATGTTAGGGCCTCCAGAGCTGCAATCCGTGTACGGTCCCACCAGAGCAGAGCAGAGGGGCAGAATCCCCTCCCTGTCCCTGCTGCTCACACTGCTTTGGATGCAGCCAGAACACATTTGGCTCTCTGGGCTGTGAATGCCCATGGCTGGGTCAGGTCCAGCCTCTCATCCACCAACAGCCTCAAGTCCTTTTCCTCACAGTTATTCTCAACTCCTTCACCCTCTATCCTGTATTTGTGCTTGGGATTGTCTTGATTCATGTGCAGGACTCTGTTTGGTCTTGTTAAATTATAGAAAATTACCTGTGCCTTTAGAGTGAAAATCTCTGTATTTTTCAGAGTACAATTTAGGGACAGCAAGCAAGGTTACAATTCTTGTGCACTGATAACAGCAGGACTTTCTCCAATGGGAGCTAGGAACAATACACTTATGTAATGTACTGTGAGGAAGGGAATTAACTAGATGTCCTCTAAAGTAATTTCCAAATCTTTTTTCCATTATTTATTGCCTTTCCTTACCTCACTGCCCCCAGGAAAGAGCTTGCCTTTCCCTAGGGCACATTAATTAAATGCATCAGACTCCCACAGCACAAACAGGTCAGCTGCATCACATGGAACATAACCACATTCACCGAGCCACCACTTCAGAGAAACTGTCTGAGTTGCAGAGTATTCAAAAGCTTAAAAACCTGACTGCAAGTGGCAAGGCATGTGAAGCATTCGAAATTATTGTTTGAAGGAAGCTTTTTTTGGTTAGAGTTATTAATTTGCCTTTTTATTGAATGTGCTCCTTCCCTAAAACTGCCAGTTATTTTCTGCTGGGGATTATAATGTCCACTTGGTGGTAATTATGAATGCTAGCCTTAGGAAGGCACAAAGACTAAAATGTGTAAATATGCATAAAAATTCCCTCCATACACCCTGGTCAACAATATTCCATGCACTAGCAAGCTTTACCTAAGGGAGATATGCTGTATGGATTTTTGCTTTTTTAATCCAATTTATTGCCCCCCTTCCTCCAATAAAATCTATTTTTGGCAAATACAGAAACTGGTAAACAAAATCCATGGATTACAGTAGTGAGTGAAAATTATATATATATGATTTAATGTAATTGAAGTTCAGGCTCCCCACTCTCAGAAAGCCCCTTAACTCACATTCTTAATAACCCAAATATATGTACTCCTGCCCACACAAATTACTCTTCTACACAATGTGAAAGACACAGAAAAACAAAACAGAGCATTAACACATCCACTATCATTTTCTCTCCCACACTTGGGAATTCTCAGTGAGAGAAAATCCCAGACCTACATTCTTTTTTCAGCACTCAATGCCCTGAGCCCTCAAACTGTGCCATAAGAGAAAGCTTCTTCAGCTCTTATCCCTTTCAAGCTGTACCAATCTCTGTTGCAGTTATAATGATTCAGGACAATTGAAAGGTACATGTTGCCAGATCTTGTATTTTAAAAAAATTAAGGTAAAGAAACAAAAATTTAGGAAAATACACACAAAATGAAAATTGCTGTATACTCTTATAAGTGAAACATCCTAGAAAGCTATAAAATAAGTTTTCTATGAGCTTGAAAAATTTTAGCGCATTGTATCATGCGTATAGATACGAAAGCAAAGCTCTTCCATGTATATTCAAGTATTATTTTCACTAATCTACCTTCTCAGAGGGACATTTTCTCATTCAGTATTCAAACTACCAGAATTCTGCAATTTCCCTGCATTATAGAAAGTTATATCAGAGTTAAAATATTTCTTCTTTTTCTATCTGACCTCTGGATCTGGAAAGGTAAGAGCTAATGGCAAGCACTATTATACTATAATTTGTTTTCTTAACAGTGATCTGCAGCCTACTTGAAAAAAAAAATCTATATTTGGTGAAATGCTACTAAAATTATAGTGTGACTTTAGTTTGAAGTGAGTATGCTCATTTAAGTAAGCTTTTTCTTGTTGCAAATTAGCATAAATCTACCACTTTCTACCACTGTCACAGAATATTTTCCTCAGGTAGATGCAGTATTTGCCCCTTGCTTTCCATATAGCACTAAAAAGAGTAGAGGTGAAAAATACAATAAGTATTTTTTTCTTTTACCCATCTTATTCTCTTTGTCAATTGCTTTCCCAACATATTTGTGCTGTTAAAACAAGTTCTGACACATTCCTGATCATAATATTATTCATTAAATAAAATCTCAGTTTTAAGATCATGCCTTACTCATCCTCAGAGCCCAGAAAACATGACATTATTATTCAGCCTGATGTCTAATATTAATTGGAGAACAGCCTTTTATATGGTTGGATGTGAAATCTATCTAAAATATCACTTACTACTGTAAAATATGAAGATAGAATAGAGAAGGAAAAATCCTATTTTTTTACAGAGGTGTTTATTAAGGATTTCTGTATAAAAATGAAAGCAGCATATTCTTTAGCAGTCTCAAAATTATAGCGTTCTAAATATGGCTATTCACCTTCTTGAATCATCAGGGAAAAGCAGTGAAGGAATTTTCTATGATAATTAAAATAAATTCATTCTAAAATGCAAATAAGCTGCCACATTACATCAGCTTGAGCAGCTAAATGCACCTGTGGCAGACAGCAACCCATTGAACTTTAAAAATCGAGATTTAGACAAGTAAATCAGTGTTTTTCATTAATGTTTCTCTAGGTGGAGCTCTAGGTCAAACATCTTTTCAGTTACCTTGAATACTTCATCAGGGTAACTTTGGAATTTGTTTTGATGTCCTCAGCTCACTACATCTGTTTCTATAAAGTGAGGTGGAGAAACTGCATTGATTTTATTTTTTGTCACTTTATATTCACTGTTTATGTAAAAACCACAATTGTCATGAATGATGAGACGATTAAACACAAAATGAGAGAAGATGTCAAACTAACAGGACTGCTGCTGCAGTTTAATGGCATGTGCAGACATATCAGATTTGTCATGGTTCACATTTTAGTGAACTGGGCCACAGTACTTCTGAACTCATGTCTTATTAAATAATAATTCACAAAGTCCATAAAAAATCAATTCTTCAAGACATTTTCAAGTTATTGATCTGCCTTAATTGTGCCTAACTGATAAGTTGATAGACTGTAAAAAAATACAGATGGCAAATGTCAAATTTAGTTTTTTTAGTAACCATATATGTGTAAACCATGGCATGCAGTGTTTTTTTCAGGAAAGATTGTTAAAAGCAACATCTTTTAATTTAAATTTCAAAAATAATAGTCATAAATCAACAAATCAATTGTTTGTTTGTTAATTGGTTTCCTTTTTATCTGTCTGCCAGCCTAAAAACAAATAAGAAACTTTGATAGAAACTTTCTCTTAGAGTTTAGAGAGCTTCTTGAGTTTAAGGTGCTACTGCGTTCTGGGGGTTCAATTTTTTTTTCATGGAGAACTCCTACATCCTAAAAATCAAAAAAATAAATTTAAAAAACCCTTTTTATTATTCTGTATATTTTTTATTCCATAGTTAACACAGCTACAAACTTGTTTTCCCTTCAGAATGACATAAAACATTATATTCTTGAAAGGTTTCAGTAACAACAATGCAAGGGAAAATAATATTATCAAAGATATCAGCTTCCATTGGAAAAAAAAACAAACGAAACCCACTCTACAGGATAGAAGGATGGGAGAAAAAGTGAAGTGCATTATTGTACTATACACGGTGCATAAAAATCAGCAAGTTCACACTACTATTAGCTCACATTTCTCCTATAAATGTTGTTGTTTCATTGATTCTTGAAATCTGGCTTCTTAAAACAATCTACTTCTCTAACTTTTGGGTCAGGCTATTAGGTAACAACACTTGATAGAACTGTTGTTTTTTCTTCCTTTTTTGTCTCTGTGAGATGAGGGCAATGAGAAAAAATGAAAATCACTTTGCTTTATGAAATAATTATTTTTCCACAATGTAAAATTGAGTCATTGCAGAGTCCTTAGTCTAATTGTTATACATTGTGCCTCTGCCACATGAAGCCCTAGAAAAAATAAGTAAATTATTACTGTATTCCTGGAACATTTATGAACACAGAAGATGATATGTGATTGATGACTGAATAAACCACAAACGCTGAAGTTTGTAAGTATTTTATACACTTAAATTTTTTTTTAATCACGTGAAGCAAACAGTCATAACAAAGCAGGGGAGACAGGGCTCTTTAGTTTGTTCAGTTTTGCTTTAAGTCAGTCAAGAATAGGGTACCACAATACTTTCACCCTCACAGCTGAGTACTCCAGAGCTCAGAATGCACCCTCAGGCCCCCTCAGTGCTTGGACAAACTGACTCAATCAGGCGTTATGGAGAAACTTCCAGCCCAGCATGGACAACCATAACAGATGACTCTAAATCCCAAAAGAATTACACAGGGAGGCAAAATGGCCCAAATTGTAAACCTTACTTTAAAAAAAGTTCAAATACACACCTCTTGTATGTTCTGTTCTGGATGGGGGGGTTATTCCTCCATATCTCATGCTGACTACTTCCCAAGACTAAATCAACAAGAGCAAATTGAAATCAATAAGAAAACTAAACCTATCCACAGCAAATGCAGAAGGCATACCGGGGTCAGAATGAAAAAGGGGGCACTTATTCTCAGGTGAATATCTTAGTCATGTCACTGTGAAGCCATACTTTTTCTCTACTTTTCTGGATCTTGTCTTCTTCCATGCAGTATATTGCAGCTTTACCAAAATCAGTGGAAAGTAACCCTCTCAAGCATGAGTGCTATGAGTTGACAGCCCAGTGCTAAGCTAAAAGATGAGAATTTGAACTTGTACTTTGAGGCAGGAAAGAACATTAATCTTTTTTTCACCTTTTTTTTTTTTTTTTTTTTTTTTGAGATCTAGGTTGGAAAGAATATACAAAGAGAGAGTTTTTAAAAAATGTATTGAAATCTCTGGTTTAAACTTTCCTTTTTAATTATGCCCTGCATGTGATGAGAGAACTGATAGCACACAGAAAGTTTTCAATTCCTGCTCTTAATCAAAGCAAGAAAGAGTTAAACTGTTTTGGAGGTGAAATCAAGTGCTGTTTTAGATTGTAAACCTAAAAAGGCCCTGAATAACTAAGTCATCACAGGAAGTAGGGATAGGTGAAGCACATGAAAGAATAGCTTGAAAAAAATACATCTGCAATAGATGGAAACTTCTAAAGCAAGACCAGCTGTGATTTTCTTTTTACATAATCTCCTCTAAACTGATGAGTACTCAGCACACAATTCTTTGTCCTGCAAGAGAATCTCTCTAACAAGATCACAATGCTGTGGTTGGGATTCAATTTGTCTTTTCAGGTACAAAATCACATGAATTGAGCACATACTAAAGTTCAAGCCAGCTGGGGCACCACCTACAAAATTTAGTAACTGTTAGTCATGTGAAAACAGACACTTCAAAGAAACAATGACTGTAAAAACAAGTATGCACACACCCTAAACCATCAGTCAGCAATAGGTCTACACTATTCACAGATGAAGTTTTATTGTCCTGACTTTAAGGGCGTGAAGAGTAAAGCTGCATGTTTGAAATCTAGCTTTGCATCTGATCAGAAATAATTTCTGCATTTCACTTTTTACCGCCATTATAGAAGTTTGCATGGCCAGTGATTTGCAGGTGTTCAATAGCACTGTAATTCTCAAGCAGAGGAAGGCAAGGATGAATATCACTCATATGCGATTTAATGTGAAAATCTCTCTAATGTGCCCTCACTAACCACTGATAAAACAGACAGATTGAATGGTACCAGGATTAATGAAGAGCTGTGCAATATAGGCAGGCTTTTCCAACTCGTGTTCTGAAGATTTGAACTTTCATGTAATATACATTCTACATATATTTGGTATGCAGGAATAAACATATGATCAGAACTCCTTAAAGGGACAATTGATCCATTTCCTAAGTAAATAATTAGAAGTCTTGCTTGAGACAGCCCCCAAGGCCTTTGCTACTAAGCATAGATTAGCATTCTGGTAGCATTTGTCTGATTCAAAGGACAGTGACAGCAATTAATTGGATAAAAGAGAGAATTGCTATCTGCTCATGACTGAGATAATGATTTTTGGATAGACTATGAAGTGGACAACTTCAAAATTAATCAAAAATTAAATTAAATGAAAAATTAAATTAAACAAAAATTTTGTTTCAACATTAAGGACATGAAAGTTTTCCAGTCTTTAAACAGAATGGCAAATGTTATACTAGGAGAATATGAGGGCATCTGTTTCAACCCTATAATTCTGTAATACTTTCAATTACATATGAAAGGTTGCAGACTGAGTATCTCAGAAGGCAATATAATTATGCATATTTTCTTATATACCGGTACATCTTAAAGTCTCCTGTTGATTCAGATACTTTTCAAAACTTCATGTTAGGTTTCCAACACATACTACCACTAAGAAATTACAGTTTAAAGATTTTTTATAATTTCTCAGGCTCCAAATTAAATAACTGAGTGCATAAGTAAATATGCATTCACATTAAGATGAGACAGACTTGATAATACTGTGTAGGCAGTCGATAGTTTTCCTCCTCTACCCCCTCTCCTCTAAAGTATCTATAGTTAACTAACATATCATTCCTTTGGATTGTCTGACATTATAGATTGGAACCAAATGAAATCAAGCAATCAAGAAGAGAGTCCACAAATGCCAAAACCAAAACATAAAGCAGTAATTCATTTAGCTTTCTATGATTCATAGCAGTTAAAGATATTTGTCCTTCCTAGAGGACAGTCAAAAATCAATATGAGCCTTGACAACTTACTTTTTTTTTTTTTTTTTGTTTCCCTGCTAAAATAGTGTACTATTTTTAATCACAGGGTAGTTGAGGTCCAAAGGGACCTTGGAGGCTGTCTGGTTCAATCCTCCTGTTCACAGCAAGGTCACCTAGAGCAGGTTTCTCCTGGGCCATGTCCAGTTGGGATTTGGATAATTCTAATAATGGATAGTCCATAACCTGTCTGTGAAATCTATACCAATTTTCAATCATTCTCACAGTAAAGAAAGGCTTTTTACATTTAGGTGGAATTTATTTTATACTTGTGACTCTTGTCCCTCACAGGAGAGTAACTGCCTGTTACTGGATACTACTATGATGAGTATGGCTCCATCTTTATTTCACCCATCAGATGTTTATACACTTTGATGAACTCTGCCCTGAACCCTTCTTCTCAGCCTCAACAATTCCAGTTCTCACTCTCTCCTTGTTTGACAGATTCTCCATTTCAAGGGAAAGAATGGGACAGTAAGTGCTACATATTTCCTATTGTGGGCCTGGAAAATAGGAAAAACTGGAGGAAGAAAAAGAGGATGGATTTCAGATTCAAATTAGAACAGATTAAAACAATTAAATGTAGGTGTTTTCCTTAGATGGTCTATATGTTTAAGCTCCCATCATCATTAATAAAAATGTAGAACTTAATCCAGCATCCAGATATTAGTACCTTTCAATTTTCTGCTCTGTTTAGGCCTGCCTGTACATCTCAAAGAGCCAGGAATGGGATACTATCTACTACAGTATTACAGTAGGATAAACATAGGCAAGGAATGGCCTGAAGGAAGGTGAGAGATGGTAATTTTAAGACAGCAAGGGAAACAATTTATTTCTTACTAAACCAAGTATGGGAAAGTTGTTTCTGTTGATTAGACTCTATGTCTGGAAACTGGTGTCTTGGCTATTAACAGGTTTATTGCTGTAATGAAAGATTATGCATTTATTATTTTTAATTATTGTTATCAGCATCATATTTATATATGTCTTACTATCCCGGTTCAATAGAGTTAAAAGACATTAGCTGACAAAAACTATTGTGGCCAAAATGTTATTAAAATAAAACAAAGCTTGCAGGGAAAATTTAGATGTTTATTCATTGAACACATAAGTTTGTTTCTTTTATTTTCTTTTTTTTTTAATTTCCCTTGCAGTACATTCTATGCATTTCTTCTCCACCTATCGAGCAAGATAAAAGTGCCTCATTGATAAGTTTCCTTTAGGACAAAAGCATGCAATGTATAATGGCATTACAATCCAGAAAAAGGTGATCTGTCTTCTTGGAAATGTAGAATATTATTTTTAAGGTTTGCAAAGGTTCAGTACATGTCACATGTTTATCACAATATTTGTTCTTGTATAATGGCAAGCAGTGATATGAAACAATGGGTAACTTTACTTTTAGTAAATTCAGTCAAGAGCAATCCTTTTAGTATTTTTTGTTCCAATAAAAACTGAAGAAATTAAGTTCCGAGATAATGTTGGCCATTTTAATTTTCACTGTAATAGAGAACTTCGTTTTGAGTCACATAATTTTTTTTGTGTGGGATATTCTACATGTGAAAAAAAAATAATTATATTTAGAAAATTTTGGAAAGGTGGTTGCCATTCTTTTTATTACTAAATTCTCTTGATAATTGGTCTTACAGTTAGTAGATTCACATAACTTTATTTTTTGTGTTGGCTTAGAAAACTCTTGTTGGTCTAATGAATTAGGACTGCTCATAAATCTTACCTGTTCACACTGTTGAAAACTACAACACAGTAAAATTTACAGGTTTGTAAACAACTACTTTATATCTGTCTGTTACTCAATAGACCTATTTATACTGTTAAAGTGCTTTCTGCCACTTCATCTGCTTTGTTAATTGCACAAGACATAATTTATCTTTTCCTTGGTTTTACTTTTTTGCTTAAGTACTTAAATTACATGTTAAAATGATTGTTTTATCGCAAACTGAGTGCATGATTTGTGAGGTAAAACATTCTTGACAAATTAATGCAGTCTTTTATGGTTGTCTCTGAACATTTTTTGTGTTTATATTTTTAAGTCTTTAACCTAATATAGGCTTGGATTTACAAGACAAGGTAGTTTAAATCAAGATAAAAGAAATAAGCTAATGGACAGTACTGTTGGGTTATAAAAAAGATTTTAGAAATAAACTTGACACAATGCACAGATATTTTGTTCTCAAGTGTGTGTTACACAGATGACTGGAATTTCAGAGGAATGTATTTAAAAACCCAACCAACAAAACTGAAAGTCAGCAACATCCTGTTTATATTTCTATGTTTTTTGTAATTTGTGGGCTCTGAAAATTCATCTTTTGTTTTCTACTAAGAGTTTCCTCTGCAAACATAATTTTGCACTGAAAACGTAAGAATTTTATGAGTCAGTAATAGTCTAACCACTTCTTGATTATGGAAGTTAGGTTTTCTTCTTGGCTTTCTTTTTAGGGAGTTATTGTGAATTTCATTCTAAAATGTAACCCCCAAACAAGATTTAAATCACTTTAATTCTCACCTACTAGTGCAGTCTTTCTGTGTACTTCATCCCATTGGACATACACAAACAAACATACCAGTATTTGCCTAGATATAAAGAGTTCTAGAGTAACAAAATTATTTTCAGATATTTATGTACAGACATTGTTATCACTAGCAAATGCTAGACTGAACTCCAGTGAAGCATTCAGTGCTTTCCTTATATTTTTGAAGGAGCATAAATCATACAGGAAAAGACAATTTTTCTGATTTCTGGTTCAGTGTTTTGGCCATGTGCACATAACTGTGTGGTCCAAATATACAGAGAGCTCAGACAACAGAGTATTTCAGCTACCACCAATTTAGTTTTGCATGAGCTAGTCTCAGGAAAGAAACAGTTTGGGCAGTTTCTTGGGTTATCACAGCTTGATCTACTCTTACATCTGAAAAATAGACACTATCTCATATTATTTTCAAAAAAATTAGATAACTATGCTCTGTTACTGCACTATCCAGTGCAGACAACCCTGAGGAAAAGTTGGGAGAGGATCAATTGGAATCTCCCTACAAAGTAAATCCTAACTTTATGGAAAGTGTTGTATTTTATTTGTTCCTTTCCTTCACAGTAAAAAAAAAAAAATCCCACAATGTTTTCCTCAAGTCTTCCCCATGCCATGCATTCTTCATAAAGTTCTCTTTCCTCCTGCAGCCTGAACTGTATTTCTTCTGGAGATATCTCCACAGGGAGTTGCTACAAACAGGCACACAGATTTATGGACTAATCACTGGATTTATGGACTATAATCAAAGTCTTATATTCTGAGCATTTTTGGACACAAGCTACTTGTTCTCACCAATGTACAAACATGACACAATGGATGATAAGTACAGCTATATAAATAATCATAATAATAAGCACTGGGAGTGACTATGATGAAGGATGTATAAATTTCCGTTAGCCAGAAATTAAATTTTCTGCCTTTAATAGTAGATTTCACAACTTCTCCTCCAGTTCTGTTTTCAGATTGTGAGGTATGTTTCCCAAGAGGGTCACAGGAGGATTCAAAGAAGATTATAAAGTGTTTATACTAATTGGGTAGCATTAATTACCCAGCTGTTTCCAGCAATTAAAGGCAGTTAGCTGTTCCCAGGCTAATGGTACACTTGTAGACAATAATTAGAGCAGCTTCTTGTAGCACCTAAACAACAGCCCTATGTTTTGAGAGGGAAAGAGCAAGAGGCTTCATGTGACATATTTTGTCTTCAAAAATGGAAGGAATTGAAGGGAATTTTTTTTGCAAAAATACAGAAAAAGGTGATCTGCTAAGAAAAGTAATAGTGATGTTACCTTTTCCAAAAATAATTATGTGGATGTGAAGCTCTAGTCTAGCTTTGGTCACACAATAATTTAAACCTGTATGTAAAAGCAGTTTCCTTTTTACAAGCATATTCAGGTCACAAAATTCTTCTCTTTTTACTTCTCTTTTTGGAAAAAAGTTTAACCTAAAGTCTATTACAACTTCGGCGCCATAAAATCTGAACATGAAGTCTGTGCACAAAACCAAGCTTGTTGTGAAGGTTTATGAATCATAATTAAATGAGAGAAACATTTAGATATCATTTAATTTTCTAGTCATTTTGGTAATGCAATCTCTTGTGTAATTTAAATGGTATTTACTATTTACATCCATGATGTAAAAATCAGATATTCAATCTCCTATTTCATGTGGGATCTTAAGTGATATTCAGTTCTAACTATTAATATTTTTTCTTCCAATGGCAGTTACTACAACAGTAAATAAATACTCAATACAGTGGCTTCTTTTGAGATGCAGCAGCAAGTTTAAGTGGCATTTGTGTTGTTCTGTTGTCCTGGACCATCATATTCTTGAAACCTGTTAGATATTCAAGCATGTAAAACATGAAAGGAGCTCTCTAAGGTTCTAGTGCTCAGCATATGCAAGATCACAGTATTGAATTCAGCATATCACAAGTCTAAATAAATATTCTTTAGCTCTTTTCTCACAGCAGTTTTAAAAATTCCTGATACCTGCCAATAACAGGTACGAGCAACTGCACTCCTAGTGGTGATAATGCTGTACAGGTTTTAAGCAATATGATACCCACATGTAGTGCCTAGGCTGTTTCCCCTTCATTCTCTGCTGCATCTGCCATGTACACATCCTAACTACCTGCCTGGGGGCATTGTCTGTACACTTCCAGTTACTTTGGTTGAACTGTTGAATTGAAGATTAATTGAAGCCCAATGAGTGGCCCATTTTCTTTGAGAACAGGAGTCTCAAATTCTGCTCCTTCTCCTCTGTTTCTCTCAGTTTCTGGATTAGTATTTCAGCTCCAGCAATATAAAACAAATAATTGTGTAAAAAGTATTGAGTGCCACCATTTCTGGCAAAACAAGTCAACAAGAAAACAGAAACAAATACAAAACAACAATAAACACTTTTTAAAATTAAAAAAATAAACTATAATTTAAATCCAGAAGGGGATTAGGGGCTGTAGTCTCAGTTTACAGCATTGATCTCTTTTATGCTTGGTATTATGAAATTCCTTAGCAATTGTAGCTACCATCTTCTACCTAATAACTAAGTAGAACAACCTTTTTCTCAGCGAGGCTACTATTAAAAAAGTGGTAAACTGACTTGATGGAGGTACCAAACATATCAGAAGACTGCTGAATTTCATACAGATTCAAAAAGACCCTGTATCCTGAAGTTAAAGAGTTTCCATGGAAGTCACTAGATTCTTGTCCTGTGTACATTTGGGAGGCCTTTTGCAAGTCCTACAAATATTACAATTGTATGTCCTTTGACAAATGTAGTAATAATCCTGAGAAAACCTTCTTGCACATTTACAGAGATCCTACCTACTTTCTCCCATACCATAGGCAGCTGCTGCATCCTTGTCATGACTAGGTGTGCTGGGAACTGTGTTAGAACAAAACCAGACCAGACCAAATGTGACGGTGGTCACAGGGGTTTTTAGATGGATGGAAGAGTCAGGATCTTGATTCCATTATCAGAAGGCTTGATTTATTATATTATGGTATCTATATAACATTATAACTATACTACATAGAAATAGGAAAGGAAAGGAGCTTCTTCAGAAGCGGGCTATGCTAAGAATGGAAAAGAAGGAATAATAACAAAGGTCTGTCTCTGGCAGAAAGCAAGAGCAGCCCTGCTGTGAGTGGTCAGTAGATCCAAACATCCACAGGGGACCAATCACAGATCCACCTGTTGCATTCCACAGCAGCAGATAACCATTGTTTACATTTGCTGCTGAAACCACTCAGCTCCAGCAGGAAACATCCTAAGAAAGGATTTTTCTCAAAAGATGTCTGTGACAACCAAACATCCTGTATTTATGTCCATGCCTATGCCAAGGTTTTGCATGAATGGTACGAAGAAATTTATCAAGTCTGGGTGCATAACACAAGGTGGTGAACCCAAAACTGATGCACTAAATGCTTTGAAATGGAGCCCTCTGGTCTGGCTTTGAATTGGAGCCCTTTCAGCAACAGGAAGAGGATGTCTTCACCAGTGCTCTCAGTGTTATTTTTTCCAAATAAGAGGAACTGGTGTCCTAGTCTCCACTCCTAATGAAACCAAACAGTCCAAGCAGATGATCCTCTCAGTAACTCCGCAGTGTGGATTGCCTTACCTAGGCCCAAGGTGTTATTATTGTCTTCATTTGCAACACAACAAAGTGGATTACCTTTAAAATAGATCAACATTCTTTTTTTTTTTGCATAGAAAGGGAATTTTAGGTCCCCAGAAAAAGAAGACATAAAGAAGGTCCAGATGTCAAATAGACTAGTCTGAAAGGATTGAATAAAGACTAACAGAGTGTTCACAGACAGTCTGCAGACAGATTCTGTGAATTCTGTGAATTCTGCTGAACTATCAAAGCCTTCGGTTTCTGAGACAGGAAATTAAATTTTCCCTAAAATTAAAAAGAACAGTAAAATGGCAATTATTGAAAAATAAAATTTAGGTGGAATACTGATTCAAAAAGGATGACAGAATCTACAGGATCAGATTTTGCTCAAGACTTTTTCTCAAGTGGTGATTTTTCTCTCAAGACTGATGGAGTCACAAGGTGATTTTGCTCAAAGTGATTTTGCTCAAGATGGGTGAGGAGAGAACATAGAGAACAAAACATGTACTAATTAGAGCTAAGGAAAAGTCTTCCAGATGATATACGTGGAAATTTTATGAAGCAAATTAATAGCAGGTAGGAGACAAATTCTGAAGGAAAATGATTTTTTAGTTGAGAATACTGCTTGTCCTTTATTAATTTATTTTTACTGCAGTACTCAGACCTACCCAAAAAAGGACAACCCTAATGTCAGCAAGTCTCATATTGCCTCAGTCCATTTCCAATGTCTTTTAATGCTCAAACCATATCTGTCAATTTTATTCAAGAAAAAGGATTTCAGCAACATGATACTAACTCCACACCTATTCCTCAGGGAGCAAGAGTGTCTATGGATTTCATAGCATGTTAGCATTAGTCTGTTGGAAATGTTCTCTTCTCTTTCTCTCTTTATAAGCAGTAGCAAGATTCCAGTTTGTCCTGGGGCTACTAAATGAAATGAAAATAAACTTACATCAGATGTTTAAAATCAGGATGTAGAAGTAGTGTTAAGTCAGAAAATATTAATACCAATTTGCCATGTGAAGCATCATTCAGGGAAATTAAAGCAAACATCAAAGTACTCTAGACTCAGATTTTCTATTATACTCTGAACACATTCCATAATGGTGGCTTTAGGTCTTCTAGAGTACCTTGTCTTTGGAAAATAATAATAACAAATCCTCTCACAGACTGTCTGCTAATGCACAAAACTAATCCCTATTCCAGTTTCCCAGCTCTTGCCGCACTCCAGCTTAAGTAAATGGACTAGCATGCTGTGTTTTTGAGCAAACTCTATTATGATCAGATGCTTACTATATATCAAGCATAGGTACCTCATTACTAATAAGATTCAAAATATATCTTGAGAATGCAAAAATCTGTTTGAACTTTCTGAATATTGTGTACAATCATAAAAGTTTAAAAAGTAGGAATATGGAGTGAGATTTTAGGCCACCTTCTCACCATTACTGAGACCACCCATTAGCAGAGGCACTCTTCAAAAAATAATTTTGAGTTATTTTTTTAAAAAGCAGTAATCTGTTATATAATTTTGATTTGTTTATTTGTCCAGTTCTGCAAATCCTGGAGAGAGATTTCATGTCAATGCCGTTGTTCTTGGGCATACCTTCTATACCATGCTAGGCCTATGATCATTGAGGTTTTACAATCAAAGAGAGCAACCCATAGACTCGAATATAGTCAAGATCTTTAGATCAAAATTGCATACTTTATTATATTATTCATAGTCAAGTTATTAAATTCAAATTGTTTATTAGGACACAGAAGAAAATTTTAAAATAGGTTCTTCAGTGAGAGAATCCTCTAAGAGTGGAATTTTCAAATGATTACATAATTTAAGAACACCATTTCTGTTGACAAATAATAGCAAAACTGCATAGGAAGATCCAGCATTATTAAGCTACAACAGCTTCTTCTGTTCATTCTATAAATTGGATAGTTCTGTCCTACTACAAAGGAACGGTTTGTGATTAAAACCTGCAACAGAGACTATGTGGTAGTTTATATCCTTCATACTTTCATATTTCACTTCTGTTCATCACATTTAGTGCTAATGCAGTGTAAATTCACAGCATGCAAACTGTGCATGTTCCAAACTTGTCTGAGGTGGTGTTTATGCTCTGAGTCATATATGTGCATACTGTATGAGGAAATTTACCTCTAACAGCTACAAAACTCAAGACGGCTGCATTTAGTCACTTACTGCCACTGTCTATGAAACATTTTGGAGAAGGTATATCCTTATAGAAATTAAATCTAATAAAGACAGCTGTAATCTCACCAACAGTTGATCACTACCTATGACAGCTAAAATTTTGGAATAAGCTAAAGTGAACATGATTAAAAAAGATTTTTCCACCTTGTCTTGATGACTAAAATTATTCTAACATACATATGGGAATCAGAATCTTCTTTTATTTTTCTACTAATCAGGGAAAGAATCAAAACATTAATTTGAATGGATCAATTACCTAAATTAAGCAAAAAAAAAACCCCAATTTGTCTCTTGTAAAGTAAAACACACACAGTTAGGGTTATGGCTTTTTTTTTATACTTTAATTTTTCTCATTTCTGAAAATTTCCACTTCATCATAAAGCGGTAATGATAAATAATGGTCCTCTGAAGTGGCAGAATGTTCTCCTATTGCAATTATAGAAAAATAGGGAAAATTAAATATTATAATTAATCTGAAAAGTAATATTCATTATGTAAAAATAACTGCTGGAAATAAAAACTTTAACAATTATTTTACTATTGGAAAACAAACAGAATTTTTAAAATGTTCAGAAAAACACAGCACATTTCTTATATGTGAGCATTCAAATTTGATTTTCTTGTACATCTATTTTCAGGGTAGATTGTAATTGCTTATAGCTGCAAGGCAACAGAGCCTTTATTGTTATACAATCTGTAGGTCTTTTTTCAACTGAGATATAAAACTACTTCAAAGGGGAAAAAATCTGCAAAAGTTACTTTGAAATATTACATGCTGTCAGGACTCTGTTTCTGTTTCTGTTGGAGGAAAATGCAAAAAAAAAAATTAAAAACTTTAAATGTCTCAGCAGTATCATAGGGTTGCAAAGAATGCTTGTTCAACAAGGCACAAGTTTACATGAAGAGGGGAAGGTGAACTATGTTATGTACTAAGATTCGATGTGAATAAAAAATAATTTAACTCATTACTAATCAAATTGGAGTAGGATAATGAGAAATAAGAGCAAATCTTAAAAACATCTTTCCCCTGTCTCTCCCTTCTACCTGGGCTCAGCCTCACCCCTAACTCCTATCCTTCTCCCTCAGGTGTCACAGGGGAACAGGGAATGGAGATTGAGGTCAGTTTATTCCAGGTTGTCTGTGTCATTCCTTCCTCCCCACACTCCTCCCCTGCTCCAGCATAGTTCCTGTGGGTTCCTTCCACAGGCCTCAGTCCCTCTGGGACACTTTGCTCCATCATGGGTACCCCAGGAGGTCACAAGTCCTGCCAGCAAACCTGCTCCAGTGCGGTCTTCCCTCTTCATGGGGCCGCAGACTTCCCAGACCTGCTTCAGTGCGGACTCCGCTCATGAACTCACAGCCTCCCATGGGCCATCCACAGTGTCCAGCATGGGGTGCTCCAAGGACTGCAGGTGGATGTCTCCTTCAGCAGACTTCTCCCTAAGTCCCATAAGTTAGTGTATGGCACTCTGCCAGTTCAGTGGCAAATTAATACACAAGAGCAGAAGAAGAAGTCCTAAAACATGATGAAAAATTATTTCATAAGCTATTTTTCATGAAAAATTATGGGTATTTTCTATTCTTTCCTGCTTGGTTTCTTGACAGTAGCTGCAACTTTGAAATTTAGCAGATGTAATGTAATTTTTTTTCAATATTTTTTCACCTTGAGTTGCCTTTGCACGTTTTTTTCATGATGCTACAAGCATTCATTGTGTCAAACTATCTTCTAATGCTTTCATGTTAGTACTTTGTAAGATGATTATAACTTGGAAAAAGAACATCAAGTTTTTGTAAAAACACTGCCCAAAGTAGACTCAGTTTCACTCTTTAAATTTGATAAAAATTATTTGTGTGTTGAAATTGTGTTATGCTGTAAGCTATAGAATTTTTTTGCTTCCTTTGGCTGCCACATGATTTATGATCCAGATCTTTCAAGATTATAAAAAGAACTTGTCTCAGAAGTGATTTTAGTTTTAACAAAAACTGAATGGGAACAAGGTTTGGGTCAATCGCTGCGCAGTCTATCAGAAGAATCTATAAAAACTGACACAGACAGCTCTGTACGTGATGGTCTGCAAGGAAGTTATAACCTTAGCTTAAAAAGTTGACAGAAGATCAGAAAGATTTTCTTCTTTATTTCTATCCCTTTGAGATAACTCAGTTTTTCTTTTCCTACCATATACAGCTACAATTACCTGTTGTCCAGAATGACTTTATGATGTTGGTATCATAAAGGTGGTTTAAAACAATGTAGAAAATTGTCCTTCAAAATGCCAAGTCAAAAGTGAAATACATTTGATGCCAATAATACATTTCATCAACCTTCAAAGCATGAAATTATGAAACTTTATGTCAAATGAATCCAAAACACTCATTGAAGGTGGAAAACTTGTTTTAGCATGTGAAAAAGATCCATAAATACAAAGAAAATATCTCTATTACTCTTGCATTTAGTAAATTTTAAAACAAAAATTATGTTTTGTTATTTCTGGTTCTGTTTTGTTTTGTGGGTTTTTTCTTTTTTTTTTGTTGTTTGTTTGTTTTTTATTTACTTCATAACTTTCCATGGAATAAAGGGAGGAAGGGAAAATGTCAGTAAGATTAAATATTGACTCATGGAGAATTTATGCTGGAAAGAAAACATTTTGAGATCTGTGAGCATATGAAAATGCTGCAACTTAAAGGAAGACCTGGTATAAACACAGAAAATATAAAAAAATTATTGTCTGTCTTTGTCTGATGGCTAAAAGAATCATATTTCCTGCATTTCTCTGGTGTGTTGAGGTCTCTGTTCCTTGGCTTACTTAGCAGTAGGAGTTTGGACTCATCAGGACTTTGCCCACTTTTGACCTCAAAATCATAAAACTGAGACATTCTTTTGAGAACTAATACAGAAGAAACCTGGAAATTTCCTCTCAATACTGTTCAAAAGATGTACCCATTTGTACTCATACTTCTAAAGGAATTTGGGGTAACTCTACATTCCCTCCCAAATTTGCAATTATCTCAACTATCCATTTTAAAAAAAAAATTTCAGTATAATTCCAGACAGATGTAATTGCTTGGATTTTAAAAATATCTTCTACAATACACAGCAAAAGACTTTTTATTTTAAGAACAGTGGCATGACACGACACAGGAAAAGAAAAAAATTGGTAAAACAATTAAACTTTGCCTGTTCAAACGTAATGACATTCTGCAATTTGGCATTATAAAACCTTGAACAGTGTGATTTTTAATGGGAGAATGGCATTTCCTGTATCTATGATGATCCTTGGTGCCAGTCATCTGCAATCTCAGGATGCCAGCTGTTCCATGACATTTTGGTACAACTTAGCTCTGATCTTATTCGAAAAACCTTTAAAAGGCAAAGGTCTAAAACACTGTCATAAGAGCAATTAAAAGATCAGAATTACCAAGGATCTTTAAAGTGTCTACTTTAATTGCATTAAACTGAGGGTGCTTAATCTTTAGAAGACTGTGTAATCAGAAAACATTGAAAAAAATCAAATTGTAAAATGGATATTCTGCAAAGAAAGAAAAACACATCCTTGTTATCTAGTTCAGCTCAGCAGCTTTCTTCTCACACAAGTAATTTCAGTACAAACACCAGTTTTCTTACTAGAGCCATCTGTGCTGTTCTAAGTTTGCACAGCACCTTCAGATGGGATAAGCTGCATTTGGCAGCTTCTTAGGGAGTTCAGAGACATTACACCTACCTGTGGGAGCAATCCTTGGTGAAACTTTAGTTAAACTGAAATGAGTCATGACATCCAGTTTTACTTGAGTAGGACAAGGACTTGCACATGTATAAAACTCTTTTTGTTTTATGTAGTTTGCCTCCTGAGTCTAGTGTCCTGACTTTTGGGCTGGGTTTTTTTGAGGGGGCCAGGAAAGAATAAGGGAATTATGACTGTTTTTAACAAAGTTTTTAAGTTTCCAAGTCTTTGCAAAGATATGATTAGGCCAAAGAAGAAAATGCATAAGAAAAAGCAGTCTGACTTTAAATGTGCTCCTGAACTGGTTCTCAGGTTCCAGCCTTGCAGTCTTCCAGGTCATCCTGCTGTGTTAAAACTGTGCTCTATTCTGCTACTATTACCAAAGCTTACTTTCATGGAGTCAGTATGAGCTTTTTTTTGCACAGTGTGAAAAAAGTATGTGACATTCTCCTTTTACTTTTGCCCTTGTTGAGCTGGGATAAGAGTTAACTTTATTCCCTGAGGCTGGTACAGTTCTCTGTTTCAAATTTAGATTGAGAATAATGTTGATATTTCAGTTGTTGCCAAGCAGTGGTCAAGGACTTGTCAGCTCCACTACTGCTCTGCTAGCAAGGAGGATTGGGACTACAAGAAGATGGGAAGAGACATAGCCAGGACAACTGACCTTAGCTGACAAAAAGACTATTCCAAACCATATGACATCATGCTCAGTGCATGAGCTAGTGGGAGAGATCTCTGGGGGCCACTGTTTGGGAATCACCTGGACATCAGTCAGCAGGTCTTGAGAAATTGTATTGTACAACACTTGATTTGTATATTGTAATTTAACAATAACATTATTATTATTTACCCTTTATTTTCCATTCTGCTAAACAGCCCTTATTTCCACCAAAAAAAATTCTGTTGTTTTCTGATTCTCTGCCTCGTCCCAGTGTTGGGAGGAGAATGAGAAAATGGTTTTTTGTTGTTTAGATATCTCATAAACTAAATTACACCATCCCTTTTTGCCACCCAGTATGGGTGGGGCATGAATCCATGACCCTGAGATCAAACTCTTGTGCTCTACCAAGTGAGCTAGCCCAGCATTTTAAAACACAGTAGCATGAAAATTTGTTCCTTATTAATATGGGTGATTTTTTACTTTAATGCAGTTGATGGGACATACAGCAACCACAGTAATGGTAGAACCAGACAAGTGCAGTGAGGAATAAAGCAATTCACCACCACACGCTATTTCTCCCTCCCTGAAAGACTGCTGTTACAGATGGAGATCAAAGTAATTTACTAAATGAAGTCAACAGAAATTTTAAAGGGATAGCCCATAGGCAAAGGGAAAATCATGGTGATTTTTTGGGATACATTGAAAAGTGTGGGACCCAGGCATGATGCAAATTCTGTAGGGTAAGGGTTTGATGCAGTACACAAAACAAGTGGTGCACAGTGCAGTAGCTTGCCTCCTGCCCAGCTGCCTCCTGAGGACTACAACTCCAAACTGTTTTCCCCACTTTCCATGTCCTGAGTATGACATAACTTGGTATGGAATATTGCTTTGGCCAGTTTGGGTCAGCTGTCCTAGGTGAGAGAGGTAAAACTTCCAACATATTCACACTGAGAGTATTTCCTGATGGTTTTGTGGATTTGTTTTTGTAAATACCTATTTAGTTATTTAGTTGCCTCCTCTACAGTTGAGTAGATCTAACTCAGGGCCATGTTTTGCATAAGGCTTTTGCAAAAACACTTGAACTAAAGTCTAAGTCTTTTACTAAGACCTCACTGAGGATTCATCATTTAGGAATCTGTTTCTTAGGAAGTACATACAAGTAAAAAGTACCAAGCTATCATAACAACATGTGACACTTAATTTTTTATATCTGTGTGAAAAGATCAAATATTTTTGCCATATCCAGTTCATTGATACAAGATAAACATGCAACTTATTTGTTGCGTTTCTTAATTTTATAGTGTTTACAATATTTATAGTATTTACACAAATTTTTGAGCCATAATATTTGTGTGGGTTTTTGTAGGAACAAAATATATTATATCAGTGCTTAAAATTCAAAACATAAGGACTATATGTAGCAACTAATATTATACCAAGCCTGTTTAATAAATGGAAAATTTTCATTGGAAAATTGTTTACTGAATGGTAAATTGTTTACCGAATTAAAACTTCTCAATACATTTGGGGTTACACAAACTCTGACAGAGACAAGATGCAAAAAAAAAAAGAATTTTTTTTCTAGTTTTCCTTATTTCTCGACTTAATGATGTAAGCTTAAATCCAAATACCTTTTCTAGAAAAAAGCAGATAGGACTATTTTGACTCATCTACTTTTTTTGGGTATCTAACTCCAGTGCAAAGAAAGAGACTGTAGCTTTGTCTTCGGGAGAAGCAGCAGTGTGAAATCTAAAATAATGAGAGCAGTCAGCTGGACTGTAGCTGTTTCTTATTCAAGTCTCTTGTTCTCTTCTTACTCTGCAGTCTCATAAGGTGAAGATTTGTTCAGAATCAGGATGAGTCTTTGAAACAATCTTACCTGAAGATAAAGAATTCAGTGTCCTTATCACATCCTTCTAGAACTTGAGAAAGGTGTTTAAAGCCTAACAAATGGTCAAGAAGAGGTTTTGGTCAATATAAAAATAAGTTGTACTGAGTAATTTCAACGCTTCCAAATCATTCAAGTAAAAGTCTGAAAGATAACATGATTTTTTGTTAGTTTCGTTTGCTTGTTTTTGTGGAGAGGGTTTTATTTTCAATGTCAGTATATCTTGCTCTTGTTTCTGCCTCATCCTCGCTGGCACACCACAGCTTCACATAGCTTTTCAGGGTATCACTGGTCTTAATTTGTAGAAGGGCTGATGTTCAGGTGTCTTTTTAAAAGTCATTATAGATATGAAGCTACATGTTTAAAGTGCACCTCCAGAAGAAAATGCATCAAAGGGAGCCATACATCCAGAAAAATACAGAATATCTCATTCTTCCTTAACTGCCTGAATGATAAGATATGGCAGACAACAGAATAAGGTTGTGTCAACTGATAGTCACATATCGTGGAGAGATACCAGTCCCATAATCTGAACTGAAACTCTGCTTCATCCTTTACCAATTAACATTCAGATTTCAGAACAGAGGCAAACATACAAAGTGTTTCACCATATGGCAGCAAATTTTCTGGTATACTTGTAAATTATTTTTGAAAGCCTTCATCTGCTTCTCTTGAACTCTATTATTGTGCATTTAGATTTTCACTTTACAGTTTCTGTTTTCCTTTGTTTTTGTTGATTTTTGCTGTTGTTCTTGGTTTTTTTTTTTGTTTTAAATTTGTTTGTTTGTTTGTTTGGTGGGAGGGTTATTTGGGCCTTTTTGGGTTGTTTTAGTCTGTCTAGTATGTTTTGTATTCCTTCTACATCTTTTGGGGAAGTCTATCTTGTTAAATAATCAGTGGGGTTGGACAATGCATACTTAATCTCCCATGTTGCTTAAGTGCTTCCATTTTAAATATGTCCTAAAATCCTTGAGAAAAATCTGATATAAAGTACAGTACTCTATCCCTAAGCACTGTAAATGAGAACCAGTTGGTAGCACTTGATCTCAAACAAGACATGAGTGCATGGCCATCTTATTTAGAAATAAAAACATATTAGTTTAGACCACATTTATTGAGCTGAATTCTTTGGTTTCTGGAAATCTTAATTTAAAATCCTTCTTAAGACAATTATTTCTCCTCATTAAACTTTATATCTCTTGAATATTTTGCATCGCTGCCATCAGGATCCTATCTTTCTCATTATGTGAATTAAGTTTATCAGCCTTTCATCTTCTGTTTCTAACTTTACTTTTCTAGCTTCCTATCAAGTTTTTTAATCATCATTTTCCCCGTGGCTATCTCCTTATTGGCAATCTCTCCTACACTATTATGTATTTATTCCTCACAAACTATTTCCCTTATTTTTAGACTTGCTCCTCCATATTGACAATATGGAATAAAAAGTCTCAGTCACTTCACTGATTAAACAGGAAACAACAATCTGTCCTTGCACCACAGTTCCAGTGGTACATTAAAACCCAGTGATGAATAATGTCTTTTCTGGCCTATCTCCAACTCAGAAAGGTTATTGGGTATGAACAGAAGTGGCTGAATAGAGAGAAGATGGCAGAGACAGGCCTAAATGAAATGTTTAATAAACTGACAGTAATATCCTCCCTGACAGTCTTAGACAAGGGAATAAACTTTAAGTTTGAATGCCAACCAGAGTTAATGTAATTAATGCTCTAGCCACTGACACTTGTAAGAGTTCATTATGTGGCAACAGGAGAATTTACTTATTTATAAGGGTTACAAGATTGGAAAATGTCCTTCCTGAGTGCTTGGAATTTAACCCTGACTTGTTTAAAGGCCTTACAAGTGTTTGAAGTTGCATAGTAACATAACTGTTTTAATTTTCTGACTCAAATTCACAATGAAATATAAGCATTTAGCAAAAAAAAAATTTACGGACTTGATGCAGTTTAATGTTGAAACCAATTAAAGTAATTCTTGAAGATTTTTGGAAGGACAGTATGTAAAACTAATTATTTGAAGAAACTGAAACAAACCCGAAAAGCTTCACAAGGAGATAAGTTTATGCATATATATGATTTTGTGTTTGTGCAAAAAAACCCCATATACTCATATGTATATAACATGAAATATAAGCAAATAAATAAGATGAAGGTATAACAGTATTCTTTGTCTAAATGCAGGCATTCAGAATTTTATTACCTTTATTTGTCATGGGTTTAATGCCAATAGCCATGCCTTCTAGCATTTAATTATTTACACTTAAATAGATTTCTTGTGCCACCAGAGCAAGAAAAAACATATAAATCCTTTTGAAAGTAGGGTTTTTCCTCATGGCAATATTTTGTTGAGAACTTCAATGACATAACATCTGAGAAGAAAATTCAATTTTTTCTGCATATTTATATACTGACATCTAAATTGGCAGTATATTTGCCCCATTACCTGCCTGTATAGGATAGTGCACCAAACAAAACCCCAAGATTTGTAAAACATGTAATGTGGAAGAAATTTGAACTTTAAAGACTTTTATGTGGCATTTAGGGGTTTTTTATTGTCCATGGACAATGCAGAGGAAAATGAATACACTTTTTTTAAGCCTTCGGTTAGAGCAACTATATAGACTTGTCATGATGACTGAATACAAAGGATAGAAATTGCAATGTGCTTTATTAGGCCATGAAAAAATTATTTTAACAGCCATGAATGTGAATTGGTCGCTCTTGGGCTATTCTGGAGAGTGCAGAGACTCTTGACTACTGGGCTTTTCTCAGGTGGATGAAGATTCCTAAAAACTTCTGAGTAAATGAACATCGAGTGTACATGACAAACTTCCTAAATTTCCTCTTCTCCTCCACCATCACAGATGTTCTCTACTGGATAAGCAATCTGTGTTGATAAAATACATGTCAGAAGACCTGTTCATGCACATTTAAACTTGCTGTGTGCACATGGATGAGTGTTTGGGTAGATCCACAAGCTCTAAATAAACCTCACCAAATAACATCTGTGTGGTGCACTCCTTCAATTATTTCTTTTTTTGATTAGGCAGCTGTTCAATATTCCATTAAGGAACATTGACCTCAACATCATATCTATCCTAATATAGTTTCATTTTCCAAACAGCTCGTCAGATTATTTTGCTACTAAATTAAATTCTGCAGTTTACCACAAGCAAAGGACAACAAAATGGAATTTAAATTTGCAGCACAACTGTTTTAAATCCATAGTCCCAAATACTTGAAATTATCAGCAAATTGTTGTCTTTAAGAATAGGGTTCAATTCAGAAACTACAAGAACAAGACAAATTATAACAGAGGATTTCTCTTCTAAATTTTCAGGGTGGGATGTACTCCAGCTAATTTTAATGCTGAATTTCTATCTGTGTAGTTATTTCTGTGAAGGAAAAAAGCTATAACAAGAAAGTGAATACTATTAGCTGTACTCTCAGTGAAAGAGGAACAAAAGATAAATCATTCTCTGTATGCCTACTCTTAGGTCTTAGCTCAAGTTTGACTCTGTTTTGAGCAACTCCAACCAGCCTTCTCCAAACAATACTCAGGGAAGGTCCTAGGATTATTCCATTTTCAGAATGTCATGGCATAAAATCAACATATGAGTAAATTGCTCTAAAATTCTAAATTTTTTCAGATGTCCATGCTTTAAAAAAAACCCAAAAAATCAAAACACCCAACAACCACAAAAAGTCATAACTGGCAAAAAGAGCACCATCTGACCAAAGAGGATGTCAAAATGACACAGTAATGGAAATGACAACTTCCTGCAGGGGAAAATTTGCAATAATAGTTTGTTTGTCTTGCTTTATTGGAAAGTAATTAATAGTTCTGGTTTACTTATTACTGTAATAAGTAATTCTTGTCCAGTGTATGAGGGACATCAGATATCTTTCAAGGGCTACACCTGGCTCAGACTGAGAGCATTTCCCTGTCTTTATTGGCTATATAAAAAACATGCAGTGAACTTAAATATCAGAGTATTGCTGAACCATCAATTTTTTTAAATTCTTTTGCTTATTGATAAAAAGTACTGAGAAAAACTGTGTTCTAGAAATGAAATTGAAACTTTTTTTTGCTATTCTGCCTCTTTTCTCTTGAGAACTTTTCATAAAATTTCCCACATTTTTTCATAAAATTTCCCACATTCCTCCCTAGGCTCATGACATCTCTTTATTTTAATATATTTTATGGTATACTTCTGAGATGTGAAGAGAAGATATGTGATATCTTCATGTTGCAGATTTTTCCAGCATGGTGACAATCAAGGTGATTAGTCAGCAGTGCCTCGATCGGCCACTGGGACTATGATTCACACATTGCTCCCCTCTGTTCAGGGCTGTTTATACCCACCAAGCCCTAGGACCAGTGGATGAGGACAGCCGTGTCCAGCACACTGTCTGCCTTCACTGTAGTCCCATCAGCACACAGGGCATGCTCTTTAGAGTCATTGCCACTTCTCCAAGTCCTTACCAGAGTCTGGCTATTCCTGTGCCATCAGCAAATATCTGTTATGTGTTCATCTGAAAAACGAAAATACTTGGGCATGAGACAACATAATGTTATGGTCTAATATAACCACTTTACATCTTAGATTTCAGGCTGTGTGATTTATTAATTTCTTTATGTTTTCTACAAGACTTTAGTTTTCTATTTGTTTGGGAAAATGTGCCATATCTAATTTATTAGTTTATTTTATGTTTCTAGATGGGTATATATACACATTTGTCCTTTAAATGAGAAGTTTGGGACATCAAATTCGGGTTTCTGGACACATTTCTATTCTATGGAAACTGATTAGCATGCAGTAGAAGAAGAAAGGGAGAAAATATGCTAGTGGTCCTTGAATACAGATGATGAACTTGTGTTGTAATTAAAAGCTAAATGATTACACAGCAGATAAAAAAATTAAAAAGAAAAAAAAAGCCCTAAAATTAAAAAGAAAAAAAAAAGAGCCCACAAAAGCCCCAAAATTAGAAGTTGGAACCTTTGGGGCATAAATCCTCTTTCCGGGCTGCTAAGAGACAAATTGCTGATCTGAACTCATGCAAAGTGTCAACCTAGCTTACAATTCAGGATGCTTACACCTTACACAGTACTGTAAGACAGCACTTGAAATAAGGTGACTGTGTAAGACATGGATCAAGAGTGGGAGGCAAGTGTGGCTAATGTGCAAAAGTTCCCCAAACACAATGGCAATGTCAAGTACAGCTCAAAGGTGAAGTCATATCAGTCAGATATTCTTGGCCAATGGACTGAAAAATAAAATAAGTTCCAAAACAATTTGGGCTTTTAAAGCAGCTTCGAGCAAGGGACACAATTTAGACAGACAGCGCAATGTTCACAATTTTGCTCAAGAATACTGCATTTTTTGATCCATTTTTGCAGTAATTTCTGTGACAGCAAAGCAGAGGTTGTTGCTGCTATTTAAGTGAACTGAATACTATCATTTTTTTGTCTGTGGGTTGGGTGTAGATGGCAGGGTCTCCATATCCCATCTCCAATGGATTTTGCACTAACTTAGGAAGTCAGAAAAAACAGAGTTTGCTCTTATTTTGCAGGACAGCACTGAAGGTTTCTCTCTCTAAACAGACATAGACAGTTACACATGCACATCTAAATGTTGCTTATAACACTTAAAAAGGGAGCACAGCTGCTCAGAGAAAGACCTCTTATATCCATCCAACCAGAAGTTTAAATTGGACAAGCACGTCTGTGTCTTCTTCTGTCCTTATAGATCAAATAAAATACGTGTTAGCACTGTTTTTTCCTGACTACAGTATGAAAACTAGTGAGAAATTAATGTAATCTTGCAATTCTGATATAATTGCTTCTCAGAAACTGGTTGTAATCCTTGAACATTTTTGTAACAGTATTTCTCATTGGTGCATCTGATTGCTTTAGACATCATGACCAGTTTACTCTGAAAGGAAAAAAATGTATAATTTAGTGGCATATGGTTGATAACTGCACAAGCAACACAGCAGAAGACATCCAGGCTAAGCTTACATGCAATCTAAAAAAATTATTTTCTAAAAGCTATACACCATCAAGATGTTGAAACTAATAGATAGGAAAAATGTATTAAATTCTACCTGAATAGAACTTGCAGTAATTATGGTATGGGGAAGTACCCCTCAATAGTCTCTACAATTGCTCTGTAGACTAATAATTTTGTTTGAAAAATTCAGTTCACAGTGCAAGGCATCACCACCTAAAGCAGATGGGTACATTTGTTCAAACTCAGTGACTTCAGCAAAGCCTTAGACACACTGTCTCCCACATCAAATTCCTGGAACAGCTGGCAACCCTCACCTTGGACAGGTTCACTTTTCCCTGGGTTAAGAACTGGCTGCATGGCTGGGTCCACCCAGTGGTGGTGAATGGTGCCACATCCAGTTGGAGACCAGCCACAGGTGGTGTCACTCTCTACAACTGACTGAAAGTAGTGCCATGGTCTGGTTGTTGTGTTTGGTCATAGCTTGGACTCAATGATTTCAAAGATCTTTTCCAACCAAATTAATTCTGTGATTCTCTAACCTTATCTGGCCTGGTTGGTTTGGGCAACCAGTTCAAATTCAGACATATAAAAAGAAGTTAAATTACTCTCACTCTCCCTGAATAGTTTTGTGAGTATGTAGCATCAAAATCAGAATCTTCTCAATTAACTAAAAAAAATGTCATATTTGGATGATAATCAGTATTCTGTCTGTAGTTTTTGATATCTGACAGTGAATACTTTCAGTTATAAAGTGAAAATTATGAAAAATGGATATACAGAAAAGAAGAAACTAATTTAAGTTAAAAACTGTCACATAAATGAGTCCTGTTGCAACAGGTTAGAATCAGCCTTACAAACATTTCCTTCTAATAAGCACTACTTTGGACAGTTGAGTCCCCCTTCCATTTTAAGACTTTTGGCAATTTTATATGGCTGTTTAAACTATTTTTTATTAAACAGATATATGTGTTATCAGACAAGATTGCTTTAATTCATAATAACAACTACAGCTCCTGAAGTCAAAAACACGCATTTCTTTTTTATTTATTGTACTATTTGTCTTTGTGTTCTTATTTGTTGGCAGAACTCCTCGTGTCCTGCAGCAAAGACAGACTCATTTAATCAGAAATAGTGCATGGTGATGGATGTGGTAAAACTGACTCTTCATTGCATTTTAATCACATTTTAAAGTCTGCCTGATGTGTTTCACGCAGTCAGGGAAATCAAGATGATAATAACAAACATGGAGTTGACATAATTTGTCATTGTAAGATTGAGCTCAATATACTTTCAAGTAACATCTTAATTTTTTTTCCCTCCAGCACTCACAGTAGAGTGTTTTTCTTGATAAAGTCATTCTACACCAAAGTCCCTAATACAATGATTTAGGAAGCTCTGAACCCAGCATGGACAAGGATTTGCCTAACAAGAAAAAGTGCATTTTGTCCTGTTTTCTTTGACTCCTGGCCATGCCTGAGATGACAAGATATATCAGCTAAAATAATCACCAAATAAAAATAAGTAACACTCTTCCTCTCCCTCAGTGACAGCTGTCAAAAGACTCTCCAAGAAACAGAAAACCACTGAAATGAAAAGAAAATATGTTCAAGGTCTGTTTAAAAGATCCTATATTTCAAATTACTCTCTGCATTTTAGTTACAAGGCAGCAAAAAGATCTATTTTTATCAGAAATACATTTCAAAAATGAATAGTGAAAATCAAAACCACAACTTAAGTAAAACAAAATAAAATAAATAAAGCTAAATAAAAATAAGAAAAATCCGTAGCTACTGTGCCCATAGAAACTAGTTGATTCGCTCAGAATCACGCTGCCTATCTATGCAATTTTTAATTCTGGCATGAAATTCACGTGTCATCACCTGCCAGGTCTCCAGTAAGTCTGTAAACAAGAGGCAGCAAACCATTTTGCAACCAAAGAAATCAGACAAAAAGAAGTATGCTGCATTTAACTTAAAAGAATATTCTTAATAATTTTTTTTGCTATGCAATTGCAGTACAATACAAGATTATTTTAAAACTTGATTTTCTATCTGTCTCCATGAAAAGTGTAAAAATTTTATTTAGTTGTGTATAATTTAGTGTATGTTAAGTATAAACATACTAAATATAAAAAGTAAGTTGCTAGAAAGCATGAAGGTTAGATGTTTATAAACTTACAGGTCTTGCCTAAAAGGATAAAATTGCTGTAGATTTAGGAATATTGATTCTTCATCAGGTACATACACAGCTTAAAATAATTTCCAGATGAAATAGGCAAAGAGAAAAAGCAATAAAGCTAAAGAGGAGCAGTTGGTTCAATTCATCCACTGCAAAAAATACAAGTACAAAGGTCCTGGTCTTCAAGACCAGGCTTGTTTTCTAACATCAGTAATGGTGTCACCATTTTTTAAAAGTCTTAGCTATTGAATGTGAAAAACATTTTAAAGCTAGGTTTTATACACATTGTGAAAATATTTGGCAAAATCAAAGTAATAAAGAGAGTACATGTGAAAGATAAAAAGAGTTTTTAATCACAAGCATATATGCTAATGACAATTATTGTCAAAGCTGATCTTTGGAACAAACTTAAGCTATATGGAGTCCTTAGAGCACATCTTTTGGGCTTGGCTAACTGAAGGTTTTGGTATATTTTTGAAATTTATTTAACCAACACTTTCTTTAATAATTAATTGTTTGTAAGTTTACAGTCAGCAATATAAAATCTACAATTGCCGACAACAAATTTATCATGTTATTCACCTCATCAGAATAAATTCTACAGGGCTTTATAAGGTTATATCACATTCTTGTAGTGCCAGATAGACACAAATTAGTAAAATTTGCAAATAATTAAATGGCAAATTACAGCTAACTCAGAATAACAGTCTGTCCCAAGTGAATTCTTTACTTGTCATTATAGTCAGCTTTAGGCACAATATCTGTTCTTCAGTTCCAGAAGTGTGATAATTTCTTATTAGACCTTTTTTATCTGCCTATGAAGATGTCTAGAATGAAAAGACTTAGAGAGCTCTAGGTGCAAATATTTCAGGAACTGAATAGTATTTTAGGTATATACTTCAAAACAAACTAAATAATAATGTTGATGGTCTGGACTGCATTTACGTCAATAAGTAGATGTTCATCATCTATATCGGGAGCTTACACACCTACTAACCTAGAGAAAACTTAATGTAATTCTTTTACTCTCAGACTTATTCCTCCCTTAGATTTATACATCCCCAACTCTCTGTTACTTTCACATTTTATGTATTCATTTCCTAGGAATCACTATCTTCCCCCTCCAGGGTAAAAAATGATGTAATTTGCCAATCAGATGTAGACACCTACATGGCAGATATCTTTACTTGAGTTAATCACCACAGACTCCCTTTGCAATCCCCAAGAAAAGCAGTTGGAAGATTTATTTAATCTCATCCTCATATAGACACCTCAAGATAATTCAGTTACTTCTGTATAGGTGTCTAATGACATTAAATGTTCTTTATACTATCCCTCCTGAGCTTTAGCTGCCAATTAAGTAAGTCATTTGTCTTGGTTTCTTTACCTGCAAACCCTTTGTGGATGTCAGAATTCTCCTAGGGGATCTCAAATGGTAGCTGACATCAATTCTAAAATAGCAGAATTAACTTGCTAAAAGTCATGTTTGACACAGAATTGTCTGCCTCTTTACATGGACTCTGATGGGCACATAGGACAATTTTCTGCTTGTCAGTGTCTACAGTGTAGGCATTTGATTTTGACATTTAAATTTAAAGTTCATAATATTTTTTTCAAGTTCTGGTGATCTCTATAGCCAAAAATCTTTCTTCATTTCAACAAATAGAGTATCCAAGCTCAAACTGACAGGACTTTTATTTTGAAGTCTTTAACTTACTGAGCAAGTTATGCCTGCCTTTAGTACTACCTATGGGATTTCCACCTTTTTATACTGCTGTCAGAGTGGGTGTGGCTGTATCAGAAGCAGATGTGCCATTTGATGTGAATATGTTGCTCGTAAGACAAAACTGCTAATCACACTCAGTTTAGTTTCTTAGTACTCACTGTCCATATAAATCCTGAGGATTACAGGTAGATGTACATTCACAGATGTTAACAAAAATTTGGAGGGAGAATATAAATAGACTGTCTCAAATGCAGTTCTTATTTATCAAAGCTCCTAAAAGACCGAATTTCAAAGAAAGGAAGGATCTTTCTACTTTCTTTTGTTATTGAAGTTCTACTATGAGTATTTCTAATTTCACAGAGATCTTTTGCTTAAGTTTACATCCCAAAGTTTATCTGTTGACTTTATGATACCAGCACAGACATTAAGCATTATGCACTCTGTTAAAAGCAGTTGAACATATCTGAGAAATTGGGAGAAAGATCTTGTAAGCAAAAATTATCACAGGCAATAGGGCTTTTTCTCATGATTGCTATTTCTGAGCATGAATGTTCTTTTGCTATGAGAGTGACTCTTTAGTAAAAAAACAGAAGCTACTTCAAATGCAAGCAGGAATTAGAATCAGTTATGTCAAACTGAAGAGATGGAATGAAATAAATTAGTTTGCTCTCTATCTGTCTTACTAAAAGTTAAATGAAAATGAAATAATTAGAGCTTCATGAGGTGGTGAAGCTTTACCATTCAGTTGGTTTCTCATAGTGATTTAGAGGAGGATTTACCAGAGAAAAGTAAGACTATGATAACTGTTAGCAGCAGATTCTGATGAGGTGTAGGAGATATGAATAGTAACAACGGTATAATAAAGATGTCTATTGGAAATTTTCATCAGCATATAAACAGTTGAATTCAGAGATTGCTGTTGAAGCATGGAAGTAGAAATTTTGTCATTGTCTAAGTATGTATGTGAAAATATATATTTATGCATATGTATAATGGTATTCAAAATTATGTAAACGTCTTTGAATTCACATAGTAAAGAATTTTTCTAGTTTATTACTTCCTATTCTATAAACGTCCTCTTTTACAAAACATGGAATCAGTATTATGAATGTAGTTAATGCAGCCTAAAATTCTAACCTAAGCTTCCTACCAACAGGTTTCAGTATGTGTGTTGAGAGCCAAAATCTGCCCTCATTATGTCCAGTGCTTCCTGATAATAGTTTAGAATTGCAGGATTTAATAATACCTTTAGGACAGTAACTTAATCCTTTCAGTTGAAACCAGAGGAGAATGAAATATTAAATACTTTGCTTGGTTAAAAAAGAACAAACCAGAAACAAACTGTAAGACTTACAGTAATTTCCTCTTGTAAAGTTTTTTGCTGTTCATCTTCTCTACTTCCATGCAAAACTGTTTTTGTCCTTTTTATTTATGCTGTATTAATAAAACACAATAAGCAGTTGTCACCTTTTCCTTTCTTTTCCTGACGTGATTTTCTTAAAAAGACTCAGAATAAGATGCAAGCATTTCAAGGGAACTGAAAACAACCCGGTTGACAATATGTTCCTTTGTAGTGTTGAAATTGCCCTTTTTGATAAGAAGGAGGAGAAGTAGTTTTAGCGTTTCTCATCTGCAGCATTCGTAAGCAATCCCATCTGACGTATGAACGTATTCGTAGAATCTTCAATACCAAATTTTCATTCTCATTCAAGATACATACTATGTTATTTATGAGAGACTTAACTGATTTACTTGGGTTTTTCTCTGGCTTCAGCTCTGAAGGCAGAAAAGTGGTGGAACCAGGCCCAGAATAAATTATGATATCATTCCTATTTCTATAAATAATTAACTTTCAGAGAATGTTGATAGAAGTTATATATATGTCTATATGCCAAAATTATATCCTCTAGTCCTCACAGATTCAGTAATACAAATAAACTTGTAGTGGGTCTTCAAAGAGTGATGCATGAGAGATGAGACCTGCTTTAAGTGCAGAGAGTAACACGCAGCCTACACCTACTGCGAGTTCTTTTGAGTAGTTCAAATATATGCAGAGTTTGTCATACAATTTGGGAATTTGTCAAGCATATTCACATTTTGAATTACCTGAAAAAATCATAGAATCCTTCAGGTTGCAAAAGACCTTTAAAATCATTGAGTCCAACTATTAACACCATCAAGTCCCTAAGAACCACCTTTACCCATTTTTCTAATACTTCCAGGGATGGTGATTCAACCATTTCCCTGGGTAGCTCATTCCAGAACACAACCCTTACAGAGAAGAAATTATTCCTAACATCCCATCTAAACTTCCCCTGGAACAACTTGAGGCCATTGCCTCTTGCATTGTCACTTTTACTTGGGAGAAGGGACCAACACCTGCACAGCTACAATTTCATTTCAGGTAGTGATAGAAAGGAATAAAGTCCCCTTGAGCCTCCTTTTCTCCAGCCTAAATAATCCCAGCTCCATCAAACCTGTATTAGTTGTACTTTAGACCCTTCACCAGCTCCATTGCCCTTCTCTGGGTACACTCCAGCACCTCAGGGTCTTTTCTTTCTTGTGGTGAGGAACCCAAAACAGAACACAGCACCTGAGGTGTGGCCTCGTCAATGCCGAATACAGGGGCAACAATCACTTCTCTGGTCCTGCTGGCCATGCAGCAGCTCTCTATTGCTGATAGAGACCACTGGCCCTCTTGGGCACCTGGGCACACTGCTGGCTCATATTCAGTAGGCTGAATACCCAGGTCCTTTTCTGCTGGCACTGTTGAACTTCTCATAATTGGGCTTGGCTTTAGGGATCCATCCTGTCCATGTCCCCCTGCAGGACTGTCCTACCCTCCAGCAGACCAACTCTTGTGCCCAAATCAACATCATCTGCAAATTATCAATTGTCATGCAGTTTAATACAATTTTTCACAGGTAACATTAACTGAAAAAACAAACAACCCCCCCAAAACCCAAACATGAAAAACAACTCCATCCAAACCAGAAGATATCATAAGCAGTAATATTTACCATTCTCCAGAGTGCAAAAGCCTTACTTCTTCCACATACCAGTGACAAATAATTAGATTTCTTTTCATTATAGTTTTATCTTTTAAAGAAATACTACTATAATTAATGGTCCTAAGACTTGCTGAAGACATTTTTTTAAAAAAAAAGTATTTTTTTTTCTCTGAAAGTTCAAACCTACACTGTTAATCACCAATTATTCCTTTTTGTAATCTTCTTTTTTTGGAAGACAAACAGTAGAAGTGTATGTAGTGACCTTGTAGAGGTATAGAGTCTTTTTAACCTTACTTGCATAATTTAACAGCCTGGCATTTCCATTTGAGGGAAAGACATTGCAGATTTCAGATACAAACACATTTTTAAGCAAATCTGAAAAGGGTTCTGAAAAGCCCTTTCACTCAGAGTTTGGAAAAAAAATGAAATATTGACATATATAGAGGGTAAGTACATCACTGGGAATCTAAATGTTATTATAAGCACACTAATGGTGTGCTTAAATATATGATATTTTTCCTATTTAATGGGAAGTTATTGGCAGCTGTACAGGGTGATTTCCAGTAATGCAAAACCATGTGTGCTACTGTACTCTCTTTCCAATTCACATTTTTTCTCTACAGTTATATACATGAGGCCATGTATTATGTTATGCACAATCCAACCCTCATCTTTCTTTATGATTATTTTTCTGGCCTCAGGAGAAAGCCTGGGTTAACAAAAATTTTAAATTTTTGGCCTCTTATTACAATATAATTGTAATAAGGGTGACTATTGAATAATGAATTCCAGTTAGGCTGAAATTTGAAGTCCTTCTCTTCCAGTGATGACTTTCAAATATAATGAAACAATAATGCAGAAAATCCAGGGTCCTCCTTGTTCATTTTGTTAAGTGGTTTTTTTATGTATTTTTCCCAGTGTCATGAGTCATAAATACTGAGACACTTCTAGAAAGGAGTAAGATCAATCCAGAACATAAATAAGATAAATTATGTGGATCTTGTTATTACCTCCTTTCCTTCTCTCCCTAAGATGAACAACCAGAAAGTCAACCTTGTTAGAAGGGGAAGATACTGATGAGAAGAAAATGTCTTAAATACTGATGGATAAATTGCCTGCTAGCCTAGGAACTGTGAGCATGGGAACTGAAGCTGAGAACGAGAAGCCTGTTTGAAAAAAAAAAAAAATTAAAAAGGCAACATCTTTGAAGTACTGCTATGTGCCTAGAAACTGACACAAACTAATTGCAAAAGCAAGGAACTGTAATGACAACAAATAGTTTTAAATTATTTTTAAAAAAATGATTTGTAATAAGGGGTAAAATGTCCTGAGAAAGTAAGGATCACTACCTACTGTTGGCTGTTCTAGCTCCAAGAACAAGAAAACAATTTAAAAAACTCTGTGACATGGATCATCTTTAAAGTGAAACTGACATCATTTATTTTCCTGGGCTCCCTCTGGGCCGAATTCTGGGGTCAGTTTCATTTGTCCGCCTGTTTTAGAGTTGTTGGGTTTCTCTTAAAGGATAAAGCCCATCATGTTTTTATGTATTACAGTATAAGAAAAGATATGTAAGGCAAACTTGTAAATTGGATGTTATCACACCCTCTAAGAAAATAATTGCTTTTAGAGAAGCAGTTTCCCTTGTTAGCTCCTCAACACCCTGTTTGTTATGACTGAAGAAGTATAAAGGTGTAAATCCCATAAAGGTGGGAAATATTTTTCCCTCTACTCCTTTCAAATCATTATGCCAGAATCAGAACAGTATCTGTTTTTATGGTACCTCCAGAGGCCAAAACTAAAGAGCAGACGAAACATTTTTGCTGCTGGATTCCTTGAGGTGAGCTCTTAATGATATTCTGTGCCAAATATTCTCTGCACATGCTTTATATTTAGTAGAGATATACATATTGAATTAAGAAATAAATTCTGTGCTAGACTAGAAGGCTCTATTTAACCATCAGTTATATTTATTTACATGTTTGCATTAGCACCCCCAAGATAAGAACAGGGATATAAGACTAACAAGATGAATTTAAAAGCCAAGTACACAATTGCCATCCTGATTCAGGGGGCACATTGCTGTCATTAGGCATATTAGCATTCCTCACAAGCCTTTGAAAGATGCTAGATCACTGTTTTCTTAGAAATTCACATGACTCATCTCTGTGTCTACATGTATCTGTATCTACAGAAACAAAATGTAAGCTTGCAAATGTAAGTTTACAAATTTTACCTCTGTGAAAAGAGATGGATCAGTAACATATCTGCAAACAAATATCAAGACGTATTCTCTGAACTCTTTTTCATCTCTTTTGTGAAGTCTGAAAAATGTATATAAAATCTATATCACCTTCTTTTGACTTATTCTGTCTAAGAGAGCCTTTGGTGTAACTAATTGATGTTTATTTTGATCAATTCTAGGTAACACCTTTAAAGCTGAATTTTGGAAAGGAAAAAAAAAAATAGATTTTTTTTCTGATTAAAATCAGTAATTACAGCCCTTAAATGAGATGGAGCCCTTAATGTGATGCTACTTTTCTTAGCAAAGTGGCAGTTCAGTAACACAAATATCACTACCAAAACTAAGATTGTAGCATGGGTTTCTAGTACTCAGGCCATCATTAACTCACAGAAAAAAAGAACAGGACAAACTTATACTTGGAGTGACACTGTCCTGTATTTTTCTGCTGCTTTTCCTTTTTTTAAATGTAATTTTGCAAACTGCTTCTCTAATACCTAAAGATTGTTTTTGCTCTTGATTTTTTTTTCTTTTTTTTTTTGTCATTTTCTGAGGCTAAGATGACCTTTTGTTAATCATAAACTTCTTGATTTCCTGTCACACTATCTCTAGAGTTCTTAAATAGAAACAAGAGCTCTATTTTCTGTGTAGCTGCTGAGAAAATAGTGTCAAGGCAACTGTGGTTTTGGGAAGATTTCTGAAGTATTTCTGAATCCTACAAGCATTGGGATTGTGAAATGCCATTTCCCTGGAAGGTGTCAGACATAAGCTCTGCACCAAATCTGACTCAATAATAGGTTTTGAACTTCGTGGGAAGCTTTCTAAAATCTGGGCTTATTCCAAAAAAAGGCTGAAATTAAATAGCAAGCAAACAAAGAAACATAGCATTTCTCATGGACTAAGCTGGAGCTGTCCCACGAAACCAGCATTCCCAGGCCAGCATTCAGAAGATCAAAGGTAAATGGCACAGTGTTGTACAGTCCAGCTGGAAAAGAATTATAGAGCATCCACTTCATAGCATGATCAGACTTACCTAGCTCATGGTTGTCAAGTGTATTTTCAGGGTGCCCTCAAAAGCCTTCAGTCTTGGAGACTCATAATCTTTGGGCAGCCTGTTCCAACTTTCCTAAAGTCCAATTAAAATGGTCATTGTGGCATTTAAGCCTGCTATTCATCCTGGACATGAAGATCGATGGCATCTGTGTGGAGACAAGGTAAACAAAGACACTACTATTTTGACTGTATTTATTGTTTTATATCATTTTGTTACAATCCCCAATTATCACCACTAATATAGAGGTTGATATGCAATTCCTGTATAGGGTTATGGGGGCTACTTTTGGGATTTTTGTTTGTTTTGCTGGGTTTTGGCTGGTTTGGTTTTGTCCTTCCTTCCTTCCTTCCGCCACTTCCTTCCGCCACTTCCTTCCGCCACTTCCTTCCGCCACTTCCGCCACTTCCGCCACTTCTGCCACTTCCTTCCGCCACTTCCGCCACTTCCTTCCTTCCTCCCTTCCTCCCTTCCTCCCTTCCTCCCTTCCTCCCTCCCTTCCTTCCTCCCTTCCTTCCTCCCTTCCTTCCTCCCTTCCTTCCTCCCTTCCTCCCTTCCTCACTTCCGCCACTTCCTTCCTTCCGCCACTTCCTTCCGCAACTTCCTTCCGCCACTTCCTTCCGCCACTTCCTTCCGCCACTTCCTTCCGCCACTTCCGCCACTTCCGCCACTTCTGCCACTTCCTTCCGCCACTTCCGCCACTTCCTTCCTTCCTCCCTTCCTCCCTTCCTCCCTTCCTCCCTTCCTCCCTCCCTTCCTTCCTCCCTTCCTTCCTCCCTTCCTTCCTCCCTTCCTTCCTCCCTTCCTCCCTTCCTCACTTCCGCCACTTCCTTCCTTCCGCCACTTCCTTCCGCAACTTCCTTCCGCCACTTCCTTCCTTCCTCCATCTCATTTCAAGTAGTGTCTAGCAGGTCATAGAATGAAACTTCTTGCTGAACTTTTGTGGAACATGGTTATCAATTAAACTATTCTTATAGGCTTATAGGCTTATAGGCTTATATTTTTTTTTCTCCCAAGCCACATAAAATACCAAAATATAATTCTTTAAAATTGGTGACAGTAAGATGCATATTTTACTGCTAAAATTACTTGATAGCACAATGGTTTTCAAGCAATGTGAAGTCATGATAAGATATTTAATCTTTCTGAAAGCCAAAAAAAGCCTCATATATGTAAGCAAAGTGAAGACTTCAATTGTGGTATAAATAAAATAGTGAATCTAATCTTCATTGGTCTGGTACCAGAAAAAGGAATGCTGACAAAATCACTGTGCACACTCTTTTCTGATTCAGCCCCCATTCCAAGTATTACGGCCACCCTCCCAATGCTCCTCTGGGCCCTGAGGTTGGAGTTTGCATTCTGCTCTGTATGGTCTGTTGCAGGTGAAGAGGTTGACCATTACTTTCGGATTCTGGAGTTTTTACAAGAAGGACTGTGATGTCCATGTTGATGGGTCTCCCTACCTCTGTCTAAGTGACCAGCTGGGGTAATGTTGATGCATTTCCTAACACTTTAACAGCCTTTTCTTTCTCTGAAGCTCCTTGTTACATCCAAATTCACTATGTATCCATGTATCCACATGCTCTAGATATGAAGTTTGTTCCTTATTGACCCTAAAATCAATATTGTCCAGCACCATGCCAGAATTTCTTTAACGGATCATGGGTGAATTGCTCATCATTGCATTGTCTCTCGTGCCCTGTCTGTTCCCTATCTCTTAGTACCCCTATGCCTGAACTCCTCTGCACCATATCCTGTGTACTGAATTCTCAGGGTCACTGCTGTCCTACCGCATATGTATTTCTCCATTTCATGGCATTGTATTAGAGCTATGCACTTTTTTCAGAATAAATTCTTACTGCAACTATGGTTTTCCTGTTGTAAAAGTAGAGCAAATCATCTGTAGTCACCTGGTCAAATGAGGAAACTTCTGTTGCTACTAAGCCAAGCAAAACAAATTTGCAGGCAGGTCAACCAAAGTTCAGACAGAGCAGGCCTGATAAGCCCCAGCCCCGAGGCCTTGCAGACATCCAGCATTAGAAATGGCAATGTGTATTCAGTGCTACATCACTGCAAACTGTTCAGCTCACACACTCTTTTTTTCTTAACTAGAAAGTCATGAATCAGACATGTTGTAGAGAAATTGGAGGCAGTTTGAGGAGAAAATTAAGGTAATTTGAGGTAGTCATGAGGATAGAACCCCAATAATAAAATGCATTAGATTTTATTTTGGATATGTGGAAAAAATTCCTCACAAAAAAGGTTATCAAGAATCAGAATAGGCTGTCCAGGGAACTGGTTAAGTAATCTTCCCTGTTGTTCTATAAAAGACCTGTAACTATGGCACTAAGTGGTACACTTGGCAGTGTCAGGCTAACAATTGGACTCAGTGGTCTTTTCCAGCCGAAATGATTTTATAATTCTATAATTTGAATATTTTTAAAGATGGAATATGAGTATAGTGGGTAAATTATGATTTCTGTTACGTGATCTCTATATTACAGCAAATCCACATTCTGTATGGAACACAAACCAATGCAAAACACTGTGGCCCAGCTGTAGCAGGCAAGCACCACAAGTTTGAGGAAAAAGCACGCTCATTTCAACATGTAAACAGATCTGATTTGGCTGGTAGCCTGGCCATCACACACAGCAGCTCAACCTCAGAATCAGCCTTCCTCAAGATTTTGATAGTTTGTACATTTATTCCCACCAAAGAGCTGTTGTTTTTCTAGTTTTTTTTTCTTTCCAACTCAGATGATAGCCATATGTTGACAGCAGGCTTACTGATTGCATCGCCCCACAAAACCAAACTAGCTGGTTTTGACTGCTTTACAATTACAGTTTTGTCTGCCTCCCCAAACATGTTATAAAAATGTAAATAAATTAAGATTAATTTTTATTTTTAAATTAGTTTTTACTTCCCATACACAGATATATACCAAGGTTTTTGGTGATTTTGTCCTTAATAATTATTTGTTTTTCCAGCAGACAGTTTTGACCTGGACAGCTTTAGTTCATATCTCACTTATTGAAGCAGTGCCTTTCACCCCAGAACAACATTCTTTGCTTATCATTTCAGCCCAGTCCAAAGCATTTGAATATATATGCATGGCTTTATACAGTTTTCCACAAATTACTTAGAGCAATTTAGTAGATTCAGAGTAACGATCAGTCATTTGCTTTGTATTGGAAAAACCAGGACTTCCTCAGAAAATGATTTTTTATCCTTTCTGCTCAATGAAAACATTTTTCCATGTTTAAGTAAATTAAAACAAAAAAGTTTCAGCTAAATAAATTTTGCCCTCAAGCCCAGCATCTCTAGAATTTTCTTAGTCATCCTTTTCTAAATATTAGCATTGCAAGCTATGATTTGCAACCTGTAATTGTTCACACATTACAGTAAATGTGCCACACAGAAAAGAGATGTCATAAAATGCTAGGGTCTAGTATCATTTTACCAGGATCATATTACTAGCAAAGTAAATCTGACAAGTGGCTGTTAAAATCAAATCACCCATAAGAGACAGAACTTGATGAAAACAAGATTTAATAAGTCCACCAAAATGGAAATACTATTAAAAAAACCCCTCAGAATCATAGAATTGTTTAGGTTAGAAAAGACTTCCAAGACTATCAAGTTTAACCTATGACTGAACATCACCTCTTAAACTACACCATGACACTGAGTGCCACATCCAGTCATAGGGACAGTGATGGCACCACTTCCCTGGGCAGCCCACTCAAATCTTAATAATCCTTTCCATGAAAAATTCTCCTTGATGTCTAACCTGAACCTCCCCAGGTGCAGATAAAGACTGCGTTCTCTTGTTCTGTAACTACTTGCTTGGGAGAAGACTGACGCCCACCTGGCTACAGCCTCCTTCCAGGTAGCTGTAGAGAGTGATAAGGACTCCCCTGAGTCTCCTTTTCTCCAGGCTAAACAGGTCCAGCTCCTTCATCAGGATACTTGAAGTTCTGAAGAAATAAACATAAATCCTTTATTTTTCTTATCATATCTGTTTTTCAAACTAGAAGAATGATTTTAAAGCAGCCGATGTATCAATCCCTACAGGCTAAATTCAACTAAATTCTAACATCTCTGTTGTAATTATTAGGCTTTTTTTTAGCTTGACTCTCTTCAGGATTTGGAAATGTCTTGGCTGTTTATGCAACCATTCAAAGGTGTATGATATTTCTGCCGTTCGTTTATATATTCTAAGTCAAAAAACATTTATCTTTTATATATGGAAAACTGTTGTTTCAGAATCAAAACTACTGTGGACAGAGAAAAAAAACTTGTTTCCTAAGTCTTAAACGATTAGGAAAAAAAAAAAAAAAAAAAGGAAAATTTAATTTCTTCAAAAACAGCATGTCACGGATAATTGCCAATTTAAAAGATCAGGGTGTTGGTGGGGTAGAGGGGATGGTTTTATCTCTAAAGTATTGACCAAAAAAATGCTGAAGAAACACATTTTTCACATATATTGGTCAATGGGGAAAAAAGTAAATGATTCCTGAATCTGGAATACTCCATAAAACATAATAGTATTGTAGAAATAGCCAGTCCAGCTGCCAACATTGAAAACTTACACAAAAGGGAGGTATGAATTAAAAGATAAAAGAGAATTCAAAAAAGATAATCTCAGCGGCTGGGTTCAGAAAGTGTTTGGAGAGTTTTTTCATCAACAAAATGCAGAGGAAATTATAATTGACAGGCATTGTACCTTCTTCCCTCCATTTCTGGCAGCAGACCAAGGTTTGTAATAGTGAGGTCCTGTTATGATTGCCAAACGCAGGTCAATAGAAAGAGTGGAACTGAGTAGAAGACATTTTCAAGGTCATATAAAACAATATGTAGAAAATTTTCTATCTTGCTTTTCTAAATGGGCGAGGCACCAAATGTAATAAAAGCAGGCTTCAAAGAGGCAGACTGATGAACACCATGAGTTTTACTTGGGGATCTTTTTCATACTCTGTGACATAGTCTGGCATGCTAGGCAGGAAAAAGGAGAAACTGCCTGAAATGCCTGATTCTGGCTGTGGAAAATTTTAGTACAGTATAAAAAGCAGAGAAAATGATCCAAAGGGAGATAGGTATGGACTGAGATTTAGAAGGAGGTAGAGGTGAAGCAACTAAAACCTCCACTTGTGTCTGCTGTACAACTGTAAGAATGAATGGTTTTCATGGACATACTCCCTCTCTTTCTGCCAGTTTTCTTCATGCAGTAAGCTAGAAATATTTCCTCATGTTTAATGTTTTTCTTTAAGTTCAAAAACACATACAATTTTAATTTTAAAAGTACACATAATTTAACTATTTTATCATCTACATAAGGTGTCCAGTGGACTTTTCAAGAAGTAAAAAGGAACACCAGAAGAAAGAAGAATTCCTCTGTTTAGAAAAAATTAAGAGAAAAACCCAAACAGATAGAAAACAAGGCATTTTATTAGGCATTACATTAACTGTTTTCTCCACTATATACAAAATAGGAACCTTACTTGTAAATGTTGCAGAAAAAGCCATTGTAGTGTAATGTAATACAAAACCAAAAATCCAGATCAAGAATAGTGTATCGTCTACATTTATAACTTCTGTAGAGTTCTCTGAAATAAAGAAAAGGGAAAAAGAAAAATAAAGGTTTCTTTATTTAGATAGACTGACCAATGGAATGGGTTACAGTATGGTAAAACTGAGAAGAGCTGAGGTTTATTCACTAAAAATATAAGCAAATTAAACACTTAATCCAGAACCAAGACTCAACAACATAAAAAAGGAAGGACACATGCAAGAGATCTAGTTAAGCAGCAAGAGCGTTGAATCATATAATCTCTATCTCAAGCAAATATTTTAATTTTGCATAAAGAGAGTAAGCATAAAAGAGAGGAAACCAGTGCATTTTTGAACAGAACTTCTTTGGTGAATGCAGGTGCTCTTCAAGTTTTCTTTGGGATCAGATCCCACAGACAAGTTTGGTAATGATATGCCAAGAAACAGTGCATGATCCAGCCACAGTTGTGTTAGTCTTCTAACAAGCAGCAATTAGGGCTGCAAAGGGCTTTACTGCAAATATTTGATCTGCTGGATAATTTATGAACTATCATTATTAGGATAATAATTTTAGATAACAATACTCAGCGTTACAAATATGTCCTTATGCTGTACTCTCTGAGCTCATAAATCAAACCCCGTACTACAGCCTCTATAAATATACTCTGTTGGGCATGATGATAAAACTTGACTCTTACAATAAATGCCTTGACAAGTTTCTAAGTGAGGTAGAGCCACAGACCTTCCTAGAGCTCCTGGCTCAGCACATATTGATATTTTTTAACATATAAGAAAATATATGTTATGAAATTATTAGTCTAATATCCTTATTTTTTACCATATCTGATTTAATATTGAAACATCTGAGTTTACTGGTTTTCTTGCCTTCCTGGAAATATAAAAATAGAAAGCTGCTTATGGCAAAAACTCCTTATGGCAAAACAAAGATATCAAATATATTCATTCTTGCTCATCTGTTGGTGCACATATAATTGATGCTGATCATATTTATTTGAAAAGATTAGGAGTAAAACAGAAGAAAATTCTGAGATGATAAATGAGAATTGAGGAATATTAATTAGAAAAAAGGAAAAATGTAAGGACATACGGGAAGTACATGTCTAGAATAAACATGAGCTAAAAAGAGAAGAAAAAGCATCCAAACAACAGAAATAAGGAAACAAAATATCTATGAATTTTGTCTACCTAGCTGGCATGGAACTTTGCATTATTTTCTCCACAACAATATTTTGATCTGCAGTTCATTCTTCATTTACTGTGGTTTCCAATTATAATAATGGATAACATGCATAAAGTGGAGTGTCAGCAAACTTATTTATTAGAGAAAAAAAACTTTAAATGTCTGATTCAATACCACATGCAAGAAAAAACCACAAATATATCCAGGAAGAATAGTTTATATGAATGTAGGAGAAGCTTTTGTAACAATACAGAATATCTGGTTTGCACTGGAGAGTTTGCAGGTTTCATCCGAGACGTCAATAAAAAATGCACAAGTATACTAAATTTCTTTTATTAATAAGATAAAAAGAGAAAAGGAAATATGGATAATAAGTAACCCTTACCTTCCTTCAGTTGCTGGAAACCTCACTTTCATGCAGCTTTCAAGAGATGGTGGACAGACAATGCACACTACACAGAATTGTCATCCATGGAGTGGTTCAGACTCCTTTTAAAACCATGGTGACTCTTTATTTAGTGCAACAAATAAAACCCAACTTTTGTCTGACCACGCAGGAGTGTTGTTTCTATCTGAGCACCAGAGGCACAGCTTGCCTGAAGAGATGTGGAGTCAGCAATGATGGCACCCTGCAGTGAGTACTAATATGAAACACAGCTCAGCATATTACAGCTAAGCAGAATTTCAGTAGTTTTAGGTGGATAATTGCTTCCCTGATGAAGAGATGTCAAGCATGTTGCATTGCTTGTAATTATATACATACACGTGTTCATGTACAAATGCAACTTCCAGTCTGCCTAGCTGGAGAAAAATTTTAGCTCACAGATATTCCCATGATACACTGAAAATTGTCAGAATTCAATTATCAGCCAGGTGCTTGAGACAGACTATTTTTTTCTGTCTCAAGCATGTGGCTGAAAATTTTAATCACTATGTGGTTTTTGTATAGATTTGCAACTTTGCTCTCAGTGAAACTGACATCTCTCCTTTATTTCTCCCTTTTTTTTTCTTTTTTTTCAATCATTTTCAGGAAAATGCTTCTTCTGTGCTTCAGGAATCTCAGTTAAATCTTAAAATTGCTATATAGATTTATAGTAGTAATCATACTTTTGAAGCACTGAGTCAGTTGCATGCCCTTGAAGACAATCACAGCGTGTAATTATTTTCATGATATATCAAACATTTGCTTGAATATAGCAACATTTTTTGCTCATAGTTCACTGAGAGTGAAGCTACTATAGAATATCATTGCATGATAGATGGAAAATGTCTTTTCCAGACTGAATGTATTCATACACAGTTTGTATCAATTTATTCATGTGCCAAGATTGCTCTTAGTTTGGATGGCTATCTTCCATCATTTGTAGATGTATAGATTGCAGTTATATCTCATAAACAGTCAAAGATCTATTAGCCTCTCATCTCATTTTTCTAGCAATCTTTGCATCCATTTATTCTAGTACAAGCTCGTATATCTTAGAGTGAACTACCAGGAACATCTGCTGCATTTTAGGCAATGTCATGTGAGTGACTTTTGCAATGCCACTTTAGCTATGATTTTTTCTACATTATCTATAGTTGTTAATTTTCTTAGTAAGTAACTTTAGTTTTTCTCTGGTGATAATAATTCTAATTCTCATTTTGCTATAAGAAAAGTGGCAGTTTTAAGCATCTCTATTCCAGTCAATAAAACAATGCTGGTATAAGAGAAGACGTGGCACCAATGACTTCAACATATTCCTGTCTGTGTTAGTTTAATAGTTAATTTCCAGGGAGAGAAAGACCAGAAAGTCCAGGAGAAATTAGAACCCCAGATGAATAATATAATAAAGAACTGGTGAAGAATTGCCAAATTTGGTCATTTTGCAAGGAAAAAAAAATCAACTTGTACTTCAAGTGATGAAGACATCAAACAGATAAAGTAAGAAACATTTTTCTCTTGCCATAGGCTTCTTTGAAACTTTTCTAATCTCATAAAATACATGTGGGGGGACCTTAAAGAAAATTCTTCTTTCATTTTAAAAAGGAAGATGGAGAGAGAAGAGGATTTCCTAGCTACTTGCAGCTTTATGTCCAATACAGAGTGGAGGCAATGACAAAGACGATTACACTTTGTCAGCTCTATTAATAAACTCAAAAATGCTGTTCAGACCATGATCCCACAATATTTATGCCATATATGTCCATTAAATGATTATTCAACTGAACCAGTAAACTTGATTTTGCATGTCTAGAAATGGGCTTCTGTTAAGATACAAAGGCAAAACCTGTAAATCTACTCATGCTGACTGTATGGTTATACCAGATTTGTCCTGTCTCTAGAGGATAAATGATGCATTATTCTTTAGAAAATGCCATGTGGCAAAAAATTCAGCTGCTAAAAGAACCCAGTTTGAGCAGTCATGTATTTTTAATTTTATTTTTTTATTATATGAGGCAAACATTTTTTCATGTAGCTGTGTTTTATTTTCATGTGGAAGCAGGATTCCCAAAGTTGGAGCTGTTCCTTTACTAAAACATGGACTAAAACATCTCTTGTTATTGACAGCTGTGGAGTGCTTTGGTATGTTCCATGCATAATATTCCCATGAAAGCAAAGGTGCAATTTCCATCTCTCTCACCTAACAACAAACTGTACCTTTGAGTAGGACTTCTGTTTCTCTGAAATTTGGATGTTAGTGGGAGCGTAGCAGAGGTAGCGGCTTTTGCCCACACCTGCCAATCTGCCAGGTGCTTTTCCTATTTCACCATTTGTATAAAAATCACTTTTTTTCTGCCTCTCATGAGCCTATGAAGCAAACCATCCCTCAGGGAAAAATATCCTCTTAACCCAGGTGCCTTGAAGTTGTAATGCCCTCGGGCAACAACATGAAATGCATATAACTGTAAGAAATTATCTATTACTTTGCTTCTCACACACACAAAGGTTTTTCTTGCTTCTGTATTGTGATTTAACACATTTTCCAAGTCAATTTTCTTGTGTGTCTTTGAGTTTGATATGGTTTCTAGTAGGCGTCTTGTCCCTTTGTCTCAGGTCATGCGTCCCTCTATGGCTGCAGTTAGCAGAAGTTTGCTCAAGTGGAGACATTCTCATTGTAGGAGCCATATCCTACAACCCATAATATTCTTTTCTAGTGCCTTGGGCTTCCCTGTTCTCTGGGGACTAGCAGTTCACTGCTATTTTATGGCAATAACTGAAATGTTAACATGAATAAGAAAATCTGAAACAAGCATAATTTAAAGTCAACAGAAGTTTAGCAACAAGGGTTCCAGGCTTATAATAATTGACAAAGGTATTTACCAGAGATTAAAATTACAATGACAAAAAACACAGCCTTAATGCATACAGAACAACTAAAAACTTTTACAGCAGTGTATGTATAAGCCTCAGTTGATTTTAGTGATATGTAGGAGGAACAGAAAGCGTCCTTGACTGTCAACATTTAATAAATAACTTTTTAATGTTACATTATTATATCACATAGATTAATATTGTGATATTACATTATATGATATAATTACACTGGAATTATAATAAAACTAATGTTACAATTATATATAGTGAAATATAATATTATAACATGAAATAGAGCATAATCAGCATGCAAATAAAGCATTTAATAGCAAGTATTTCCATATTAAATTCCTAATGCTTTTTCTAAAATATTATCCTTTATAATATACAGTATTTAAACATTTTATATAATTAGTTCATAAAAGATATAAATGTAATTTTACACTAGTACTTTTATACTAGTATAAAATTACTTTTATACTAGTATAAATGGCTTATACTATGTTTTGCTACATAACATAATCTTTATCATTTGAGATTTAATAATTTAATGTTTTAGTTCTAAAAAGGATATGTGTTGTTTATTGCAACACTCTTTGTATTTATAGATATCATACACACAATACATAATACTTTTTCATCTATCTGAAATAAATCCATGCTTTAAATTTCTCTTTTGACATGAACTTCCAGAACTGTAGTGGCCTTCAATGGGTATTTCAAAAAATAAGAAAAAGAAACCACAATGCTTCAAACCTAACAGGTAAAAAATAGTGAGCATTTCTGTGCAATAAAATGATTTTGTGATAGGATATAAAACAGATAAAACATAATATAAATTTATTTATTTTGAAACAGTTTCTTAGGAATAAACTTTAAAGCAGATAAATATTTATTCTTGTAAAGTGAACAATTCTCCTTATTTCTCTTTCTTTAATCTGAAGAATATGAACACCAGTCACTCGCTGAGAGTTGCTTTCAAAGGATTCCAAGATTTTCAGCCGTGTTGAATGGCTCCTAAAGGACTAGGAGAAATATATTTTATTTACAGGTATGGTCTAAGTTAACGGATAAACAGAAAATATTTGGGTGGCTACATTTAAAGATGTGTTAAAGAGGAGGTTTCACACTTGTAGACCTGCATGTCAAAAGTTAGTGTCATCAGGAAATATAAACTGCTCTCTGGATTCATAACAATGTGGCCATCCTCAGCCTAAATGGGAGAGGAAAAGAGCTGTGAGCACACCTAATGCTCCAGATCTCCTGCCCTAACACTGCGTTCATGGTAGTGATGCACTGCAGCCCCAACTGTTAAACCCACAGCTCACTGACCTCCTCATGTCTGTGAGAATAAAGCTGAAGTTCCAAATATTATAATATAACACTCTTGAGTGATAACACATGTAAGTCATTCCCCTGGAAGTACTTATTTAATATTCCTCCTTTGCCTACATGTGACAACTTTCTCTGTCACTTCCAATCCATCTTATGCATATGATTAATAATAAAAAACACTGATAGAGTTATCTTTTCTTTTTCAACTCTGTTTATTTTGGCATAGAGATGTCAGACAATAATATCTACAGTCCTTTAGAAATACTAGTTATATATATACTACTACATAAGCTAAAAAATTGCTTAAGAGGGATTTAAAATCTTTTACAAAAAATAAAATGTATCCCCATTTGAATTCTATACTGGTTTCTCTGACAACTCTGTACAGTGATAAGTGTCTTCACATTTGCCAAACCTATTTTTGAAATTGTAGTAACCAGTATGCTGCTTGCTGCTCCTCAAATTTTATTTCATTTTCATTTGATTACATTTGAGATAATTAGACCTTTTCACTAAGTGGTTGTACCATTAAACTTTTAAGTATTTTTTGGTTGTTATCTTTCAGATGCCTGACAAAAACTATGGAAAATAATTGGAATAAGTGATGTCCTACATAAACTTGTGTTTTAATGGTTCTCATATAGGAAAAAAAAAAACAAACAAAAAAACCCACCACCAACAAACATTTAAGATTCGAGTGAAGACTCTATTTTCCACTTGCTTTCCCAATAATTTTCTTTATAGACCTCGCTTGGATGGTGTTTAAATGAACAGCACACTTTTACTAATCTAAATTGAAAACAATAACTGTATGAAATTAAATTGGACTACATGTTGCATTATTAGTATAGCTCACTACATGAATGCAAGTAAAATGCTATGTATGAGATTGACAGCAAATATAAATTAAAAAAATGAATACAAGCATAGAAATAAGCTGCTGCTTATTAATGAAATATGCATAAAAGAGCTTTCAGCTTCACTATCCACAGAATAACTTATGCAAAAGTCACATCATTAGGGACAAAATCTGTCTTTGACTGTAAAATGTTTCATTCCATATTGGTGAGAGTCCTGCATCACATATTAGTGTGATGAATGATTTAAGAAGAAAATAACTCCAAACTGGTACTTCATTTTTCAATTTAATTCTTTCCACTTCTGCATGAGTTACAAATTTTTTGTTTCTGAACCTACAAACAGCTTCTGTGTAATTAATAGTGCTTTCAAGTAGTCAAACTCTAAAGCATATATAATAATTTAATACAACTTGATATTAAGAATAATTGTTAATTATTAATTGTTAATTAATTTTAATTACTAAATTTAATTAGAAGGGTAAACTGATAGAAACATATAAGGAGAAGGCTGAGGTACTCAAGGACCTTCTCATCTCAATCCACCTGTTATCTCTGTGCTCACAGCTCTCAAGTGGATGGACTGCAAGGCAGGGAGTGGGGTGGCAAAGTCTGTCCCCCTGTAACAGGAGATCAGGTTTGAGACCACCTGAGGAACCTGAGCTTGCACAAGTCTATGGAGCCTGATGAGATGCTTCCCAGCAGGAATTGAGTGATTTAGTTGATCTCGTTGCCAAGCCACTGTCCATGATACTTCAAAAGTCATGGCAGTGATATGCCACTACACTCTTTATTTCATATGATTGTCTATATTTGTTTTGATACCTTAAGTAATTGGGCTTTTATTCGGAAAATTTCTGATAACACACTCACGCTCAGATTTTGAAAAGCCAGATTAGAGCATATGAGGAACACCTGATAATCACAAACAGCTGACATTTATTGAGCTAATTTGATGATCTAACAGTAAGAAACCTGCTTTTCTAAACAGAAAATGTAAAGTTCTATTTATGGGAACAAATTGTACACTAGAAAAATCTCATTTTACTATTACTTAAAACAATAATTAGTTAAATAATGTATGAACTGGTAACTGCAAATATCCCTCTTCTGCAAAGGTATCGGTTACAGCTGGTATATTTCTTTTACTGTTCTTAAAGCTTCACCAACAATTTTATTTTTCATTGACGTCCAAAGTAAATTACATATGACAATGAAAGGTAGTATGGAGGATGATGCTGTAATTTTAAATCTACTATAGCTAAGGTTATGTCAGTGCTCATATCAGAGACCTATCTTTAATTGCTTAAACTGGTTAATTTTAGGCTTATAGGGTTAACTAGCTATACAAATAAAAAGATATATAACTATTCTAATTTTGCAAATTTTTGCAGTACTGTAAACTCTACCCAACTCCAACTGAAGAAAAACCCAACAAACAAAACAAAACAAATCTACAACCAACCAACCAAACCAAAACATAAATGTAATATTTAAATCTATGTCTATACAATTTAGAATTTGTCTTCATTGTTATTACATATGCATAGCTTGAGGAAACAATGCAATATGCATTTGGGACTGGAGAGGAAGCATGGGAGCATAACTAAGGAAATGTTTTACACAATGGAAGAGACTGAAAATACATGCAATGTTTCCTTATCTGGCAGTAGCAGACTGAAGTTGCTGTTGAAAATTATTCAATCTGTCAGGGAACATGTGGTGTGTGGGTATAAAAGTACTCTAAAAATGATCTTCATTTTGCCAGTTCCTTGGATTTAAGTTATTGCAAAATGAATGGCACTTTTACACACTGCAATACCCTTCAAATAAGGATTTTGTTTGCTTATTTTCTGTAAAAGCCTAATTTAATTCCCACACAATTCAATAAGTAATTACCTCTATATGGAATACATGTCCTTTCAGCATATTTTCTTTTTAAACCTGATTAAATAATACATAAGCAGTTTATCACTAATTATTTTTTCACTCTCAGTGTTACATTCCTCTGTAGCAGAACACAATAGGTGTTACTCTGTGGAGGGAGAAGAAAGTCTCAGTAGAAGATTGTTCCACATTTCAGGAGTGTACTGAAACAGAATATCACTCTTTTAGGCCTGCTGGTTCTCTTGTATCCCCATAACCAAAAAAGTAAAGTATTCTTTACCTAATTGCAGTTATGGTGTCAACCTGACATAGACTCTGTCTTGGCAGCAGCCTCATTGCCCTTATACCACGATAGAAATACTGCACTGGCAAAGCAAGATTTCCTTTACTGAAGCTCTTTAGCTGATCTCTGTTTCCTGTGCCAGTTACAACTCAAAAGACTGTGAAATTAGGAATATAGAATTACTCATAAATAGGATCTGTAATTGGCCCTATTTTGTGCAAGTACATTCAGTATATTTTGTGCTGCTATTAATGTTGAAAAGTAAGCCTGAAATGGGGCATGGAGCTTCAGCATAAAGAGAAATAGGTTTTTTTGGAGGTTTTTTTTTTCCCCCTTAGAAATTAAAACCCTTTTAAAGAATAAGGCCAGAAAAATCAGTATAAAACATGTAATCCCTTGTGCTGGGTTTGGCCTTGGCTGGCTACCAAACCCTCTATTTTGCCACTCTCTCACTCCCCCTCCTCAACAGGATAGGGAGAGAAAATTAGGTGAAAAAGCTTGTGAGTTGAGACAGACAAGAAGATCACTCATGAGCTACATACATATGAAAGAAAAAAGTCTACAGTTCAGTTAAATTAATTTTTTGCCCATTAAAAATAGAGTAGGGTGATGAGAAACAGCAAGAGCTAAAAAGAAACAACATCCTCCCACCCCTCTGTTCTTCCCATGATCAAAATCAGTCACGATTTCTCCACCTCCTCTACCTGAGCAGCACATAGGGGTGGGGAAGGGGGGTTCTGGTCAGGCAGGTGTCTCAGATGTTCTGTCCCCCTCATGCTCCTCTCCAGCACAGAGTGCCCCCTATGAAGACAGTTCTCCATATTTCACCAGGGAGAGTCCTTCCCATGGGGGGCAGCTCTTCCCAAACTGACCCAGCATGGGCCCTTTCCATGGGGTGCAGGGATTTAGGAGCAGACTGCCTCAGTCTGGGCTCCCCACAGGTTCACAGGACCCGATGGAAAACAGGCTCTCAGCAAGACACAGCTCCAGCCTGCTCCAGCATGGCACCTCCATGGCTCACAGCTTTCCTTAAGGGCAACTTCAGCTACTGAGGCATGGAATACTTCCCAGGCTGCAGTCTGTGTATTGACTATTAACCATAACAAAAAGTTTTGCTGTCCTAAATACTTGAATATAAAAGGATTGTCCACACTCCACTAATATTCCCATGATATTACAATGTATTAAACAACGTGAAAATGAGTAAAATGAGGTTCTTTTCTTTGAACCTGTAGTGCAAACTTTGTTGAATAAACATAAGAAAATAATTTCTTGTGAAGTTCACTTAAATAATATAGCTTAAAAATGGGAATTTCTAAGTGGTTTTATTGCTTACATTTCTAATTAGTTCGTCAACTACTCAAATGTTTTTTTGAATCTGTAAGAAGATATGTTTAATCATTCTTGACTGTATTATACACTCCCAGACATCAGCTGTCTGTTGAAATGAATGCACAGAATACATCAATAGAGACAATGAAAGGTTCCCTGGAACATCTGACAGCTAGCTCCATGCACAACAAAGCCTAAGAAATGTGATATACCATATGTGAAGCAAAGATTTAAAGAGATAAGAATGACTTGGTATAAACATACTTTTAAAAGTAAAAAACATGTGACCAGAAGACATGAAGGAAATCAGTGAAGTGAGGAGGTTGTAATATTCAAGTCCTTGTATCTACAAAAATATGTACTAGTGAAACATCTTTAATAGAATCAAGGGAAAATTCCCATGAGAAGTAGTTTGCATATTTATATTGTCGAACATTTATTGTACATATCAAAGCTCTTTATTAGAGTAGCTTTTTCTTTTTCTTCCTAAGAAGGAAAGCTTTATCCACAGTTTATTTCACACTGAAACACAGTAAAATTCTTCCCTTAGATTTTCAGATCTCTGAGCATTCAAATATAGTTCATTTCTTTCAATTTTATTTTTGCTCTCAGTTTTCTAAAATCTCCTTTTTCTTGTTCCATTGGGTTCCCCCACATTCACTTTAATTTCCTATCCCTATTCTTTTTTACTCCCCAACAGTGTCTAAGAGAAAGAAATTACTGGAAGCACTATGCAAAGCTCAATTTTATTTGAAATGCCTCCATCAGTGTAGCACCATTGTAGCTCAAAACACAGTGTTTTAACCTGATGAGCTTTTCAATCTCTGGCTCAGTGTGGAACTTTCCCTAAATTTGCAAAATGCTAATTCATGTTAGCACCTCAAAATCTTGCCCTTTTAAATTGACATTGACAAAACTGTAAAAGTAAAAACTAAATTTTTTTTCAAGAGTTTGTTTTTTAGATTTTCCTCTGACTTACAAATTGCCCAAATCTGAAACAGTTCGTCTTGGCTGTCAAACAGAGTGAAGCAGAATTAACATGTAATGGAGAAGGAAATAGAGGTCTCATGAATAAAATATACAAAACTTACATAAAATGATGACGCTGAAGCATGTACACAGTAATTCAATATTGTTTTGGAATGCCCTACTTTTCCTGTAATATACGTTCACTTTTTTCCATAAGAGAACACCTGAAAATACATTTTCAAAGAAGATTTAAGTTTCTTATCTAGTAAGAACAGAATTGGTTACTGAAATCAGAAAACAAGTATTGTGTATGTATTTCAGAGAGGGGTTTGGTAATCATTCCAATCTCAGTAATTTTATTAATACATAACAAAGTGTAGCTGACAGGAAATGTAAGACTCATTAAAGAAAAAAAAAATCAAATAAATCCACAGTCATTCATACGTTCATTCATTTTCAAAGTTCTTATTATATATAGAGAAAAGAAGGTAAAATTCATACCTTTATTTAGACTCTATAAGTTCTTATATTGCTAATTATTGTGCACATGAAACTAAATTAAATAAAGAGCTATTTTCCAAGATATAAGGAATAACAGATACAGATTTTTCTCTCTTTTTTTGCAACGTAAGAAACTGCTGCTTCTGGAGCTCTATCTTTAATTCTAATAAAGTGAAGGGGAAAGAAAGAGCATTACTTGTAAATTAACAAAAATTGCTTGTCAGATGAAGGACAATTACTGTATTATCCTGTTCTTCCTAAGAAATGAGAAACAGTTCCAGCAATAGTAATATTTCTTCTCAGACCTCCTCCAAAATTAAGAAATCAGAAACTTTGTGAAAGAACTCTTGGTTGGGTAATTACACTGAGACTTAGAGTATCGGTTCACTGAAAATACTGTATCTCAGATCACCTTCTCATCATCCTGTGTGAGAGCATGGTTTTGCTGACTCAAATAGCTCATGAGATTTTCTGGACATCTGCCTCTGCTAGTGAATGGTGTTACTTCTCATTCTTAAATCACAATTTTCTGTGCTGACAGTTTGGTAGAGACTGAGTAGCTATTTCAAGAACCAGTCCTTAATCCGAGAGAATCCTGGGGCTTTGCACAGGATAACAAAACTAATTTATGCAATTCTTTCAACACTGAAAGTTAACAAGGAAAAAAACTGCTACCTGCTTGTAATCTGACATGTAATTAGGAACTTTGTAAAATGAAAAAAGAAATGGAAATGAAACATCCCACCTGCCATGTCATGCTAATCTTTAAGCAAGGTTTCAGGAGACTGCAGCTCCTTACAATACTGATAAAATTAAAATATCTTACTTATGCTATTTCCCAAGCCATAATTAGGGTTTTTCTTTTTTTACTTTCTGAAGGGAAACAGAAGTCTGCATATTTGCAAGCAACTGCAGTGTAGCACTAAAATTTCATAAGAAGATAAATTGAAATTATCATATTTATAAGCCTACATTTCAAGCTTCATTGTTACTGCCACTGACCTATCTGAATTTGTTTATTAAAAGGACTGGAATGAAATATGTAGAGATTTTGTAGAAAAACAGCATTTTTTAGTAAATATTTATTTTGGCATATGCATCTGGCTATATATATATATCATTGATTTAAGTAAAGTTGTTATTTATTAAAATACCTGTGAGGATGTGAGCAGTAAAATAAAAAATGTAAAAATTGAAAAAATTGAGAGTAATTTTTCTATTACTTTAGTCTCTACTTGAAGCTACTTTATATTCTCTTATTACAGACCATTCAACAGGACATCCTGTCTTTTTGCGGAAAGTATTAATTTCTTTATTGTGATAATAAATTAAAATGTATTAAATGATATGCATTTTTATTTACTCATCCATATTTACCTTATAGAAAACAATTGCTGTATGTTCAGATGTACTTCTCTGCTTATGCTAATAAACTGAAGAAAAGAAATAACAGAGGAATTAACTGAAACTGAATGACAGGATCCTTCCTTGGAGTTTTGTTTGTTTATTTGTTTGTTTGTTTTGCTGGCTTCATTATCAGAGAATGTCAAATACAGCTCAATGCACAGGTTGCTGTATAAGTTAGTTAAAGAGAAATAGTGCAAATACTTTTTACCAGTGCTGTAATTGATAGTGGCATTGCTAAATTGCACAAAGTGTTGCAAACCGTAAAATAAAACAGAGTTGGTTCTGCCCTGGAATACTGGAACATGTTCCCTACTTGATTTCCATTTACCAATATTTCTCTTCAGTTCATAAATTAAATTCTACTCAATTCAGTTAAACCTTATTAATTTGTTATTTACTGGTTCACTGCTTTTAATTCAAAACTTGTGTTTTGCTATCTGAGCACCAACCTCACAGTAGAACATCAGTTAAGAAACATTCTGTTACAGCTGCTCTTGAGGTCTCAAATAATAACTGGGAAACAATTCTGAAGAGATAATTGAAATGACATATTGCTCAAATCATGCCAACATTATAAACATCTATTTAGCATATCAGCCCTGTTTCTAAGCTTCAAAAAAATTTTTTCTTTTTTCAAGGAGACCTCAATGACTTTTTCGTAACAGAACAATAATAACTAATACTCATAAAAAGTAAGAAACTAAAAAATACTCCTCTATGCCTGCAGAGAGCACAAACAGTATAAGGATGAGAGCTTTTTAACATCATTTCCCCTTAATACAGTTGTGCCTGTTACTTGGCAAGAAAAGTAGTGTTGATTTTTCAGAATTTTCAGTTTTTTCATGTGACAATGGAATGATGGTGAAAGAATGGCAAGTCATGGTGTAGTGCTAGTTCAAAGTCTAAGAAGAAGCATTGTTCAGTTTCGGGCTGGTTGTACAGGTAAACATTTTAAACAGTGTTTCAAAGAGTTTTTAAAGTGTTACCAACTCCTCTGGTAAGATGACTCCTTAGACTTACTGAGAAACTTAACCGGTCTGTGGTTACTTGAGGCACTTTTGGTGTTCCCCAGTTGATTATAGGTACTGTTTTCAGTTATTTAATTTAAAAATTATTTTTGAAATTTCTTCTCTATTATTTGAATTCTTATAAATAACTTATAGAAATATACTTTTAAGTAGAAACTAGTTCTGTTAACTAAATGATTATAATAGGTGTTTTTAAGTATCAGAAACTTGCTGATACTTAAAAGTGCATGGTAGATATTTAATTATATGCACATACCTTACAAAGTTGTAATGCAAAAGACTCAAGATTTTTTTCAAACATCATGTCAGATTGCAAGTCAAACTGTTAATTTCATTCTGTGTTCACACTGACAAAGAACACAGTAACTCATTTAAATACAATCTCTTCAATTTTCCTTCTGAAACCACATGCAGTGCTGCATACTGGATCTGATTCTCTACAGTTTCTTCTCCTTGTTTTTAATTATATTATTGAGGAATAGTGGATACTTCCTCCCTTTAGCTCCTCACAATTTGGTAAGCTTGATAGCACTCCACAGAGCACATCACTACATTTAATGCAATATCTCTTGCCAAGGTAATGACAACATCCTTTTAGAGTCTGGATCTAACCTTTGTGCTCAGCAAGGGTCATCCTGCACAGAATTGTGTCCAGACATTTCTTGCATATCTCCAGGGAGGGAAGCTCCCCAACTCTCTGGACAATCAGTTCCTTTGCATGGTCACCCACAGAGTAAAGCAATTCTTCCTCAGTTCTTTATTGCTGCAAAATTGGTGAGCCCTGTTATGAAACCAGCAGCAAGTAGCAATCAGGTAGACTTTTTTCAGAACGCGATAGCTTGAAAGATGAAGGAAATGCAACTTTTGCACTACTGAGCAAGAAATATTCTCCAGGACAGTAAGAACAAGAAAGACTAGCCTCAATCCCTGTGCATGTCTGTAATAGAAATGTCAAGAGAGCAAGGTGGAAACAGCTAAGTTACAAACGCAAGCATAGTCTTACCATAATTCAGCCAGATTTTGTCAGGATGTTCCCATGATTGATGATTTTGGACAAGGACAATGCCAGTTTTTATATAAATATGTGTGTGTATGTGTGTGTGTGTGTGCGTGTGTGTGTGTGTGTGTGTGTATAAATATACATACATCTTTTCAGGTATAAAGAGTGAGGGAAGAGTCTTATCCTTGACTGTGCTCTATAATTTACCTCAGGATCAGTAAGTGGTCCCTGGTTCCTTTTAGTTACTAATATAGACCCAGCTTAAGACAAGCAACTATTGGAGAAAGTTCTGTAGAGGATTATAAAGATTATTAGGGGATGGAAGGAACTCTTGTGATGTAAAGCTGAGGAAGCTGGGCCGCTTCAGCCCAATAAAGAGATAGTTAAGAGGTGATCTTACCTACAAATGTCTACAAATATTTTGAGGGTATGTGTCAAGAGGACCAGGACAGGTTATTTTCAGTGACAAGAGGAAAAACTGTACTGTGAGGGTGACAGAGCATTGGAACAGGCTACCCAGAGACTTTGTGTAGTGTCGTTCTCTGGAAATAGTCAAATCCATCCTAGATGCAATCCTGCACAACTTGCTCTAAGTGAGTATGGTTTCTGTGACTAAAACAGAATGAGAGCTCTGGGAAAAAGAGTTGTAAGAGCTTCTGTGAGGTTGGGAGGAGAACTTTTGTGAGATTTCCTGGATCAGAGAGGAACTGGAAAAGTTGTTAACTTAAATCTTGGAACAAAAGTGACACAAAACCCCCTGGAGAAAAAGATGTGGAGCTGAGAAAGGAAGGAAGATTTATTTATAAATATAGGATTAATTAGATTCCCAAGAATAAAATGTTTCTTTTAGTCTTCTGCACTGTCAATACTGAGAGTTGTAAAAAACAGCTAGAACCTTTTCCATGCAAAGAAGCTTGTCTTAAGTGATTTAATTTCAAGTCAAGGTTGGTTCAAAAGTTTTAAAAAATGAAAACCTCACAAACACCCCAGAAGTTCTTAAATTATCCCTTAAATAAACAAGGTTTTACATAAGGTTTCATACTGACCAATAATTTCACTTTTCTAACTCTAATATTAGATTTATTATTCATTATATAATATTTATTTTACTTCTGAGTAAAATAAAGGAGGCATCATATTTTGAGAAATAATTTGGTTTGGTGAAAAAATTCTGAATTCAGTTTGGTGCTATATTGTGGAAAGGATAATATTTACTCTTAGAGAAAAAGGAACTGTCGCATTCACATTAAATAATGATTCTTCTTGAAAAGGACAATACTATACCTGATCTAGTGAAAGGTATCCCTGCCCATGGCAGAGGGGTTGGAACTGTGTAATCTTTAAAGTCTTTCCAACTCAAATCATTCTAGGATTCTATGGTTCTGCAATGTTGTTAAACTAAGAAATGAACAAAATTAACAAGACTAGATAGCAATTTTCTGCACTGAATCAACTCATAATTGACCATCTCAGACTCTTAAGAATAAGAATTCACAGTAGATGTCCTTATTTCTTTACATCTCTTCAAAAAAATCATGACAGTCTAATATTATTTTGAACAGTTCAAGATCTGTTTTATCTGAAGAGGAAATAGATGCTCATTGAAAGAGTTCAGCTTGCAACAAAATGTTCAAGATTTTATATACTTCATTTGTCCTTCTTAGCAACTCCTCTTGTCTTTGGCTGCAAGACCCCACTGTATCATGCTGCACTTTCCTTTAGAAGTTCTCAGGATGACTCACATCCATTTCTATTTCATATAAAGCACACATTGTGGGGTTTTGTAGTCCTCTGCAGGGTAATTCTTTGTCTTCCCTGCAGACCTTTCCAGTATAGATGGTATAGTGCCCATTTGTTTTTGCACTGATTGCTGTATGTGCAATGACTGTCACTTTTTTGTGTTTTTTAAATAAGTTTGTGAACCAGAAGTGAAAACCATCTGCTTATCTTGCCTTTGAGTTGTGACTAAGAAAGGCAAATCAAAGGTTTTTCTTTTTTTCTGGAGTGACTAAGGAAACTCTGTTCCTAGCATATCCTGGAGTGCTAAGTGGGGTAGGTACACAAGAAGGTAGAAAAAGTAGGGAACCTGCAATGTAGATAAAGAGAGGAAGAAAGACTCCTTTGTAATGAAAAATTTGGACCAAATCTTGAACACTTATAGAAAGTTTCCAGAAGGACACCATATTGTGTTACAATCAAGAAATTGATAGTGGATGAACCCCTACTTGTGCAACAAAAGGTTTGTTTTCAAATTTCGCTGATTCAACTGATTTGTTTCCTTATTTCAGAGAAATTGCGTTTCATTTTGTATTCTGATAGAAAAGTGGAAAGACATCCTGAGTTTTAATCAATATTGTTTCAATAATTTTTCACTAACCTTGTTCTAGTTCTATACAACCACCATGTTCCATCAGGAAGAAGAGATTAAGAAAGGGATCAGGCTAACTGGGAGACTTGCTTTTCTTTTGGCCACATCTCTGGGTAGATTACCATTTGGCCCATACAAAGTTTTTTGCTCAGTGTCTGCCTGTTGTTCCTCATTTTTACATTTTTCTCCTGCTACCACCTTCCCCTTCACCCTTTCTTCCAAGTGTTGTCTCCCATAACCATAAGATTTTCATGAAAACAGGACTTGGTTGTTAATTTTCTGTTTCCTTGCTGTTCTTATGAGACAGCATGTTTTAACAACAGAGCATAAATGGCTTTTTAGAAATCCTGATTCTCCTTTTACTAGTAAGCATCTTGTAACATTAAGGTCACTTTACTCTGTTTCATTTTATATTAAATAGGATGGCATTTGACTGTTTTCTCACAAATAATAGTAAAATATTGAATAGAGGCCTGACTTCAAGATGGAATTTTTATCTTTAAAAATGTTCTTAATTTAAAGCACTGAAACAATACTGTTAGCCTTTTACTACTGTATTTGACTTATAAAAAATTTGAAACATTGAAATGATTATGCAGTAATTCAAGACATCTAGTGGAAGGATAAACAGTTTGGATTTAACTAAATTAAAGGCATTCTTGTTGTTAGTATGACTTACTATCCCATCATAATAAACTAAATCCAGATGACTCTTATCTTTTTTCTACCACAAACATTTTTTTTCTATAAGAATACATAGCACAAAATTGTCTGGGAATGTTTGAATTATCATAAATATAAAGCTATTTTTATAGAACGGGTATTTTAGTCTGAATGTATATTTGGATAGAAGACAAGAATCTTTAAATGAACTGAGGATTTTTTTTTTTTAAGAGATAATGTTGATGCTTTCCTCCTCTACTTTGAATAACAAACTTTAGCCAAGACAATTTTACACAATGTTCAATAAGATGAAGAGAAAGCTACAGATTATGCTTCCATAGGAAATAAAATTACAGATTTGAATCAATATTAATACAAACCTCAGATTTTCACATTATGGACTGCAGAGTAGCTGTTATAAAACCTTGGACTTCAGTTTGCAAACACTTAAGCAATGCATAATTTAATGCATTTGGACCAAAACACAATGAAGTTACAAAGTAAGAACCACATTGTGAAGCTCACTGAAGTGAATGGAAAGCAAGGCCAAATTTCAGTTGGCCTTGGATCAGGCCATGCATGAAAATATGCATGAAATGGATATGGTAGTTTTGTATTTATATTTGTATTTGGGATTTCTGTAGGCTTTCTATGTGTTGTTCACAGAAGTTTTTTGTGTGATCTTCAGTCTTATAAATAATTATCTCATAAAATTTCATGAAAACTTTTCCCAGATTATTAAAATAAATATTTCCTTTTAGCATATAAAATTTAAAAGATTTAAAAATCACAAAGAAAACCAAAACCTTTTCCCATTGACAGGAGGGTTTTTTCATGTGTTTAATGATATTCAACATGCTATTTCCTGGAATAGCATGTTTCCTGGTATAGCATTCTTTGTTTCTGTCAAATTACAACATGGATCACCAGTGTGTTTGTTTGTTGGGATTTTTGCCAACCAATAAAATGGGAAATACTACCTGAAATCAAAATCTGAATTTAAATCTGCAGTCCTGTCATAGATTCTTAGTCATGCCACCCTTAAGTGATGATGTCCACTACACACCTGATAGACTGTCCTGTACAACTTCAGTCTTATTGACTGCAGTAAACCCACTGATAAAAGAACAGAGATCAAACTAAAGAGAGTTCTGCAGATCTCGAATCTTAAAGACTAAGGCTGGCTCAGGGGTAATGAAACAGAGCTCAAGATTACGTTTCTCTCTCTGACTGAAAGCATAAAGACAATCTTTTGCCTGCCTCTGTTTCCCACGCACTGTGAGGAATTTGGGAAAAGAGCCAAGAGGATGTAGGTGACCTGATGCTAAGTTTTGTGATGACAAACCTTTAGGATCCTGGGTTCCAGACCCCTGGGCCATGCACCTGCTCTTCTTGCACATGGAGATCTCTAACAAATCGTATGCACTGTGTGAGAAATTACTCAGTGTTAACTACACAGGAAATCTGAGGAGAAAAATGAAAGAGGAGGATATTTAGCACCTATAGAATCTACTTAGGAACACCACTTGGGCATTTTACACCTGTCCTGAAGTCATTCTCTGATGTCCTTTCTGTCACAAAGAAAGACAAAAATATATTTCCTTCTGGGTTATTCTGCATTCTTATTCAACAGTAATTAGGAGATAAAGCATGTGCCTAAATTCAATTTCCTCACAGGACATACACCTGCACAGAATAAAAAAAAAATTAAAAACCTACAAGCTGTCATAGCAGTTTCTGTTCTTATTTGGCAGCTGTGTATTTCTCCTTTATTTGTTTGTCCATTGAAAATGTGAGGCTTGATTAGATCAACAACTGATAGTACAATTCTATGAGCAAAATATTTTTGCATTTGTTAGGAACTGTAGTTTCCACTCATTGAATAAAGTTTCTGTGAATAAGCATTAAATATTTATTGACTAAAGCATACAAATAATTCTTAGAAAAGCAAATAAAACCTATTACATTCTCTCCTTTCCTTCCTAATAAATATGAATTTTAGACATTAACAGACTTAATATCTATTTGTGTAGCCCTGTAGCTGATCAAATATGGTACTGCCACTGCTACTATAAAGGAGAAGGCTTTGTCCAGAATCTCCAAGGCCTCAGAACCGAGATTTTCTGGTTTTGCACTGCTCCTGTATCTACACTTGTGTTGTCTTCTCTGGAGATTTATCTGACTTAGATGCAACAGCAGCATTTCTCAAATATCCAAGTGACTATTATTTAATTTGTTTTGTATTTAGCTTACTTCTGTACGACATTATGACATTGCACCTATTCTTCAATAATTTTGATAGATGCCTGTGACTAGTAAATGCCAAACCCAAATGAGTACAGGTAGAATAAACTGTAAGCCTAGAAAAAAAATCTCAGTCTAGAGAACTGACAGCATTATAAGAAAGGTCTGGAAAGTGTGTAGATGTAGATGTGATGATGACAGGTGCTACATGTTTGTGAGCAACTCACCAATGATCAATTATTAAATGTGAAAGGGATAAAACATGGGGCAAAACTCAAACTGGTATTAGGGGTTATAAATATGGATGCTATATGGAAATGAAGGATGCTATAAGGAATGAAAAATGCTAAAAATAGTTCAGAAAATACATAAAATTAGACCTAGAATGAGGAGGAATAAACTTAAACTTATTGTTTCCCCTGTGGTTGAACTGGGGTGCTGATGACCCTTTCAAACTCACACTCCACACTTCCTCCTTAGTGAATATTGATTTGACCCTAAGACCCAAAAGGTCAAAAAAACATGAATTTACATTGAAGAAAAGTGAGGATGTTAGGAGAGATTATGTGTGTATGAGTCTGCATGAGACTTTATAACAACTTAAAACTTATTTATAAGTGAAGGTTTTTTCAAGGTAATTTAGACTCTAAGGGTTAGTACTGTTAGGACTGGACTAATACATGTTCAGCTTGACAAATGTAACCTGTTGCTTAAATTGTATCTTATAATGCCATGTCTGCCTTGAGCAGCTCTTGAGGAACAGCTTTAAGGCTATCCCACATAACTTTCCTACTTAATCATATTTAATTAAATTCTTATTTATTATTTACTCCTATTTAAACACTGCATCCAGAAAGACATCTAACATGTAGTCCACTTCAAAATCAATTTGGCAAATCAAAAAGTCAAAGCTGAAGAAATACAAAGCAGAGGCAACCTCAGGCCTACTTGAAATAATTGAAGTCATTTCAGTGTTTTTAGTGACTGGATCTGGGAATGGAAGGATTTTCCCACTTTATCCAAAATAATTTCATCTAATAAAACAGAATAATTAACTCTTATCAGTCTAGATAAGCTTCTCTCCTTAACCATATATTTGAGAAGAAGTAACCTAATAAAAAGAGACTTTGTAAGAAGATTTCATCTAGCTACGTACAATTTCACATTTACCTGCAATGCAGTTTTCTGCCATTTGTATCCAGTTAGCAAATAGTGAATTAATCAGCTCTGTGGGAAACCTATGTTGTGTTTCAATTTTTTTTCTTGAATCTGAGTCTAGTTCTGTCTGCCTAATGTAAAAGCACAGTTCCATTTGTCAAAAACAGATGTGAAAGTAATTTTAGAATGACAGCAAAACGAGGGGAATTAATGAGTATATCATTATAGGGAACATATGTGAAACAGTCACAAAGCCATTTGACATTCAAAATTTTGTGACTTGAACCAGACTAATTCTTCAAGAAGTTTCTAAATTTTTTTTTTTTTGTGTAGTACTTTTTTTGGTAGTTTTTTAGTTATTTTGTTTTGGGGTTTTTTATTCTTTTTTTTTTATCATTATATTATAAATTTGCACTTCCCTGGTAGAAGATCTACAGTCATTTGTAAGGCTGATATTTAATTATGATCACTCAAGGGACATTTGACAGTGCTGATAGTAGAACAGTTGCACACAGAATGTTTCATTGAGGATTATTAGTGAGGCATGGAACTGACCCTGATCTTTCCTACTAAATATAAGGCCATTCTGAGAGTTTAGAAAGTGAATATTGAACTCATTATAATAATTTGATAACATAAATAACACAAAAAAAATACAATTATATCAGTCTTTCACCTTGACTGAAGCTCAATTTTTCACTGGTTAAAGGATTTACTTCATTTGTTTCTTCCTTTATTGACCTTTTTCAACTTACCTAAATTTTTAACTTAGAAATAAAATTTAATAAGAAATTATAGAAATGAGCAAGAATATAGTTTTCCAGGTGCTGGAATTGGGTTTTATTTTCTCCTATATAAATGAATACATTCTGGATGAATGCTTCCCTGTAAACCTGTAGAACCAATTCATGAAAAGCAGCTGAAATGTGATTAAACTTGTGATGAAGCCAGAAGTAGAAGAGAATTTAGGATGGAAAGACAGATGGTGTATAGCCTAAGTTCCCTAGTAATTCTTAGTCTAAGTCCTCCTGAAGCCTTTTAAATCTGTTTATCTCAGTAAAACATTCAAATCTTAAATTAACAACAAAATTAATCCAGCAGGTGCCCTTTGACAATTTTTTTACACTTAGGAATTTTTTCTCTGAGAGCAAACATTGGAATAATGAAGAAAATATGATGACTACATTGTGTTCTACCAGCAACGGTGAGGAAAGGACTGTTCCTGGTCCTGTACAAATGACCCAAACTTTGCACTGGATTTCCAGAGAGAAAATAGTTGTCCTAATACCCTTGTGACTAATACCTAAGACCCCATGACTTGTGAAAAAAGGTTCATAACTGAAGTAATGCTGTTAGTGCTAGTACAGTAATAACACCTTGTGAACATTAGATTTCTATTTTCTGTGAAAAGGAGCAGAGAAGGAAATAAACCCAAATAATTTTTTATGTCAGAAGAAATATATTTTCTAAAATAAATAATATGCTCTCTTGAAAGATTTCAGTTAAACTTGATTATCACAAGCATGAATCTGTCATTGCTATGACATGAAATGGCAAGTTTATAATCCTAATCTGTTATTAGATTTTTTTTTCTTTACTCAGAATGCTTAAGTGTAAAATTATCTTATTCATAACTCTGAGATGCAAGAATTAAAGTGACTGTAGTACAAGTCTTTTGGTAGACAGGAAATTATATGTTATGTTGTCACATAGATTTAAATAGCTTCATGTAAGAAGTAGCAAAATAAGGGAAGAAAGGGGAATGGAATCTAGAAAATTCTGAACTAGTTTGGTTTCTGCCTTTATATAAATTTCTCCTTCAACCACATCACCTTAAAAAAAAAAATGGACTTAGGGTAGAGATAGAAAAATTGGTGATTTTTATTTTTCCTCATAACTGTCAAGTTTTAATATAAAAATTTTCTAAGCATTGGAGAAAAAACTTCATGTTTTTTAAGGATGTATCAGAAGGATAGAAACTTGTGACTGCTAATATAATTTTTCAGTGTGTCTGGATATTTTTTTCAATGGAAATGTAAAGGAAGTTTCATGATCACCTTTTGAAAAATATTTCCACAGAAAGGAAAAAGGTCGAAGTCAGGCATCATGAAGGGAAAAGATAGAGCACCTTGACTGTTTTATTTATATTATGTGTCAGCAGAATCCTTATAAAGACAAGCTGTACTACTCATCCAGAGTGAGATTTTGAATCAATCTCCCAGCCATCACTGTTACTTTTTTTCAGTTTGCATCATGGAATGGCACCCAAATGCTCAAACAGAATTCCTTTTAGATGAAGCTGAAAAATGTGAATCGTGACTATATCAAAACATAATTAATGAAACTGGAGATGAAATAGTTTGAAGGAAAAAAGAAATCAATTAAATATGTCTAGTGAGGACATCAGTGCCTCAGCACCAGCTATTTCATTCTACAGATTCACTGCTATGGGCCCTCACTGTATGCTAGTGTAGACATCACCAGCTATTTCATTCTACAGATTCACTGCTATGGGCCCTCACTGTATGCTAGTGTAGACATCACCTTTTCACAACAGAAATCAGGGAATTTCAGCTTAGAATGAAGTCTCAGAGTGTTTTTATACAATGGGTAGGTAGGTAGATGCACTCTTGTGCAGCTTAGCTCTAGGAAATGTTGCTTTTCTTTCCTCAATTTTAAATCAAAACAAACTATTCACATTTTGAGTTCTCTTCATTTTCTTTCTCTTTTCTGCTAGATAATTTTCCATCTTGTTCCTAATGGCATGAATATATTTCTCTTGTTTTCTTTTCTAATGCAAGCACAAACCACAGCATAAGAAATAGTCAACATTTCAGTCCAAAACATGCTTTAAAGGCCTGAAACAACAAAGCAAGGTCCCAAAAGGTGGTGTAATTTGGGACTACCTTCCATAATTAAGGCTTCTGGGAGGTATTCACAAGGCTGTCAGCTAAAGTTCCCTTTACAGTGTATAGACTGTGTGACATTGTACCAATTTTTGTAATTGATGTCCCAAATTTACCCAAATCGAACAAATTCTTTTTTTCTCAGATCTTTAGAAGGAGAGCTACAGTGTGAACCAGAGCATATTAAAATATAAATATATTTGAAATATATTTAGATTCCACTTAATGTCTCTCTTTTACTTCTCACCTTGATGTATCACAATTGTCCTATATCTATTCTATTTATCTAATTTTAATATAGACTTCAGTGTGAAGTAAGACAAAAGTGTTCACAAAAACTTTTTTCCTCCACTTCATTGATTCCAAAGAGCTGTGATTCAGTGTTGGTTGGTTTGCATCAAGACAGACCCTTAAATCTCATTCTTTGCTCTGAAGAGAACCAATCATGAGGGGAGAAAAAAAGAGCATAATAAATGAATAGCCTTTAGTTTGCAAAATTTAAAATGTTGTTTCCCAGAAGTTCACGGGAGGTGTAAATGCATGATTCACTGAAGATCAAAACGACCAGCCATGTACCATTCTGGATGTTCAGAGCAAAAAATATTTGTACTAAGCTTATAAACTATGGCCTAAAGCACCACAAAGTTAGGGTGTGGTTTTTTTTTCTCATAAAGCAATGGTTTCTTCAGAGAATGGGCTAATTTAATACAGCTTTTATGAAGTTCTGTGAAGTTTTTTATGGAATTTCATTGCTGTGAAAAACATGCATTTCTTTCTAAGAAATATAGGTCAAATTTGAATATTAACTGTCAGTTTCAAATAATAGGAAAAGAAAGGCAATAATCAAAAGATCAAGAGTCAAAAAGAAAAATGGAATGAAGAGCTTTCAAAATTTACCTTTTTTGCCTTCATCCTGAGTTTCTGGTTACTAAACTTTATATAAATTTATAACAAAACCACTTACATTTGCTGTAATTTATACCCCGGTGTATTACCGAAAGTTTTTGATGCACATCCTCTTCACATAATTTCATCATTTTGGTTATGTAACAATAATAGAAGGTGTGTATTCTACAGAGGAAGCGTTCTAAATGCATCAGTATAGATCTGATATAACTTACTGTTTGGTTTGACTAGGTTTCCACAAATGGTTTTATACATATGCATATACATATACATGCTCCAAGTGTATTTCTCTTTTTTAATCTGACAACTGAACCCAACGGAAGATGTTCCCTGACCTGGACAGGCTTTGGTCAGTCTCTCCCTGGCAGTCACTCAGAATGTAGACATGCCTGATTTTTCCCAGTGCAACACTCCTTTCAGGAAACTCAAAAAGGGAAAAAAGCAAACAGCATTCCTTCAGTGAAGAAATCAGGCTGGAAAGAAGCTACATTTATGTATATGCATATGGTAGTTATTTCATTTTTTTATCTGCCAGCTAGTAAATGTTTCATTTAATGTATCATTTTTTTCCTTACCCACTAATATTAATAGCCTGTTTATTATCTTGACAACAAAAGAAAACAAAGCAAAATGAAACTGAACTGAAAATCCCCTAAAATATGGCTAGGGACAAGAAATATTCATTTTCAAAGAGTATTTATATATTTAAATAAGTATTTTAATTCACATTGATACTGCTGTCCTTGTGCTGGGAAAAGTATAAAAGGGGTACTGTATTGAAAAAAAAATATATCTACTTTCATGATAAATTGGGATTACCAAACTAAAAACATATTTGAAAAAAAGAGTGCATCAGTAATTTGACAAGTGCTCCCCCACTGCAAAACATATCTTAAAACCATGCTCTCCCCTTTTCAAATGCTTCCTGGCACATGTTAAATCACTTGCTGTGTGGCTGTTTTGGACAAAATGTCTTTGTTGCCAGAAATGACTTGAAAGAAGTGGTTTTTCTCTCGAGTATTTGAAGAAATAAGGATAAGAAGCTTGAGTTTTGCCAAACAGGGACTTCAAAGTTTGGCCTACAGATGGCTATGCATGCGTGCAGTACTTGCACTTCATATGTTGCAACTTCATTTCCCTTCCTCCTCCATCTTTTCAAGTGTTTTTTGAAATGCCTGCAACCAAAGAAGTGTGGTGTACGGGTGGGAGACATTTGAAAGACAGTCCTTTTAAATAAGCTTTGAATGTCAAAGGAGATGTGCTTATGGTGTGACAGATGACAGTGCTTGTTCATGGAAGATTTAATTTTAAGGAATGGAGCTGGCCTGAAAACCTGAGACAGGACATTTTTGGCTCAGATTTTCTTCTAGCACCAGGATTAACTGATTCAAGACTTCTGTGGTTATAATAGCTTGGCTTTTCATTGATGTTAGAATAAGAATTCAAATAAATTAGATTTAATTTTAAAATGCAGAAAACATTTTGAGAGGGTTTAAGAGAGCTCTTAAGGCCATAGCTTTTGTAAGCAATAGGAAAATTAATAGCTTCATTTAAAAAAACATGAGCCACAATAAGGAAAAATATATTTTTTAATATTCATGGCATATGGCTGTATATCATAGATTCATTTAATAGAACAGTTGGGGTTGGAAGGGACCAATTTTAAAGACCTTTGGACTTTAAAGACCAAAAATAATATGCAAGATGTCAATATAATAAGTATAATAGTCATATCCACAGGTATCTTATTCATATATATGGACCTTGAAAATCTTCTGAAATAGATAGATGAGGTATAAAGTTTTAGCAGTGTTAGATAAGTAAGTGCATTATCTTGAATAATGCTTCTTCAGTAGATGTGGCTGGATTTTTTGGAGAGATATTGTGAGTCCTACTATTTAAATTGCAATTATATCTACAGAAAGATTTCCATCAGAAAATCTAACACAAAAACTCATTCCATTTTATCTTAGAGGATGAGATAATCAAATATAAGTGACATTCTGTTTCTGAAGTTATTTCTACACTGAATATTAAAATAATTTGGTTTTGTTTGATTCTTTTCCCCCTTGGGGCATTCTGAATGTCATGCTGATCTATATGTTCACATGGATCATAACAGACTGTCATTTCTCTTAAGCCTGAGTATAAATTCTTGCAAATATTATATATGGGAATATACAAACAACCATTAAAAAAAAAGGAAACAATTTGAATCTATTTATACTGAGAAACACTGCTTTTAGGGAAAAAAAAAAAATCCGTGTGCCTGAAGTCCTGCCAGTATTATTTTGAAGGATGGAAATAAACACGCATGTTCTACTTCAAGGCACATTGCACAGATTTAAGAAAGCAATACTTTAGGAAAATAGAATGGAACTTAATTTCCTCTTCAATATCCCACCCTCCCTTATTTCAGGATTCTTGGTCAAATTTTTTTCCTCCAACTTTACAGTCCAATCTTAATTTAAATACGTTTTTATAGCATAAACTATATTGTTCTTCAGCTTTGAAAGAATGACTTTCCTGTATTTCACTTGCCTTAATTATACACAGTAGATTTTAATGAAATTAAACATTTAAAATGCAATTTTAACTTTGAATGTTCTAGGTTCGCTTTTTTTTTTAATTCTAGTGAAAATTAAAATATTTGTAATTCTTTCACTCTGTCATGTCTTTTTCTCTTATGTAATGATACTTTATACTTTTTTTTGCACAATTTTCAGGCTTCATAAATGTTTTTTCTCATTAAGTCAAAGAATTCACATTGATTTGTGTATCATGCCTTCCTAAGTAGATGGATTTTATGAAATTATTGTTAATATCATGAATAGATATAGAAGTAAAGAACAGCTATATTTTTTTTTAATTCCCAAATGAATTTGTACCTTCTTTTCACTTCTTATCAACCACAATAGGAACAACTGTTAGCAAAATGATGTGTCTGCTATGTGTTCATGGGTTAAGGGAGAAGAGGTAATCAGTGCTTGCTGTATTGGTTTAGAATATATTTTAACTTTATTTTAAAGTGAGAAAAGTAAGTATTTTCTCTCATTTCCAAATGAAAAAAAAAGGCCCATTTCTTAACTCAGTATAGAAGACTGTGTTTTTGTTAATACTGGAAAAGCAGCATATGGCCAAAATGAATTTGAGAATTAAATTATTAGTAAGCCATGGATTTTAAAATATGTCTTATTCCATGATTTTGGTGAAATATTATGACAAATCAGTATGATTAGTCTGATAAATTCCAAATTGAGTTATCCAGATCATGCTGATTATCAAGTATTGCTATTTTCTGGGAAAGGGACATTCTTCTACTGGAATCCAGCCTGCATGTGTTCCATGTGAGCATAGGCTGCATGTGAATGAGAACAAGAGGGAAACCTGACTGCCAAAACATAGACTATATTATTAAGAGAATATTATTTACATATTCCAATTACAGAATGAACTTAAATAATGAAGATAAAGCAATAAGACAGTGTTTTACTCTGCTAGACTGACATTTCATTGGAAGCAACATCAGTGAGTGATTTTTTATTGTGTGCATTTTTTGTATGGATTATCTATTCTTTGGTTTCCACAACATTTGCTCAATTTCAGTGACTTCATCCTGGATAGTCTTGATAGGCTTGATAGCTGGATACCTTGATAGTCTGCTCAGTCTTTCTCTTATGTTGTTTGGTTGCATGCAAGTAATCTTTCTGGTGCATCTTGTGTGATTCTCCTGTCTCACACGCAGAACAGATCAGAGAGGCAGATTTGCAACAAATGGGCAATATATGTGTTTAGTAGTGTCAGATCAGAAGCAGAATTTGGAGAAGATTCAGGCTTATTGGAAAGAAATGATCATGTAATAGGCTTTTGTAATTAGAATGGTGTGGTGGATGAATGAAACTATCTAATATGTTTGCCCTTCAATCAGAAAGCATAATAACTACTGCTTCTGTGCCAGTGCTCAACATGGATTCTCCCATTCTGCTAAAATAAAATTTCTGATTAAATCCAAATGTAGATGAGATATTTCATTTCGATGTACTTATTAAATGATAAAATAGAGAAAATGTGGCACAAGTTAACAGTAAACATATAAAATTAAGTGCTAGAAAGCAGTGGAAAGTTACAGATATGGAAATAGAAAGCATTGAGAGGACTACAGAGGGAAAAAGAGAAACAAGAAAATTTTTAAGTTATTTATTTAAAGTCTATAACAGGAGCGAAAGGAACCTTACAAAGATGACAAATATGGTGTAGGAAGATGCCATGCAATTCACTGAACAGGTATCCCACAGAATTGTCTGCTTCATAGGTCTGCCCAGAAAGAGCAATAAGTTCGATGGTAATCTGCAACCAAAAACAGGGTGACATATACCAGGAGGCCTTGCAAACAAAGGGAACAGCTTATCATCTGTATGGCAGAATTCAGCGGAAAGAATTTGGGAGCAAAACAGGATTTGTTATCTGGCAACCTAAGTAGATTATGGGAATATACGAGAGTCACTATAAGGCACCACAAACAATTTGGGAGGTTGTGCAAGACATGTTAATGGTTATTTAATGGAGGAGTCAAAGACAGTGAAATACACAGACCAAGGGGGTTTGAGTTAGAGGAAATACAGGGACATAGAGGGGGAAAAGGCATAAAAATTGTTGGTCTGTTACAAACAGGTTGCTAATCTATACTCACGGCCATTCTTTGCACCTGATCCCTGCAGTATCTCCTATTTTCTCATTAAAATCCATCCTTAACTCTTTCTCAGGACAAATAAATGTATTGCATATGCATGGGTTTGTATGGGGATTTGACTGCCAGCCAATGGAGAATGGGTCATATATACTTTCCACTAATCAACTCCCATCCTGATCAGAGAGGGGAGCAGGAAATGGCCACAAGTGCTGTCTATGTCCTTGTGAGTGCTGAGTGTCTGTGCTGATCTGTGTGTCTGTCTGTAAATGTATGTGCACATGTAGTATGTGCATGAGTTTGCCTGCCTCCTGGTAATATGTGCTCAGCCTCTCTTCTGTTGTACCTATGGACAGGGAACTGTGACTGCCTTATCTCTTTCAGACAATTGAATTAGGCAGCTCCAAAATGAAATGAGGTTGAACAGTTAAAAATCAAAATTGGTAGGGAAGGGGGCAGATAATTTGAAGTAAAAAATTGTGAGAGAAAGCGAGAGAGCAGTCAGTAAGTGACAAGGCTGAGTGATGGGGAAGAGAAAAACAGGGCCAGCAGGAAACCTTGTAGTTTCTGTTGCAGCGCCAAAATTTAGCATGATATTATATATGTAAAGAACATTTTTTTCATTACAGAACACACCAAGAAATATAGACATTTCACCTATTTCCTTGAAACATAATAAAGCAACCTTTTACACCTACTGAACTTCCCAGCACAAGTGTCAGTAGGAGGGAGAATGAACGTGCTATTTATTTAAAGGGTATTAGATATGTTTAGACTAGTCAGTAGTAATAGAGAATTATAGAACTAACCACTATAAAATAATCCAAGTACCAATGCAGTGACAAATGCTGGCGTTAGCAGTGGGAATAAGCTTTAAATTGCCAAGTGTGCAGAAACAAATTTATATAAACATTATAAGCAATGATCTGGATATTAAACAACAGCGCTTGTAAAGTTTGCTGGAATATTGTTTTTCTGAGAAAAAAAAAGTATATAATTAGAAAAACAAGGATGTATAGGACCTAAAATATGGTGTGTTTTGTGTTACGTGCTCCATCCAATCGACCAACACTATTTTTTCTTGTGAACCAACAAAAAGTTAAAAGCAAACTAAAACCAATAAAAAAAAAAATCAGGCCAACATTCTGCTTCCTACTGAGTCCATATAAAATCTCTCAATGAAAAAAAATTATATAAGCCCTGTTTCAGTTTTGCACAGCCAATGAGAACATCTTTACATATACTCTATAAATGTTTTGTCCTATACTGCTGCGAAACCATGTTGCTTTTGAGCATAGAACTGGAAACTCCTAATTATGGACAACAAATAATTCTGCTAGGCAAGCTCTTGCATCTTCTTACTCTGCATTCTCATTAGGATTGCTTACCTAATCAAGTGAAGAAAGTCCTCCTCAACCTCAGGAGGCCAGCTATTAACTTATGCTTTCAATTTTCTTGCTTTACTGAATTTGTATCATCCTTAATGAGGGCTCTCACACACATTATCCAGCTCTGGTGCACAATTTCCCTTCTTGAATATCGTGTTACACAGCAAAGAGATGCCACATTTTGATTAGCTAAAATGAAGGGTGATAAAAGAGTATCTTATTGCACTATTTCAGTCAATTTTCCCCAGTGTGAGTAGTAATGAAGCATGTGCATACTGTCTCTGAAATTTAAGCTCTAGGGAGAACATTTTACTCTAGGAATAGGTTTGTGGTTTTAGTTACCAGAGCAATCTAGAAGAGAATTTGGAGAGACTGTATGTATCTACTCTTCTAGAACTTTTTTTCTATAACTCACTTAGCTCTGAGCAAGGTTTTTGAGAAGGGAAATACTTCCCTTACAGTAGGTCATAGTAGACAGTGAATTGTTTGCTGAACAAAATTGACACTTGGAAATAGTTGCCCTAACCAAATTTAGGAACTTTTATGCATTATGCTGGAATGAAGAATCAACTCTGTCTACACAATCAGAAATACCAAAATTTTCAGATGAAGTCATTAACAACTCTATTCCAAATTACCTTACAAAGGAAAATAGACAAGACTCATATGAGATCATGAGACTGGATCATTAAATTCTTACTCCCATAGTACTGTTGAACTTCAAAGAGCAGTTTATTGACTTTAGATTATCTTGACAACTTCACACAGATTTTTACTGCTACAATTGTTATTAAAAAAAGATTAATTTTTCCTAGAATTCTTTTGAGGAAAGGAAAAAAGAAAGACTAAATCATAGTTAAAAATGACACTGAGGCTGAGAGACAAGGGTCTTTGTTGGTTGAATATTTCAGGTGGCACAATGTCACTATGCATTAGTTTCATGATAATGTGACCTACATGATCTGAACCATACTATACCCTCATTTTATTTATTTACTGGTGAAAATGAAAATATTAAACTGAAAATGGGTGCTGGGAAAATATTAGAAGCATTAATATCTTTTTTTTTTTTTGAGTCGCTTATTTATTTTCATTAAATCTTCACGTGTGTTATATTTTTTTTTCAAAGTGCAACTTGTTGTGACTGATCATTAGAATTTTTGGTAATCAGCTAAATGGAGAAAGTGTAAGAGAAAAAATTCAGTTTTATAGATTCATATAATAACCTGACTTCAATTGCTTTTGAAGTGTCTTGAGATTTAAAATCCTTAAAATATCATGTTTCTTTCTTATGACAATTCTAGATCAGTAAGCTTAATTTACAAGTTCCAGAAATAGACTGCTCTCTATGGGATTGTTCTTTCTAAACCTTAATTATTTAAATTGACCAATAGCATGTAGTTTTTCAAAAACTGCTTACAACTTGCTGGAACATTCTTTCTGTGGTTTTCTGTATTTTGCAAGACTAGAGACTGTAAAACTCAAATGGGAAGTATATAATGATATTTTTCATGCTAATATCCATATCTGTCTGTCAGTATGGCATTTTGCCTGTTCAGAAGACATTAGACCACTATTTACAGGACATTAGCTCTATCCAGATAGGACAGACTGAAATACACTTCAAAAATCAGCTTCTCTGCCAAGAGATCCTCCTGTTTGCATCTATTGCCAATCTGGCGATACATGCTTCATGAGATGGGCAAATATCTGTAGATATTCTTCAGCCTACATTTTCAGCCTTTTTTTCTACTCTATGTCACTATTTCTTCTCTCTTTTTTCTTTTTTTAATCTCATTTAGTATTTTGATTTTTTTCCATGCAATGGGCATATGGCTTCTTCACTGATACAAATATAATACACTTGATCAGTCCCTTAGAGATTTATTCTCTAAATAAATGATTTTAATAATTTAAATTAATTTATCTCACAATCAGTTATTTTAATGCTCCTTTCAATCCCTCTTTTATCAATTGCTGCACATCTTTGGAAATTCTCAAAGTAATAAAATCTTTTCAAATTAATCTTTATGCTAGTTTGTTTGTCTTGGAATATATTAGCAGGTGTTTTGGTTACATCATCAAGAGTTTAAATCTTCTTATAATGCAAGCCATGCATGTCTATGAAAGCTACAAGAAAAACAGCTTAAGGGAAAAAAAAAAAAAAAGGTGTTTCATGCTTTGGTGTCTCTTGGAAGCTATATAAATCACAATGGGAATTTTTGTGCAAAAAATCTGCTATGCCAGGTAAGAGGAAAAGACAGAATTACTTGGCAGTTGGACTTCCCAATGGGCTATTATAGAAATGTATAATAAAAATTGCCAAAATCCGGAATTGAAAAGTGTTGTTTTGTTTCTCTGAGCCAAGCAGTCTCAAATGAGCTATCAGTCACTGCAATGTAAGTATTCTATCAAACACAGAGGAGTAAATAGATACATCATCTGAGTATCTGGTGAGCATTAGAGGCAATGGACCATAGGATGGGGCTGCCACTTCCTGGAAAAACTGCCAGCTGCCTGTGCACACGGTTGTTTCTGAGGTATTACAGCATTGATTATAAAAGCTCTCTGTCTTAGAAATGCCATGTTTTTCACAGATCCAAAAATCACTTGCCAGTTTTGTGCGTATCATCAATGTAAAGTTAAATAGCATCACACGCCTTGAATGACATTTTAAACAAAAAGTAGAAGGACATGTTTGTAAAACACAGACACCCACTTCTAAGAACTCCAAGAAGCAAACATGGTAGCTCATACAACTGCTTAGTCCTATCTTTCCTGCAGTAAACTTCTGTATTCAGCACTGAGTCTCTAATCCATGTGAAAATAGAAATTATTTTTTTAAATTTCTAGATTTTTTCATCAGTGCAAAATATATATTTGGACATAGTAAAATAAAACATGATAATTTAATGGGAAAATAATCTCTATTGGAGGTGTGGGACCTGCTATATCTTAGTTCTACATGTACCTATTACAATGTCTCCTTTAAATATATGTTTCTCGATCCAATTCTGTCATAAGTCCAAAAGTCACTCAGCTTTGAAGTGAAAGAACAGAACATTCGTTTGCACCAGATTTCATCAGGAATTCATTATTTTAGCACATGTGCATAGAGTAAACAAATGGTTTAACAAGCCAAAAGAGGAGGATGAAAAAAATCCAGAGCCACCAGGAAATTGGTTTTATATTAAAAGGCAAGACCTATTTAAAGCTAATGCATAATTAATACCAACAATTTGTTACTCATTTCAAAGCTATAATATGACCTAAATTATTACACAATTTAATTGCTTTTAAATTCCCTGTCTCTGAGGACTACAAAGATTAGGTGAATATGTTTTTCAGATGAAGCTGTAAGGTGCTGATTTTGTAAAGTAGTAAATTTATGTTCCTTAGGAAAAAAATATCTTCCCAGAAGAAACACTGTTTGTATTTGCTAAGACTTTTAATAAAGTTAATAAAAGGATGGGAAAAAAGAAAATAAAAATTCTGTACGCGTAAAAAATGTTGTTCTATTTTTATCTCACATCAGCTGAATAGATTGTATGTAGTTCTCATTTTTCCTGGAATTTCAGTAGTATCAAGAGTGTTAAGATTATGTTTGCCATATTTTGATTTCCATATTTTGATTCTTGTGTTTCTTCTTTGTTTGTCATTTGAAGCAAAATTATATTTGTTGCATCACTCTAGGTGCAAATATGATTTTTTTATGATTTTTTTTAAAAAATATTTTCCTACTCATCCTGGCTGTTAAAGTTGGATTTTTATCATTTGATTATTCATACTGATGGTCTTTGTTAATTTTCTTGCAAAACTGTACCATGATTCATGGTAGAATCTTCTGTAGTTATTTAGAATAATTTTTGCTGTGGTAGTTCATGAACAAGCACATATTTCAGAAGTTTCTAGCATTGTTAGAAAGAAAGCTAGCAAACCCAAACTCTTCCAGACCAAAAGTTACAAAGAAAAAAGAAGTAAAATAATTAGCAAAAAGAAAAAACATGAAATAAGCTTCATAATATTCTTGCGATTTTCTTCTGATGGTAATTAAAACAAGGGTCTAACATGGTTTGTGCTAAGAGGAATGTGCCAGAGCTGCCAATTTTATTGTCCCAGCAGGAAATGTGCCTTCTAGGCAAACATTAAAGAGACAAGTGGGCTAGTATTTTTCTGAGAGCAGGGATGGTCTGGCTATGTGCTGTGGTTTCAAATCACAGATGGTCTGCAGATTTCTGTCTGAATGTAACTGCCAGCAAAGTTTTAATTCCATTTCCTAAAGGTAAAAATAGCTTTGATTAAGAAAATTTAAATAAACCTTTTATGAATAGATATTTTAAAGGAATTAATATAACCCCTGTGTTGTATTTATATTTATTATATATATATAACAGTAGTATGTATGTGGATGTATCGAAGCTTGAATTGCAGCTCGGGTACTAGTCAACAAAGAAGAAAATTGAGAGTTTTTTTCCCCTTCTTTACTAGATTAGTTTTCTTGTTATTAAATTGAGTGTTAAGGCAATTTCAATATTAAGTCTTGAGAAGCTGCCCAGATATGTGGCCAATGGCACTGTCTCAATGAGATAACTTCAAGTTAGAAAATTGAAACTGGAGAGTTAGCTACCCTTCAACTAAAATGAAACTCCAGTTCAAATCTTATCTCTTATCTATTTCATGTTTTCGTACCATCAATGAAATCTGTAACCAAAGGAAGTGATGTTATCCAAATTAGCATATCAGCCCTTGACTCTCAGAATCTGTTCCTTGCCTGAGGAGTCAGCAGTTTGGAAAAGATTCTTAGTTATTATACAACACAGTTAATATTGCCTTGGGTAAAATGCACTTCCAGATGGTCAATTTCTAAACTTAGATATGCAAATATAGCTGACTAAATATGGGGTTGTGGATGTATATATACCCATACATATACACATACATATACATACACATATGTATATGTATGTGTATATGTATGGGTATATATACACCCACAACCCCATACACAAATATTCCTTTGGATATTTGAAACTCTTCAACTGTCATTTTTAAAGGCATCTAATAATGTTTAGAAAGCCTTGGTGATAACTGTGATGTTAGCAGATACTCATGACAACTGAGGCTGTTTGAAATGACATTAAAACAATGCATACATAGCAGCTGAACTGAGATCCTGCTCAGTGTATCAGCAGACTACAAAGAGTGTATTCAGATTAATCAGTTGGCTATGTATTGCTGTCATTCTAGAATAGCCTAGGGTATTTCTCCTGGTATCCAGCTGCCACCCCACAAAGCCCATGGCTCTTCCCTAAATCCTGTTATATCTGCAAGGCCAAAGTGCTATGTCAGATACATCTGAGCATTTGATTTTTATACTTTATGGCGTCTTTACAAAATTGGAGCAGTCCATAGATGTCTGATTTGAGGTAAGTTAAACCACACTGACTTCATGACTAAGGTTAAAAGTTGGTGCTGTGAGGTCTCATACTGGGATAATCTTGAGGGTCATCAATGGTTCCTCTGAGGCTCTGGTAATCTTACATGTTATATGTTATAGTGAAAAAAACATGTCCCGTGTGTCTTGGATAACCTATAACTGTCCACCTCATCACCTCTCACTGAGCACCTAATTCAGGATAGTTGAATCCCACATTAGGTATGAGTTGACTGTAATGGGAATTTGTCCAACAGGAGCTTAGATATTTATTTAAAATAGGGAGATATCTATTTAAAATAAAGATGTCTTGTCCTTGCTTCAATTTGTTATATACAAATTGCTATAAAGAAATTTGAGGTGCCCTACACTATTCAAGACACCTGGCTAAAGATGGTTGATAATGCACAGGATCTGAAGGACTTGTGGTCTTTGGAAGAAGCACACAGAGACAAGGTAGGATAGGACCATAAGATGATTGAAGGCACATGAGAAGTTCTTTATCCCAGGCTGCTGTTTAAAGCAGACACAGCTCTGACCAGAATATTCAGGACTTTGTCCAGAAAGATCTTGAGAACCTCTGTGTATGAGGCCTGCACAGTTTCTGTGGGCACCCTCATCCCCTGTGTGGTTGACCTCACGGTGTAATCGGTTTTCCTGTTATCCAGTTTGGACCTCCCTTGTTTCCATTAACATCTCTCTTGCTCTCCTATCACACACCTCAAAAGACATTGTGTAAGTATTGGGGGCTGTTGATAGGTCCCCTGTAGGCTTCTTTTCTCCAGGTTAAACAAACTCAGCTCTCTCACTATTCTTCATATGAAGCATGATCCAGTCCCTTAACTCACAGGCCTTCATTTGAATGTCACATAGATTTCTGTCAATATCTCAACCAAACTTGTAAGCAGCCCTCCAGGTATAGCCTCACAGTGGTTGGGAATGGGGGGGAACCATCACCTCCCTCAAGCTGTTGTCAAGAGTTGGGATCCAGCTGGGGTGCTGCTGACCTTTGTGACAAGGGTACATTGCTGATCCATGTCCAACTCATTGCCCATCAGCATGCCCAGGTATTTCTCCACAAAGCTGCAACTGGTCCCCAGTACAAAACCATATTTAAAAAAAAGTCTAAACAAACTCATCACACATTCTATTAAGAAAGCATTTCTTACAGAAAGCTGCTCATAGCATTGAATAACAATAAATATTATATTTGTGAATAAGTAAATTGATAATGAAGGAAAAGTTTAAAATATGCTTGGGATAGCTGGACTCTAGCTGGTCATTATAAAGGGAAACAGCCTCTAGAAATAGTGAAATGATGGTCATATTGTGAAGTAAAAAAAAATATTGAAATTACTAGCCTCTACTTTACGATTAAAAAAATTGAAAAACTTAGTGCCATAATGGCTGGTTGTATTGAGGGAGGGGAGTGGAATTTTTTAATATTTAATGCTATAGGAACAAAATCCATGCTCTGTCGCTGAGATAGACTGTGCTTGTTGTAAGAAGAGCAAATAAGTGAAAGATTAAATGCATGTACAGATATTAGCTTGATAGAAATATTGACCTTGTAGTTTTTACAACTATCTTTGAAAGTCTCCAGCTCGAAATAATGGGAAAGGACTAAATAGTCCTAAGGTTCAGTGTTTTTATGCCCTCAAGTTTAACCTAGGCTTACATTGGGTTTTCTTTACCAAGCATCAATTGAGGAAGTACAAACTTTAATCAAGAAGGGTGATGACAGTTAAAAAATATTCTTATCTTTTGGCACTTTAGCAGAATGGATGAGTCTTTATTAACTGAGCATATATTTTATGAATATGAATACATATTCCTTCCTATCTTTACACAGCTTCCTGTCATCTTGTATAATTTGTTATTGAAACCTAATATTACAACTTTAAACTATGACACATGAAAAATACACTACGTTCTATGAAAATCCTGTTTTTCTAATTTTAATCCACATTCATCTTTGTTGGGAAGTATTCCAGCCCATTAACTCTTTCTTTGTTTACTTCAGAATTTTTCGTGCTTGTATATTCACAAATATACAAATATTATCTCTTTGGATCATTAAAAATACGTACATGTACTAGAACAAAGGCAAATACTCAATAGACTTCTTAAAAAATAGTAAGGCTTTTAATTTTTTCTGTAATGCCTGAGGGAATAAAAAAAAAAGTTGAAATGTTGTTATTTTTGTAACAATTAAGATCTGTAGACAAACTGATGCTGTAGGTAGAAATACCACATTTCAGAGTGTGTGCTGTTTTTTGTCCACTATGCTTGATTCAAGGATATAAATTTTTTTTAACATCAATTTTTTTTTAAAAAAAAGATACGCAGAATAAAAAATCTGCGCCGGACAGTATTACTAAATATGTTAAGGTGCCACTTTAACTGGCATTCAATTGTTTCATTGTGCATGCAGTTTCAAAAATGGCGTGGGTTAAAGAATTCAACAGTTAACATCATGACAGCCTTTGCATCATTTAATGTTTTAATTCTTCTTCACCAGATGCTCTTTTTTTGAACAATTGGCTTAGGTTTCTACAGTAGACTGCTCCTTTCATTTGAAGGAAAATTACAAAGAAAGGTGTCACAAAAGTGTAAAGAAGTGAATGTCACAAGGAATATTATTCAGATAGTTCTGATAAAAAAAAATTATTCAATGTGACAATATTATTATCCGACTTAGAAATCATCAAGACAAATGGATACTGGCACCTGGATTTCATGGCTACAGATTACAAAGTTTTGTATAGTTCTAGAGACTTTTTTCAGCTTTTTAACAAGTTCAAAATGTTCAATTCATAGAGTTTTGTACCTAGAATGCAATAACACCTCCCTTTTATCTTAAGGTGAATATAGAGTTGATGATTCATGGCTTCCAGAAGTTGGTGCAAGTGTTTTCATTACTGATGATTAATTTATGTATTATATGTGTTTGTTGAAACGAAAAAAGTATAGTGGTTTTTGTTTTTTGGTGATTTTTTTTTGGCTTGGTCTCTTTCCTTTTAATCTCTGTGCTATCTGCTACCAAAGTTGCTGTGGAATTGTACATCTGGAAACTGAGATTCTACTAAATGTTGTTCTAAAACATTTACAGAAAGCTATTTGAAATTGGAGGTTGCAAGTAGGTTCAGCCTGTGATTTTTTGAGGCATTTTGTTCTCTGGTGCTCCACATATGGTAGATTTTTATACAGTGAAGAAAGAGAATAGCAAAGATTTTTTTCTATCTTCCAAAAAAGGCAGAAAACCAATAGTGTATCAATATTGAAATTATTTAAATTTAGAAAAAAGTTTTGGTCCTTATATTAAATATGAACCAACAGATTTTATCTACTCACATCTTCAGTATTTAGCACTTAGAATCTTCCATTTGCTTTAAAAAATCTTTTATTTTAACTTATCTAAATGAAAACACAGAATTATTTAAAAACTTGATAAAACATGCTCTTTTGATGTATGTTGTCCTTTATTATCATTTGTAGACAAAGCAATAAATATCTTTCAGGTGCTTAACTAAGTGGATTTCTGGAGGCTAAGAATGCAAAATATAGATTACTACTCTCTAGATACACCACCTCATATATTTTATTATGACAGTAGAACTTTTTTACCATAAAAATCATAATATTCCCTCTGTTGGTGATACCTGTGACTATAGAATGCAACAGAAAAGGCAAGGAAGAGGATTACATGCTCTCCCCAGCTTTTCAGCTCTCAGACTGAAGAAACACCTTGTGATACTCACAATCTCTGTGGAGGGTCCGGATGAGGTTGAATACAGCCTGAAATGTTGACACTCAAGAATTTTAGGCTCCTTAATAGGTACCCTCTGTGATTTATTATTTGGAGCTTTTTTATAATGGCTAACTTCTGAATTATCTCTTGTCTGCAGGTCCAGGGTCTGTTCATTATGAACTCCAGACATCTAAAAGTCTCTTTATTATCTTAAATAGATGGACAAGGAGAAAAAAAAAACCCGCAAAGATAACAAAAAATAGGAACAAGTACTCAACGCTGGTTGGTTGCTCCTTTTCAGAAAGCATTTTTCCCCCAGATAATTCTTTTATGTCCTTTCTATTTTCTTCCATTCTAGCATATCTCTTCCTGGTCTCCTGCTATGTACAATAATGGTAATTCAACAGAGCATGCTGCTGCAGAACTTCAATTCCACTTCAATACCACTTCATAGAATTTGCAGTACTTTGTGTCATTGGACAATATTTTTTTTTTACTTCTAGTGAAATTAATTTCTGATATTCCACATTTATTCATTCTGCACACCTTCACTTATAACACCGTGAAAAATGTTTATAAATCCTGTCTGCTATTTTACTGATACTTCTGCTGTCCCTTTGTAGTAATAATTTTTCCCTTTTATGTGTTATGTATGTGTTGTGCTGTTATGCAAGGATTTACTAACTGATAACAGGAAGGGGTTTTAATAACAGTAATCCTTATGTTCATCCATAAACAAGGTTTTTGTTTTTTCTCTCTAATTTTCATAAAGTGAACAACTTCTCTTGTGCAGTGTCACAAAGAGCAGATTCACCCTCTGGGCATGCCAGTGTCTCTCCACTTCTGTAAAAGGCACTTGACAGAATATAATCTTATTCAGATGTATTAGTTCAATGCCTCAAGTTCAGTGGCATGAATGTGGGCACAAAGAAGCAAACTGAAATCAATCTACCCCCGTGGGAAAAAACACTTTATGGGAAAGAATAACTAAAAGCAAGTTAACATTATGTTCAAAATATAGTTTATGGACAAGAGAAAGCAAAATACATATAAAAATAAAACCAAAAGGTTGTTGCTTCTCTAACAGAATCTGAAAGGTCTAGTTTGAAAATCATCATTAGTCTAGATGCAATTATTAAAGACAAAAAATGTTTGCATTAAAAAAAAAATAGAGAATTCAAAATGCAAGAGTCAGGTTTTATTCCTCCCTTTTTTATCATCCCTTGTTATACTGATAAAGGTCCTTCACCAGATACTTTTAAAGGAAGCACTCAGCTTTTGCATACATTTACAGGCATAACTCTGTCAGCCTCTGCTGTTTTCTGCTGGGATGAATGTGCTCTTTCGAGCTTTTCCTTTCCCCTTCAGTATCCAGTTGTGGTACTTTGTATGTGTTAATAAGCTTCTGTGGCATTCATATTTTCTGGAGAAATCTCTTTGCCAGGTATTTTTCTCATGGGAAGTTGAGAAGCCTCAGAGAAAAAGGAAAATAATAATTATCTGATTTCCTTCTCTTGTTTTGCTCCTTTGAAATGTGTTTGGAGATTTTTTACCAACAGGTGGTTGTTTCATTGGGTTTCTGTGAATTGTTTTGACTCAATGGCCAATCAGTGCCAAGATGTGTTGGGACTCTGGAAGGATTCACGAGTTTTTATTATTACCTTTTTAGGCTTCTGTAAATATCTTTTCTGTATTCTTTAGTATAGTTTAGTATAGTATTCTTTAATATATTATAGTATAATAAAACAATAAATTAGCCTTCTGAGAACATGGAGTCAGATTCATCATTCCTTCCCTTGTCTGGGCACCCCACAAATACAATAAGCTTCTACACTTTTCTCTTATCTCACAGGTATGCAGGGTCATTTTACATCCCAGTGTACTATATGTGGCGACCTTTATGTACATGTTAGATACTAGTTTTTTTGTGCCTGTTCATTACTCCAAAGCCCAGTTTTGTCTGTCTCCAAATCTGCATTTGAAAGTGAGTTGTTTATAGCTGTGGTATCTCCAGCGTCAAGCCTGTGCCTCATCTCTTATCATCACCCCACGCCTGAGCTCCTCAGCCCCATGCCCTGTGTCTCTTCAGACTTTGCTACTGTACAAGATGTGAATTTCTCTGTACTACATCACTGTGTTAGAGTTGCAAACACCTCATTCTATGTGATTTTTTTTTTTTTTGATTGCTACTCTGTATGGAACCGTTGTAACAGAGAGCTAGAGGTAATGGGAAATTCAGACAGAGCAGGCCTGGCAAGTGAAGTACCAAATTTATGGCCTGTTACCGCCTATGGCAATACTGTAAGACTGGACTGTGCAATTACATTATGACCAAACATGCAAAAGGAAATAAGATCCAAAACAACGAGGTAGGTAGGAGCTGCAGATTTTTTACACTGGAAAAACTTCTAGTACATTTATTTTATCCAGAAGACTAACAAGCCTCAAACGGGCACATGGGATTTCAACACATTGCCTGAGAAGAGCTACATTCCATAAGTTAGCATGGGAAGCAATCAGTAGGATGAGCAGAGAGCTGTCTATGTCTGTGTGAGAAAGAAAGTGGAACTCAAGTGGACTCATGTAACAATTTCAGTGACATTAGGAAGTTCAAATTAAATGCCAAATTATATATAATATCTATAATATTTAATGTGCATTTTATATAATAATCCAAATGTAAAGAATCTGTGACTGATGTGAATAAATATGAAACATATGTGTACTGTCATAAAAAGGTAATTATTTTATATCAATTAAGGTTTATGTTTCATATATTTACTCATATCAATCACATTCTTTCTATTTGGATTATTATTTTAAGAAGCCTATACTCTGTGTGAGAGATTTTTTTTGAACTTTGGAACAAGGGAAGTTGGAGACATGATTTTCATTTGCATGTTTAGAAAATGATGAAAAAATTACAGATTATGCAATAATTTCTCTGTTCATGAAACATTCGTACTTCAAAGTTTGTTTGATCCACAAACCATACAAGCAGCTAAACTTCAAAAAATACTAAGCATAGACCCCAGAATGAAAAAGCCTTGTCTGTTCCCCATATTTGGTGGAAGGGTATGTCACTGTGTATTTTTAAACTCCCACCAAATGGCCTTAATTTATCTTCAGGGGAGGTATAGGGAACATCATGTTCCTGCTTGGATTAATGACTGAATATGGCAACAGGCCAGGACATCACATGAATATTAAATAAATTATAGTACCATGCAGTGCAGTATGTGTGTGCTCTGTCACATAGCATAAAAGTCGTCATGAAGTGTGCAACTCTCTATGCTCTACACCATCTTCATTTATGTGGACTCAAGTTTTTTTGATATCACTTCTAACTCCAGTTGGGCTCAGATTCCTGTCCTGCAATACATTCAGTAGAAATACTGCAATATTTACTGCTAGGTTTAATTTTTCTCTTGGCAAAATTATCAAGATTAATGCCATTTCCTTTTCTTTAGCTGGTATTTATTGGTTTTGAAATAGAATGAAGGAGTCATTTGACTTCACTCAGTGGACACGAATGAGATGGTTAAAACAGACCTCAGTGCATCTCACAGTTAAAAGTATTTCTCATTTTAAAATATACTTTACAAGAATAGATTTTCCTTTGGCCTTTTTCCAGGTGTGTGGCTTGCAGATAACAGAAGAAATATTTAAGTGTGCTAGAGGGAGTTAATTGCAGTTGGGAATGGTTTTGAACCAGATTCAAAATGTTTAATATTTAACATAAAGGACTGGCTGATGTTTAAAACAGGTGATTGTGTTCTTTGCATTACAATTAAAGACATGTGTTCCTCTCTTAATATAAAAACTTCAAATATCCAGAGCCTTTTGCATGTAAAGGCAGGCTCCACCACCTGTAAATGAATTTTTTTTTGTGTTTTAATTATTTTTATTACTTGGCACAAATTTTAAGCAGGTGTATTTCATTAATAATTGGATGAAGTTATGTTCCCATTCAAATACAATGTACTTTGTTTCCAGCAGGAATAACAGTTCTGTGAAATACAAGGTAGGCATCCATGGCTATACATGGCACATATGTTATAGATAAATAGGCAATGCTCACTTTGTAGTGCAGGGTTCTGTTTCTGAGAAGTAAAATTGTAGGCACAATCACTTCTCTTCTATGGATGTAATTGTTCTGCAAGTGTCTGATAAGAGATTTTTGTGATGTGGGGTACAGAGCATATGAAGGTGATCCATGGAGAACTGATTAAATCCATTACATTAATGTTATTATTTCCACCTGCAAATCCTGTAGGTCATTATAAAATAATAACTTAATAATTTAAAAAGAAAATATTTTCTTTTGGTTTTTTTTCAAGACATTGCTTATCCACTCATTGATGGAAGCCTTCTAGTTAAAATATAGAAAAACAAAATATGGTGTTTTAGAAGAAATGCAAACTTTTAGTTTAACATAGACATCTTTGGGTGCAGTGAAGACTGTCTTATCTGTGTAAAGATCAGACCTACTAGAGGAGAGAAAGACCAAAATAAAAAGCCATTGCTGCTATGTGTTAATTTTAATGCACATCACAAACATTCTCTGGTATTTCCCAGATATACTGTTAGATAGAATGGTGTTAATTTGAAAGAAAATGGAAGGAAAAATAGAAAAGAAGCTGAACAAACATGGAAAGATCAACAAGGGCACAAGAGCAAAGTAATTATTTCTAGTTACAGTACTTGACAAGCTGTGGACTGAGGACAGGTTTTGCCCTGTTTGTTCACCAAGAGTAAATCTGTAGCTAAGTTGGTATTTATATCATGTACTACAGCTCAGATCTGAGCTCTCTGAACTGCAAAAATAATTGCAAACAATGGAGGCAGAACAGTTCTGGCGGTCTTAGACAAATCATTTTGCTGCCTACCTTTTATTTATAACTCTGGCCATAAAATGTCCCTGATGGAATTGAGTTAAAATGAAAAGTAAAATCTTCTTCTTATATTTAAAATAACAAAAGAAGCCAAAAGAAAACAGGAGTAGATGTATTCCCTGTGCTATTTCTTTTATTAATTTTAAAAATGGTAAATATAAATGTGTTTCAATTAACAAAATGGAAAACAATAAAAGTGGAAATGAAAGCCACTTTTTTTTCCCTTTATACCTGAAAATCAGATTTTATTTCCTTTTACCTATGATGCAAGTAAACAAAAAAATCGTTAAGGAAATAAATAAATCCAGTAATTCCATAGGCATGGTTCATATTTGTGCTCAGAGCACATTTCTTCCTTTTCTTTATTTAACATGGTACACCACTGATATAGCCCTGTTAGAGCCAGAAGCAAGATTACATCAGCATCTTAGGAAAAGCAGCAAATATTTCTTTGACTTGTTTACCTTTTAGGAATATATTCTGCATGCTATGTCATGGTAAATATTTAGATACACTTCCCAGTCAATACAATGTCGCAGCTTCCTTGTTTTCAAAATTATTCTGAGCAGGTATTGAAAGAAGGAAAGGAGTGTGCTGTAACATTTTAAGGTGAAAAAAGATGTAATTTCTTTGGTTTTTTGTGTTTGCTTTTTTTTTTATGAGGTTGTTTTTTGGGGGATTTTTGTGTTTTGTTTGTTTTTTTGTTTTTCTTTTTTTTCTTTCTTTTTTTTTTTTTGCACATGACTCTAGAACTGTTACTTACTATCATCAGGGTGGCTTCTTCTGTGGGAAAGTTTCATGCAGCATATGGACCTCAGAATGCTTTAGGTTGGAATTCTGAAATCTGGAGATACAGACATAGCATCTCATGTTACTACCACAACCCAATAAAATAATCTTCCCCGACTATTTGAGACTGCAGGATTCCAACATCTGCAAGTCACAGAGGCCAAAAAAGTACGAAGTATCTTTAGTAGAGAGAAAACAAATTGTTTATTTTACCTTTGATTTTTACTAAAAATTAGTGAGATAAAAAATTAGAAGTTAAAACTTTTTTTTCTGTGACTTTTATAAATCACAAATCTAATTTGATCTCAGTACTTGCTACTTCTTTTTTAACCATAAATGTTGTTTTGATTTATTATAGAGGGTTTTGTGTGTTGGGTTTTTCTTTTTTTTAGTATTTTCAGCTCCTTAAATTCAGCATTATTTTCAGAGAGAGTACAACTGAAATTGAAAGGATGAACCCTTCAAATAGTAATTTAAATAATTTGTAATATTGTTCAGTATCTTGGCACAGTTAAAAAAAAAAAATTCACAATAAATGGTCAGCATCACTCCTTCATTCTAGTGACATGTATGTCAAATATTTTGCATAATGTAGTCCACAGATTAGTTGAAATTAGGGAATAATTGTTTTTTTGCCACAACTAAAATAAGTGGCATTCTAGTGGTTAAAATCTTTATTCAAATACTGAAATCTTTGAGTTATTGGCAATGATCTATGTGGCACCCTTGAACATAATCATGTTATTCTGCAGAGAGAATCTGGTCTATGAAGCTAAATTGCTGCACTTCAATATTTGTTGATCAGATGCTCACTTCTTTAAAGTAATATTTCAAAAATTGGTCCTATTGATTTGGCCCATGTCTACTACAATCACTAGACTCATGCTGCATTCAGGGGCTTGAAGTTTTTGCTAAAAGAAATTACTTCTTTTGAATTAGATCAGGTTCCATCACTATCAACACACAATACCAGCAGGTTGTAGGGATGGTGGGTTTTTCTGCAGCTGCAAAGTACACTGACCTTTCTCCTAAGCATGGAACTCTAGCTAACGGAATTAAACTTAAGATTTATGTATATGTGTATTCTTTTTAGTAAGATAAAAAAGAAGTCATAGTAAGAGGCTGATTGGAAGAATGAGTTTGGTGGAAGGATTTCTGTAAGTGTAAAGATAATGAAGAATCTAGTTCAAATTCAGGTATGGATGGTTAATAATAAGCACTAATTGAAGTAAATTAAAGCATTAGCTCATATAGGTGTATGCATAAATTCTACGTATCTGTCTAAGTACTGAAAGTTCTAACTTTAGAAAATAACTTTCAAGTCATAAGAGTAGCCGCTTCAAAATATAGTTTGAGCTCATTAAATATTTTCTATGCACTTTTAGTAGTAGTAGTAGTAGTAGTGTTAGCGTTCAGAAACACATAATCACGAAAATTATTATATGTCGGTGCTTTTATTAAGAGCTTTGGGTGTCAGGGATATTTCAACCAAAATCTGACTCTGACCATACATTCGAGATGAACATGTTTTTATATTCTATCGTTATATAACATTCATGTTAATTATTAAACTTATATTGTTCTATTGTATACATAGATTTCAGCCAAGTATGGCTTCTCATGGCCCCCCTTAACTTTCTAACATAGTTTCTCATGATTCTTCTTATGATTATACAATAATTATATTTAATTACTAAATAATCATCACATCTAAGAATTATATCATTTATCATACTGCTTACACAGGTGCAGCACAAAGCCTAACACTTTCAGAGTCTATCTTTAACATTTTCCAGGGCTCCACTATCAGTAGTGTAGTAGTAGTACTAGTAGTAGTAGTAGTAGTTGAGTAGTAGTAGAGTAGTAATAGTGATAGTATTGCATTGAGAGCAGCCTCAAGTTAAGGCTACATAAAGAAAAAAATGTGGAAATTAGTTTCCTAAGTATAGCCAACTGGTTCTGTTTGATCTCGTCCTATGCCATAAAAGTTGAAGATACGCACATGTGCTCCACAGACATGAGAGAGGCCTACTGGACACCCACGTCATTGTGGAGCATGACAGAAGGCTCGGAAGGAATTCAGAAGTGCTTCATATGTCCCTGGATACATATTTGACAAAGTCAAACACTGCATGGCTGCAGGTCACCAGAAACTGGCCTTCCGTAGTGCAGATCTGCAACACACAGTGTTGTGACTTAGCTAATGGTTTTGATTTGAAGTAACAAAGGAGTTTTTGAGTATAATTCAATTGTAGAAGACCTACACGTCTTCTGAATGGGACATGGACTTTTCTTCTACATGGACACTGAATGGGTAGTGTTTGTATATTTAAATAAAAGTAGATGTGCAGTTCTAAGTGTCTGCGGTCTTGCAGTGTTTTTATCCCACTACATGTTCCATGGTCCGGGTTAGTTGTGACAATAAGTGCCATGTCATAGCATGGCACATACAGCCAGTATGCCATAATATGGTACATAGTGCCCAGAACAATTAAAATGGGATTGACTGCTGGATTTTCTATTGAAAACAAAACCAAGCAAATCCAGTCAAGCAAATCAGACAAACCAACAAAAAATAAACCCCCTCAGAACTAAAATGTACGTAATGCACTGCAGGGTGAGCCTTCATGGGTCACACATGTTCTGAGCATCTTTCAACAAAGGCATATTAATGGAAAATTCTAGCCTCTATCAGGGTAGTAATTCTACTGCAAAAATACATTAACTGCAGAGCTGATTTCCAATATGATTATTTTTCTCATGTCTGCTAACACATTAGTGAAACTGCCTGGTTTCTCTTCTTACATCACTTAGATCATTCTCTAAGACCTCTTATATAAATATGTAGTATAGGACAAGATAAAAATAGTGATATAGGTATGTGCATAAGTAAGCTTCTTTTCCTTTGGACCTAAATATAATAAAATGCTTTGTTCAGATCTACTGTTCTTGATTTCTGATGAGAAATATCCTGACATTGTTCTGGTTCTTTTTTTCACTGATCCTCTAAAAAAAAAAAATTATTAAAGACACTTCTGCCCCCCAAGTTCCCACAAGGGCCACAGAATGGTATTTCTTTTATGTTCTCTAAAAATCTACCTAAAATAGTAAACAATTGTTCCTTAGTCAAACAATCTTATTAATATGCATAGGATCCTTCAAGCATTTGCAATTTCATCCATAGAGACTCTATTTTACCTTCAAAGCATGTAAATCTTTGCATTTCTTAAAAAAAAAAAGAAAATGAAAAGGTTTTACTTGTTCAAAACCTGGAAAAGGACTTGTAATAAACGTCAGAAATATAAAATAAAAAAAATCTTGTATGAAAAAATTAGAAGAAAATAAAATCCTCTTAAAGGAAAAGTTCTTCTCAGGGTCATTCTCCTTCTACATATCCCATCTGATCTGCAATTCATGGCTCTGTAGCATGCAGTCTGGTAAGACAGAAGTGATCTTCAGGAGTTACCTGACAGTGTCAGAGTGGCCACTAATCAATAGTTACAGTTAAAAGTATGTAGCTAACAAAAAAATCTGTTTCAAATAGGTAATAGTTAAAATTATAATTTTATTTATGTTTACTCAGTGTTCCATTAATTAAGAATATAAAATATTCCAGTCTAAAATAAAAGACATTCTAACAGCATGGAAATGCTTAACTAGCAGAATTATAGGATTTTGACATTTTTCTTGCAATTACAAGGAAATTGTCATGCACAAGACTGGATTGTTTACTTCTATACTTCTGTTCCCCTAAAAACAAACTCAATCTACTTTGTTGTTCACTACTGGTTTCTTCAGTGTAATCATGTTGATAAAATGAGTTTTGCAAGGCTAAGATCCATAACTTCTAGGTGAAAAATAATAGTTATTTATAGGAAATACTGATTTAGGTTTCTGAGAGAAAATGACAACAGAGAACAGAGGAAACCATAAAACACTGCAAATGACCTTTTAAATGGAGTATGACTGAAGTAAATACTTATGTAATTTAAAAACCATTGACATCTCACAAATGTGCAAGCGAGATAAGATAGTGTCATGAGGTAATCAGATGAGGTAATCACAAAGGACAAAGAATGAGTCAAGAAGCAAATTTTTCTCTTGTGCTGTCCTGAAAATTTGCCAGGCTAGGTCTTTGAAGTCTGTAAGAGGAACTTCACTATTTGGAGTTTGTTCCGTCTCTGTTACACGATTAAGTGCAAATCAGTTTAGGTTGTGTTTGATTCTCTTCTAGAGTAACAAGGATTGTGAAAGGATTTGTCACTATGCAATATCATTATAAATGTCCAGTTTATAATGAGGATACTACAAATGATTTATATGGGCTCAAGAAGATCCATCACAAAAGATCTGAGATAATTTTCCATAACTCATTTTAGGATAAGTGATGGTTTGGACCAAATTCAACATCTTTAAGAAACACAGTGCTTTGACTGATATGAACACAATAACCTTTCTGTAGAAGCTTGATGGACCCACAATAGTACTTTTTGTTCCACACTCCTGTGTTCAGTTTGGTATTCCCACAGAAATCTGGGGTAGATGAGGGGGGGTTGTGTCCGGGTCACACATTTTACTGTCTTACAATAAAAATTACAGGCAGCTCCATGCCATTCAAAGAGTTCTGTGTTCTGTCTTATTAAATGTTTATCACAGTACTGCTTTCTTTGCATGAAATTAACTTAGAAAATATTTCTTGATTACCCTTATTCTCAGTGTGGGAACATAGATTATATCTGACTTGAAATGAAAGAAATCATTTGTTTGCCCTTACTGATGAAAAGTTATCTCTTGAATTTGCATTGCTAGCATGCTCATTTGGCTTCTATTGTATACAAGGAAATAATTTCACGTTTTTCTCTGTGAAGTTGGGGTTTTCAGAGCATGCATTAGATTACATACTGAAACATACAAAGATATTTGACCAAAAGCTATATGAGTGCACAAGTAATACCTTTCAATTTTTCAGTTAGTGATAATTTCATACAAAAGCTGTAACAAAAATACTGGAGAATCACAGGCAGAAAGGAGAGTTATTAAAACTGGAATAATACCTATGGCCTTCCTGATAACTTCTAGATGGGAAAATTTCATAAATTCAAACCCAAACAAGCAAACTCTAAGGACTGAGCTGGAGTATCACTGTCCACTGAAGTGAAGAGTCAGTGACACGAGTTGTTTGGCATAGCTCTTCTGTTGCCTCTCCAGAACCCAGCAGGAATGGTGGCTCCCCATAGGGGCCCAATGTCCCTGCAGGTCAGCCAAAGGGCACCAGGGCAGCCTGGGTACAGGGATGGTCTGAGTCTGGCCCAGGACATGCACCCACAAGTGATCTGACTCAGCAGAATCATGGCTGGGCAGGACAGGGCTGTAGGAAGCTGGAGAGAACTCTGCTACAGCATCACTAAGGCAGGGGATGATGAGTTTGGGGGACTGAAATAGAGTCCTTGGACCCAGGAAGGGAGTCCTGGGGAAGTCTGAACAGAGAGAGCAATTACGGAATTGAGGGCTGCTTGAAGTTGGAGGGGATCATTGGCACTTATCTTGTTCAACCTCCTGCTCCAGCGTGGTCACCTCTAGCAGTATGTCCTGAACCATGTCTAGACAGCTTTTGATGATCTCCAGGGTCTGTAACCTGTCCCAGTGCTTAGTCACTCTGACAGGAAAAAAAACAACAAACGTTTCTTGATGTTCACAAGGTGCCTCCTGTGCTTCAAGGTGTGCTAATCGCCTCTGGTCTTGTCCCTATGAACCTCTGAAAAGAGTCTGGCTCCAAGGTCTTTGCAGTTGATTTTTCTTTCCTTTCATTCTGAATTTAGAAATGAAAGTTTCATTCTACTTGGAACTAATATTTTAACATTCTTGAATTCTGGAACTATTGTTTCACCATTATTGAATTTTAACCTTACATAGCACAAGTATTGCAATGACATGTTTCAATTGTAGGCTTTAGTATCTTATATCCTAAGTGTAAGGTGTGGATAGAACTAGGGGGTTTTTTTGTCTCATCTTTCAGAAGTGAATCAAAATATTTAATTATTCAAGCAGTATCACTCTCAGACTCCCTCCAACTCCATTGCCACCTTTGCTTTTCCTTTCCTTTCATATCTCAGATACTGCCAAAATGTGTTACCTCTGCCTGCTGGATATAATTTTTTCCTTTTATTTGTGATTTTCACACATAGAATTCTTGATAAGTCTAGTCATTTTTGTATCATCTCCTCATCTGAACTCTTTATTTCTCACTACTTTCATCCTACTGATGTCAGTCTTATGAAAAAGATACTGTCACATTTAAAGCTACCATAATTAGAATGTTCAGATCAGCGAGGGAGATGAAAAACATTTTTTCAAAGTAACACGAAGGAGTTCACATCTCACCAGGGAAAATCGTGAATCTTTCTCATTTTAGTTTTAACAAGAAAACAGCCATTAAAAAAGAACCAGAAAAAAGTTTACGAAAATAATATATTTCATAGCAAGGAGTATTAAACATGAACCTATATTTTTAAGCTGCCAAGAAGCTTCACTATGTTTCCTCATCTCAGCAGGTACACTTCTGAATTGGATTCACTTAACAAGATGGGTGAGAAGGAACAAGAGTGCAGTCTGTGAAGAGAAGCCAGGGATTTCCCATGTTAGATGCAGCTGGATCCAGATGGATCCAGCAGACTCACCACAGAACACAGCTGAGCCCCTCAGCCAAGATGGTGCTGCTTGCTATAAAACATATTTCAGAAGAGGCAAAAAAATGCTACCCAGCAGCTGTGAGAGAGAGGGATGATAAACAAATTTGAAACAATCCTGCAGTGACCTCCATCAGAGAAGCATGGGAAATAGGTACTCCAGGTACTGGAGCAGAGTTTCCCTTGCAGCTCATGCAAAAGCGTACACTGGAGCAGGTTTTCCCCAGGCGACCTGTGGGGAGGATCACGTTGGAGCAGATATCACCCTGCAGCCCATTGAGGACCTCACACTGCAGTAGATGGACATGTCCCCAGGGAAGATGCAGCCCAAGGAGACCCCATGTCATAACAGGCCTCTGCAAGGGCCATGCTCGTGGACAGGAGCTTGTGCATGGCTCTCTGGCAGGACCTGTGACCCCGTAGAAAACCCACACTGGAGCAATCTGTTCCCAAAGGACTGCAACCAATTGCAAGAACCCACATTGGAGCAGGCCTTGGAGAACTGCAGCCTGTGGAAAGGATGCCTCTCAGCAAAGGACCATCTCCTGTGGGAAGAGTCCCACACCAAAGTAGAGGAGAGCATGAAGGGGAAGGAGCAGCGGAGCAATTTTTTTTTACTGCAATCCCCATTCTCCATCCCCCTTGCACCACTCCAGATGGGTAGTTAGGAGGTTTAAGAAATATGAATGAAGGAGTAAAATTGAGCCTGAAATAATGAGGATGGGGACAGAGGAAAGTGGTTAAATTTCTGTCTTTTTTTTTTTCCCTAGTCATCTTACTGTGGTTTTAGTAAACAGTGAATGCAATTGGTCTTTCCCAAGTTGAGTCTGATTTGCTACAAAATTTTGAGCAATCTGGTCTAGAGAAAGGTGTCCCTGCCCACACAGGGAGGTCATTTAGATTACCAGATTACCTAGTTAAGGTAATCTTTAACTAGGTAATCTTCCTTTCCAATCCAGGCCATTTTATGATTCTGTGATATATATATTATATTCTATTAGCTCATAGTCTTACAATTGAACAATATTTAAAACTAAATTAAAGTTGGTTCTTTAACATGTTTATATCAAAATGTGAAATGCAAGCCTAATGTAGATATAAATGAAGACTCAGAAAAATTATGTCATTGTATTTTCTTGGCATGACTTTGGCTTCCTTCCAGTTAGGTATTTAATTCCATCTATATTCTTAGGCACTGCACAACACAGTAGCTGGAGGAATGAATTATGAAATCACAGAGGCTATAGGATTGTTTTCTAATTGATTTCCATAGGAGATATTTATGTGGGCATTGTGAATATGAAAGTTTTAGTTGTCAAAAGAATTAGCGGAAACCTCCGAAGACTCCTTTAAAAAAATATTGTCCATAGTAGGTAAAGTCTTACAAGAAGAGGTTATAGAAATCAGCATGTTTGGGATACATCTTGAATATTAAAAGGCACTCTGTTTAGGGGAAAGAAATCAACCTAAATATGTCACATCTCTTTTGCTTTTTTCTTCTCTTGTTTCTTATTAACAAAGGCATTTTTATGGAAGCAGAGACTTATTTTATAAAAATTCATCTGCTGCTTCTCTTTATTCCTCCAGCTGAAGTAATATTCCTCTGACATCATGAACATTGTCAGAAAATCTCATCTTGATGTCACAGAAGTGGTCCAAAGTAGACACAAAGGAAAGAAGAGGTTCTTCTTTGTAATTAAAACTTTCTTCATTCTAGCCATATTAAAAAAAAAAAGAAAAAAAAAAAGAAAAAAAAAAAGAAAAAAAAAAAGAAAAAAAAAGAAAAAAAAAAAAAAAAAAGAAATATAGTAAATCCACAGCATCTCTGAGAAACTGCTCTGGGTTGTTTCACTGGTTTTAACCAATTTTCTGATTTCCCCCATTGTGTCTCAAATCACGAAGTTAGGAAAAATTTTGTATATTAAATATTAGAAGTTTCTACACTCTTATCTAGATTAGATCTTGCTTCAAATATGTTATTGCAAACACTACTTTCCCTATTTTCTGACTAAAAAAAAAGGCAACCTGAGGTTTATTAGAAATAAGAACAATTATATTTCCTTCCAAGTATCTTATAATGGTGTTTTTTGCCAATGTGTATTTACCCTCTGTAATCACATATAAACAATATTTCAAATTATAATTTAGTGACAGACATGAAGGGAGAGAAGGAGGAAGGGAGAAAGGAGAGAGAGAGTGAGAGGCAGGAAGGCAGGAAGGCAGGAATGAAGGTAGGAAGGCAGGAAGGCAGGAAGGAAGGCAGGAAGGAAGGAAGGCAGGAAGGTGAATGGTCCTGAAAACCAATAATAGGAATCAGCAGGTAATCTGACTTTTTAAAAATTTGTTTCACATAGACAAAAAGGGCAGATTCTAAATTAAAGATATTATGCTTTAATGCGCTTAACGTCATATGTCAGCTATTGAGGTGTTCTGCCAATTCTGGCTGGTGTAGACTTAATTTTCTTTGTTTAAAGTTATGGCATTATTTAAAATATATATGTTTTAAAACAAAATTAGACATCTAGGCAATAAACTGTATGGCATTAAAGTTAAAAATTGAAATACAAAGGTTTTCAGAATCACATATACAATAAGAAAGAAAAACTTTTTAAAATGTCATTAATGTTCCACAGCTGATGGCAAAATTTTACCTTATGCTGCCCTATTCAGGTCAAACAGAAAGACCTGAAATGTGAACAATGAAATAAACAATGAATTCAATTAACAAAATTGTAGATTAAGGAGTAAAATACTGCTCTCTTTAGTGAAAATATGGTAATCTTTGCATCTGCAGCAGCACAGTGCAGGATATTAGAGCAACCAATCCCATGTAACAGATTCTGAAGTGTAATTAGCTATTTTTTTGTTATAGCCTTCTGTAGCCTTATTAAACCTTACTTCAAAGACAAGTATGCCTATGCTATCAGTTGTGGGAAGCTTCATCTAATTGTTGCTATGCAAATCTTTTATCACTGATTGTTCATTAGTGCACGCAGCCCTGGCTCCTCTAATGTTATTTTGTTGCAGTATTTTTCAAGGCATCTGCTCTCCAACACTGTGAAGTGGCTGCCAGTAGGAGATGCTCTGAACAAACTAAAACTTGGTCATGAATTCTATATAAATAGGGGAGGTCCCATTAATTTGATGCCAATATAACTCTTAATTTACATTGTTTGACAAGTATTTAGTAACATCAGTATTGTGGATTAACCTAGGCAAGCAGCTAAGCATTTCAAATTTCATCCTCCTTAAAGTGGGATGGAAAACGGGATCAGAAGGGTGAAAGTGAGAAAAGCATGGGTTGAGAAAAAGTTTAACAGGTAAAGTAAAAGCTACATATACAAGTAAAGCATAACAAGGAATGCATTCTCCACTGCCCATGAGCAGGTGGTTCAGACAAATCCAGGAAGGCAGGGCTGCACCACTTGTAATGGTAACTTGAGAAGACAAAATACCATCACTTAGACCATGCCCCCATCCTCCTTTGCCCCACTTTATACACTGAGCATGCTGTCATATGGTGTGGAATATCTCTTTGGTCAGTTTGGGTCACCTGTCCTCAATGCGTCCCCTTCCAGCTTCTTGCGCGCTCTGAGCCTCCTCACTGGTGCAGTGAGGTGAGAGGCAGAAAGGGCTTTGGTTCTGTGTAAGCACTGTTCAGCAAAAGCTAAATCTTCCAATATTATGGGAAAATACAGAATTCTTAAAATTCTTAAATTCAGAACATTGTATTTTGTTGAATATTTAAACGCTCACCTGAGGTCTGAATTGGGTCATCCTCACCCTAGCAGAAAGGATTCTCTTTTTCTCAGTCGTATCAAAAAATCTGAGCAAAATACTCTTTGACTGTGAGCAACATACCTGCATTGTTCAGTGACATGAAAGAAAGATGAACTCTTACTGACAAAGCTGTCAAACACTCTATTAAAGGCACTTTTAAGCTACTGCATCATAGCTTTAGTGATGCAGCTTGCTTAGTTAAGAACAACAATAAAAGCTATTCTGTACTCTCTTCTTTAAAAAGAAAAGTCATTTTAGTAGTTAATTCCCACTTTTGACTGAATTAAAAGTGATTTACTATTGTTCCTGTTATTCTCTTGATGTTCAAATAATTTCAGAGATGAAATGGTTACATGGATTATAGGATGAAAAACCTACATTTTCTTCTGGGTTAGATGTTCTTTTATGTTTAATAGTTGGGAGATTCTTGAAGTGTTTTCTACAAAACAAGATACGTTTATCCTTTCCACTATCCACGTCAGTCCACTTGTTCTATAAAATTTTCCATCATCACTTAAAAAGAGAAGGAAATGTTTTCCTTATATAATGTTTTCAAAAATAGCTTTTCAATCAACTGTTTAATTGATTTACTTTATGACTCATTCATATGTTAAAGGGTAAAAATCTCTGAACTTAATCGCTTAGTCTGGTGATAAGGTTAAAGGAAAAAAAAAGACAAACACCAAGCCTTGAATAATAATTCTATTAGGAGTCAAAGACTCATTAAAAAAAAACTCCCAGAAAAAAAATTATAGCATGTTTGTGGTTACTTAAAAACACCATTTTTAAGAATTTATTTTAATTTTTTTTTAATTTAGCTAATGACTTCTCAGTTAACTTTTTGATGCTTGACAGACTTTAATGATGAAAGAAAAAAAGTGAATGAAAATACTGAGAAACTGACAAGATTTCCAAACAAGAGTTCACTGGTATATCAAAATTTATATCAATAAGTAATAAAGGCTGATGGTAGATTTTTAACAAGTAAATGTATATATAAAACTATTTTCTCATCATTCTCATACATAATTTTATTAATAAATATGTGAATTTCTGAAACAGTGAAAGATATTAGTGATTAAATTCAGGGGCTGTTTTATGAAATCACTGGATTGAGTACTGGTTGTGATCATTTTTAGATCTGTGAGCAAAGCCTATTCACTCAAAAACTGAATTTATTGATAATTTATGTTAAAATATCGATTTAAAAATAATTGCTGCAATTATTTCTTAACCTATCATTTTCTGCTTGTCTTTGATGAACAATGGATAGATTTTACTCTCTTTGTGTTTGTATTTCACTCTTATCTTGTGGAATGCCCTGGATCTAAGGCCTTAGGACTCTTAAAATAATGACATTGTTTCACTTATGCATGATTCCACAGGAAAAAACCAGCTTCTTTATTAATCTTGGCTAAGACCTAACAAGAAAATTCCAAAGCTATATGCCCTCCTTAATACATTCAGAGTTTATATTTATGAATTTTAATATGGATTACATAGGATTAAAATGAAGGAGTAGAGATATTAATTAGATTTTTGATATAGCTGTTGGATTTTCTTCCTGGTAATTGAACATGCTTTGCAATCCTTCAGGTTAATTGAATGCTTAATATCTTACATTTTCATAAAATAAACAGCTGAAGGATTTTTCCCAAAGTGTTCGTCTGTATATGTATGAAAACCCCAGCTGCAAATAAGGAAAATTCCAACCACAGTAAAAGTAAATACAAGACAAAACATCATGGTTAACAGTCAAATTCCATCTTTTTTTCTAACTACACTAAATTCAGCCGCAAATGCAATAGTATTTGAAATTGTAATCTGTCAGAAATCCATTGGGCTGTGTTTTATGTACCTGTTTTCAAGAGGCTTCTAAGTTCTTGGCAGCTGTTCGTGCTGGTTTGCTCTGAACCAGAAGATGAACATCTGTGGGCCTGACAGTAACAGCGTTTCTGCTGCTGATTCAAATGTGGAAGATGCACCTTCTATAAACAGAATAGCAAAAAGACATAGAAACTCCACATATGAGACACAGTGGCAGGAAATTTAAAATAATTTTTGAGGAACTAGAGTTTATTACTTGCTTTTTAAACTGTAGCCTTGAAGGATTCAAATTACCAGATAATATCCTGACTTACTTATCCCTGAGAAACATCAATGACATTCAAGTAACAGACTAATTTTAGTATATGTATATATTCAAATATATGCTTGTATATATATAATAAGTCAATATGCATAAGAATGAAAATTCTTTTTACTGGATTTTTTACTCTGATACGTTTTAACAGAAGGTTATTAATTGGATTGAATATGAGATACATATACAATTTTCTAGGAACTCTGAATAATTTTGTCAGGATTTCAACCAAATCCACCCAGAATGAGCACATATATGCACATGGCAAGTTAACACAAAAAACACTGATCTATACACAAAATTATTTAGCTCAAAGTTCACCTAATAATACAGAAAAATATTAATTTCCAAAATAAAGATAATTTGTATAAAATGTACTTGAATTCACATGAAAATTCTGAGTCGTTCTCCTTAGAGATACTCAGAAACCATCTAGGCGTGTTTTAACTAGAAAGATTTCTTGGAGAAACAATCCTGATATATTTTGACATTTCCATGACATGATAAGTGGTCCTTTAAATGGAATGGGTCCCTAATTGTATTATTTTACTTACACATTATAGTTCTGTCTTAACTAATTAAAAATGTTACTCTACAGAATACTTTATGAATGCATTTTGAAGTTATTGGTACAGTAAAATATCTATTTATTTTTATATCTATTATGCTGAGCACTTTCCAAAATCACAATTTAAAAAAGATCCAATACACAGACTGCAATAATTTAGTAGAAGAGGTTTATTTTTCTGCATTGTACAATGAGAGGGAAAGTGAAAGGACAGATTAGTGAATGACTGTGACATAACAAGTACTGGCTTTTGGCAAAGTGATCTGTCATTCATATAACTCTTATATTTGTTTTTTTCTTCTTAAGCTTGTGTATGATTTCTCTAGGTTTTTAGATATCTTTGTAGAATACCATAGTAGTTCATAGTTGTCTCTGATGAGTATTTAAGAGATGTTGGAGAGAATTTTTAACTCTGTGTACCCTTGAGATTCATGATGCTTCTATTATAGCAATTCATTTTCAGCTGCATATGAATTAGTTTTCCTAGCTCTCTCCCATAGCATAAAGTTTTTGGAAAAAAATTATTATAGCCAAAATGTTCCACAACCATTCTTTCTTTCTGATGCTTATGTATAAATTGAATTGTAGAAAATAGGAAGACAGTATTTGGCAGTTCATATGTTTCAAAACTTGCAACCATGACTCAAAATTTACTGCTTAAGAGAAGTTGCCATTTACAGTTCTTGTGAATTGTATCTTGATTAGATTGACATATTCTTAGCTGTTAATTGCACAGCTCTGTCTGACCTCTCAGATCTTCTACAGACAGTGTGGACTGTAAATGCTTCACCCTACTGGGTAACCAAGTTGATTTTCTTCTACAAAGTTTTTTCACTGGGAGAAATGGCTCTTCTTTGTCTCTCCTAAGACTCATCGACTATAAGGACTGGAAGCAGACATTTAAAAGTTTGGAATAGTAACAAAAAGAGTGAAACAAGGATTCAAGAAGAAAGAAGGTCTAGAAAAATAAAGGAAAATCCAACCCAAATCAAACTAAACCACAGGTGGTTGGGATAGGATATAGGTTTGAGGAGAGGAGTGGGCAAAAAGCAAAATAAAATTGATTAAGCTGGACCAGGAAATTATCTTGAATGCCAGTGAAAGAAAAGTTTGCTGAAGTCACAACACATAATAGTCTACAAATCCAAATCCTCAATTATGATAGAACGGTATTAGACTTGGCAATTTCCAGTTGCTAAGATCTGAGAAGCATCACCAAATTGAGAAGGACCAAGCAGAATTATTAATTAAGAGTATAAAACAGATAGGGGTTATCTGCACACTGCTAAAGCTGCCACAAAGTCACCATTAGTCAGAGTGGCAACACCTAATTGAGAATTGTCAGGAAGTATATTACATTTCAAGATTAGCAGACGAGATGTTGTTTTTATGATGTAGATATACAAATTAAATTTCAATTGATGTAGAAATTTCTAGTGATGACTAAATGCTTTCTATAAACAGCCAGCAATGTATTTGCATTTTATTTGTGAAATTCTATGGAAGTCTATGAATTAATGTAGACCACTGATTCCATCATTTAATTTCATGGTGTACTTCAAATTCAAGATTGAGGTAAGTTCTTTGATCTTTTGCTAACCAAAGAAACAATCAGTACAACTGTGACCCCACTTTCTTTAATGTCTGTAATGTGGACTAGGAGAGAGAATTGAATATGAAATCTACAACAGCACTGAAGTAATGGAAAATCAAGTCTGACACCTTATAGTGAAATAAAAAAAGAAAGACGAAATGTACATTTTTAGTTAAAAATTTCCATTCTTACAGATTTCTAGGGATGATTGGCTTAAAAGGTCTGATACCAGAAGAGGGAAATGTTATTTGAAATGAGTGAAACATACAAGAAACATGTAGAAACTCAAAAGATGTGTAGAAATACACATGAACATACACATATATGCACATTAAAAAAGAAATTGTGAGATTTTTCCGACATTGTGAGTGTTGGTTTTCCCCACTTCTTAAGGTCAGCTATGGAAAGCCTGAAAGATGCTAGGTCTGATAGCAGCTGAATTTTAATAAATGTATTGATATTCTCCTAATGAAAACAATGCTTTTTATATGCATGAAACTTCATCAGAAACTGAATACAGAAAATTTAAATACAACTACAAAAGCATCAGCAATTTAGTCACATATATATGCGTGGGAAATTCTTGCAATTACTGAACTGGTCATGCTATTGTAATCATTAAGTATATTTACAACACTTAACATTCTTATGAATCTATCATTATTTACTACTGCTTGCCTCATTATACTGTAAAATTACACTGAGCTTAGAATTAAAATAGAATTCAATGTTTACACCCACAGATCTTGAAGAGTTCTGAGTTTTGTCAGACACCAAACTTTTTCAAAGAGAAAACTTTTTCATAACTAGCTAAAAAATAAATAGCAAATAGAATGAAGGACGAATGACTTTCAGGAAGAATTTATTCACTGAAAGGATGGTTAAGCACAGGAACAGGCTGTCCAAGGAAGTGTAGGAGTCCCCATCTCTGGAATTGTTTAAGAAGCAGCTGCACATGACAGTTAGCGAAACACTTTAGTTGACACGGTGTTGCTGAGTCGAAGGGTGGACTCAGTGATCCTTGAGGTCTTTTCCAACCTTAATGACTGTATGACTTTATGATTTAAATTTTAAATTATAAGTTTTCTCCCTATATTTGCAAAGCTTACTATCCAAAAAACCCTGCGAGTTTTTTGTGGAAGATATTATATGGAAAAAAAAAATACTGTAGGTATCCATATATAATTACTTCTCTAATAGTTTTGCTTTATATGCCAGATAAAAATACAGTACTGATGTAGTGCTACCCTTCGGGTATGGTCAAAGACTTTGTCTCAAATGATTTGTTCAATTTCATAAAATGAAAGTGGGTGACATTGAGAAATGTCTACTATGCCTTTGTCATTGTGCTGGTGTTTTTCTCACATTCTTGGCCAACAACATTTTCCATCTATCATAAGAGAAGGCATATGAATTCTGAAATTAAGTATTATTCCTTCATTCTACATCCTAAGGTCCATATGATGCCAGCATATTTCTGTTCAAGTTAACTTTACTGTAGCATTACACAGAACCAGTTTCTGACCAAATTAAATACTAAAAAATACTGAAGTTTTTGCCAATGGCATGAAAACTTTTCTAAAAATATGTAGCTAAAAACAAAACTAGCAAACTATATAGTCTTTCTTAAAACAGACAAAAAAACCTTTGCCATATGGTGCTGTAATAAATGAATAGTAGAACATCAACTAGCTAGGAATACAAAAAAATTAGCACATCAATTTTAAAATAAGCAACTACAGGCTCATTGAAAAGAATCTTTCTTTTTTAATTGTTAGAATTAAACTTTTTATTGGTATGTCTAGACCCAGAACAAGAAATAACAGAGGAGAAATAAAAGTAATTTATTTAAAGATGTGGAAAATTGAATTATTTTCCCAAAATAGGAAATGTAATACCTGCTATGTAACTTCTGCAGAATAATCTCTCAGCAGGAAATGGTTCAAAAGTCTAAGAAATCTTTTTAGCAGTCTTCATACATTTTCTATCCACAGGTGTAATGATAGCAAACCCTCAGATCAAATGAACCAACCAAAAGAACAAAAAAACCTCTAAAACAGAACCAGCCAGAAGGAAAATTACTCATATCTTATCTCTTGGCAGAGTAACATTATTAAAGCTTTTAATTCTTGTCTCACTGCCCATAAGGCTTCACCTTTGAACAATAATTTTGTAAAAATATAGGTATTTCATGTTCAATCTCTGAATACAGATTTTCTTCATTTACCTTAACTGATGAAGTTAAGATTTCAAGTTTTGAAATTTCTTCTGAAGACATCACCAACAAGCAACAAGACAGACCTCTAAATAGAACGTGCAACAAGATAAGTAATTTAAAACTCAAATAATGGAAAATTTGCTAGTCATATAGTTTTACACAGTACCAGATAAACATACCTCTGTATATTGGAATTTGCATGGAATTTGTCAAAAGTTTTCAGGAAAAAGAAAATCATAGCTAATTATCTGTAATAAAATTTATACAGAGTGATAGGGTACATATTGATAAGGTTTTCATGTATCTAAAAGGAAATCCATTTCTACACTTCAGAAACTTGATTCTCACGAGACACTGCAGCCTTCTTGAGCAGTGCATTCACTAATTACTGAATGGTGAGAAAAGTAGACAGACTTTGCCAGGCTTAATCTGCATATTTTTGATAACGTTTTTCATGCAAAAATATGTCTGTCAAAGTGTTTCTGGTCACATTTTTGGGGTTTTTTTCCCTTCTTTCTGAATTGCCTGACATTTTCTCAATTGGAAGGCAAATTTGCAAAGGATTTGTCTTGGCTTTTTGCCTGTAAAAATGGGACTGAAAAGAGCTGAATGTTGATGTGAAGTGCTACTTGTCCACATGTCATGCAGCAAAGTGTTTTTTCAGCTTTCTGCCATGTAGCCCAGAGCTTAAATTTTCAGGAGTTGTATGTGTAATTGCTGCTTATCTCTTCCAAATCATCTCAGAAACCCTGGAATCTATGTGTTTCCAAAACTGGTGACAGGGAAGTTTACTAGATCATGATTAGAAATCTAGGAATTGACAGGATAAATCTATGTTGAAAAATAACTATTTTCATGTTCACTTCTGGGTCTTGGTCCCTTGCTCATGAACACTGAATAAATATTAGCTCTTTTCTGGGTCTTTTGCACTATACAGAAAACAAAACAGAACAGCAAGTATAATAAAGGTGTTACGGTTTATACTGGGATACTACGGAGATTTCACTACCTCTCCCATTAAAGTCTTTTCAATTATCACACAGCGCTTTAGAGCCTTAGCAATTCTCCCTTCATCCAACATATCAGCACTTTCAAGCTAATAAAATATTAGCCCAATGGGCTGCAAAAATACCTTTGCATTGTTCCAGGGATTTGAAAGCATAAAGAAAAGAAAACAGTTATTCAGATTTAGGGCTATGAGACCATTTGTAGAACACAGAGGTGTTCTACTGACAAATACAATATAATGTGGATAAAATATGTTTGTTCTAGTTTTGAAGAGACTCAGAACTCTTTAGAGTTTAGAAGAATACAAGCCTGGAGTCTCTGAGAGATATCTGGTTTTCCACCATCACATCTTGTCATGGCTTGACACTGGCACAATGCCAGTGCCCTCATGAGAACATCCTCTCCCTGGTGTCTGCTGTGAGATGCTACCAGGAATAAGCAAAGCAGGCTCCTATTTAGGGGAAAGAAAAAAAAACTTTATTAACTAAACTACAAAGAAAGGAAAAAAACACACAAGGAAAACGAAAACTGTACAGAAACACTCCCCCTCCTCCTCCCCAGCAAATTCCCAATGCATTTGCATTTCCCAAAATTGTCAACACTTGGTCTGGCACCACCCTTTGGATAATCAAATCCTCAGCTCATCGAGAGTAGGAGTCCTTCCTTGTGCCATGGGCTTGCCTGTCACACATAGCACCGCTCAGAGACCCTTTGCCATTGTGACCTCTTCCTTCCATGCCTGGTGCTCTAACCACCAGCATGGGCAAGGCTGCTCAAGGATGCCTCCTCCTGTTCCAAACAGAGCACAGTCTCATCTCTGGGACTTCTGTCCCCCCCATTTCTTTTACACCCCCTGGGGCCGAGGGGTCTCATCACTGAGCTCTCCTGGCTCCGAGCCCTTGCTACCCTCTGGAATGCAGTCTCTGTATCACAAGGAAACAGTCCATGGCTATACAAAAAAGAGTCCAGCAAAAATGCCACTCCATCTTCTCCATTCCTCCAACATCTCTCACTTGCCAGACCCCATCACTGCCCCATTTCCTCCTTCATCCTCTACTCTCATCTCTCTTCTAGGAAGGGTTAATGTTCTGTAAGGTTTTCATTGTCCAAAAAAGGGTTAAAAGCTCGGGCTCTGACCGCCCGGAGACTCCCACAGCAGCCGGACACCTTCTCGCTGAACGCCCCTCCTCCTCAGCCGTGCTGCCTGCTGCCGACACATGATATCAAGTTTCAAGGTAACTCAGTCTCAAGCACAGGCTGCACTCTCTCTCTGTCTCCCACGGGGGAGCGGGGAGGGTGCGAGGGGGGGCTGTCCAATGGCTCCTGGGGTCTCTCTCTCTCTCTCTCTTCCACTCTTCCACCCTCGGGGGGTCAGGCCTACCTCTCCCGGGCCGCGTGGCTTTCCCCTCCCCCGCCCAGCAGCAGACACCGGGCAGGGAAGGTCTGACCTGCTCCCTCGCTGAAACCCAAGGACTCCCAAGAGCCCTGTTTGTAACTCAGTGTTCTCAGAGGCGGATCCAATGCTCCAGTGGCCAAACCAGGTGCCAATATTAAAATCTGAATACCTATTGGTGAACACAGCATAAACAGCATATCCCAGATGTCCCATATCCAGTCAAACCACCACACATCTATTAATGCTTTCAGAGTCATCGCTACAGAGACCTTCAGGTTAAAAATTTAGACAAGTTCTGTCCTTGTTGCCCGATGCTGCAAATATACTGGGAACATAATATTGAAAAAACAACAACAACAACAACAATAAAACTAAGCTCATTTTATTTAGCATTTTTCATGATAATATTTCATTTAGGGTGCATGTGCCAAAAAGCTAATTTATCTCATAGACTAGTTTTAATAACTTGTCTGAAAACATCTAAATCACAAACTGGATAGAATTCCTTTTTGTGTGTTCTCTAAATTGACATTAGCTGAATTCCCTTTAGAAGTGCATGTCTAAACATCATCGTCTGATTACAACCTCTCAATTAGTTTCCTTTAAGCTTTTCAGTTTGGAAAATATTTAAAAGCACTTAAAGAAATAAAGATAGTCTTCTTTAAATCAATAGCTAAGAAGATTTGTGGTTCCAAGCATTTATCCTTTTGACTAGACATTGGATTCCTTTTGTGGTGCGCTACATTATGGATTTCCCACAGACTGAGGCTTAGGTTTACCCAGTATATCTGTCTTCTTTGTAGAAAAATATGTATTTTTCTTCCCCTAGTCATGATTCAGGTCACTCTAGCATCTCAAATAGTATCTGACACTTTGTTTGTTTCCAGTCAAACGCAAAGAGATTAGGAATTGGGTTTACTTTTAATTACATGAAGAAATCAAGAAAGGATGCCATGCAATAACCTAGTTTCAGTCCTGATCAGAGACAGTATTGCTTAAAAACTTGTTTGGAAATGTGATAATTGTTAAAGGACAGAGAAACAAATATCCACAGAATTTGGCTGGCACTAAAAAAAAAATGCATACTGGGCATGCAGTATGGGACAAATAATACACTACAGGAAAGAAGCAAGGAAACTGGAAGTAGAATAGTTATGAAATGGCTAGACTACAAAGATGGTGAATCTGCATTATTAAAAAAATCAGTGCTGAGAATATGGAAAAACAGATGTTAAATACTGTCATATTCTCCTTTAATTTTTTTTTCCAGTGCAAGTGGACACACAAGTCAAACAAGAGCTGGAACAGGTTATAAAACTCCAGTTTTAATTGGTCCAAGTAGGATGAATCCACCTAATGTTTATGATCCTATTCACTTACATGCAGTGAACTAGACTTTAACTTTGTGCAAGTTTTAAAAAATATGTTACACTTCTTTTTTTAAACTGCTGTACATCCCACTCTATGTGTGTATACATTTTACTCTCAAAGTGGCTTTCATGTAATTTCTGGACAAAGGAAGATAATAAACCACTGAAAGATAACAAGAACAAAGGTACAGAGAGCTGCAAGAAATTTTTATTTCCTTTAACTTTCTTCTTATATTTTAAAATTTCTCTCTACTTTTATTGCTGGGGTTTTTTTATTCTTTCCTCACAACCAAATCAGTCTGATTTTTAAGAATCTTTTCAGTTGGGAATGCATGATGGCTTAAGTCACTGTCTATTGCTGCTGTGCAATTTCTATCCATTTCACAGAATAATTTATTTTGGAAGGGACCTCTTGAGATCACCCACTCCAATGACCCCACCCCTGCCAGCAGGTTCAGCAAGACTAGGTTTCCCAGGACTGCGTTCAGTCAAGCTTTGAATATCTTTGATGCTTGTGGAAGTGTAATTCTGTGTGCCATGAACACAAAATTCACCCATCTATCAAATGTGTAACGACCCATCTTTGCACAGAAATAATGACTTCCAATGTAGTAGCAGAACTCCAGAGTACTGGAGTTTTCATAGTAGTCCAGTAAAAAAGAAACTTTCCAGTACATAGGGATTAAGCTTTTTGTTGGGAATTTTTTTTGTAGGTTGTTATTTCTCCTTGAAGAAAAGTATATTAGGTTAATTTTTAATTTTTTTTAATGCTTCAGCAAGATTATAAGGCTTTCACTGTCCCTGTAATAGCAAAACCAACCAAATATATGAAACAAAACCAAAACCATACCTCTTAGGTATAATCACCTCTATGGGTTTTTTACTGGCTTGTCTTTGTAATGAAAAATAAATTTTATCATTAGGAAATATTCAGTGAGAATTTTCTATATTAAAAACTGACTAGTATTCTTTATTCAAGTAGGGGTATAAATCTAATATTGATACATGGAAGTAACTTTTTGAGGAAGTCAGGGAAATACGAACCAGGAAAGGCAGCATTCTATCTAAATTCATACAATAACCAAAGAGGTAAAAACTCACATATGCGCAACTAATTACCGAGGAAAATTCTTTTCTTTTTTCCTGGATAGAATTTACATAGTATAAAATCGAGGCTGAAAAAGAATGACGTACAGACTTTTTTTAGAAGAGGTATTATGCATCAATAACTATAATAATAGCAACCAATTATTTGTGTATCTCACATGATTTTGATGGCTTAACAAACTCAAAAATATGTACTAGTCAAAACTAATGCCACTGGGATGCAATAAACATCAAAAGCAGTTAGAAAAATACAAATCTTCCTCAAAAAAGGGCTAAAAAATATGAAAACCTACTCATGAATTAGAATTTTTTTTGTTTTTATAACCTATTACCACATGCTTTATGATTGTCACTTTCTTTTGTGAAATACATATAGTTGTTAGCTTTTCAATAAATAAGAGTAACTAGTTTCCATATAGTCAAGAAATATTTTTATAGCCATTCTTAACATAGGGTCTATAAGATAACTCATTTTAGAACTTCTCTATATATTCTTCACCCTTCTGAAATCTTCAGCCACAGTTAAGATCTATTTCAGGATATTAAAAAAAAAAATAAACAGTACTATGTAATTTACATTTGAGGCCGGTGTTTTTCCTGTCAGCATGAATAGCTGCACAAATGTCAACATTAAATGTTATTTTCTGTCTCAGTCCAATCACATAAATGAAAGTCTCTTTGGATTTTCTATGGTATTTATTATTAATATTTCTTAACTTAAAGATTATCACCAACAAATCCTTTTAGAAGAGTTTCCATCAATCTGCCCAGGTGATTGCTTAGCCTCAGAAGAAAAGACTTACAGATGATGACCAGAGCGAACAGGCACTAAATCACATCACTCTGCAGGTGATAAAAACGCTTTTCCTCCTGTTCCATAAAGTAAATATCAGTATAAACTTTTAGATAGTTACCCATCTAACAATCATAATTATACAGAAGGCAGAAAAATATTTACTAAATAAAAAAAAAGTTACAAAAGTTACAAAAGTTACAAAAAAAATAAACTGTGACAACAAGGTGTTTTATTTTGTAAACAGCCTGTAGGACTCAAAGATATGATACTGCTGTGATGGAATCACTAGCCCTAAGTGAACTCACAATTTTTTTCTGATTATAAAAATGCTAGATTAAATTATAAAGGCAACTGACTTAACATAATTACAGAGAAAGGCATGGGGTAAAAGGGACATTTAAAGACCATATAGTCTAACATCTATATGACCTGCCATATAATCAAAATTTCTTTTCTGTCCACACTGTCATGAACAAGAAAAGCCTGCGTAAAATACTTCCATTTCAGTATGTTATTGTACATATGCATTTATCTGAAATATTCCCACGAATATTTCATTCAAATATTAATATTTGATAGCCTTAATTCAAATATACTCAGGGAAGCTGAACACTTTTTTAGTTAGAGAACTGATTGAAATTAATGAGAACACACAAGCCCCAGCTGTGGCTATTATAAAGCTTTTATTAATCAGGTTGAATATCTGTATTTCTTATTTTACTTTATTATTAGTCTTTTTTATATTAAATATTCTGACTCCTTTTAGTGATAACCTCACAGATTTTTCAATAATAATAAAGAGAGAAATTATAGGAAGATGATAGGAAATTTGCATTCTAACATTCTGCTGAAAATTATTCATAATAATTTGGTTTTACCCATTTTAAAATCCTGTGCTGGTTCAGTCTTCTCTAATGTTGTCACTGAGGACAAAATCCTGTTAGTCATCCCGTGTCATCTAGAACTGCTGATCTTTTTGAACCATTTTCTGCAAATACTACTTTATAATCATCAACCTTATATAGGTACCTGATATAAGCAAGATTATCCTAAATAACACAAAACAACTAAACAATTTTGATATCTTCTCACTAAGTTTTACTCTGGTTTCCATTGACTTTTTTGGTTTGATTTGAGTTAGGTAAAACAAAAACTGGGAAATCTAAATGAGCTATTATTTGAGTTTGTTTTTTGTTTTGTGGTTTTTGAGGTTTTTTTTTGATGCCTCCATTTAGATGCCTAAATTTTGAACTAGATTTTGTTTTATATGTTTCTCCAGTGAGAGGCATTATTTTATCCATTTACACAAAACATAGGGCAAAAATAGCAGAAATTAAATTATTGCAATCCAACTGAAAAAAAAAAATAAAGACAATGGAATTAAATTGATTCCTCTTTAGGTACAATAGAGCCCTTAATCAAAAGTAACTAAAGGAAGGAGATCCCACATAATGCAAATTCAGTAGTCTTGAAATAAAATTTCAGGGCACACCAATAATAGTGGAAGTCTATATGCATTCTCTGTACCTAGAAGGAATGATCTCAGAAGAATTATCTCCTCTTCAAGATAAGGAGAGCAAGAAGTGCATGTACATCCCTATGCCAGGAGGCAACATCGAGTTAATGACTAACCACTGTGTTAGTCCAGGTAAAATATTTTCCTTCTGACTTGCATAAAGAAGTCCAAGGCATTGTTCTCTTTGAATTGCAAATATTGACTCTGTTACTAGATGATTAGAAACTATACTTTATCTACAAATCACAATTTTCTAATGGAATAAAAGGCTTTTTAGCACATTGCCTATAAGTTAGCTATACATTAGATCCTGAAGAACACATGCAAAAAGAAAAAAACTATTTAAAAGCATCATTCCTTTGGAACATTTTAACATTTATTTATTTTGATTTATTTTTAAATATTTTGCATATTTTTTCATGTTTGATTTCTCCAAATCTTTCTTTAAAATATTGAGAAACAATGACACATGCATTTCTATATCTTGGCATGCTTATAACAGCCTAAGTGCCTGTATATAACACATTTAAAAAGAATTATTTTTTTAAAAAATCTTGTCATATCTCCATTATACCTGTTTTAAAGCATTAATTAACTCATGTCTGAACTTCTCTTTCAAGGTTCGCCTCAAGCTCTCTGTGCAGCTGAGGTTACAGATGTTTATCTGGAATGGCTATTACAGTAATTTCCTGAGTTAGTCTATCCCCTGCTCTTTTGATATTAGTAGCACTTATGTGTTCTTGGCATTCTTAGCAATCATATATTTTAAAGGAGAGCTATTCAAAATATTTACCAGTTATATCTTGATATTCCTTTCTTCAATGCTTAGGAATAAATCATAGCCATCTCAAAAGTATTCTTGAATTTCTCTATTGTTATTTTAAGTATAGTGTCATTTATCCAGCTTGATGCAGGATCATAGAATTATTGATATCTGAAAAGACTTCAACCAAAAAGATCAGCAGGTCCAGCCACTAACCCAGCACCAATGTGTCCACCACAAAACCATATTCCCATGTGCATCAACCACAAGCTGCTAGAACACTTCCAGAGACTGTGATTTCACCACTTCCCTGGGCAGCCTATTCCTGTGTCTGACAACCCTTTAAGTGAAACAATTTAAACTATTATCCATTTTAGCCATAACCAAAGTAGTTATGACCATTAGAGGGTTGTGAGTGCTTCTGTTTATTTATTTATTCACTTTGACTTCTTTTTCACCAGTTACGAGATAATTAATTATTAATGTCCTGTGAAACAGATTGCTCAGTGGTGACAATGTAGCTTGTCTTTCTTGTTTCTTCACTTTTTATCAGCAATCATGAAAAAAGCAGTTAAGCAAAATAGGATTTTTAAAATATATTTAATTTCACAGGGTTTTTTGACACCATAATGCACATATGTAGCTGAAGTAGCAAGTTGTCATGGTTTGAGAGGAAGTAAGTTTTCTGGAATATGAAGTGGTCAGGCCAATGGGTGCCCAGATTTGAATATCGAAACTGCCCAGATTTGAATATTGAAACCTGGTGTGGCCACTGGGGGCATGGATACGCCTCTGAGAACACAGGGGTTAAAAAGCAGAGCACTCCTGGGGGAAGCTCTCTTGGGTTCTGCCAGGGAAACAGGTCAGACCTCCCCTGCCCAGCTGGGCGGGGAAGGGGAAGCCATGTGGCCGGGTGCTGTAGGCCGGGCCTTGCACAGAGATGGGAGATGAAGAGGCCCCGAGGATGGAAGGGTGGGAGAGGCACCAGGAGGCATCAGGCAGCCCCACCAGGAGAGAGAGAGAGTACAGCCTGTGCTTGGGACTGTGCTACCTTGAAACTTGATAACATGTGCTGGCAGCATGGCTGAGAAAGAGAAGAAAGGGGGGGTGCAGTGAGAAGGTGTCCAGCTACTGTGGGAGTTCTGGGCGGGCAGAGCCTGAGTTTTTAACCCTTTTTTTTTGGACAATGAAAACTTTGCCGAATATGACTCTTTCCTAGAAGGGAGATAGAGATGAAATGGAAGAAGGAAATGTTCAAGTTTGAAGGTCTGGGCAAGCAAAAGATGTTGCAAGAGTAGAGAAGAACCTTAGGTGGGAAGAGATGATGGAGTGGCCTTAGCTGGACTCTTCTTGTTATAGCCATGGACAGAACCATGTTTCCTGTGACACAGAGACTGCATCCAGGGGGAGGCAATGGCTCAGAGCCAAGAGGGTTCAGTGTTGGTACCCCTCAGCCCCAGGGGGTGAAATTTGGGGGGGACAGGTGTCCCAAAAGTGAGTCTGTGCTCTTTTTTGGACAGGACAAAGTATCCTTAAAAGGATGGCCCTAAAAGCAGCTCTGGTCCGTGTGCAGTGGTGAGAGCATGTGGATGTGGAAGGAAGAGGTCACGATGGCAGATGTTCTCCGGGTGCCACAAGTGACACGGAAACACACAAGGTTTCAACGGTGTTTCCTGGGGAACTTTATGGCACAAGAAGGACTCCTCTCCTCTTGATGAACTGAGAATTGGTTATCTAAAGGGTGGTGATGGACTGAGAGTTGGTGATTGGGGATGGATGTATTGGAATTTGGTGGGGGGAGGAGGAAATGATTTTGGAAGGTTTTCATTTCAAGGGTGCAACAAAATAACATGAAATTACTATTAAAATCAAAATGGAAATATGGTGATGCTTCCGAGTATCTGTTAGTTTGCTTTCTCTGAATTATTGATAAGACATTTTTACTTTGCAGGTTTCTTACTGAAGTGTAAACAAAATAGGACTGATCTTGAGGTGTTTCTCAAGGGCACAATACATGGTCATACTAAAAATTCTTGAAAACATACAGATGAAAAGAATACTCTCCTTTTATTTTGTCATCTTACCTGTCTCAATCAGCATTTCCTCTGATTAGGGTTACTTGGACAGCTCACATTTTCATTCTGCTCTGATTCTGAGATCTTTACTATTGCAGTATGCATACATTTAAGGACTGATGATGTGTTCAGCACTAGATCTCTGTTCTTCATATGAGGTTATGATATACTGTGGGATGTCTACAGCAGTTTAGCTGTTCACTCACATAATTTTCAAGACTTTTTTCCACAGTTTTGCAGTAGATAGTGCTGCAAATTATAAACACTCATTTAAAAAAAAAATAATTAATAAATCAAGTTTTTGTTATTGTTGTAGTTTTGAGGTACTTTAGAGTCTTGAACTTTACTTTACTACTTCAAAGAATAAATTGAAAAGAGCTTAGAAACCATATCCAAAATTTGAGAAGGCTTGTATGCACAGTTCCAATTTAGTCCAGTTTCTACTGAACACTGTAACACCACTCGAGGTGACTGGAAATAGCAGTCATAGAATGACATGTTATATTGCCCCTACCAGATCTCTTCTGGACTCCTGAGTTTCCCTGCAAATACACACAATATATCACTATTTGGCTGGAAAAATGAAAAACAGAAGTACTCTCTAAACACAGACAATCAAAAGGGGTTTAAACATTTTTTCACTACGATGCACAGCAAGTAAAGCCTAAGAGTTCACTAAAGAGTAGAGAACTGTAAATAAGGTAGATTATTTGCAAATGACAACTGTTGATTATCTATTTTCTTTAGTTACAAGACCAATGTTTCCTGTTTATGGGACAAATGTGCTTTTTCTGTTTCAGAGTTTGTGTAGCAAGAGGGCCACACTGGCCTAAAGAAAACCCCCTCGTTTACTATTGTTTTCCCATGTTTGATATTCAATTTAAAAACTATAGATATATGATTTATTGTAAATAAGACTGAATTTTGTATTCAGTTGGGAATATCAAATTAGTAGTGGCTTCCAAACAGTGGTTATAACGTTTTTCAGATGATCTTATTTTAACATTGCTTCCCTGGGAACTAAATGATAATGTCATATACTCTGGGGGGTGGAGGGGGGGGAGTAGAAACAAACAAATAATTAAACCCTATAGACTTACCAGTGCCACTGCAAAACCTCAGTGTATAAATATTCAGGTTTGCTAACACTTTCTGAATGTTCTTGCTGTGAAAAGGAACAGAAATTAAAGTAAAAATATTTTTTAAATATATGGGGATTATTTTGGCTTGAACACTTGCAAATTTTGAGTTTCTCAGGAAATTTTGCTGCCTCATGACTATGACAGGCAGTGAATTACAGTGAGAGGAAATATTTTTCTATTTTCAGCAGTTTGAGAATAATTGGAAATCGTTAGTTAAAAGCAATGAGGGCAAAAATGGGAAGCACAAGGTTAAGTGCTACATCTTCATAACAGCTGTCATCCACTGGCAGAACGGAAATTTTGATCTCAGGAATGCAGTTTGCGTAGGCGGTTTCCTCAAAAATAAAGACTGAAAATCTGGAAGGCTGTCTGATCAAAATATGTTGCAACTAACTAATAGTTGCAAAACTAAGTAATATAATGATGAAAATTATAAAAAAAAAAATTCAGGAGACCCTTAAAAACATGAAATGAAATGAAATGAAATGAAATGAAATGAAATGAAATGTACTCCATCAGTGTTCCTTAGCATATCATGCCAATGTATTGAAACAAATATTTACCTGGTCTGATTTTGTAATTGAGGTAGTACTTACCATCATGTCTATTGCACCTACTGAATAAAAACTGTTTCAAGTTTGACAAAATATATCTTATTTCTTACTTCATGGTGAATATGTAAATACAAAGCATTATCTTAAAGCCCATTATGACAAAGTTTATATTTCTCTCAAGTACAGTAACTTGACTCAAAACTAATAAAGAGTTAAATACTTACCTCTGTAAGGAGATAATTATCTCATCAGTGGTACTGAACAGAAATTTCTTCAAAATAAAACACAGTTCTGCAAAGGACACAAACAGTAAAGGAGATGTTAGCTAATCTAGATGGTTAACATCCAGCTAACCATAAAAAGTTGAAATAGAATAAAGTAGAAGGAATAAATTCATTATTTTTAGCAAAATATTTTTTTTTAAATAGTGGATTTTTACTTCTTGCATGTTAAGAAGTTTTTGGGTTTTTTTTCTTATTTGATTAAAGATATGAATTTCTGCACCACATTGCTACTTGGGAGCTCTTCTCTAATAAACTTTGTCTGAAGCTCCCACTTCTTTGATAATACTCACCAATCTCAGTAAGCCTTTCAGAAAATTGAACTCATTCTTTTAATATGAGAAGTAATTAAATGAGCAATGACTATCACTCTCCTGTGAAACTAACTGGAGAAAAAAAAATAGTTTATAAGAATCAGTAAATAAAGTCTATCAGTTATCCTCAATACGGGCTCAAAAATAGCTTTTTCCAGTATAACCTTTAATTTCACTTTCATTCTTGTTATACATAATTTTGATTGGAAGACTTAAATATTTAACTTCTTAAAGATTTTTCTAAATAATAAAAAATATTAATCCCATATAAAATTCAAAGGAGAAACAAAAGAACAAACACCATCTTTGTGCTTCCCCAGGTATACATGATTACAAGCAATCACCTAGAGGTTACAGAAATGTTTAAATTCCATGCTGCTTCATTGTGCCTACATTATAGCCCTAGATTTCAATAGAAGAAACCAAAATAATTTCAGATCACTTGAAAGAGGCATTTGGACTCATCTTGTTCACTTCCTGCTCAAAGCATGCCAGTGGAACATAATTTTACCTGTTTCTCTGCATATTGTGAAAGTCTGAGCTGCATTTTTGTCTCTAAAACATTGTGTTGCTGCAGTTAAATGCAGGATTCTAGGTTATACAAATATTTCAAAACAGTATGTGAAGTGATTGATTCATTTGGGAAACATTTTCTTCAAAGAATCCTTTATCTCATTGGGCTGGTATAAAAATTGTTACAATCTTTTTCTGTCTTAATCTTTTTACTTTGCACTGTAAGGAAGGAATAGCTAATTCTTATTACATGGAATAGCAACAAGTGGTGGCCAGATTCATCTCAGGCTAAATTTTGAAAGTATTCAAACTCTTCCTGTCTTGCTTATCTCATTTATCAAATACAGTTTTTGTTTATGTGTCATAGTCTTCCCTGTCATCTGTCTTACAGAGTATTTCTGGTATGTGAAGGTAATGCAAATTTCATATCTGTCCTTAGCTAACATTGAGAAGAATAATATGCAAAGAAGTAATTGCACTTCTGGTTGCAGAGATGAACCAGTAGTTAACTATGAAGTGTAGAATAGGAAAACTTATCAGCTTTTTCTAAAACTTATCTACATTTCTTCATTCAACAGAAATGTAAAAAATCCTGAATTCCCTTATTTGCTTTACATTGCTTTTCAGAACGGTGAAGAGTAGCAGCCAGCATTGATATATAGTAAGATGTGACTTTTTTACCACCAGCTTCATTAGATCATTATCAGGGTTTCTACCATGATATATGTAGCAAAGCAGAGTACGGGTGTAGAACAGTTCTTTTAGCTAGCTTATTTCAAAATCACATGGAGAAGAAAAATGAGGAATCTTTTTGAAAAAAAAAAAAGTGAATATTGTTGTAGGGTTGTATGGATTTACTGCATTTTGTATTGGACAGAACTCATTAAAAAATAAAAGAGTAGTCAATCTTGTCTTGGAACACAAATTTGAACTCAGGAACCATTCTAAACCCTATTTTTTATTATTTCAACTTTTTTTTCAATATGAGTTCTAAATACTGTAAAGTATTTTCTAAACTGAAGAAATTGCTGGATATAAGTAAACCAAAGATAATAAAATCTTATTTTCTTCAAGCTTCTACTGTTTCTGAAGAAGAAAATTATAACAGGACTCAATAAAGACACTGAAAAAAAAGCTGAAAGACTCAACATGAATTCAGGACTTTGCATATAGCAACATGTTTCTGCATGCAGAATTACCTCTCTAGAATTTCCTTTTTGAAAAAAATAAGCTGTAGGTTCATATACAGATTGAACTTAGACAATATAATTCAGTTACTGATTGATTTGATTTACTTTTTCCATCCTATTTTATCTCAACTCCCATCATATGTTCGCGCATCTTTTCTCAACACCACACTCCTCAGGACCTGAACCCCATGTCTTCAATTCACCATTGAAATAAGCAGCCCTGGTCAAAATGGTGTTCTTAATAAGTATCAGTTTCCAAATGATAGTTTCTTTGCAGAGAAAATATCCAAATGATCAAATTTTTTATTAGCTTTACCATCATAACAATATTATTTTATTTCTCTCAAGACTGATCTTTAACCAGATAGATTTTAGGGGATGAATTGTAGAGACCACAAAGATTTTAATTAAATCTCTTTCATGCACTAACAATGTTGTCCTATTTTATATTACAATACCTTTAATATTATAGGAGCTCATTTAGATGGTACATAGGTATCCCTAAATAGAGTCAAAGAACTTCAAATTCAATTCAGAAGCAATCTTTTCTTTTATTTTTTTACATGGTTCTCATAAAGCATATGATCATAGCCTTCAACAAGTGATGCTGTGCTTTAGAACTAATCTTTCCTTTGACCGCAGAGTGTAAGCTGCGGTCAGACTGCAAACTGAACAAAAAGGTTGCAATATAGATAACATTGCTCTTCTGGCTTTCATTTCCTAGAGCCCCATCTGTGTTTGAGCCTGTGGGATTAACTGATTGAAGTCTGTGGTGTTTCACATACTTTCAGGAAGTCTGAATAGCCAATTATTTTTTTTATGAAAAAGAGTAAGAGTGGCAGAAAAGTTCATCTATGTGAGATGAGTACCTTGTTAGAGCATGAACATCCTACAGCTAAGAACAGTTAAGGTGTAGTATGATTTCACATTGCAGTTATAGTAAATGCTTGCTACATAATGTAACTTAAAGTTCTAAACAGACTACAGATACATGTCCATAAAGAAATAGATCATATATTAAATAATGAAAGAATATGTCATATCATTCTTTTTACATGAGACAATGTAATATGTGAGCTCGTGGCAGGGACCATTTGCTTATTAGTATTTTTTTGTTTCTTTGTGGTTTTTATTGATGCATCTTACTTTTCTTTTTTACATTGAGGAAAAATCTTACATGAAGTGCAAAAGGTCTAAGTTGATATTACATGTAGAAACTGATTGTTTTCAGGGCTGGAGAAAGACACACCTAAAACATCGCTCAGGTCAGCACGCAGTGACCATACCTGAGCTGAAATGGGGTGCCGGGTCATGGGCAGGGGTGAGAGGAAGCCACAATGGATGCTGAGTAGGGGCTCAGGGTAACTTCTTTTTAGTGCCCTCAGGACCCAACAGAAGTCCCCCTTTCCTCTCCCAAGTGTTGTTCTCCTGTCCCACAGAGGTCTGGGATCAGAAGTTCTGATTGGTATGGAACATCAGGGGCATGTTTCACAGGATGAAGAGGTGGGGCAAGAAACTGGAAAAGAGCCATGGCTCAGGCTGGAGCTTAGATCCAGGTCAGGAACCTAGCAAGGCAATGCAGGGCCATCACAAAGGGCACTTGGGAGTGAAGCAGGGAACGTGGAGCTGCTATAGACACAGAACAGAGCCTTCAGGCTGAAATGGGAACATTGGAGTAGTATCAGGATTGTGGCAGGGACAATGTCAGGCATTTGGAGCTTGGCAGGACATTCAGGCTGTTCCTAATGTTCCTGGAGGGAGAGGACACTGCCCCTAAGGAGCCCTGAGTCCTGGCAGGACCAGCGAGAGAGGGCTCATTCTGGTGCCTGGGGCTGGTCAGCAGCTTGGCTCTGTGGGGAGATCCAAAACTCAGGGCCAGGCTGGAAGCCATGGGGGAAAGGCCTTGAACTGCAGCGGGCCTATAGAGTTTGGGTCAGAAACCAGAAATTACTGGCAGGGCACATCCAGGATTGATGGCTCCCATGGGGCCAGGCACAGCAAAGCCCTGGGGTGTGGCTGTAGACCCCTGATGGGTGTGGTCCGGCAGGGCCTGAATGGAGCTGGGGGCACCCAAGCCACCAATAAGCCCTGCCACAAGTCCCTGGGGCTTTGGATGAGCATTGAGCCAAGGCTGGGATTGGATCCCAGCAGGAGCATGAGGCTGACAAGCAGTGGTCTTAGGCATCAATACAAGGGCCCAATCCACATGTCCATGGTGGAGATGAACTAACTGCAGAGAGGAAACAAAGGGGACACACATGGAGACAGGCACACCTACAACAGTCTCACCAGACCATGATCAAATCGTATATCCTGGGTCCCTGGGTGTACAGGATGTGAGGGGACTCATTCAAAGCCAGTAAAAGCTATTGAGATCCATTTATTGCACTTGAGACCTTGACATGTTCATGACCTCTATTTCTGCTTCGAGCTCATTTTCTATTACTGACATTTTTTCCAGTGCAGAGATTTATTTTTTTTTTCTAAAGGCAAGTGTATTTCTCTTGGACAAGCCTAGGTTTGTTTCTTGACTTCAAAACAGAAATCTCAGGTATGTCAGTAAGAACCATTGGTTCTGCAGCTTGTGGCAGCATGTATTTTACGTTTATCCTAATACCTATGAACAACTCTAATACACATTTAAAATTAGTTATAAAAAGAAGAACAAATTCTGAGCATTACTCTGACTAAGAGCTTTGGAAATGACTCAGAATTTGTAGCTGTGTGTCTGCCAGAGCATTGACAATACAGCCCTTGTCCTGAAAATAATGAGGTTTCTGAACTACCTGGCAGAAACTTGACAAGTATGTTTTTGCTATTACTGTACATTTTCCTGCTAAAAGTAACATTAATAGAATGAAGTTTGACAAGGTAGAAGGAAAAATAGTTTTTCCAAAAGGTCAAAGGAAAACTGGATGAAGGCTGAATGAATTTCAGAGGTTCAAAGATGCAGTAGTGAAGCTGGCAAGAATATGTTCAAAGCCCAAAAAGTACTTTTATTTTCTCTTTTAGCTGCAAAATACAATGTTGAACCTGGCTGGAATCCTGCCTGCTACCAAATAATGAAAGTTTCCTGTAAGGATTAGGCACAGGAAGGCTATCAGAAGTACCAAATGTGGTTATGAATTTAGCTTAATTGGGACAAATTGGAAAAAGGTAATTAGTGATGGGTTTCTTCATAGGAGAAAGTGTTGAAGAAAAGAGGAATTCAAAGTGGTTTACTGAAGTACAATTATAGAAAATGGAGAGGAGAGGGGAATAGAAAGGGATAGCTGTATACGAACAAGCTGCTGAGCAGCACACTTGTTTGACTAGTGCAGTCTGTCCTATGTGGTTATAAAATCATGTTTTTTACTATTTGCTGTAGAGTTTCACTCTCTGTGTATGTACCTAGAGGCTGGCACCTGGAAAAGGGGAAGGAGTTCACAGAGTACTGCGGGATGCAGACAACATGTAGAGTCTGAAGTGCATTTTTCCATTAGGGAATTTCAATTCTCTGTATCTATGTGTTTACACTGGTAAACTTCAGACTTGACTAGCAGCAAAAAATGAGAGCACTGGTTAGCTGTGTTCATGTATGTGAGAGCTGGAGGTATTTATGTGGGTGCCATGACAACGATGCTTCCTGTCTGTGTTGGTTTTTATAGCCCAACACACTGGTGCGTGTCTGTGCATGCATGTACCTCTCCAGCTGTGTCTCTGGAATCCATATTCCATTGCCCAGACCTGCCAACAGGAACAGCAGCAGCCACATCCATCCCAATGAGATGGGAGAAACGCCCTGGATCTGATAGTGTGCAATTTTCAGTGCCAGGGGCAAGGGAAGGCAGTATCCCCATAGCCAAAACTCCAGTAGTATACAACAACTCCCTTAAAGGGATCTGTTTCTGGTAGTCTGCTCTGAAGTTAAAGGAGCTGCATATTCAGACAGCAAGATAAGTTCTGAGATTGTCAAAAAAAGTTTGAAAACTAGTAATACAAGGAAGATACAAGCATTTGTTTAAATGGCTTTAGTAAGCAACTTCAGTGCTGAAATAGTTTTCTCATGCCAGCACTTGGCACACCTCTGTGAGCACACCAAGAGAATCGGCAGGGCTTGGCTGATCATTTGCCAGTGTTCTCAGTCTCTAATTCATTAATTTAATGTGAAACTGCAAAACATTCCCATGAATAAACTGTGTAGTTTTGACTACTAAAGTACATTTTTCAATATCTCAAGTTTATTAATTACTAATCCTTCTCTCATCGTGACAATGATATTTTCCTGCGTGTCATATCCAACAGAATCCACATGTCTAATGACAAACACAAGTGAAGAGACTTTAATATAGACTCAAGTTAGCAAATCCAGAGTTAATATCTGGCTTCAGTGCAGCTGACAGATCCCTGTAAGCTTGTCAAGAGTACTTGGGACCCTGTGGCTCTAGTACATGTGGTGCTGGTGTGACTGCCAGAGCGGCTTCTGGATAATCCTGCAGGGAAGTCTTCCTGAAGACAGATAAAGGATGAACTTAAAATCTCAAGTTTAGAATCATTATTTTGAGATTCAATGCTTTGTTTCAGTGTTGTGTCTCTCTTGTAGCCTTTCCAGAGACTGAGTTTGATCAACTGTCCTCTGATTAAGCAAAGAAGGGACATTTTGCATTATTTCACTAATTTTTTGCTTCCATACTGTTTCTGTACTATCGATCTTTATTGTTATGTAATGCAATCCATCATGTGAAACTGCTCACTATAGAATAGATGTTTTTTTCCTTGGAAGTGTTATCAAATAGTCCCCATCACTCACCAGAACTCAAGCTAAGACTCTGTCTTGTGGTCTGTGAGACAGAAATAGACCGTGCTGTGGGAGATGGATGAGTACAAAGCCTGCTACAGGTTTTACAGTACTGATTGTTCTTACTTGGAGGGCACTCAGAATTGATAGGTAGCAATAAAAAATTCCGAAGTTAGGTAAAAGAAGGATCAAGAAATCATGGCAAATTTTCTACTTTTGCATTGACTGTATCCATGAGATCTTTATAGGGGCAAAATAAAAATAAAATTTCTTTTTGTTTGCTTTATATTTTTAATATGTTTAATCTGAAAATATCTTTGCTAGTGCATAGTACTATATTCAGAGGTAAATGGTGTACAGTTGTTGATGAAATATCTTTGTCGTAGCTCTTAAAAACCTGGCTTAACTTTGTAAAAATCTTTTAAATTCAAATTGCATATATCTGAAATTTACAGGGCACATATTTTCAGGAGGACCAGAAGAAAGTCCAAATATATAGCTGCCATGAATATTCATTAATGTGAACTTAGAATGTACACATTTTATTAAGAAGATTTGAAAAGTTCAGAATTTATTCTATTTCTCCTTGTTTTTGTTCTTATGTTAACTGATACTCTTTCCAAAACTTAAGGCTTTGTTGTAAATTTTTCTGATACACATACTTCAAGTTATTTTATTCAAACTATTTAAACATTCATAGGCTGCACTTATCTTGTGCTATATATATTACCCTTCAATCTTGAAAGATGTTTTACTGGTAAATTATTATTTTTTAAATATAAAATCTAATCTAAGACACAAGAATGGATAAACAGAGACAAGATAGGCTTCATTTTTGTTGTTTCCATGTGTACTGAAATGGGCAAAAAAATATTCAGCTGAAAGCTCTTAAACTACTTTCAAGCCACTTATTTGAATATATTACAGATTTATCTAAATAAGAAAGAAAGAGTCATTTGACTCCTTTAATGACAAGGAAAGATGAGCATCTGTAATTTCAAGACCAAAGGATTGTTATGGGTATTAATTTACTATTTTAGACTGGCAATCAATGGACAGGCATATTGATTTTATTATTGATTTTGCTATTGACTGAGGGCCAAATTCAATGCTCAAATAAAGATTGTCTTATTTAGGGTTTATTTACAGCTTACAATGCCTGAAAAGAATATTTATACTGGATTGACTACACTTCAGGAGCAATGAAGTTTGTATTTAAAGTCCTGCTGCAGCAACGGTATGGCTTACTGCATATGACATACTCCTGAGTTACAGTGGGCTCTCATGTGTTTGTCGTTGGAAATGTAACCCTTGGTTTCCCATTGCAACCTTCAAATGATGATTCTTAGTTAAGAGGTGTGAAAATGTACCATGGAAGTAAAACATTTTGTGGTCAAATGTAAAAAAAGATTATATTTATAAAGCCTGTAATCTGCCTGTAAACCCATAGATTTTTAGTAGTATCCTTCCTTGGCTTTGCATAAATACATACAAGAAGGGAGAGAGAAAATTTAGGTAATGTTGAGACAAATGGTAATAGACTGAAGAAAATTAGAAGCTAGGGATTAATTTGAAAATATCAGTGAAATATACTGCATCTTCTGTTACGCACACACATCTCTGTGAGAAGTGATACCTCTCTTCAATCACAGGAATAAAAGAATGATCCAAGGATTCTTGAAAACATAGTAATAACTTATAGACTTCTCTTTCCAATTATATTATATAATGCTCTTTATTTTCCCTGCTATCAAATTTCTCTTGGAAATAAATGTAAAAAAAAATCTTTCTGAAGATATTGCCCATGCCATTCTGCATGGAAAGAAGAGAGACTCTTAAGAGGTTGAGTCCTATTTAACATCAGATATTGCAGCAAGACAATCAGGATCAAAGTGTCTTTCTACAAAGGAGAGAGGCTGTGTCACCTCTAGATTTAGAAAAATGAAACCCTTTCTAGTTCTAGTAAAGTAAAATATCTGTTCTGCATGCTTGCTGCAGTGAGTGTGGATCACTGCTCTGGGAGGTCACACAGATTCTTACTGCTTCATGAATTTTAGCTGCATCATCACCAGAGGTCTTTGTCTCAGCAGGTAATAGATCATTCCTAGAGACCCTTAATAGCAAAAATATTAGATATTTAGCTGTTGGGAGCAAAAATCCTGTAGTAGGAAATATTTTCAAAAGTAGGCAACATAGTTCATACGAAAAACCCCTAATGAATTTAAAACTTAAATATTATCTGCTTGACATACCTATTCTAGTCCCACTGTCCCTAGAGGTGTAGGTTCTGTGGCCCTTTGAACCCTAACTCTGACTCTAACAGAATGATGACCCTGCACTTGAGGTCCCCATGTCAATGGGTGTCTCAGATTGGAAAAATGTGAGTGCATTGTTGGTCCTGCCATGATCCCATGGGTGTGCCTTTTCCGACCCCATAGTCCTGTGACTGGAGGCTTTATGGGTCTCTGAACCCAATGTAAAACAGAACAGCATTTTGGTGCTGCATGTGAGGTTTCCATCACCAAGGGTGGCCCAGACTGGAAAAATGTTGAGGCAGCCCTATTGTAATCATCTTGGCATGCCCTTAAAGAGGCAATGTCTGGAATTATAGCCTCTATGATTCTCTAAACCTAAACCTAATCCTAACCCTAATGAGACATTGGAACTGCAGATGAGTTTCTAATCTCCATAGGTGGCCATCATTAGGAAGTTGTAGAGGTGGCCATGCTGGTGCCCTGAAGTGACACCATTTTCCAGCCCCAGTATCCCAGGGACTGTGAGACTTCTGGCTCTCTGAACCTAACCATAAAGGTATCTTGCTGCTGTGCCCGAGCACACTTCACTATTGCTGTTCCACTTTAGAAAGGTTTCTAGGCAGCAATACTAAGTCCAGCATAATGCATTTGGCATTCCAATTCCAGCTCTAGTGTCTGGAACCATTGCCCCTGTGTCTCTCAGAAACTTAACCCTAATCAAATTATTTTATATTGTCATATTCTCTTGTGCTCAGAGCAGATACTTTCACACCACAGATATTACCATTACACAGATATTAGCACTAAAAGTAAGAGCTTCTTGCTGTTGGAATTCTGCCCAAGGCCAGTATATATTGCTTCATAACACTACCAACATTCATTCTTGGTTTTACAAAGAAAAATATATTGTGACTGAATTAATTTTAATTTTTTCCTGATTTTTAGCTTATTCCTTATTCAGGATTTATATCTAGTATAAAGTGGTTAATATAGAAAAATATATAAAATATATAAATATATTTTTCTAGAATATATTAAAATATATAAAAACTCACTTGTCAGGGTAAGAATCTAGAAGGTACTTATTCTTCTAGCAATTAAATTTAGGGAAATGTGTACTGGATCTTTTCATGTGAAGTGGTTTAGAACTTTAGAAATCTAACAGAAGTGAGGAATTCACACATGGATTTATCTGGCTTGATACACACAAATATATAAATAAATCTTAACTATTAAAAAGCTGGGTATACAGAGAATATTTAATCTCTTACCTTATTTTTTGCACTTTTAATTTTTTTTTAAAGGAAACAAATGTTTTCTTCTTGCAAGATACTTGAATGAAAATCTAGAAGTAAAAGAATAAAAACAGGAATAGGTATTATCAATAACCAGCAGAATACATAATACCTTTTTTAAAACCCTAGGTCCTACTACTGTCTTTCTTATTTATTTCCTGCTTATTCAAGAAAATGTTTACTTGTGTTTATTGAATATCCTTAACAATATCTTCAGACAATATTTCAATTCCTTCTCCCCCCATTTTATCCATCTTTTGTTGCAGGGTTACTTCTTATCAGTTATAGTAGTTAGGTAATGGTCTCTGGTTTCCACTTTTGAAGTATGCTGCCTCCCAAAAATTCCACAATATGAATTTAAAAGTAAAATTTAGAATAATAAACTCCAGGTCTAGTTAATTTTAAGTCTAGGTTTTTCTTCATGGCCTTGAAATTGATTTTTTACTTAGTTATAATGTCTGTGCAATGTGTTAAACATGGGTGAGACCCATATGTATTTGTTTTGTGTTCCTGAACTTAATTCAAATAATTATGTATGCCATTTAAAAAGGTGCTAATTAGCTAACAGATCCCTTTCTGTGATTTTTGCTGTAATGACAATATTCAAATAACAGTAGTTTCAAACAAGGATGAAAGTTTATTAGACTTTCTGCAATATATTGATGGTCTAGTTCAGTCCTTCATGGTCTCCATAGGACACCAGTCACCATAAGACTTAAAGAACCAATTTGAATTGTCTTGAGGAAACAAACTTTTAATGAACTGTGATATATGGACTTAGAATACTATTTTCTGAAGTTGGATGACTACTGATCTGAATGACTGGAGAACTGAAATGGCATCAAACATTAGACATCTGTGGAAACAGATGCTTTAAAATATGCACTGTCTTAATTAACCTGTTAATCTTTAAAATGTGGGTTTATAGTCTTTGAAAATAAATGCTAAATAAAAATTAGGTAATCAGAGCTCAAGTGTTCATTTCTGTCATAAGATCATTGTATTGTCTTTGTGAAACTTGGACATGTCACACATATAAATGTATACATATACATATGCTTAAATATGCAATAGGTTTCAGTACCATGGAGCTAATCATTGATTGTTTGTTTTGAGGTCTTTTATTTTGCAAAAGAGCAATGCAGGAGGAAAAGAAAACAACAAGATTCTTCCATCATTCCCAGGTAGAAATATGAGCATTCTTCCTGAAGATTGTGAAGTCATTAACTAGAGAATTAGGAAAAGCAAAAAAACTTTAATAAAACATAGTTATTTCTTTGCTGACTCACAATGGTTTTTGAGTTATCAAGAAATTTGATATTTTTCTTGGAGTTTTGATTTTTTCCTGTCATGAGAAGCATACATTTAGAACTGAGAGGTTTCTGCCTATTTACTTTACTAGTATATGCTACATTTATTATTTCTACAGGTTGAATTTTTGATTTTCGGAACCAAAGGATCTGCTTTGATTTCTTAAAAGCTTGAGGCTGGCAATAGTACTTCTAGAATTTCAATTTTTCTTGCATTATGGGACCTGTAAATACATTTTAAGAAAACCATTTAGCACCAAAGAGACCTTTCCCTTTTTCCTGTCTTGCCAGTAGTCACTGGGGAGGAAAATACAATCAGAGTTTTATAAGTGTCCGAATGAAGCATCTTTTCTACCAAAGGACACCATGGTATTTCCATTTCTATATAAAGACAAAGACAGCATAAAGCATAATGGAGATTTAGCTGCAAAGTGAAGACAAATTAGTTTACACATATTCCCTTCAAAAATAGAATAAAGCACTGAAGAGGAAATTTTGTAGAGGATTCCTCCCTAGTCCGCAACTTGTACCAATATTTTTCCCACAACTTCACCAGCATTTTTTAATCAATTAAATGAAAGATGAACTCCAGTGACCAGGACTTTAATACAGACTGACAGAGGATGCAAAGTACAGTGCTGCTTGGAGTAATTTGATCAATATTTTGCTCCCAGACCGGCAGTTAAGTTGAATGACTTTAGGAGAATCCAGAAGCAATGAAGGAAAGAGATTAATCTTTCACAATCTCTCTTGCCTTCTGAGCTGCTGTATTTCCTTGACTAGGAAGTGAATAAGGCAGATATATATTGCAACATTATATATTCATAAATTTATTTTATATTTAGTGTGTATATATTCAGTGCACAATTGCTAATGTGTTTCTTCAGGTGAAAAAAGGATCTGTTACATTTGCAGCCTCTACTCAATGACCTTATGAGACCTGAGATTTAGAAAGCTGGAGACATTCTATGAAAAATTGAAGCCTAGGACTTAAACATGGGTAATTGGTTCATTTATTGATGGTATTGAATTTAATGCTTATGCTCATCTGGTATAATCTCTTTCAGTGGTAGTGAGGCTCAAAAATCCAGTCTGGCATCCCATGAATTCCTGACATCTAACAAAAATGTGTAAGCTAACGAACTCTGAACTGGTGTCAGAAGTGTGGAAAGCTTCCTTAGCTATTAATTCAGTAGGAATGGTTCATTACCTACTCTATGCCTGTCAGCTTTGGCAAAACTTTGGAAATTGAAACCAAGATTTTTTTAACATTTTATAAAGACTAAAAGCAACTGTTCCAGACTTTTCAATTGTGGTTTGACAAACGCTTGATTCTAGTACTTGCATGGTGCAATTTTGTGAGTGGATAGAGTATTTATTTCAATTTTTTTTACCCCTGTTCAAGCCCATTGTTATTTGATAGCTAAATAAGAATTTAATTTCTTGGTTTCTTTACTGGGTCCAATGTTGTTCAGAAAATAATGCCAAGACAGTTTTAAAAGTCCCAAAATAGATCAGAATGAGTAGTGTATAAGGTTATTGCACACTTTTATAGTATTAAAAATGTAGGTATGATGGAAGATAGTCTATAATGTATATATGTATTTGCAACAATGCACCCAAAAATAATAGAACTTCCAGAAAAGAAAGGAATTAATTTGAATATGAACAAAAACTTTCACTCAGTACATTCTTGTTATTGACACATTAAAATTTGGTAAAATAATCCAAGATTTTTAAGTGACCACCTTAGTGGACTTTTGATCTGGAGTCAAAAAAAAAGCCACCAATAAGCCAAAACAAACAAGTCCTATAACTTAATTTTTCTGTATTGTTGCAAGATTTATCTCACTTTTAATCTGGAATGTGCCATCGCTGCTACTTTTCTAAATTTGTGTAGATAAGAGTTCCACATTTGGCTCTCCGTTGTCTAGAAAAATACACATTTCCTTATGTGAAACAAAACTGTCTCTGATTTATATCATTATATAGGTGATAAGTGTGTAATCATCATTGTCATATAAACCACTTACTTAAGGATTTGTGGCATGTAAACAATTACTCTGATAATTACTTTGTGAGTAGATGCTCTACTGTACTATTTTTGTTGCAAGAGCAAATTTTAGATGCATGCCAGTGTTTGAACAGATGTAAAATAGAAAAAATTCTAAACCAAAAACGTACTATAAAAAACAGAAGTGTGTCTCTGGGTTTTTCCTTTGGTTGGCTGTTAGAGGACCATCTGTTGTAGAATTTGTTGTGGTTTTTTTCTTCTATATGTAGTAATAAGTGCATAAATTTGGGTATGTTTTTCATAATGCAATGAGATGTAGAGCACTTCATGGCCTTCTGATACCGACATCAATGGCAGTACGGGGTCTTTAACTCAGCTTGCCAGCACTTCACTGCCAAATGCTCCCAGTGGATTTTTCTCATTCTGAGCCTCAGAGGGACAATGCATACTAATGACAGCTAGAAGAGTGAGTGAAAGAGTGATAAAAGATCAAGAATTCTCTTGACTGAGATTTTCTCACACTCAATTACTATGCTGCTCAATTTTCTTACACAGAAAGGAAAGCTGATAGCACTGCAGTCAACAGTACTATGGTAACACAGATAGTGTAGGTCTTCCTCTTCTCCTTCTATGCTGTAACCTTAAACTTTATTATAGTCTGTCCACAATCTTCAAAAATTGAAATTTCCCCAGGTTTTTTTTCCTGTTGACTATGTTTAAATATATCTTGCTTTTCTCATCAAATGTGTATTAAAAAAAAAAAAAGAACACAACAAAAAAAAACCAGCTAACACTCTCAACATAGCTATTTGGTATGATAAAAAATAGAAGACATCAAAATGCAAAATTATTTCTGATTAAGCACACTAATTTTTGTTTTCATATTCTAATAAATTTAATCAGCATGATGGGGTTCTGTAAGTACAAAGGTATAGAACAGATTGAAATAGCTTTAAATCTCTGTGTAAATAAGGCCTTAATCAGTTCAGTACTGATTTTAAGCCACCTGCATTTTACATTCATTTCAAAAGTTGTCAAAGTACATTCAGTAAAGGAGAAATACCGTATGGGAAATAGTCAAACAAGTCAGGCAAATATTGCCCTCTTCTTCAGGTGAAGCAGAAAAGAGGACTTAAGGAACTGCAGGCCATTCAGCACGCTATCAGTCTTAAGAAGATTTTTGAGGATTTTTTCTTGTAAGTATGTGTAAACATAGAAAGAAAATAAGGAATTTTGGGAACAATTAGCATGAATTTGCTGAGGGCATACACCTCTTGATGAATCTGGCAGTTGTCCATGATGAGATGACAAACCTAGTGAATAACAGAACATTAGATGTTAATTTACAACTGTAGAATACTACAGGTAAAGAAAACTCTATGAATTTTTTATAAATACTAATAAAACACTGTTAGGCTTGTGATGAAATCAACTTAAAAATACACTGTTCTATTGTCAAATAAGTTACCCACCATAAAAAAAAATCAGATTTTAATTTATTTACCTAAAAATCTAAGAGTGTTCCAATGTAACATACTATACACATATGCTCTAATATTCCACTTCTGATTTATTTATCTACACATTTTCAGATATTGGACAGGTATTAAGAAAATATTGATCCTTTTGGTTTTTAAATCTAGAATAAATTCAGATGCCATTCACAAAACTGTTGAACAGCAATTCAAACAGATGTTCATCTATCTATGTTATTAATGTTTTTCCTTGAATGTTTAGAGATTATTTACATCTAGCTTTTGAAAGAATTGAAAGTGTAGAAAAATTTTAATTTAAGATATGCTGACTAAATAGGAGCATGATTTATTAATGATATGAAGCATCTACAATTAAAGAAAGGTTCTATTATGGCCCCCTGGAGCACCATTTAAAATGTGTATCAAGCTAGAAGATTAAAAAAACAATCAGAGTTTTATGAAGCCACACTCTTCACTAGACTAGAAAGTATTATCAATTATATGCTACAAAATTTTCTCTTTCAATTCATCTTCTAATCTGTGCAATTCTGAAAAGGTCAGCTTTAACACAAATCTTTCTCGAAAGATTTAGGGAATATGTGTTGATGGGTGAAGATGCTGATGTAAGTAGCCATAAATGTTAGAAGGGAAAAAATATTTTACAGAAGAAGATGCTGGTCCAAAAATGTGAACAGAGAAATCAACTGTCTGCTTGTGGATTGTGAGCCTAGGAAATAGGTCTGGGAACCAGAAGAGTGCAGCTGGCATCTTTCAACAGCAGCTAGGTACAAAGAAACTGGTCACATCCTGAGAAAACATTGATAATCATAGAAAATACACAGAACTCTAAAAACAAAACAAAACAAAACAAACAAAAAAAAAACTCAACTCAGGACACATTTTCTCCAAATGTTCAGCACCAGCACCCTTGTCTGCTCCTCATAAGTTCTGTGCTCCATTTTTCACCAGCTTCATTTCCCTTCTTTGGACGTGCTCCAGCAGCTCAACGTCCTTCTTGTCATGAGTGGCCCAAAACTGAACACAGTTTTGATGCAGCTGCAGCCTCATCAGTGCCTACTATGGAGTAACAATCCCTGCCCTGGTACTACTGGCCATCTACCTGTGCACACCTGGTGGCTAGATAACCCTCTAGGCCATGAGAGCTGCAAAGGGAAATGGACAGATTTCTGCTTGTATTCTGAATTTCAGATTAGAATTACCACCCCAAGTAATTTTAGAAATTGATTGCTAAATACTTGTGATTGCTTACACTTGCCACTTATTTAATGATTATGGCTCATTAAGACATGAAGAACTAAAAAGGGTTAAAAGACTTTATATATAAACATTTGTAGAACCTTTAATATTTCTGTAAAAAAGAGTGGCTCGGGAGAAGATTCTTGTGGGCATAAAATGGAATTTAACAGTTGATACCTGTTTCCTGTAGTATTTTCAGTGAAAAGGAATTTAAAGTGTTACTGAGCAGTGGCAGGCAACCTGCCTAGGCAATGGGGCTGCAGCAATGTGTCAGCCTGTAAGCACCAGAGAGACAGAACTTGGTTATGAAACACAAAGTAACCAAAAGCAATAGATGCCATTTTATGCAGGGATGGCATCTGTTACCTCTAAAAAATGATGGAAGCTGTTCTCATTTCAGCATTATGGTAGTTAAATTACATCCAGAGCTGAAATAACAGGTATCAATGGTAATGAGAAAGGGAACAGTTGTACCCTTAAGGCAAGCAAAAATCTGGAACTGTGGAGTCTTTTTACTGAGTATTTCCAACATTCATGGAAGAAATAGAAAAATTAGAATTGAAAATAACTCATGATGTGGAGAGTTCCAGTGCATAGAATAGTAAAAAATTCTGCGGCGATTTCACATTTGGCATTAGAAAATATAAATTAGTAGGGGTCTTTTGCAAAGTTCTTTATTAGATACCTGCTATTCCCCCTTTTTTTTCCCAGAAGGAATCTGATTTTTTTTTTTTTAATATTTCTTTTTTTTAAATTTCAGGTTAAAGTGGCCTTATTTTGGAAGATAACTAACTATGAGTATGATTAAATATAAACAAGAATTTAAAAAAAAATCCATTTAGAAGAACAACTTGAAAAGGTATTTGAAATGTTCTGTTAATTCTTGATTACAGGGGAAAAAAAGTCTAGTTAATATCAGATGTTCTATGGTCAAATTGAAAAGATGTTTTTGTTTCCTAGTCGTAAACATTAAATTATAATATGCATATGTTCCTCTTAGAGAATGTATGCATATTATAAATTTTGGGGGGTTTTGGTATTATATAGAATTCTGATACTTATTTTTCAGTAAACCACTGGAATTTGAGGGTCAGTTTCCAAACTTCAAAGACTGTTCAATTCAGGAATGAAAATATTTGACTGAGAAAATCCCAGTTCAGATAAAACTGTATAACATTTTGCATTTCAGTGGCTTTGGACATAGATAAATCACCATCATTCAGCTATTAATGTGCAGAAAGAACTGCATATTGCTTTCCTACTGAGACAGAGGAAGTGACATCTTCAGAACTGAGATGGTCTTTTGTGTCCCTTGTGGAACCCTGCAAAAGTCACCAAGAACGAGCAATCCTTAGAGTATCTTCAAAAATACCAACACTGCATATGTGCCACTGTCTTTTTAAGTACGTTCTCAAGAAAAGCATAGGTATTAGTGCTGATGGCTATTGTGACTGTTTCTTGAAAAAAAAAAAAGTTTTCAAACAGGATATAGGATGCATTACAGCTCATCAAAATTTGGATGTCATATCTCATGAGGAAATAATATTTCAGATGTGTTCTTGATAATGACAGTAGTAGAACTTGAAGTCTTCTCACTGTGACAGGTCTCTGATATGACGATAGAATTTTGTTGATCTCTGAAACTTGACAACTTGACTATAGGCTTATTTAACATTTATGTGTTCCTTGAGAGAGAAGGAAGGAGTAATTATCAGCACACCAATAGAAAACCTGAATGTACGGTCTATACAATGTATGAACTTCAGAGAATTGGCAAGATGAAGCTGGGTCAGAAATAACAGTAAAATGATATTAATCCAAATTAACAAATGCAAGTATTCAAAAATACAAAAACAACAAGTTTTTGTTATCAGTTTGGTGGATTTTACTTTGTTTTGTTTAGGGTTTTCTTGGTGGTTTTAGTTAGTTAGTTTGTTTTTTTTTAATATATAGAAGTAACTGAAATAAAATTATGAAAGAAAAATCATCACTAATATTTGGGTTTAATGTGGCTGTAAAATATGTGCCTCTAATTTGAAACCACCTGGTGGTACCTAACATATTTGTAACTTCTATCACATTATATTAATTCCTTGTGTTTATCATACTTGTCATCAGACTCCCAAGCAGATGTCTGCCTTTCATTGGATCATTCATTGGGTGGTTTGGGTTATTCATAGGATAATAGAGAAAAGACAGCATCATATCATCTAGAAGATTATTCAAAAGTCTGTTGTTTAAATCTGGACTTTCTCTGGAAATCCCCTACTGTCCTTTATATATGGATGAAGACAAACCAGCAGTTCTTGTGAAATGTTTTTTTTTTTAAAACTAATCTTAAACACTTACACCAACATGAAGTGAATCATTCCTAGAAGTGTGTATATTCACTGCAAACAAAGCTTAGGATGTCTAGATCAGGTTTCTGTGAACTCATTACCTGCAAAAAAATCAAAACTATAGTGCTTTTACAGAAAACAAGAAGCACTTTTTTTTTTTCAAGGAATCATAAATCCTTCTTGACACAGGGCAACCTAAAAGTTAAACAGTCTCTCTCAGAGCATTGTCCAAATCCTTCTCCAACACCTACACACTTGGGGCCGTGACCATTTCCCTGGGAAGTTTGTTCCAATGTTTGAACCCCCTCTCAGTGATGGTTCCAGACAGAGCTATAAGCCATTCCCTCACATCCTCCTCTCACTGAACACCAGAGAGAAGTGGTCAACACCTCCCTCTTGGTTTCTCCTGGTGTGAAAATTGTAGACAGCAATACGTCCCCTCAGTTTCCTCCCATCTAAGCTGAACAAACCTTATATCCCCAGACACCCTCATAAATCACCCTGTAGTTCTTTCATCATATGTACTGACCTATTTTTGGATACATTTTAATATTTCTATTCTAATCCATTCTTCTTACCCAGTGGAGCCACAAACTGCACACAGTACTCAAGGTGAGGCTGTAACAATGCCGAGCATAGCGTGACAATCACTTCTCGTCATCAGTCAGCCACACTGGGCCTAAGGCACCCCAGAATATGCCTGGCTGCCAGACTGATGGCTGCCAGGGCACACTCTTGACTCATATGGACCTTATGATCTATCAGAGCTCTGAGTTCCCCTTGTGCAGGGATGTAGTGGAGTCTCTTGTCCTCCATTCTAGAAGAACATCCAGGATTACACTGACCCAGGGACAGAATCCAGCATTTCTCCTTGATGAATTTCATACAGTTAGTTATTACCCAGCACTCCAGTCTATCAGGACCCTCCCTGTAAGGCCTCTCTACCCTTGAGGAAATCAAGGAAATCCTTCCTAAATTACTATCATCAAACTTACTTCATGTGCACTCAACTCCTCTACCCAAATAATTGATAAAACATTAAAGAGAACTGGCCCTAAAACCATGCCCTGGGGAACATCAATAGTGACTGATCACCAACCTGTTGGCATCGCATTTGCTACCACACTTTGAGAGCGGCCATTCAGGCATGTTCACCCCTCATCCTGTTTACATGTCTGGCTGTGTGCTGGATTGTTGGTCTGCTATAATCTGAGAGACAGGATTAAAAATTTTGCAAAAATCTTTCCCCCTTGCCTCACATCTGCTATATTCCCTTCAGCCACAACATTTTTAACCTTGTCAAAAAATGTTATTAAGTTATTAAAGCATAACATTTCCTTCATGAGCCCATGTTAGCTTTAACCAAAGACTACATTGTCTTTCAAGTGTTTTTCAATAAGGCCCAGAATAATCTCCATAATTTTTTCCAGGCACTGAATTATAATTATCAGGATCTTCCTTCTTGTCCTTCTTAAAGACTGGAATAATATTTGCCAGCTTTCAGTCAGCTGGGACCTCTCTGGAGTGCCAACGCCATTGATAAGTAACTGAGACACCTCTCTCAATAACATTGCCGATGTTCTCAGTTCCCTTGAATGAATCTCATCAGGCTCTGAGGACTTGAGGGCATTAAGTTTTTGCAAATCCCATACAAGCCCAAAGCCGTGGGGAGTGTACACTCTCCCAGTCACAGTCCTCCAATCCAGGGCTCTGTTTTTTCCCTGAGGCTATCATTGGTTTTAAAGGCAAAGAAGGCATTAAATGACTCTGTTGTATATTCTTTCCTATTTGTGAGGTGATCAATTTCATCAAAGAATGAACCCATGTTTTCTTTATTCTTCTTTTTGCTGTTAACATACCTTTGGAAGTTTTGGTTGGTTTGGTTTTTGTTTTTTTTTTTTGGTTTTTTTTTTTTTTGTTTGTTTGTTTTTTGTTTGTTCGTTTGTTTGTTTTTTCTTCGTAGAGATTTTAATTAATCTGCAGTTCTTCCATGAGAAACTCTGTGATAGATTGTTAGGTTCATATAAATTTTTTTTTTTAAGATTCTGGATAACATGATGTTTTGCACTTATGACTTAGATTTCTGGAATTTACAGAGCCTTGCATAGATGTATAGATTATACTGACACCAGATGTGCAGTTTTGTATATGAGTTGCTGCACTGCCAAGCAGCTTCAGCCGCAGCTTCCAAAGCCACAGCTAAAGCCATTTCCACCTCATTCAGGAATAGAATAAAGAATAAAAAGCAATATGGCAAGCTTGCAGAGCTGTTTCAGGAAGGACATTACTTAGAATAGTTTCATTTTGAGATCTGAGAACAAGGATGACTGGATGAATAACATCTATGATGAACCATGTGCATTTTAGAAGGATTTCTGTTTCCTGATATGCTGCAAATCAGTTACCAGAAGGAAAGAAAATGGTAAAGCAAAGAACACACATGGCTCTTCTGATGTAAATGTCCATTGTCATTTGGAAGCTCACTGCTCAGAAAATTAGTGCCAAATCAAACTGGTGTAAAAAATGACACATCAGTTTGTTGTAGAAATCAGTACTATTTCTTGTGCACAAGAAAACTGTTACCCTCTACTTTCGGATATGATTATCTCCAGGAAATTATTCAGAGCTTTATTTGACTGCAATTGCAGGAGACAAATTCATATAAGAAGATGTTGGCATTAATCAGCTCTGAATAGTAATATTTCTATGTCAAAAACTCATCCATGAAATTCTAATCTCAGAACGTATGGTTTAGACAAATTTAATGGTACTGTAATACTCTCTACTGTAAAATAAATTGATCAATGTTTTCCTTTTTTTCTGGGGTGGAAGACAAGCTGAGTGTTCAGATTGATTTGCACTTATTCTGAATCAGACTTTTCTGTGCTAAAGCCATCTCACCTGTTAGTTTTGTCTTTTTGCAAGGCATTATTTTTCCCACAGTCCTGTATAACCTCCTGTGTATGGGGGCACTTCAGTTAAAATCAGGTTTCTAGGACTCTGCCCCTCTGACTGCTGAAGGAGATCTCAGTTTTGCCTTTTGTTACTAATCAAAAATTTCTGGTTTTTAAGAAGACCTTATCTGAAAACCTGCTGAGATATTGTACTTCAGGATTTTTCTTGAATTTTTGTCCACCTTTAAACTAAAAAAAAATAAAACTAGTAAGGAAGAGTACTCGAGTGTCATTTTTGCATCATAATTCTTTCTGCTGTACTACTTGGAAATGTCTTTTCTGTCAAGCAATGTAGCATCAAATCAGTTGTGTCTGAAGACTATGTCTGGTCTATCAAGTTGGACCTGCATTCAGAATGAGACCTAAATCCAGCTCCTTTGCTGAAGGTTTTTTTTTTTTGGTAAGAAAATCCTTTATTTTGTTTTTTCACTTCTGAGACTCTAATAAGTAGAAAAAAATTTCATAATCTCTCCCATATAACAGAAAGATGTTATCTAAGAGTGTTAGCATCGCTGGTTTATTCTTACTATTATTTCAAATAAAGAGATTTTCTCTGCTATTAGTATATAATAATGGCCTGTGATCCAATTGTCTTAGCCTTTATTGAAATAATCAGATAATATATTAGAAGTGATATTACTGTTCCCAAGTGAAATTCTGGGACTATTGCCTGTTTTCATTACTTCTTTTAGTAAGAACTCTTTTAAAAAATTATATTTCAGTTCTGTGCTCATGCAATACCTAGCATAACAGCTTCTGGCAGATTTTTGACTAGATAATACTACCAGCAATAATAATTATAATATTTGCTACAGTCCTATTCTTATGTTTTGACCTGAGGCTGACCACATAAGAATAAAGCTATTAAACAAAAATGGCTTCCTGCTTAGGGATAGTAACCTTATCAAAAACAACTATGTTTCCATATACAGTTTTGGAAAAAATGGAAATAAATTATTCACCAATCTTATACTAGCCATTCCTTGCCAATAATTTCTGCTATTTGCTGAAAATTCAGCAAGTGTAAATATCATTTCCCCAGAGGAACCTAGGTTGGTTTTTTTTCTAGTCAATATTCAGGAGAAACTTCCAAAAATACTGAGTATAAGTGATTTAATTAAAATTTGAAACAATTTGTTTTTCTATTCTTATGGAATTTTCTGATTGTTTTAAATTAATTCTCACAATTACAGTGTTAATGTTGGCATTAAAGAACAAAACACCTTTCTAAAATACGGAAAGTAGGATCACAATAAATATCCACACATGCCCTAAGAAGTTCAGATGTACAGTATGGATGTACACATTTTGGTTTTTTTGTAGCTCTGTTGCACAATTCTGAGAAGTAGCAGAGGACCAAATCTTCTTTTATGTCTTTGTGCTGCAGATAGAACCAACAAACTGAATGGTTCTTCCTTATGTATCCCACTTAAGAAATTGGCATAATTAGGTAAATTACATTACTGTTGTAAAAATCTGTACTTTTATGATGTCCCTAAAAAGTGAGTAATACACTCTGTAATTGAATGCAGAACAATGGAGCTGTCACTAAGTAAGCACTGTTCTTCTTTTGAGAGAAACTTGTTATGTTCCTCTTATGCATAATATGATACCTGCGGTTTGCTTTTTTCTTTCTATCCCATTAAATTGCTGTGACTTCAAACACTTCCAAGCAGAGCCAAATTCCTTCCCATTTTATCTTCATACAACTAATATAGTAGGGCTGCATCTGTTGCCTTTATGCATCCTTTTTATATCTCAGCATCTACAGTCCCTATTGCAAATTGAACCTCTCATTTAATCTGTTTTCTTAAATTGTACTGTCAGGGAATTAATAACAGAGAAAAAATGAAATTGGTTTAAATATGCAAAAATCCAGGCAAATTGCTTATTTCTTTGACTCTTTCCTGCTTTCCTTACTAATTTTCTTATTTCACTGTGTACTTCACTTACTTCAAGTACGAGCATAACAAACACTTCTTTTTATTCCTAATTCCCTCTTTTCCAATTACTTGTCCTGCACACGTTTTCAACACTCCTTAAATCTCTCCCTGTTAATTACTTAATACTTGAAAGTGTAATTAATATCCTTTTATTGAAAAAGTTTTACATTTCAGACACAAAACTCAGCCAGTGATTTTCTTTTCTAGAGTGTAAATTACAAAAATCTTAATACTGAGATTTCTCTAGTGATCTCTGACGATTAATGTGCTGGGGGATAATATTAGGAATTTCTATGATCTTAAAGAGCCTGAACTTTCAAAAAAAACGTTTAATTCAATTTTCAAAATGGATATTTAGTAACACAGAGACACATTTTTTCCCTCACTGTATTTCATTACAAAGATATGTCATATAGATCCTAACTGAATGATCTTCAATGATTTAAATCAGGAGGTCAACAGCTAATTACGTAGTTTGTCCACTACACTTCATGAAGACTTTCACTGTCACTGTTCTTTGGTCACAAAATGAACATTTTCACGACTAAGCTTATTTTTCTCACACTGTTTCTCCCATGTTAAATCGTTAGAAAATTTTTAATTTTGTGTCCTTGTCCCTGTCATATGTAAAATTAAATATATCTCTGCAAGAAATTTAAATTGCTTTTTTAAAAATTCTTGAGTTAGATAATTATGGTTAAGACAATGCATCTTCATTTCAGTGCTTTTGAATGAATAAATCATCTCTTATGTTGCTATCCATCTGAAAATTCTTTATAGCATTAGAAAAGAAAAAAAATAAAATTGTCCGGATTTGGAGATTATGGAATAACTCTTCAGATTTTGGTGGAATATTGGTAGAATGAGGTATTGAACAGTACATCAATAATCAATTATATTTAAATAAATCCCAGAATTAAATATCTAAAATAAAGTCAGTTAAGTTTTCTTGTTTAGGGAGAAATTAAGAAACAAATATCAGCAACAAAATTTATTAAATATGAGTTTGATAAGGTTTTCAACATGCTCTACAGGGAAATATCATGAATAATGTGCAGGGGCTGTAAAAAACCCTAAACCAGACAGGAACAGAAAAAGAAAAAGGAAAGAATATAACATCATCTAAAAATCCCAGTACTGCAAGTCTAATTAGTATTCATTGTTGGTTTTCCAACTGGATGTGAAGCAAGTTTGTTTTGGATTTCATTCTGGTCAGTATTTTTTCTGCAAGCAGTTTTCCTGTTGATAAAGATAAAAAATAATTATATAATATCAATCTATGAGGAATTGCAACCATAGTAAAAATGGTCAAAAGGCAAGAAATACATTTCACTCCATTAAAATTATACATGAGTTTCTGTACTAAGAAAAAGTATATCAAAGTAAAACTGATCTGCCTAAGCAGCTTTATATAAATTATATAAAATACATTTTAAAATAGCGAATCTTGGGTATTAATAGATTAAATAAAGAATATTGCTATAACATATGATAGTGTTCTAATAAATTATTGAGATTTAAAGTATTCTTTGGGGTATAGACTCAATGATTTTGCATAAAAATCAGAGAGGGAAGTAAAGAAATAATATTTTATCACATACTATTTTTTCTTTTAATTTTATTTTGCTTTTTTTTATTTTTAACCTTGGAATCTGTTGTTACCTGTATCTACAAGGGATCAGAAAAGTAGTTATTAAGTAGTTCAAGAGGGGCACTGGAATTTATCCTTCAAGGTATGTTTTCAAGATCAGGTTAGACACAACAGTCAGGAAAAGTTTAGGGATCTTTAAAGAAAAGGTGTATTTCTCTGATTCTCCTTGACCTTATGAGAGCTTAACTAAACTGTTCAGCTCTTTATTTTAAGGCTTTGTATCGTGTCCAAAAAAGAACATTTCTAAAATCTCTAAACATTGTGATACCCCTAGAGCCTTATAGCCCTGGAATATTTGATCACTGGGATATATGTACTAAAAATTATTTGGAATGACAGATCCCATATCTGTAAATAAAGAAGTAACTTTTTTTGTATTTATGCTGGAGTGGCTAATATAAACTGAGAAATCAGGAAAAGACTAGCACAGACTTTGTGTTTAGTTTTATCATATAAGAGAAATAAAATCAGATAAATGTTAATATGAGAATGGATAAAGTAATGCTAATAGTAGAATTAATTAGAAATAGATTTACATTCTCTTTCTTCACTATTTATCACAGGAAATGAAATGTTAATCATTGGCTGGATTTCATTTAGTCTTGGTTCGGTATATATTAAATAAAAAGTTCATTTCTGATAGAAGAGACCATGAATTAAAAACAATTATCTTATGTCATAGAATGTATTCCCATCAAATCACTTTAGCAGAGAATGTTAAAAGAGTCAACTGAGATTTTAGTGACTTAGTGTGATGAGGCCAAATATAAACATTGACTTTTTAAAATGAAAAATCTTAATTTTCAGAATGCTAATTAGAAAACTCAAATGCTAAAAATGGAATGTCATGGATATCACATTAAAAAAGTTTTAATCAAATGGTTATTGAAAAATTAGGAAGTGATGCCATTTGACATAATTAGGGTTTCATTTTTCTAATGATGACATTAACGGTGGTGCATAAAAACATGATCTTGGACTGTGTGCTGAAGTTTGATCCAACTTAAGTTCAACCTCCCCCCCAAAGAAAAAAACAGGTCAGGAATTAATACTTTGGATTCAAGTAAAGGGCAAGTTTGATACACCAAGAAAAAGAAAACCTAAATTTGAAGTCTTAAATGTGACATATCAATGAAAAAACCCCTTCAAACTGTGGGTCATTTGTAGGAATTCTCTTAAATTTTTGTTATGTTCTGGTCTGTCATTTGATAATACATTAGTATATGCTAATATATGGTCTTCAAGAATGTGGTAGGAGAATAAAATAGGAAAGATACAGGATTATGCATTTGGGACAGTACTCAAAATATTATTTCTTTAGCTTTCCAAAACTGGGACTGAGATAGGAATGTTATCTTCTTTTAAAGTGAAAGAAAATTTTTAAGTTGAAGAATGGTGCAATCAAATATAACTTGCACATTATGAAATATAAATATGAAATTAGACACATTTTTGTCAAAATCAAATTCCAGAATAATAATGCCAACCCAAGCGAAAATAGGAAAATCCTTAGCTGTGATTTAAGTATATTTCCAGATTTTCATAAAATTACAGAAAGTTTTATATGGATTACTGAAGTTTGAGAATTTTATTCTATATCAGTGTAAATATCTGTTCATGGAGGAGGCAGAAAAAACTAAACTAGACTAAAAATAAGCAATCCTTTGCACAGATCAGTTAAATTATGTAAATTATTAACTTCCATGAAAAATCAGGTTAACATAACTTGTGTATGAAGGCAGAAAAAAAAATTGACTGCCTAAAGCCTTATAAGAGACAGATTTTTGTTTCCCCCCCCCTGCAGACTATCAGAAATCTCAAGAGCATTGCAGGTCAAAAAACTCAGAATACAAACTTTGTAAATTGGCAGCACTATCAGTGCAGAGAGAGTTGTTGTTTTCTCACAGAGGAAATATTTTATTGTGATTTAAATTTTGATATAGAGAATATTAACTAAGTGAAAATGTTAAAATTCTTAGTGCAATTTTTTACCAGCTAAAATAAAGCAGCACCTCAACAATTTATCTGAATCCTGCACTGCATTTATTACATCCTAGGAAGCAAAGAAAGGAAGGAGAGCAATAAATAATTCAGTTTTATAGGTAAATAACTGAAAGTGGTCAGTCTTCTCACATCAGCTAAAAAAATCAGGAAGCCAGTGGAAATATTCAAGTTAAATGTTCTTACCCTTAAAACAGGGATTTCTTTTTCTTGCAATTACACTTTACACACTGTTTTTTGATACACGTTTGGAAGAAAAAGCTAGTAAACTTTCACAATGGTTTTCTACTAAATGCATTAGAAACAATGATGTATGTTCCAGGAATAAAAGCAACTACTCACATTATGGAATAATGATTTTAAGGTGAAATGAAGATGTCTAAATTTTAGTAAACACCAGATTCACATAACTTAAAGCTGCCTAATAATAAATCATACTGTCGTGGCGTTCATGCTTACGGAGCAACATATTTGGATTATTTCTATTCACTTTAACTCTTCCAAAACATTTTTATTCTTTATAAACATTATTTGAACACTATTAGTAGAGTTGGTTTTATGTTTTTTAAGGTAAGGTATTTTGGTTTGTCCTATGGATTTATGAGTAATCAAATTTTATTAATCTTCAGCATTAAAAACTTTGAAGGGTGGATTACAATACTGAAGCAACACATTCTAGTGTATATTTTGCATTCAGATTTCTTATTCATAAATCGATATCAAACATTCCCATACAGAAAATAGAATTGCCAGTTTCTCTGTTAATCACAAAGTGTTTTAGATATTTTGTCAAATCTTATTACTTTAATATTTTTCTTTTATCCATAATAATAAATTCCATCAAAGTAAGTACCTTACAAGACACCTTCAGAGAAGAACTGATTTCTGGAAGAGTATCAATATCACAAACATGGCAGGGTGAGAATCATACCATATGCTTTCACACCTGCATGAAGAACTTATGTCTTAACTTCTTCTCTCTTTTTTTTCTTTTAAACAGATCTTTTTAAAAATTATTCATATTTTCTTCCTCCTCAATAAAAAGTATTTTTATTTGTTTTACTAATGATTTTTTAACTAATTTTTCCCATTCATGTCTCATCCCCTAAAAAAAAGGTCTTTTTCCTACTTCTTACCAGCCAGCAGCTTCAAGGCTACAGAGATGATTATTTTGCAAGAACATGATTCAGTTGATTCACAGGTTTCTAGGTAAAAACTGGAATATTATACACAAATTGTTTTGTAGAAAACTTCAAAAAACAGTTACCTAAAAAAACATTTTGATTATGATAGGGAGCATGTGAAATGGAGAGTTACCAGAAAACACATACTAGGTATAATAACATTAATTTGCAGACTTCATCTGAGTACCCTCCAAACTTGTGTTCGTATTATCATATACAAATGGTACTACTTTGCAAAATTTTAAACTGATTGCATAGTTATGCTCTTTTAAGACCATTTTCAAGTATCACTCATACAGTTGCTTTTATGACTTGAAAATATTCAAGAAATAATGGCCTATTCAAATACAAATTCACTATGCATGAATTTCTAGCTTTCATGCTTTGAGGCACTTTTGCATGTTATAGACAATATGTATTTTCCAAAACATCTTTGTTTTCTCAGTGGAAAGAGGAATTAATTTGTGCTCCATTTGGTAATATAGAGAGATTTTAGATTAGCAAGTTGTATTGGTTTAAGTGTTGTTGAAGCTTTAACAGTAACATTTTATGTGCATTTTTGGGTATTGTGGTTTTTTTTAATTTGTTGTTGTAAACAGCTGTTCTGTGTGCAAATGGGTGCAGCAGGTTTATTAATAAACCCGAGAAAGCATCCAGGGAGCGACCCCAAGGAGAAGGAACAGCAGGGAGATCCCTCAGCGAGTGACCCAGAGGGGCGGGAGAAACAAGATTATATATGGGGGAGGTAACATAGGGAGGAGTTGACAATAAACCAATGGGGAAAATCAGGGGAGTGGGCTGAACATGATTGACATGGCAGAGGAACGAATTGAAACATAATGAGGGAGGGGCCCCGGAACCACAGCCAATCCTGGCTCCCAAGATGGAGAACTTTCTGGAAGCTGGGGTGGAGTAGGGAGTGATTGACTGGGCCCGGGGAGGAGAACAAGTATACATATAAGGGAAAAAAGGGGAGGAGAAATTACATAACTTACATAAGTGACAAGTAGGGTGGTGGGAGTAACCAAGGATATAAAATGATTGACAGGTCACTGGCGGGAAGGGAACATGAAGGCAGAACCATTACAAAACATCAAAACATAGGGGTGGGAGCAATACAAAATAGGAGAGCAATAAAACAAACTAAATTTACACACCACAACATGTGTGCAAATATGTTGAGGACAATGATGGGTAGCACTATGTCATGCATTGTATTTGTGCACTCTCCTGTACATAGTCAATAATATCCAGGGAGCAATTCAGCACCAGGTTAAAACTTGCAGGTTGTCTATAACATCTCTCTGTTAGTTAGATGTTCTATTTGGTCTATGCAGTGCACTTGCTGGATTTGAGAGAAATGTTCAGCTCATCCTAAAACTCATGTGCATGTTTGGTGAGTCACACACCTTTTTAAAGCAGCACTGGCCTCTCTGTATTTGTTTATACGTTATCATCCAGTAGTGTTTGATTTGTCCTGTGTTTTCCTACTTGATCCGCATTTGCTGCAGACAGTTAAATGTAAGTGTCTAAATTTGAAATTGATTTCATAGAAAGATATTGTGTCTCAGCTTTGAGCTTAGACCATAATAAATTTGAGGTTAGATAAAATACAATTTTGTGTCATGGAAATTGATATAGATAAGAGTTCCTGTCTTCAGCTCTTTAAAAAAGAAAAAATGGCATTTCAAACATCTTTTAATTCAAATGGTGATTTACAGCTGTACTATGAGATTATTTCCTAGAACAATTAATGAGTTTTGGACTTAAAAATAATTCCTAAGTGTAAAATAGGCTCTCCAGGTCAAATAAATATAGATTAGCTAAAGGAAAAAAAAAAAGAAAATAGAAAATTTAAATGAGAATAAAATTTCCAGGAAAATAAAATCAACTCCAGATATTTAGAGGTTTGGATGAAATTTTTTCTTGTGGTTTCCCTAATGTTGGGTGGCCAAATTATTTCATCCTTAAGTAGCATAATGAAGGCAGGGTTTAAGAGATTCCAGATGCAGAGCTTCTCTTTTTTTCTCTCTTTTTTTCTTCATTTTTATGTGGTTAGCTTACCAGTTTCAGCTTTTTGTGTCTAATGCAAGATTTCTTTTTTTTTTTTTTTTTGTAAAATTAGATGAATGCATGCTCTTTTTCCAGTCTTTTCCACAGGGCTACTGTGAGGGTTGCTTGCAAACTCTCCATCTGATTTGAACACACAAGCTGCATGCTACGTCAAAGCCCCCTTAAAGACTGGTGTCCTATTTCTAAGCTACTGACATTGACTAAATCATTTCAGGTCTCTTCTGAAAGGCTTGCAAAATTTCTCCTCTCTTCAGGAAAGATTTGATGTGTCATCATGGTTCAAACTCCACTTCAACACAAAGGGGTTTGAATCTTAACAATAAAACAAATGCTATTTTACATTTTTGGACAGCACATTAAGTTTAAAAAAAAATCCTGGAGGTGTCCCTTCTTGCACTTATTTTCATTGCTTGAGGTATATTTGTTAAAAAACCCTTAGTCTGAGTAATGTAATTTCCTTAAGAAAAGTCATACACATGTTGGCATATTTATAATTGCAATTTCAAATATGTTTCATTGAAGTTGTAGAGTAGCAAAATTTTATGTTCTGCAAAAGTGCAAGTTTGCGATTCTACATTAAAAAAGAAAAAAAGTCAATATTTTCATTGCTTAATGTTTTTAAAAAAGACAATTTTCTGGTAGCTTTGTGAGAAATAAATAAAATAAAAGGTCATTTTAAATTAGTGAAACTTTTGGACAACTACACAGAGAAAAAATAAAACAAGATGATTAGTGCCATAGTTTCTCGGCATAAAATAATGCAAGAGCATCTATAGCTTTTCAACTTCATTCCTAAGTTTTCATATTTTATCTTACATAACATATCTAATTAGTGGTGTACATTTACTCTTGTAGTATCCTTTAGCTCATGTAAGTGGTTTATGCATTAGTAAAAGGAAATTTACCAACAGAATGACATAATGATAGCTATTATAACTATTATTAATAATAAAGTCACCCTAACCCAGGACAAACGCTAAGAAAGGCAGAGGAAGTGGAATAGAAAGCAGAGACACCAAAGAATAAAATGAGAGTTTTGTAGTTGATTTAGTTTTAGGTACTAGGAAAAATCTGTACAATTGTGTCCTAAAGTATGACAAGGACTTTTAACTTTTGATGAAGTGATGCCCATAAGCATTTAGGTTTATGCCTAATTGTGCATGCAGTTTACAATGTACTCTAGCTATGCAAAGGTAATATTTTTATACAAGCATTCTCTGTGTGGCTTTGGAGAATAAATCATGTCAAAATGTTACAGTTCTACTTTTAATTCTCAGGCAATGTTATACATCTTTTCCTATTATACCTATAAGAGGTATCTTAATGTTTATTTTGACTTGCTAGAGCTCTGCATGAGTAAAACTCTCATTCAGCAAGGACACCATATGGCTTGTTGTTTCCCACTGATTGTACACTTACAATAATGCTTCCAAAAAAGGATTTTAATGTTTGTAAAAATCATTTTCCTCTTGTGCTATGTTGCTATCATCTGGGCACAATTGCACTATTGCATCAATATGTACTATTACATGACATTTGAGATTTACTACTGATATTGGGTGTCTGGTCAGCTGTTGTCTCTGCCCGGACACGCGTAGGATGGTTCGGGGCAGCCCGCGGCTTCAAAGGACGAGTCTGGACTCTTCGATATTTCGGTCTTCTGGTTGTTTATTATTTCTTATCTTACAAAATTTTCTCTCTGCCAGCTGGGTCTGACCAGCAAGGCAGCCAAGGGCACTCTGCCTGTCCCCGGGGCGGTTGCATCTTTTTATAGTAAAAACTACGTACATCATATTTACCTTTCATTCCCAATACCTTTCACCCTTGTTAACAAGTGCACCTTCACCACAAACCAATCCCCAGGTGCCAGCATCACCACAGAAGATGGACGACAAGAAGAAGAAAGAAGCATGAGACACGCCCTGATTCCTCCATCTTGTCTCCATAAGCCCCCTGTACCAAAACCCCAAAATACATATTTCACCCTGTAAATGTGTCATCCCTACACCACTCAAACTCTAGTGATTCTCATGTCCTCATACACATCCCTAGAAGGGTCAAAGTCCAGCCACCAAGAATGTCTGGCAACATTCCAGGACCTGCGAGCCCTCCAAGGGTTCCCTCGGTGACTCTGGACATCCGGAGCGATGTGCTGAGTTGCCACAATTGGGAATTAATTTTCTGATTGCTTTTTGGGGAATGTGATCAACTATTATATCATGTGAATATAATAATAATGTATTTTCAGCTGTACTGTCTTCAATTTTTAATTTATAGGGGATGTGATATTTGGGGTTCCACAGCTGTTTCCATTAATTTTCTTCAAGGGCATGAAGATAAGTGAGAAAAACCTAGCAACATAAATTTCTCATAATATCTTTTAATTCTGAATCTATGTTAGGTATTGGCATTAGAGGAATAAACCATTATGTTATCTGAGATAAGGAAACTTTAGAAGCACGGTGTGTATCACCATGCTGAGATTTGTATCCAGGAACATTTGTCTGGCCTCAAAATTGTCCATCTAAAATTTCTACATGAAAGAAGTTTGTGTGAATAACTTGTCCCCTTCTCTCCAATTACTGCATAAGCTGGATGTATGAAGAAGGTCATCATGGATCCATTACTTTTAATTATATGCACAAAATCCAACATAACTGGTAGAAATGGCTTTATGACTTTTATCACCAATAATTATATTATCACTACCTTTTGGTTTTGGGGTCTTTGTCCTTTGTTTAGCTTGATGGTTGTATTAGTTTTCCATGAAAATAATTATGAATTCCAATATAATTCCAGTGAATAATTTTGTACCTTAAGAGTTTCATGTAGTTTACTTTTTTTTTCCTCCACAGCTTTCTCATTTTCTTAAATCAGTTTTATGGAAAGCACTTCTGAGAAAAAAACGTGCATTTTCTTTTTAAATTCTTTCTGGAATTTAATCCCAAACCAGTCTGAAGACAATAAAACTCTTTCTTATGCAGAGATCAAATAGAAAGAATCATGTGCTTTACAGCATCTTTGTGGGTAACTTTTCTATTTTTAAGGTGCCTAAACAAGGAAAAAAAATTGAGGCATTCCTCCTCTCTGAATTATCAATACAAATTAACAATACAAATTAAATTTTCAGACTCTCGCCAAAAATCCACATATCTTTAATACTGAAAAATAAGGTCCCATGTTTTGATTTCAAGATGATTGGAAACATGCATTAAGATTTTTTTTTCCTTAATTGATGGAATTAGACTGAATTGTGTATCAGAAAGAAAAGGATACAATTAATAAGTACTCAAAATTCACATGAATATTTCCATTTAGTAGTTGCTTATAATTTTTTCAAAATAACAGTACTCTAATTAGGAAGTGCACCTACCTATGAATGTTCCTCTGCTCATTTTGCAGGTAGACTTAATTTTCCTCACAGTAGGTAGTATGGGGCAATATTTGGGATGTGTGCTGGAAACAGCATTGATAATACAGTTATTTTTGCTGCTGAACAATGCTGTATCCCATTAAGGCCTTTTCTGCTTCTTGTACTGCCCTACCAGCCAGGAGGCAGCAGATGCACAAGAGACTGGGGGGGACACAGGCAAGACAGCTGACCCCAAATGTCCCAAGGGATATCCCATACCCAGTGGTGTCACGCTCAGTATGTAGAGGTGAGGGAAGAAGGAGGAATGGGGGATGTTCAGAAAGATGGTGCTTGTCTTCCCCAAGTCACAGTTAGGCATGATGAAGCCCTGCTTTCCCAGGGATTACTGGACACCTGCCTGCCTGTGGGAATCAGTGAATCTCCTTACAATTCAGAACAGACTTTCAGTCTTATAGTTTCCTTCAAAGTCAGGTCATAATTTAAGTAGATTCCTGGCAATCTTCTGTCTAAGATAGAGATAAGATATGTCTAAGAAGTCATTATTACTTCTCTGCAGTTTTCTTTTCTCAACAAAATATTAAACCTTATTGTAATTTGATCACTTTTCCATTTCCTCTTCATTATGCTAAAGAAGAATTTGTGTTTTGTTTTGTTTTGTTTGTTTTTTTTATTTAGGGTTGATTTATGAAACTGCATATTTAGAGGAAGAATATTTCATATTAAAGAACAAGAAAATACAATGAAAAGAGACATAGGGATAGCCAGTATGTGCAGTAAGTGGGAAACTTATTGTGCAGGAAAAAGATTCTTTACACAGAGCATCCATACAAATGGTATACCTTTTCATAAATGGAATTCTAAAAGCTACATTTTTCTGAAAGAGCTGTTATTTCTATGATATATGCTATGCAGTTGATGCTTTAAGTTTTAGCTTTCATATTTTCCAGATTCTGTACTGCATTAATATATAACTCCGAACTTCATATAAAGTGTTAGTAAGTTCTTTTCAAAGGGTAGTTAGACAAAACAATCCGTTTCCAGCCTGAGAAACAAAGACACCATTGCAGCTTCAGACCCAAAAAGTATAAACAGTGAATCGAGGAGAGCAATCTGGGAGAATGGGACTTTATAACTTGAAGCTGTAATTGGATGATTAACCCCAATATGTAAATTTTGGTCCATATGTAAATGGACCAACACTTATAAAAGTGCAAAAACTCGGGACCAGTCACCCATGTTGTGTCCTTCTTGGGTGTACCTTGGGCCAGGCTCTTGTGCTGCCCAAGGTGTGCCCTTTGAAGACCTTTTAATAAATGCCTACTGTATTCCTTAACATTGTCTAGCCTCTGTTCCAGGTCAGCCTCTGCAGGCATCACAATGATGTTTGAGATAGATAACATCTGAGTAAATATATCAATTCCCTCCTTTGTTCTTTCACTGCCTTTCTGATCTTCTAGATGAAAAAAACCCCAGTCACAATAGTCCTACCATGTCAACATTAATCAGTGAATGAGTATGGAACACAAAGAATTGCTGAAAATGGTTGATTTAAATAATGACTTTAAAAAGAACAATATTCACTAAATAGGCTTTTCCTCTTTTTTTAAGTATGTAGAATTTCTATGGTACTGATTTAGCACTAAATACTATAAATTCTTAAACTAGTTATATTTAAACTATGAGTTTAATTCTACTAATTATCATAATTCCTAGTTTTGTTCCCCAGAGGGAGATTCAAAATATATAATTTCACTCTTCAATTCACTATATAATTAATGAGTGATAATCATCCCATAGAAAATCCAGAAAGAGCTGAACAATGAAGGGGGAGCCACAATCTTCTTACTAAAAGGAATGCCAAATAAATTATTCTTTCTGAAATATTTCTTTGTCCAAATGCCACTGAATAAACTTCCAACATCCAACAGATTGGGCAAGTTTTAGCCAGCTGATCAGGTTTAGATGCAATGAGCATGCGCCAAACTGGGCTACACCCTCTCCTTTGAATTTCTTAAACTAAAAGAAAAGAAAGCAAAAAGCAATAATTATGCTTATAAGTTCTTTATAAAATATAGTACTCTAAGTTCCTCTCATTGATCTTAATGATTTTCATGTGCTATATATCAATTATAATACTTTTAACTATACATTAGGCTATTTTCATTACTGTCATAAATAAAATGTGAATAACAACATCAATTTACACTTTCCCCTTACATTTATTGACAACAAATGTTAACCAGACCCTAGGTCAGATCCTCTTAATTCAGACACCTGTCAAAGCAACATGTAAGCTGTTACAGAAATAGAAAAGCATTTTTGAGTATCGTGGTGTCAACCCACAAAGATTTAAAAAAATCTTTATGATTTTTAAAATCTTATGATGCAGCATCGACTGAGTCATGAAAAGTTGGTATTGAGGTATGGATTTTTATTGAAGAAAGCATAGCTTGTCTATGTTGGCATCTGTACTCATTACATTCCAAACTATATCTGATGAGTTTGCTTAACACTTTTCTTTGTACCACTTTTTTTGAGAAATTGGATCATAGAATCACAAAATATTTGGGGATGAAGGGCAATTAAAAATATTCTATAATTGCCTGAACTCTTTCTAAACAACTTTTGAAATTTTATATTTGTATATCACCACAAAGTGTGCAAATAGGCATATTTAAGACAAGGTTCAATTTATCTTACTTTGGATTGAACCTTTAAAGTGTCTTAACCTTGATTATAAAGCAAATATTAGCTGACTAGCATTATTACGCATATTGAATCTTTGGATTACGTTTCCCACCTTTGAAATCAGTAAAATAAAGTTGAATAAAGGGCTACTTATTGTTAAAATACATAGCAGAGCATAATTCTATGTTTGCAAGCTAAAATAATAATTTTTTCAGATGTGATTTGTAACACCAAGCAAAAAATTTGTGACCTCAGGAAACTCTCTGGAAGGCTGGATTTTTTCAATCCATACCAAAAGATTTGTAATGTACTAAATTGAACGCCTTGTATGGAATCCATTTACTGTTTGTCCAGTTTTAATTTTATGGTTTTTTGGTGGTTTGTCTTCTTGGTTTTTTTCTTTTTTTTTTTTTTTTTTATGGAAGTTCAGATCTCATTTCGGTGCTGTTTATCGCAGTCTTCATCCTGTTTGGCCTTTCAATCTCAAGCGCAGAACCTCTGAAACATGCAATTAGCATGTCCATGCAAAAGACAAGAAAAAGTGTGGTCTCTTCCTATTAGTCACACCATATTAACCCCAGTACATTCCAAGTCTGACAGGATCCATAGGTGTGTACACACAATTGTTGCAGGTTGTATTTTTATCCTATACCTTAGACAAATCTTTGACCGCCTACAGTCATGGACAAGCAATGCATGCACTGGGTAATACTTTCATTTGAGTATGGTCATATATTAGTGAAATTCCTTGCAGCTGGAAAGTAGTATAAACAGTAGAATATTTCTTTCAAATTCAGGATATACCTAATTAAAGCAATGTCAAAAGATGACTGTGTTGAAAAAGATAGAAAAAACAAAATTTCAGACATGTACACATATTGCTCTTTTTTGTTTTGCATGACATTCAAGTCATTATTAAAATTTTTAAAAGAAACTTTAATTTTTATATTAACTACCCTGGAAAGCTTTGACAAAAATCAACTTTCGTATGCAAATCAAACCTTTTTTCTTTAAAATCAAATATAATTATTACCCATGTGTCTTGTATAATTTTCAATGATAAAAGAAGGAAAAAAAATAAATACAGACTGGATTAAAGATGAAATAGGGAATTTAATGTTTTGATTGATGGATTTTTTTATTATAAAAGTAGTAGAAAAAGAACAAAAAAATGTAATTTAACCTAGGACCATGTCTTTGATCATTTATCTGTGTAGCTTCAGGTCTTGTCAAAGGAGGCAAAGTAAGAAGTAATTCTAAAAATATTATTGTAGAAACTGTTCACTTATCAAAAATATTAACAAAGATAAATTAAAATGTCTAAAAACAGAGCTTTCAGTGACTTAAGACAGCTCTAAGACTAGCATGATAACCAACAGAATTGTGATCCGAAGTTCATATCTCATAGCATGCCTCATGGGATGCCTCTCCTGAGAACTTTTAATGAGTCAGTTTGAGCAGTCTGTTTTCATTTGCATCAGAAGTTTCCAAATTCTCTTGAAAGATTCCCTTGTTGCTGTTCCGTCTTACACCTTATGCTACATTTGTTTTAAATGAGCACATAGATCTACAACCTCATCTAACACATTTCTGAATCTGCTGAAGAAAGTAGGATTTTTAATCTTTGAGATGAGTGTCAATTTTACAACTTTTAAAAGAAATCCATGTCAATTTATTAAATACATTTTCCTAAGAAAAATCCGAGTTTTAAAATACATGAATAATTGACTTGTTTAAACTACACTGAAATGTACTTGACTGTTGCTTTATTCTAACGTAGTTTTTGTGCCTCAGTTTATTTCACTTCATTAAACTAATAATGGGAAAAAGACCTGAAATTGCTGAAAGAGTGATGTCTTGTTATATCCATTGTACTATAGGGTTGTTTATTTTTATGATTGTGTATTGCACATGACAGGTAGATAATGGACATCAAAAGAAGGATTCCTAAATTCAATTATTTGGGCTTGATAGAGCCCAAAATGACATTTGTTATTTAGATTTGATTCAAGAACACTGAATCCCTCTCCCATTGAATTATAACAAGTCAGGTAAACCAAGGAGCAATGTAACTGTGCATTCTAGTAAGCAATGCTCACTGTAGCGGTTCTGGCCTCTAGTCACTGCTCCAGGTGCTGAAGGTATTTTACATCAAATTTCAATGGAGTAGAGTGTGGAACTCCCCCTAAGGAGCCACACTGGTACAAGATCTACAACATCATGTATTTTGTTTACTCTTTCTTTTGCAAGGAATATTTCCTGCAAATTTTTAAAGCTTCAACAGCACCCGCTGTAGAACAGCCTGTAATTTCAGTCGAGAAAACAACTTGTTTTTGCTTATTGGATTTTGAGTCTAGGGAATTCCCCTGGGGAATTTTCTGACATCCTTGGTTGATTTCAGACAAAAAAGATGGTGATGGTTTCTCTACATTCTAAATAAGCAATTTAACCCTTGAAAATAAGTTTTAACCCTTGAAAATTAATATGGTGCTGAGTTTCCAAAGAGAGTAGGAATATAAAAATAGCAAACTCACTTAGGGTGACATGAAAAAATTCCAATTTAGCATTTCTTAGAAATGCTATTAGGTCACTGAAATTGATAAGAAGTAAAAAGATTTTGTATTCATAGTGATCAAGATCTGGTATGATAATGAAAAGGGCAATTAAATCAAAAACAGAGAACCGAGCAAGATAGAAAAGCAGAACTAGAGAGTTAAGCATAAGGCTTTTCTGTATTCATTCTAATCAATACTGAGAAAAAAATGCTTGAGAATTACTTGTAGATACCTGAATTTGAAAAAATCAGGTAGGTTATAACAAATAGTATTGCAAATAAATGCCCTGTTTAAACCATCTGAGTGAGGAAAATATTAATCTGTGCTGTTTGAGTAAGGTGTAGACAAATGGAAGAAATCAAACCATAGGTCAAAACTGTTGATTTTTTTTAAAAAGAACATTTTTCCTGTCTGTTGCTGTGAGGCAAATGCTGGAGCTGACCTTGGTGCTGAGCAAAGTTCCTTTCAGAAGTTGTCCAGGTTTAGAGTAAATTCGGGGAAGAATTCCCCAAGGAGGTCCAGTGGGAAAAACAGATCCAATTGGCCTCTCCCCCCCTCAACTGGCCTGGGAGGAAAAAAAAAAAACCTCCTTGGAGAAACGTGGAAAAAACCTGTTTATTCAGCAATAAAACTAAAACAATATCAAACAATGAGACCCTTTGCCACTCTAAAAGAGATGACAAACTGAGAAAACCCCGTCCCTGGGTTGCAGCTCACTCAGTCTCTGATCAGTCCCTCCGGTGCTGGAATTGTCGCAGGCCCGGCCCGGTGGGCCAGAAATGTGAGCTGCTGGTGCTCCCCTGGGTGTTCAGTCCAGAGCAGGTTTCAAGAGGTCCAAAGAAAAGGAAAAAAACACAGTCCAGGGAAATTCTTTGCCTCAGCTAGCTACCACTAACTAAAAAGCAGAAGAAGAGCTCTGTCCGCCGTCTGTCTGCAGACAGCAACAGTCCAGGAGGAGGAATGTGGGGGAGGAGAGCAGTGTCTGGAGGAAAAAAAACTGTGCACTTCTCTCTCCCCCTTCACTCTCTGCAATAAGTTTGAAAGGTGCAAAACTTACTATTCAGCATGAACAGAACAAGACGATTTGGGATAAAAGCATCATACAGCCAACCCAGGACAGAAGTACTCTACAGAGTTGGAGAAAATTCTACTGACTGTATTAATCTGGAAAAAAAAATTAATAAATTCTTCTAAAAATATTCAAGCATCCAAGAAAACTATTCCTAACATTCCTTTAGCTTTATATCATAGTCATTTTGGTAAGGAAAGGAAAAAGAAGAGGAGGAGGGGGCAGGGGAAGGAACACTGTAATTCAAAATATGATCTTCAAATTCTACTGAGTAAGAGACCAACTTGGCTAAATTGCATGGTTTTTTATTTTCCATCTTAAAGAGAAAATGCACAGAATCTGTAACACATGCATCTTAAAAACATGAGTAAACAAAATAAATTGGTCAGGGGACATATGGGATATTATCAAGGGACTAAGAAAAGCATTTTTTCCCACATGCATATTATTTATAATTAATAATAATAATAACAATAATAATGATAATAATATAATAATAATAATATGAAGGAGAAGTTAGCTTCCTATTTCCCAGAGAGAGGAGGAAAAAATGCTAATCATGAAGAATTTAATTTTTTTTTTTTTAATTAGACTTCAGAATGTTACTTTTAGCTTTTATTTCGTTTAATGGGTTTTCAAGTTCTGTGGAAATTCATTCTTGACTGATTATGTGCACAGGAATCCATCGGGGTGGGGAACAGAGGGAACCAAAACCCAACAGCACTGTGAATAAACTGACTCACAGTATTAAAACACTAATGCCACAATATCCCACACTGTTTCAAAGATTAGCAGCATGACCTGAGCTAAACTTGTGAGAGGCCAAATAATTTTATTTCAGACAGTTCCATTAGAGACCAAATGACCTTGCCCAGCCAACAAACTCAACACAGCAATTTAAATATCTATCTTGTATTTCCTCTCTTCAAGATCTACTTTTAACTTACACTTTGTCTAATATGTTTTTTAAATGAATTATGTGAATATATTAGGGATTCTCTGCCAAGTTTGTAAAACAGTTAGGTCATCACTGAAAACTGACACTGAAACTGAAAACTTACATGAATATTTGCAGAAATTAAGATCCAAATGGAGATAAACACAACATATTCAAATTTAAAGATTTTAATTCTACTTTTTCCTGACTTTTCTTAATTTTTCAGTCATTTACTCCCTTATACTATCTGGTGTCTTCATGGTTAACAATACCTTAGCATGCATCCATATTCTTTAAAACAAGAAGTGATCCCAGTTCTCAGATTAAGAACCTCTGTGCTTCTACCATCTCAGCAATGAAACACTGCAGTAATTGAGCCAAACTCAAATAAATGCATTTCCAAAAAATTCCTCAAGAGAGCTCCTAGTAGAACACCACCTTCTCATTTTTAATTTCAAGTTCTCTACTGCCTAATAGAGCTTGCCTTTCTGTTACGTTAAATAGCTGTTTTTTAAAAATTGCATGCATAAAATGACAAGTTTCATATCTCTCTACTAGATAGAAAGGAACTAAGAGTAAGACATGCAGGTTCTCTGTGAACTAAGATTATTGGGTTTTGGTAAAAATGCACTCAAAATTCTAGAAGCATCCCCTATGAAATGTTGTGGACAGATAAGTGGTCTGGAATTTTCCATTTGACATCAAATCAGAGGAAGAGCAAGAGTTATCTGTGTTTATTCAGAATGAGCCAGTATTAATTTCTAAGCTGACAAACATGATCCTTGACTGAGGTCATTTTGGCACTTAACAAGAAGTATGTATTATACTACATTCCCTTCTTCAGTCAACTTGCTTTAAAGAAAATAAACATTTAAAAGATATGTGCCTCCATATTTGACGTGGGAAACACCAATATTTTCTCTTATCTTGTAATACTTGTTTGGATTAATATAAATCAATATGGTTTGTTTATATGAAATAGATACAACATTTTATCCATTCATAGAAAATAATAGAATGTTGTTATATATACAGATGTAATATAGATGTAAAAAAATATACTAAAACCAAACCACATAGAATTAAAATATTTTTTCCTTTAACTTTTTTTTTTTAAGAAGATAAATTGAAAGCCTCAAAGGTTAATTTCTAAGAGGAAAAAGTCAGTGATTCAGATTGGGAAAATCTGTGTTGTATTACCTTGACAGAAGATCACAAAAATAATTTTATATTCCTTACAGTTATGCACACATAATAAACAGATTTTTACCAAAATCCTGAGAAAAGATCCTATCTTAGTGTCAGGAGACTACTGTCTCATATTGTTTTTTACCCACAGACTAAGTTGTCCCCTCAGGCAATACAAAGAACTTCATGTTTGTGGCTTAGTTCAGGTTTTTAATTACATCCTTTTCTTTTCCTTTACTGTAGAAAGCAGATTTAGCTGTGAATCAGCCTCTTCTCAGCACCAAATAAGTTACTTAAGTCCTCAATATATATATAGGAAAATTCATTAAAATTACTTGAAGTGGGATCAAACAATTCTGCAGATTATTTTTTAAAGTACATTCAAGACTGTTTTTTAAAGTACATTCAAGATAGATAACCAGGAAAAAATTACCTTGAAATCTATGACTTTATATTATTAACATTTTTCTAATGGAGGATGGGGTGGAAAGAAAAAAAGAGACAGAAATCTCATGTCTTAGTTGTATTTGCCAAAATTGAAAAACTACTAAGGAACATGTGTAGGCTAAAATTTTATACTGGTCTGTGTGTACTGAGCACACACAATTACTTTTTTATTTTTTCTGTTCAGACCTATTTAGTTATGTGCTGTGCTAGACAAAATTGACATACGTGTCTGTATTTCTTGTAAAATAAAATATTAAACACATTATCATAAATAAAATCATTATAAATCATTTATAAGTTTATTTAATGTGTTGAAATCTGAAAAGAAATTCAGATAAATTGAAAACAATAACTTTTTGTGGGTGATAATTAAGGAAAAAAATCTTACATCCTTTAGATATATTGAAGATAAAGTACACCACAAAACATGTGAATAATTCTTTCTGCTACAAACAGTACTTAAAATGAATGTTCCTGACATTTGCACTTTTCTCAAGCTGAACAAATGACTTAATTGATAACAAGTAGGTTTCCCATGACGTTTTCTCTACATAAATTACTAGGAGGTTTGCATTCCCCTTTCTGGGATGTCTTTCTAGTTGAGTCTGTTGTAAATTCTGTTCATAGGAAAAAATAAACAAGGGGATTTTTTTTCCCCTTTGGAAAGTATATGCTATTGTCACAGGTATAATTTTAGAAGAACCCTTGTAAGTGGCTTAGACAAAATCTGTGTGCCTAAAGTTATAGTATCTTCTTTTTAAAGAGGATTATTATTTATACTTTGTAAACTCTTCCCTTATCTTTCACAATTAGACTAACAAAATTTGATCTTGTGTTCTGGTTTTCTGCAAGAATATAAACTTTATTGTTTAAATTTTTTAAACTGTATTTTTGAAACCCACTCAGAAGAGCACAGGATTCTGCAAAGGATAGCCTTCCACAAAGGAAGGTTTGGCAGCATAGTTTGTCCAATAAAAGAAATTAATCTATGAAATCCAAATAGTAAACCAATGAATGCTACTCATTTTTCTGTGGAGCATAACCCCACAGTGCTAGTTGTGTGCCAGGGGAAGTCAGTCGGAAATGCAAGACTAAAGTTACATCAAATGCAAAAGTAAAGTTACGTCAAATGCAAGACTAAAGTTATATCTTCAGGATTGTCTATTGAAAATTCCCACTTCATTGCTGTTTCCCATGTCACAGCTGACTGCTATCAAAAGCAACTATTCTAAATAATGTAGATGAAAACGATGTTATTCTGAAAACTGTTAAAAAGTCTATTATCAAGATTTAACTGCTTCAAACACAGCAGATTAATTATGCATAAAAAAAATGCATTCACTACAGTAATTCACTGAATAATACAGGTAAAATGTCATATTTCAAAAAGTAGAAATGTGGAGTGCAATAAAAATGTGTTTACAGAGTAGCTTTCTTTGAATTGTGTTTCATCAAGAATTTCAAGAGTTTGGAAAATGGTGTCATTCTTATTCAGAATCCGGTTAAATATTTCTGAAGATTAAGGGAAATAAATAAAAATTATGAAAACAACAATAGCAACAACAAAATTACATTGCAGGTATATAATGGTTCAACCTGGTATATCATATATATATATATATATATATATATATATATATATATATGTATATCACTTTCAACCTGATTTTCTCTGATGATTTTAAGTTTTCCATAAAACTAGTAACTATTCTGTCACCGTTAGACAGTTATTGTCTCCTCTAAAGATGTAGAAGTAAAGACCAGCTTCTGTGTGCATCACTAGGACAGAGAAGTTACTGAGACATATAGGAGAGGCATAGTCTGGGAGCATTTCCTAGGTTTGGAAACAACTTCCAGTTTCCACTCAATTTCATCCCCAGCTGCTCAGTTTCTGAAGGAAAACAAACAAAACATAGCTGATGTATGATCTGGTAGTGAGGACCATATTCTCTTCAGTTCAAATTTTAGACAGCAGGGGCCAAGTCACTGTGAAGTGTCTCTGCCTTGTTTATATGTAAACAATAATGCTATTGCTTAGTATTTATTTTAGTCTCTCCAGAGAGATTCCATAATATATGTCCTATTTCTTCAGGACTTCTCTTTTGTTGAGTCACATTTATTCTAGGCACACACATTACTGTGTTGATGTCAATATAACAGACAGAATAATAAATCAAAAAGGGGGACTCTGAAATCCTCAATGTAAAACTTTATAAAACTTGTGTAAGTTTCAGGATTTTGAACACAATTATTTCAACATATGAATGAAATTATTAAAATATTTGAAAACATGTTAAAGATGACTAAAGAAGGAAGGACAATCATGATATTTTAATGCAAAATATTAAGATATGTTAGATACGTTTATATGTTCAAAGATATGTTTTTTCACACTATTTTTCTCTTTTTTTGTTTTGTTTCTGTTTTGTTTTGTGTTGTTTTGCTATGGTTTTGTGAATGTATTTGAAGGGATTAGGGAGGGTGTTAACTGTATGGTTGGTTTTTATTTTTCCCTACAAAGAAAGGGAAGGCAATAAATAAAATTTTTAAACTACCTTACATATGATGCTCTTACATTGAAAAAAGTGAAAAATATAAGGTGTGGCATAACTACTGCTGCTTATGTGCAAACATCAGATCCAGAACAAGATTTTATACTCCTTATTCCTGAACTTTAAGCATCTTATTTTGAATAGTGCACACATTCTCAAAGTTACCATCAGTAACTCAGGCTAAGAGATGCTTAGGTTTTCTCATGGCTCAGAAACATTCTTCTGGGAAATTCCAATGACAACTACCTGCACAAAAATAAATTTATTCCTGTAAAGCCAAAAGCGTGAGAATGGTAGGGCATATGAAGAGCAAAACTAATAGTCAGTAGTCTTCAGGCCTGTCATAAAATTATCCAAAAATCCCAGATTCTGGAAATTAGTCTATGATGATGGAAAAACAGGTTCAGGCAATCTTGCCATGTTCTTTCATTCAAGTCAAAGTGATTATAAACATTTGGTTTGTTCTGTGTAAAACAGGATTAGTTACATATTTATAACTCACTAGAGTGTTTTTGTTTCTGGTTTTTTTTCAAGAAAGTTTAAGTGTTGTCACAGTGCTGAAGAAATATATTAAGTCCTCAGAATTGCTGTAGTCTAAGAGCTTCCATTTATTTGTCAAATGCTCATTCTATTTTTCTAGGGGACAGAGAGGGACACTGAGAATCTATATTTAATATCTCTACTATCTATTTGTATCAAGTGATTCAATTACTCTGTGCAGTCTGCTATATTTTTCTATCACCTAAAACAGTGTCTGTGGATCAATTAAAATTGTTTTTGCTGTTTTCCTATCTAGATTGAATTTCTGGAACTGCTCATGGTGAGGAAGGAAATCAACAAGAAAACAGTGATAAAGTTGTCTTACCACTAACAAATGGTCATCACTCCTGAAAGAGCTCCTCCCCAAGGCTGAGATAAAATCACCTGTGGCAGAGAATGATCGAGGGATTGAGTTAAACTCCCTGTATAAAGGATAATACTTGCCTGCCTCTCACCTCTGCACTAATAGCTTATTCCTTCACTTGCTGCTCAAGGTCAGAATACAGGTTTCAGTTTGCCTATTTCTTGTTTATTTAATATTTTGTGTTATTGATATATTTTTCTTAAGACTACATAGGAGTTATCCTCTGAGCTTCAGACTGACATTTGAGTACAATAAGGAGAAACTCTGTTTCCTCACAGAAGGCTTTGGATTTAGTGTACAGTTTAACAAGCTTTAGGTACTAATTTCAAAAATGGAACTATTTCCTCATAGCATTCAGAAAAGGGCTGAGACAATACTGTCTCACAGGAGCAGCAAAGAGTGGTGTGACAACTCATGCATGCAGATTCCTTTTCCTTGTATAGCAGAAGGCTCATGTATCCTAAGCACATTAGAGCTGAGAATAATCTTTCTGAAAAAGGAAGAAGTAAAGAAAAGAGTGAAGGCCTGCATTACTACATTAATTGGTAAGGGCACAGGTTGAGAAAACAATGTCCCTCATATCTTTTATTTTGACTTGCAAATCAGAGACAATACCAGCAAGGAAACCAAAGCCATTCTTTGGAAAATAGGACTGTTTGGCCAGGTTTGAAAACACTCCCTAAAAAGAGTGAAAATACTTTTTGAAGGGTATAATTTTCTTATTTGAAAATGATACGTATTCTTAAACCATCAAATTGAAAGGCTGATATCCCAGCAGACCATGTTTGATTACTTGCCCAGAGTGCAACAAAAAGATAGGCTTGGAATTCTTTTATTTTCACAGACCAAAGAGACATAGTCAGTGAGGAGCTGAGTGCTTCACTTAATGTATTTCAAAATATCTTGGTAGAAAATCCTATCCTTTAAAATTTTGGCTTTGAGGGTTAGTTGGAGGACAATGGTACTAAAAAGAATGTAGGAGGCTTCGTGTCATACCCATTTGTGTGGGATTTCACATCTCATTGTGAAAAGCAGCTGGGTTTTGATCCGGTGTGATGCAGGCTTATCAAAGAACAGTTAAAAAGATATGTTTGTATATAAGATACCTTCTTTGTCTCTTTTGAGCAGTGAAATGTAATCTTACCTACTGATTTACAGAGTGAGACAGAAGTATTCCTCAGTGAATTACACAGAGAAGCCTGGGCATTTTGCCAAAGAGGACTGGTAGGTCTCCCAACTGGAAATGTATATACATTTTTATAATGCATATCTACTTTTGAGGAGACTGCTTGCTCTTTCATGGCTATTAAAGTTACTCAAGGATTCTTCTTGTTCCTCTGTCTGTACCATATGCAAAACTTTAAAATTACGGCTGAGCACTCTGTGCTTTGAACCAGCATTGCTTGTGCTTAAAATAACATTCAAAAGATGAAATCAAATAACCAAGTCATTAAATGTATTTTTAAATATTCCAATGTAATTTACGAAATTAAATCTGTAATATTATAGTTTTTACTAAAGAGATGATGATGAATTATGAGGCACAAAATGCCTGCTTCACTCCACAGAACAAAAACAAAATTTAAAAAAATGTAGTCTTAAGTAATATGAGATATTTTTAATGTAAAATATTGTTTCCTTATATTTTTCATTGTTTATCTCTATTTTTAGATCAATTCAGATTATTTTCATATTTTTTCTACATTCAACAATTTAGAAAGAAGTCTTTTCTTAAATGAGACTGAAAGAAGGAGGAATTTTCTCTAGGTGAGTATACACATGTACATTTGAGAATTGAAGTGAGTATACCCATGTACATCTGAGAACTGAATTTCTAAATGTATGCCAATAGTTTGACTAACCTAAAAAGACAGAGTGACAAATTGTCCATTACTATCCACTTTTGTATTTACAGTAGGTTTCAATTCTACACAGGACATAAAACTTGCAGAAAAATATTGGGTGTGGATATTCCAAGGGAAATGATCAGAGGACTAGACCACCTTCCCTACAGGACAGGCTCAGGGAGCTGGTGCTATTCTGGGTGGAGAGGATGAAAAGATAAATTGTGGATGATTCATATCAGGACGTGTTCAAGCCCAGGCTGGATGGGGCTTTGAGAAACCTGGTCTAAAGAAAAGTGTCCATGCTCATGGTGGGATAGGTGGAACCAGATGATCTTTAAGATCCCTTCCAAACTAAATCATTCCATGTTTCTAAGATTATATATGTATATACATATATACATATATATATATATATATGTGTGTGTGTGTGTGTGTGTGTACCTGTTTATAGGTACATACATGGTATGTATTTTACATACATGGTATGTATTCATGTTTCTGAACATCAACATAGCTGGTTTTATTTCTTGATATATGAAATTCAGAAAGAACATCTTAAGTATGTTATTTACATTACTCTGTTGCACAAAATAAACTGGAGGGAAAATCTGGATTTCCACTTCTTACCTAAAGTATTTTTAAGATTATGGTTGACTCAAACATTTATTCTTTCTCGCCCATCATTTTTAAAATTGAAAATGGCACACAGAATCTATATTAGCATGAAAAACAGTCTTTTGCTTTCAGTATAAAAGAATATATTATTTCTCAACCCTCTGATGGAGAATGTTGGGATAATGTTCATATTCAGGTTTAATTGAATAGAAAAATTAAAATATTATTGTTTAATTTGGAAAATGGCAATCAAAATATTAATTGGAAGTCATCCCTCTTTTGGAGTACCTAAAACTCTATTATCAATGAAGAATTTTCTTATAAGATCACTTATACTTGAATGAGGAGAGCTGCTATATGTAACAGTAAAACAAACAGAAAAACACAAATTTTCTTGTTAACTACAGTAAGTGATTGGCTCTATTATATGTTGCATAAATAATTAAATTAGGTATATATTGTAAAACAATACTTTCTTAAACAGGGGTCTTTTTCTTAAGTCTTGGAAAAAAAATTCTAATGAGATATTTTTATTTTGTGTTTGTATTTGCAGTTATTTTGTACTTCAGAATTAAATTCAGGGAGGGTTTAACAACTGTTCATATTGCCAAGATTAATGTATCACATATTGGTACAAGAAAATAGATGAGAAGCTAGAAACAAAAATATTTTGTTTTTTAAATTCAAAAGAGATACTGAATTCCAAAACTAATATGGGTTCTAGAGAGTTTAAAAATGTCTATCAACTATATCTGGTAAATATTTTGCGACTACTTCCTTTTTTTCCTTTCCGATGGAAGCTCTTATGGTAGGGAAAATACATTGTATTCAGGCAAGTCAAATGAATGCAAGACATAGAGTATTCAGAGAAATACTCGTTGGGGTTTCTTTTTCCCTTAAAAAAAAAGTAGCTTGCACTTAATTAATTGGTTTTGCATTTTAAATATCACATTTGTTATAATTTTTTCATTGATTTTTGACTGCTCGTGACTTTTCCAAACATACACACTTGCTTGTCGTAAGGGACAGGTTATGAAATATCCTCTTTTTTCTGTCCAAGAAGAGAGATATGAAAATTATCTAGTCTGAAAACCTCTTATAACCCAAACTTCAATGAGGCAGTAAGAAAAATGGGCAATAATGCACCTGGTATGGCAACTCACCCAATACCCTGCCTGCATCAGACTGCCAGGACACTTAATGTTCTGCATTGTCTGAGAACAACAAGCAATTGTGCAAATGCACTTTGAATGCAGGTAAGACTCACACCACCCCTTGGTTCCACAATATCAGTGTGATTTGAAAAAATCCTACTTTAAATGGATAATGTAGGCAGCATCTCACCTACACTGACAATGGCAGCGAGGGGCAGAGGGGCAGAGGCAGGGTGGCTGTGACATTGATCAAGAGTCAGGGTGATAAGATACAGCATTTTTCTGTCCTTACAAAAACACTTTCAAATAACAAAGAAATGAAAAACAGAAGAAGTGCCCATAGATGTTAAGTGTATTTGGATGTGTTGTAATATATGACCAATTTCCAGGGTGCAGACTATTTTATATATAAAATATGTCCTAAAAGAATAATAAGAACCACTCTAAAATAGGCAAAAATAGCTCTGGCAGCCTGAATTACTCTGTGACTACTGAACAACAAACAACATATTTTGCTAATGACATCAACTACAAATTTAAAGGTGTAGAAGGGTACCTGTAATAAATATAAAATGCCTTTTGAGCTAATCTTGTGGCTGAAGCTCATTGGGAAAGTTCTCAAATTATTTATAATACTTACAACTCTACTCTGAGTAGTTAAGCCATTGATTACTCTAATTATAAAAAAATGTGTTTTTTTGAAAGATTAATTTTGTTTATAAACCTAAACCACCAGAGAAATATGTCCTTAACACACAGGTAGTTACCTATTCCCATGGTTTTTTATTTAAAATTCTCAGTTAATTTTTCTGTGCTGCAATTATTTGGTATTTTCTTTATGTGTTTGTGTGAAAATATGCATATCTGTGTATATTTTCTCTGCCATTTTCACAGTCAAGATTAAACTCTTTATCTTGCATGGCTTTTAAAAGCAGCCAGCTCAATTTTAATCTTAAAATGATTAAGTAATTTCAAGTAAAATTATGTTTGCTTAACAGTCATTCCAAGAGTATTTCTATCCATATGAAAATATAACCTGTACAAAGGGATTTTTTGGAAAAGAAGATGTAGAGAGGTGTCTTTCTTCTACATGTGTACTTTACAGATCCTGGTGAGATATCTGCTCAATAGCATGTGCAGGCCAACTAATGTGTTCTATACAAAATTCAGAATACTTTCTATGCTGAATTTAAAAAGTCAAATATATTTATATGTGAACTATGTTTTCTGGTTTATGATTTAATAGCAATCAGAGTAGATTTCATTTATCTTTTCATTTTTACTAGTACTGATTGATCCCTCATTTGGTGATTTGTAAATAATAGACTACAAATAAACATAAGCTTCTGATAAAGCTAGACAAAAAATAACCCTCGAGTTGCTCCTTTAAGATGTTTCTCTGTGACATCATCATGATCTTTTATTTCATGTATTGTTTCCTGCTACCTCCCCTGTAGATTCCTCTAGTGTTACACCCATCAGTTTTCAAGAAAAGGGTAAATGCAAGAAATCAAGCCTTGGACTACTAGCCCTTCTTGCTTCTCAATGTAGGAGTCAATGATACTGCCACAAGACACCAAGCTTAAATACATTAGGGCTCTGGGATGAGGCTGAAGAGGTCAGGTCAGGGCCCAAGGTAGTTCAATTTTGTCAGGAAAGCAAAAAGGCTCAGGTAGGATCAGAAGTCAACATCTGAGTGCACAGCAGGTGTTACATGCAAAGCTTTGGATTTTATACCACTAACCCTTCTCTGAAGAATGAGCAATTGTTGGAAGATAGAAAACACCTGACAAAGTAAAACAGCATCCAGTTTGCAGTAGGCCTGCTAACCTACTGAGGTGGAGTGTAAACTAGGTCTGCTAGGGCATAGTGCCTAATGTCTGAAGAAAAGTTAAGACACAAAAGACATTAAGTCTCTGAAGTACAGCGTAGTTGGGGATGATGTTTCAGGTTGCCTGGAAAAACGACTAAAAATGTCACTGAGGATAAAGTGAAAAATATTGTTAATAAGTGGTTGCAACATGGAAAACAAATAGTTGGAGTTAGAACTTTGTGACCCGTCTCAGAGAAATATTTGCCTTATGATTACAGAGCCATTGTGGGACAGCACTTGTGACTAGAGTTGTGCAGTTGACGGATTAGTGTAATTTTGGAAGGACAAGACATGAAAACAGGGATTCTGCACCTTGAAACTGGTGATGAGCCTGTAAGGATCTTGCTTATAAAGATCTAATGAAAGATTTAATCACACTGTTTTTTGCTCAAAGGAAAACAATAGTCACAACCTGAAGCTTTCTACAAAGGGTCAAAGACAATTTTTCTGCAAGTGATCAACAAATCTTTAGGGAAGGGATTCTGCTGGATCTGCTAATCATAAACAAGGAAGAACTTTTTCAGGATGTAAAAGCAGAGGGAAATCTTTACTGTAATGAACTTGATGCTTAACATCCTAAGAGAAGTGAACAAAGCCAAAACAAAATTGGAGCAGGCTATATCAAAAAGATTATCTGAAAAATGTATACGTTACAATTAAAATGAAAACTGGAAAATAGTTTTCTTTTTTGACATTGTTTTATTTTCTTTGTTAAGGAAGCAAAATAGAAAAGAAAATTCCTCGAATCTACTTGGAGTCTCCTAATTTTGATAATTTATATAAATTTACGTTTTGAAGATGCATATCTAGAGGATGATATAAAGAAGAAATGTAGTTACAAACTGGAGCAGACCATTTTGGAAATATGACTGATATTTCATCAGAGCAAACTTTCAGATTCCAGGTCTGAAAAAAAGTGTTTGGGCTGTTTTCCAGATTGACAATCTACATATTCTGTCATTATGGTAAACAGAGTAAAGACTCCATTATATTTATGTACTTTATCACAACAGTAGACAGCAGATCCAGGGACAGGTGAAGTGAAGAATGGGTTGTCTGGGAATTACACTTTATTCTCACAATCATATAACAAAAATTAATTGCATAAGAATGTGAAGACAGAGATGTTTGTGGTTTGACTTGGTTTTAATGAGTGATGCATTCTTGTAGTGGTTGTGCATTGTGGGTTCTAAACACAAGATAAAATTTAATAGTCTCTGTAAAAAGGCAAACCAATACAGGAGACAGCATCCTAATGTGGTCAATGTCTTCCATTTATGAATAGGTCTGCCTGCAGCTTCAGATTACAGATATATGTAGGAGTTCATTCACTGCTTGATTTTCTGATTGAAAGAAGAAATCTCAGCCTTTTCCCATTCATCAAATCATGTGCATAGCTGAAGAATGACAGATACGCTGATATTTTGTTTTTACCCTTCTATATGTAAGAGGTGAATGTTTATTTTTTTGGCCCAGCTGATGACTATCTGTCTGATTGGTATCATCAGTTTTGGAGTAAGTAGGTTTGACATGATCAGTTTTGTGCAAACACCCTCTAAGACAGATTTTACTCTCCTGTTCAGACATGCTGCTGTATCCACATTTGGGTCTTACCAGACATAATTTGTGCAAGAGGTAGCTCTCAGGTCAACCATGCAAAGAAACTTTGCCCTGAGAAGGAGAGAAAAAGAGGGCAAGATAGAAATCATAAGGGTCAAATAAATGAAATATACCAAGACCATAAAAATAAATACTTGGAAAATAAATATTCTGAGAGGGGAAAAGTTTTTTTTTAAAGAGACAGCTTTATAAGAGAGGGGTAGGTGTAGTGCATCTTTGGTTGCTTAAAAAAAAACGAAAATGGGAAACTTTGCATTCCTAATGCAATATTTTTTCTCTATTTTGGCTTTAAGTTTTATTTAAATATGTACAATATTTTCAAAGAAGAAATCTTTCACAAAAGAATCTGTAAAAGGAAACTGGTAGTACAACTAAGTGTTGAATAGCAGTTTTTTGGCTATTATTTGGACTACTTCATTCTCTGAAGATTCTAGAGAATTTGCCACCTTCCAGTGGTTAAAAGTGGCAGAGTTCCCCAGTGAGTCAGCTTTCTTACACAAAAAAAAAAAATGCTACATAGAACTGGGACCAGACAGTGGTTTAGCACATACTTTTGCATAAAAAGAACGTGCAGATCGTCAAATGATGTGTGCATCACTTTCACTTTTCTAAACAATCCATTCCAGATGAAAGGAAATCTATCTGTGTTGTTTGCCTACACTTTTTAAAATGGTTTGTTGACTGTTGAAGCCACCAAATAGTGTTGCCTGAATAAGACAAGTAATGGAATTTTCCCACAAAACAGAAATAACAGGTTTTCTAAAATCTTTGAGTAAGTAGGTACTACTGCTTAAACAGCTTCACAGGGAGTTTTATATTTGCCAATAGATTTTAGTGAAGGAATTGTATATGGATCAATAGATGTCCTGTATACTGCAAGAAGTATTTTAGTGTAAGCGGTGTATTACACCTCAAAGAATTTAACAGTACCACTAACAGCTGTGGAAAGTTTATATGGAAATATACTCTGATTTTTCAGCAGTTTCCTCCATTACCAGATGTTCCTATATCCCTGATACTTCAAACAAAATGTGTCATAGCATGTTTATGAATTTGTATACACCATTATACATAAATTGTATTTAAACATGATTTAAAAAAGAGAAAAATTAGGAAAATCTTAAATGTGAATACATCATTATGTATTCATACAACATAATATATGTCTTCAGAAAAAAAATTAACCTGCCTGAAAAACACTCATAGTTATCGTATTTCAGCAACATATGACGCGTAAGTCTGTTAGCGACAATGGCTCCATAAAAATTGCATTGAGGAAGCTGAATGGTTACTTCACTGCCTTTGACTAAAGTTTGCTGATGTGAAGTTTCTAATGTCATCTCTAAGCTTTAAGAGTCAGGCTCCTTTCAACTTCCCAAACCATCACCAGTAAATTGGACCTTGTCAGCCATATTATGGTCTGAATTATGTATTTTTTTACTACCAATTTTCTCAATAAAATTCCAAAAGATTTTTCATGAAAAAATCTCATGGGTATAATTTGGGGTCCAGAATGCTGACTATTCATGAAATCAAGCTATATACAAAGAAATTAACAATTAAGTTGAATTCAACTGTTATGGGGAATATTGCTGCAAAATTATAAGTTAAGTCCAAAGAGCAAGGGAAGACTTCATGCTATTGAAGAAAAGGGAGGGTCTATTTCCCAGAGTTTCCTGCTGTCAGCAAGTGAAATCATTGGGCTTGGAAAGCTTTGCATTTACCAGCACAGCAGAAAAGTAGTCAGTCATTCATTATATATATTGCTTCACTGTGTAATCTCTCATTGTTTAGCAGTAGTAGAACTGTCAGATTAAAAATAAATATTTCATGACTTGTAACAGTAATGAGTTCTTGCTTTGATGTATAATCCATTATTAAACTCACCAAATGTTTTTTAGGCTAACGTATGTGGGTCAGCATTAGGCCTTTGTAAAATACAGCTTTCTAGCCAGATGGTTAGAGGTTGTCATTAAATTAGCCTGAATCAGTCGGTATCCCATCAGTTAATCTGTGTACTATAAATGGCAGATGAGTTTTCTTTGTACTGATTATGCAACTTACAGCATCTGCCCATTTTCTGCTTGACTGGGTCCTGTCTGAAATGGTCATTTCCCCAAACCTGCTAGAGCCAATCAAAAACCTGCCCAGTTAGCAAGAAGACTGCAGGCATATGGCTATTCAGCTTATATTTTCACCATAGGGTACTTAGCTATTATGTATGAGTATGGGAAACTATGTACGATAAAGCCATTAAAGTGCTGAACAGTGAGAATTACGGCCATGTTACACATAACCACAGCACTGCAGAAAACACTCATCTGTGTATATCTTCCAGTTGAATGGTTATTTTATGAATGGCATTTATTTTCTTATGATGTGGAAGAAGGCTGTCATTCCTGAATTATTATATTATTCATATGAATGTGGTTAAACTTTCTTGCGATCATAACATTCTCGTTATGCCATTTGGGAGCATGGATTTGTAGTGTGCACATAGATTCCTAAATAAAATCCTGCAATTTGAGAAAAAATTACTTGAAAAATAGTAAAAAAAGCTGGATGAAAGCATCCTTGGATGGTTGCTGTGTAAATAACACACCATCAATTATTTTTTCCATATTACTTCTGCAGGAATGTTGAACAGATACAAAACTGCTATATGGATGCTAAGAATACAATCTTAACAAGACAAGTTGCAATCTTATTAACAGTGATAATCACAAGTACTCTCCATATTTTATTTTCCTTAATAATAACAACTCTTAAGTAGATGTTAAATACTAAAAAAAAGGAATTTCTGAAGTATGTCTCCTCTTATCCAAATGTCATACTTGATGCTATGGTACAGTAGGTAGAGTAATTACAGCATGGTGGCACTCAGCAGTGGTAGTGGATTAAATAAGAATTTAAAAGACAAAACTGTTGAACTCCTAGTAGCAATAATTAAAACAAAAAAAAAAAAAATAGGTACTTCCTATTTATATTTCTATCCAAGAAAACAAAATAAAACAATTAGTTTTGAGAAAAACATCATGGGTAGTTAGAGAAAAGACTGTGATTCAGACTTCTTAAGACTTATATGTTACATGGTAATATTACAGGTGCATGCTGTAATCGTGTTGTACCTGGTTTTCATTAAGTTATGGAAATAGAAAGCAAAATGTCTTTCACTGCACTTCACCCTTGGAGCATTAAAATTTCTACAAATTATATTCAGAAGTTTTATTCATATTGTTGAACAGATGTGTCTATTTTCTTAACATAAACAGTCACCTACAGAAACATTCTTTAAACTTGTAAATTCCAGAATTAAGGGTTAAAGGGTTAAATAGAAAATTCTTAGCACAAAAGTAGTCTTAGACTCCATGAACACTTAAAATATAATTTTATTTATGCCACTGCTTTCTATTCTTTGGCAGACCAACTATGTGGATGAGATATTTCACAGAGAAATGTTTTTATCCAAAGCAGAGATTCATATAACAATCTGCCTAAAGAAGTCATTGCTGATTCCCATGTTGTACCCTTGAGTAGGAAGTTTAATAACACCCGTAATTTGTTTTCGTATTTGTTATAAGCCAAAGTGCTGGACTTCTTGCCCGAAAAATCCCGGCCGGAGTGGGCAGCACAGGTCCAGCAGTCCGGGGGGCCGAGGGCTGCTGCAGCAGACTGCGGCTCTGGTATGGAGACTGGTCTGGCAGACTCTCCGCCTAGGATCGCGCCCTCCCACGGCTGTGGTGGCAGGCCACGCGTCCTGACCCTCGGACGAGGGATATAATTGGTCGCCAACTAAGCCGGCAGGTGCGAATAAAGGAGGCAGCAAACGATCTCAGCAGCGTCGAGTGGATTTTATTCCTCGAGCGGGGGAAGGGTGAACTGGGGAAGGGCTGAGAGGGTTTGCCAGAGAAAGCTGGGTGCAGCCAGCTTAAATACAAAGAGGGAGGGGTAAGGAGAACTGGCAAAGGTTGGATAAAGGAAAAGAAGGGCAGAGCCTGAAACCAATGACACACGGTAGGAGGTACAAAAAGGGTGGGGCTATGGCCAAGGAACCAGTCTCAGCTCGAGAAAAGGGGAACTTTCTGGAAGCTGGGATGGGCTGGGGAGGGGATTGACAAGTGCAGGGAGGGGAGGCTGGAATTGACAGACAGGGTACACTGTATTTAGGTTGGCTGCCCGGGAAGAGAGAGAGTAACTGGCAGGGGCAGCTTGCTTAACCAGGGGAGGAGCCGGCCGGGAACAAATCATATTCAACTGAAGTACAAAATGAGGAGGGGGGGGTGGAACATACCACTAAAAATTACAAAAATCAACTTGAAACAATTGTTTGAACAACAAAAAATAAACGCACCGCAACACCAAAGTACATTTCATTTCCTGACAGTTTGTTTCTACAACAAATGTCCAGAAATGGCAAAATGAGGCAATGAGGAAAAGTGTTCATGTATTCTTTTCCATACTCTTATTCACAGAACTGTAGGCAATAACACACTTCTGCTGGAAGCCTTTACTTCCACTTCAAAGATAGATAAAGTAATTCATATTGCAACTGCACATTCATATTCCCTCCCCCCACCACCAAAATCAGTAGTAATCTTATCTGTTGATGCAATAATGAACTTCCAAGCCTATTCCAGGTGGGACTGAAGGTGGAAGGGGTATGAGGAGGCATGAGAGCCACAGAATCATATGATAGTGGGGTTGGAAGGGGCCTTAAAGATGATCTAGTTCCAACCACCCACCAGAGTATGTTGCTCAGAGCCCCATCCAACCTGGTCTTGAACATGCTGTATCGGAGACTTGCATGTGAAGGAGTTTTCCTGAGCCCTTTGTTCTGTTGCACCATTGAAGAAAGTTCTGAGGAAAACACTAATCTCTGGCATTGATATTGAGAAAGCTTTCCCCTCTTTTCTTCTTCTGTTCTTTGTATCACACTTCTACTGCAGTTCTAGGGTGGTTTCCAGAGATATCCACTCATAACACAGAAGGCACACATCCTGGACAGGTTTCCCAGGAAAAAAATAGATCATGAACACAGCTGCTTTCAGAAGTGAGCCCTGAGGGAGCTGGGCAGAGACAGCCATGTCTGTGGTGCCTACAAGGTAACTGCAGTCTGAAGAATAAGAATGTCTAAAAGGAGAAATAAAGCAGCTGAATATATTGAAAGTGACTAAAAAAATATCAGCGTATGAAAATACATAAGATACTTTAAATCTTCTCCCCAACTGATTGAACCTCTCTGGAGAAAATTCTTTTTCCATAACATCCACAGCTTCAACGACTGCTAGTTAATATACAGATGTAATATAATATAAACAGAACTTCAAAATCAGAAATGGTGCAATGTACAGACAGAAACGTGTTCCCCTTTGTTGTCAACAGAATATGAAAACAGATTGTCCTCTGTAAAGAAATGCCACCTTATAACAGCACAACAGCATACAAATTTCAGGTCTACTGTGCCTAGCAACATATCTACTACTCCTGAAACCTGATAATGAACAGTAGAAAATAGGAGCCATTCACCAAAAACAAATAATCTTCTCTTTGCCCTGATCCAATTCATTTACACTAGCAGTGTACTTATCCAAGTTTTTTCTTGGGTAACTCTCTTTTCCATTTGAACCTTCGATACTTTTTTTTTCTTTTGTCCAGCTTTTTGTTGAGCTTCTTGTAATAATATGATTATTACACATTTTACCATGATACGACATATGAGTTGTTATCAAAAGATTCAAATTTTTGATGGTTTTAAAAATTCTCCTTTCCTATTCATACAGTAAATGAAATAATGAACTGAACTTATGAAAAACTTTGTTGTTATTAAGCAGATACATAATTTATTAGTGCTTTGTTATTTTTGCAGCTAAATTCACAGAGACCCCAGGACTTTGAAAAATTCTCATCAATAATAGAGAGCAACTAAGAAAACCCAGTATCAGCACAAAAGATAAAAAAATGCCACAGAAAAAAAAAAGTAACATTCATTTTGTCTGTTGAAATGAGGAAAATGACCTAGATTAAATTTTTCATGAAAAATTGTGAAATATTAAGTTTTGCTAATTTTTAGGGAGGTATATTTAAAATGTCATTTTTTAGAAATCCATCTATTTACAGACATATTAGATCAGTCTTATATAAATATTTCACTATTTTTAAACCATATTTGGCAAAAATAAATTATATAAAAGAATGAGCAGGAAATGTAGACAATGCCTTCCCTCCTATGATCATTATTTTCCTACATGATTCCCTCCAACTTCACACTTTAAAAATAAGTATTTATTAAGTTTATTTAAAGCTATCCTCTCAAATTATTTTTCATCTGACTGAATGCCTGAGTGCACTTAATTTTAAGCTCTTAATGAGGGCATAAATTAGAATACTTAGGCTCAAAATGGAGACTAAGGTGAGTAACAGCAAGCAGCATTATAGTATCAAACAATCTAAAAAGCAGCATTATAGTTCAAACAATCTAAAATCTCCTTGTAAAAGTGATTTATTTTTCTTCATTAGTAAGATATTCCAAGGACAACAGTGTTTTTTCGTTTAAGTGCCTCAGCCAAGCACTTCAATGTAGATGATTCACTGTAGTGTGCTCACCATGAAGTGATTCTACTACAGTGTGATTGCATCAGGATACCAATATCACTGAGAAAAGCTTTTTCTAATGAAAATTCTCAACCTAAAGAGCAAATAAAAAGTACTCTTTCCTAAATTTCAAGAAAAATCTAGAAAAAGCCACAAACTGCTAGAAATAATTCACACGTTGTGATCATAGGCAGCACTGTGAAAGTTAGAATTTGGGCAATGCATATGGATTGCTGAAGCTGGAAGAGAAAGATGCTGAGGGCAGGCTGGATCATTTATTCTTTCACATTCTGTCTGCCTCTATCTTTTAATCTGTAAGAAATTAGGGCAACAGCCATCCATACATCTACAAATAAAACCTCTCATCAATGGGGTTTTATACTCATATCCTGCCATTATTATTTTAATACTATTCAACTATTTTAATTTTACAAAATTGAATATGTATTGCTTGAAAATTTAGATTTGCAAAGGGTAAAATTTCGACTGTAATGTCAGAATAATAGACAGTCCTTTAAGTTCTAAGTCAATTGCTTTAACATGCCAAAAATTCCACTTGTTTTTACTCTCAGCTTTGGTTCCAAGTCAAAGCAATAGCTGCTCTGAGTTGTTTCATTCAAACCAAGAGTCATCAGCAACTGTAAATTCCCAGTGCCAGGAACAATATCTTGATTACCCAAGTATCCAAAGTCTAGCATATTATAAGACTCCACAAGATACTAAGAATCTATTTATGGCCTTTTCAAGTTTTAGGTAAGATAATATATAAATAAATAAATTTACTAAATGGACAACATATAGAATCTTTATTAGACTATGCAAAAGTGATATTGTAGCAGTGACAAGCATTACAAGTTTTATTCTTACACTCATAAATGATCAAATAACTTCTCAAGCATGAATAGCATAATCTTGAACAATGGAATGCCAGAATTTTTAATATTGCTATGACTTGTTATTTTTTATTATAACAATACAATAAATAAATACAGTACATTTATCCAAATTACAAGTGAAGTATGCAATATGGCAGGGCTGAATAAATACCTTTGCAGAAATATAAAGTGTATGAAAAGTAATAAAAGAGCAGTGGAAATATTTGAATTGTCAAATTTCTTGAAGCTTTAAAAGTAGAAAATAAAGTAAAAAATGGTTAAGTATTTAGTTGAACAAACAAAGAAAACCATGTATAACTTTTCAAATTTATAAATAAGAAGCAAAGATACAAATGGTGAGACCAGTCAAAGTGGATAAAATATGACGGAGTTTAAGCCAAATACACAAGAACTACAAAACTGGTATTTTACCTCACATGTATAAGGTAATATTTATCCACATGTTAAAATATACGGATGTACAATTTTGTCATAAAAGACTGGAATAACTGCAATTGTGAAAGACAGATGGAAATAACATTCATATTGCTTAATATGACAAAATAGTCCACTTACAGAATGATCGCAAGGACTTTTTATGAAATCATCAATTTCTGCTGCCTTACTAGAAAACCAAAAATATTTTTTGCAAATATTTATCCCCTGAAAAATTACAATCCCAAATTACAATAAATTTGACTTCAAAGAGGAATATATCAGCTGATCATGAAGAGAAAAGTAAATTACCTCAAGAACTTAATCAAATGTTGATGACATTACTTTAACCTATGACTGTTCTTTAATACAATAACTTCTTAGCAATAGCAATCAGCCTGAACTTATCTGAAGGTACTGAGGACTCAGGCATACTTTCAGACTGGCAGGTAACTGACACTTTATCTAGTGGATCTCTCACCACAATTGGATGCATCTTCTCTGGACTTCTGTACGTACAGTTTGCATGAGTAGTTCTAACTTTACTTCACATTTCCAAAGAGCCTCTTGGGTGGTTCAGAGGCCTGCAAGTACAAAGGGCAGGCTTTAGGGTGGAAATCCTTTATTATCCAGGTACTTCGAGTAATCTTCCCTGCCTTTCTCATTTCTAAACTTTGGTTTATGTTCAGTGTCTTTCTATTTCTCTTAGGCTGCTCATCCCTGCTTTCACCTTCTGAGAACGCGCTTTTTTTTTTTTTTTTTTTTTGATTAAGCCTTTCCTGGAATTCCTTGTCCACACTTTCTATCTTTCAGCCATGCATGCACGACTTTATGCACTTCAGAATGTACCTTTCAATTTGTGAAGATTGCCCTTGAAGATCAGCCCTGGCTTACAATCATCACAGTCAAGACTGCACTGTCTTTGATCATTCAATCAGTTCATCCTTCTCCCTGTCTGTGATTAATGGCCTGTGTTAGTTTTCTTAACTACTAATTAGTAAAGCAGGCATATTTTTCATTAGAAATAATGTCTCTGCCTTTGCTTATTTTTTAAAATACAGTTCCATTCTTACTTTAGTATGCCTTAAGAGAAAAAATGAAAGCATTTTACAAATATCTCCTCCACAATATTTCATATTGGTCTCTCCCTATGTCTAGAATTAAAAATTTTAAAACTTATTTGGCTCTGACTTGTTTTTCACGAGACAGAAGGTACCACTGCACATAACACAAGGAATAAAACAACAAATAAAACTATAAAACTACAAAACTGCCATTGCAAAAAGAGTTCTTTTGGCATTCTGCGAAACACATTTTTATAAACAGTTCACCCTTGGATTTTTTTTACTTTACCAGTTTCGCCCTCATTATTTGTCTGCCTAGAGCCATCAAACTGCTAGATTTTTGCTCATTAAAACTGATTGTGCTTACTAGACTGTGATCCGCCAAAAGAAATTGAAAATAAAAGAAAATAAGTTTAAAGGTCTTTCTCATCTGTAGAGTTTTTTCAGTAAAAATCAGCACATATATTTTTTTAAAAAACCCAAATCTAGTCACTTTCCTAAACTTATTTTTATTATTGCAAACAAACAGGATTTCCAATGAAATTAAAAGTATAATTAGAATTAACTCTTCTGTAAGCATATTTGTTTGCTTATCTTGTTTGATTATGTCTACAACCACTTGAGTTTCAGAAGCAGGTGTTGTCTATATTTGTCCTTGCTAAGTATCTCTAGATAGAGTCACTTCATAGGATTACTACTTTATTAACAATGCTACTAATATTATAAATCCATAGCATTGATACATCTTGTAGGGACCCTTCTATCAAAATAATGTGCATGAATAATTTGTATGTAGGCCCAACTAATGAAGGGAAAGATAAATACATTTTTTAATTTTAGTATGATATACAATTTTTAGAAAGTTTAGTTTCATACATATTGCACTGCTTTAGCATACTATTACATACAATATATTTTACACTGAGACATTTAGATTTTTTTATTCTTTACTCCTGTTAAAAATTTGAATGTAATTGAAATTTAGAACATGTAATTTAGAATTTTGCCAATACGACTTCAGCTTTCAGGAAAAGAGGAGGCCTTCTAGCCATTGGCTGTTCCCTCTCTAAAACAATGGCTTGCTAGTCCAAATCTAAGACCTAAAAGGATTTAGAGGAAATTGGAATTGTATTGGAGTATATCTTTTTATACTATGATATTTCAGTGCTTGGAATTTTGGACTATTTTCTAAAAATAAGTAAAATTATGTCTTTCAAACATGATTTCAAATATCAACAGGTAAACTATGCAAGAAAATAGGAGGGCAATAAAAATTAAATTATTAAGCATCTGAATTATTTATTCAGATGTCAATGGATGTGCATGAATAGACAAAGAATATCCTATGTATATCCTAGGTATATACATAATATAAATGTATATATATATACATATATATTATGTATATACCTAGGATCCTATATATCCTAGGTATATACATAATGATTATTTTTCTGTTTGTGTCATTGCTTATGTGCATAATAGAATACCACAATACAATTTAATGTTGCTTGCAACACTTCTATGAATAAATTACTTATGCTTTTGACTTTGTGCCTTTTAGTCTGTATTATGATGTGAACAAAACTATTAAGCTTTACTTTAAAAGTTAGTTGACACTGATCCTAGTTCAACAATATTTGTTTTATTTGTCTGGCTTGAATTTTTAGGCACCATGAACACATTGAAATGTTTTGCTTTGTTGAATTGAGATTTATTTATACATAGTAAATGCCAACATTTCAATGTCTGCTTATATTTACACTCAACACAGATTTTGTATCTGAAGGTAAACATTGATAGCTCATTATCAACTGGTCATAGATTAACTAGAATCAGATTTTTTTTTCCTGTTTCCCTTTTCTAGGTATGATGCATTATTGGATTAGCAATACTAAAATACTGCTATTTTTGGATTAGCAATACTAAAAAGAAGAAGCATAATACATTAAAAGAAGAACAGATTAATTCTGAGTACTTGTATCCAGAAAATTGAGTAAGCAAAAAAAGAGAATTATATAAAAAATAACAGAATGAAGTTTGGAGGCTGTCTTCTGATAATGTTTGAGCATAGATGTCCAAGAGCTCAATCAGTCTAATGCTATTGAGTTAAATAAATTTTATTTATTATATGGTTCAAATATCATGAGATACATAGCAAAAAAAGTATATGACAGAAAGAAATGGTGAATGAAAATTTTATTCTTTAGAAAAAAACTTCTAGGTGGCAATCACTGTAAGGTTAAATTTACATATAATAAGGCAATCCCAAATACATTAAACCCAAAGCTTTTCCTTTTGATGCCAGGTTAAAATTCTAGGACTGAAATTCAGGTCAACAAATCCTGGTCTGACAAAGACCCTGAGGGGATCTACTGTCTTAACCAATCATTTGTTTGTTTTTCTTCTGTGATATGGGAATGTCTTCATGCATAATACTTTTAGAAATGAAGACACACAGGAGAACTACCAGTAAGTCTATAATGTAAAGTTTTTAGCTTTGACTTAATAGCCTGAAGACTTTAGTCCAATCTCCAGTTCATTTATTTTCTATGCCAAGTGAAGGGAAAAATGGAATGAGTTTGAGCAAAGATGCCTGAGGGATCACTTGCAAATTCCTGCAGTAGGAATCTACCTAGGACACAGACTTTTCCAGTCTTGAGGTACCTGCTATGATAAACTTTTTCTGTGTTGCTGTGGTCACTGGTAGGAAGCAAGCAGCAAGAGAGAAACAGTAGTTTTAACTGTACAATTAAGTTTCCTTTGTAGAATCAAAAAAAAAAAAAAAAAAAAAAGGAATGGTCAAATTAAAGGTATCAGCTAATGTAGTAATTGATAATAACCTCAACCTTATACGGCTGGAATAACCCACCACAAACTCCCAGACTTGGAAAGCTAAGTTCAATATCCCAGAAGCCAAACTGCTATGATTTCAATAAAGTGAAACAGAAAATTTGGAGGTGAACCAGTATTTGGCAAAGTAACAGTACACTTAGTAGTTGCAAGTACAATCCCACATGGCAGAACTAGAAAACTGTTATACTGGCTGTCTTTAAGTGCCAGGTATTGATCTTGCCATATGATGTGATGTTTAATGGATCAGCTACCAGCAGAATTGGATTTAAATGCAGACTGTAATTTTTGATTAAGACATATTCATATGATATGTATAATTTCTGCCCTTTAGCCTATATGATAAATAAAATAAAATGGCACATTATTAGGTGGTAACACTTTCAGTCTAGTGGGTAATAGCACCACTTATCTAGGACAAAGAAAATGAATACTGATTTAAGAAGGAAAAAAAATCTAAGGATGAAAAAATCTAAGGATGGAAGAAAATCTAAGGATGTAAAGATTATGAAAACATGTTCAGACCAAATGCATTTTTGCTTTATTCTAGATAGAATCATAACAACCTTATTTATCTCTATGTAGCCAAGCCATAAGCATTGTTATATTCCAAGTTCTAAGTAAGCACGATATTTCTACATTTTTAAAATCACCAGACATCCTGAGGCTGAGATTATAAGAAACAATATAGGAGATAATTTATTTACATGAACCATTATGGGTTACATCTTTGTAGTATGAAATTGAAATGTCCAGTAATTTTTCATTAAAAAATTATTGAGTGCCAGATATTTAGTGGACATATATCATATGTTTTGATATTGGTATCCAATGCTATGTTTCTCAGAATGCATGAGCTAGGCATCTCAGTAAATGAGCTCCTCTACACTTGGGATGGGTGTTAGATTTCCTGTCTAAAAGGACGTAAATGTCAGAAGAACAGGGTTTCTCTAGCTGCCTATTTATATCATATTTGAAGGCAGAAAGGAAGACAGACTAGAAATCAATGTAGAAAGAACAATACTCTCCACATATTGTGTTTGAACCATATAGTTGCAAAAGGCATCAAGAGCAGAGTGAGACAAATAGTTTGGTCATTACACAGTAGTTTTATTGGCAAGATGCAAGTTTTTGGTATTGACTTCCTGTTACCTGACAAATTTATATAATAAAAAGAAAAAATAAAGGGAGAAAAGCAGACAATTCTAGAATAGTATAGACAAAATATGGTATTACTCCTCATAAGAGGCAAACAAAATGACCTCATAAGAACTTCAGACAATTAATTACATTATTTTTCATGTTTGCAGCACCCAGATAAACGAAATCATGCCTTTCAATCATAATTGTATGGTTAAAACCTTTTGCAAATATTGTCCTAGTCTTTTTTAAAAAAAGAGAGTATCATCTTTTCCATGAACCGTATCTTTCTATAGAATGAACCTCATATTTTCAGATACAGATATGCTAAATACTGAAATGAGAGGTCCTTGATTTCTAATCCTCTTTGATACAAGGCATGAAGTATGTGTACAATTCTCAGGACATATCAAAGCCCAAGCAAAGCAAAAGGCTGTGAGATTGGTGCCAGGCAGCTATTGTAGAAAATTCTGTGTTTTATAGGTCATGTTTCTGGAAGCAGTATCAAAGTGGCATGTTTTCAGTTTGCCTTCTATGCCTTAGGCTCAGAATGAATTGATTGTGAAAGGGTTATTCAGTCTGTAAAAAAATCTCCAACCCATTGTGTCTCTACAGGAGTGAGCACATTTAATTAAAAAAAAAAAATTACCATAGGGAGCAATAAAAAATGTTCTCTATTCTCTTGAGAGCCTTAAGAAAAACAGATTGTTGAAGCTAGAGTGATATAATCATTTTATTAAAGAAATTTAAATAAGTTAAATATTTGAATTGCTAAAGTCACAGTTCCTATGTAGATATGAAAATATATAGTCTTAACTTCATGTGCTTCATAGGGGGAAACAGAAACAGAAAACTATTTTCTTTAAGGGATATAAATCTGCCAAAGCAATGTTAAGACAAAATTGTGAATAGCAAAATTAATTAATTTGAATTTTCAAAAAATTTGAGCTTTTAAAATTTAAACTCCTTTTAATGAATGATTCAAATTTAATTTAAAAACAGTATGTTACTCAGGAGTATGGCTGACATTTTTCCAAAGAACTCAAACAAATATTATTATTGTACTATGCTTGTTTTTTTCAAAGCTTTATAAGGCATATAAATGTCTTCAATTGAATTATTTTTTTTTCTTTTCCAGTATATAAATAGATATGATTGTCCCCTGCAGCAGTTTGCATATTTCTATTATTTGGTTACCAGCATCATCTTTTTTATTTCAATGTAGTACAAATATCCAAGTAGCAAACCCCTATGTAAAGAGAACAGCAGCAGTAGAATAATAACCTTCCTAAAAAATTGAATACCAAAATTTAGCTGCATTAAGACCAATACTAGGTTTCTGTTTTAATCCTATAAAATAAGGACATTCTAAATTACTTATTAAAGAAAATTCTAACAAGATTTCTTTTGCAGGAGAACCTCAGCATATATATCTATCTATATCATCTATATCTATATCTACATATTACATTATATGCCTTTGTGAAATTTACAGTCTTTTCTAAGATACAGCTTTTAGGATTTTGTGGTGGTTTTAATGAAAAGTTATTTCAAAGTGTATTATCAATATACAGATGAACTGATTTGCTGATCTCTCCTGCTAAACGTAGATCACAAACAGTAATTTAAAACTCTGAATATGTAGTTATACTTGAATCTAAAGATGATCTCATTTATGTCTGCAAGAAAATTTTATCATTCTTGTATGATGAAGGACTTTCTTTTTTAATGATTTAGTTAGTTAGTTAGTTGATTGGTTAATTTGCTTGTATGTACTTATTTATACTCTTTTGAAGGTTAAATGTATCCTTAATATTGTCAAAATATAATATTATCATATCATAGTGGTTTACAGGCTTTAGATTTCTTACTGAGAATTAAACTAGAACCGTTACAAATTTATTGAGCTTTGCTTCCTTTACCAGTATTTTCCTTGCTGACTTCAACAGAACAGAAATTTTGTCCTTCCCTCCCCTATTCCCCTTCCACTCTCCTCCCTCCTTTACAACATTTTTTTTTCTGTTGACAAAAAGAAGTTCCTGCTGGGTCTTGCTTGTGGATACATTCTTTTATCATCAAATTGAAGAATTATGTTATGTGTTAAGCAACGAAACAAGCTTTTGAATCTCAAATAACAGCACTTCATTTTATAGAACTGCATTGGCAATATTTCAAAGCCACGTCTGCAAGCATCTTAAAATCTTTCACACTGTTATGATATGATGCATAAAACTTCAGGTGTTTTGGCTTATCTGAGAAGCAGGTGGTCCTTTACTGCAACCTTAATTACTACCTGAAAAAAATCATCCACCTGAGAGCAGTGAATGAAAGACTAGCTTTTAGAACTTGCTGTCATGAGGAAGAAGGAAAAAAGAGTGAAGGTAAGAATATTTATGCAAGAAAATTGGAACTGGAGGGATATAAATGTTTGACAGTTTCTGCTTAATTTTGAAAATCTTTAAATTTGCTAATGACTTGTTTTGACAGTCACCATACAGTCTGCTTCTTTAATCGTCATACTACTGTGATTTAGAGAAAACTAACATCTAGATAGAAATAGAGATATAATTCTCCTATCTTATTGATACTTTAAATATTTCAACCAAAATAACTACCTTAGTGTGCTCCTTAAGTCCATTGGAGAGAACAAGATCACAGGATTGCAGATTGGTTGAGGTTGAAAGGGATCTTGGGAAGTCATCTGGTCCAACCACTCTGCTTAAAAAAGGCTACCTAGATTTAGCTGTCCAGGACCACTTCCAGATGGCCTCTCAACCTCTCCTAAGCAACCTCTGTAGGGTTCTGTCACCCTAACAGTGAAGAAGGACTTCCTCATATTCAGAGGGAATATCCTCTGACTCAGCTTGTGCCCACTGCCTCCAGACCTGTCACTGGAAATCTCTGTAAGTATCTTATCCTGTCTTCTTTCCAGCCTGCTCTCAGGTTTTTGTATACACTGAAAAGATCCACCCAAGTCTTCTCTTCTGCAGCCTAAGCAGTCCCAGTATCAGCCTTTTCTCACACAGAAGGTGTCCCAAGTGTGTCCATGTCTCTTTTAATGAGAAGCCTGGAAATAGACGCAGGACTCCAAGTGTGGCCTCATCAGTGTTGAGTAGAGTGGGAAGACCACCTTCCTCCACCTTCTGGCATCACTCCTAATGGAGTCTAGGGTATAGTTGAACTCTGTGTGGCAAGGGCACATCACTGTCTCATGGTTTGTCTCCTGCTAGACCTCATTTACATTTAATATGATAAACTGCATTCTAAAACTTATTCCTCTCCATTGACAATGAAAAAAAGAGTAAGTGCATTAGTAGACACTACAATATGTGGACAACTTATTACTCTAATGCCAGTTGAAAGTTTGCCTGCATTTCAGAGTATCTCAAGTAGGACTAAACATCTGTTTTTAAACATGGAATGTAGTCAGTTGCCTGTATACAGAAATCTCATACATGAACTATGGGCACCTGAGATTCCTACAGGAGGTAACACAGGACTATTCTCTGGAAAGGAGAGTGGTAATCAATGAAAATATTTTAGCTATCTGAAATAGTATTAGATCTGTTTTTAAGAAATGTATCTTGATGTTTGGCACAAATGTCCTGCAGGTTAAAACTAATATTTCCAACACTTATCAAAATTTAATCAACCTTCAATTACATGTGCTGGAGAAATATTATTTTAAAGATGTTCACTGAATCCAGCAGATATGAATTAGGATTTGTGGAAAATACTTGACTCACAACAAGGAAACCTAGAATAATATTCTCGGATCTTTTAAATGGCATTAGTCACCATTTTTTCACAAGTAATGCAATCAAGGCATAAGTATTTTTATTTGAGCTCTAGGTGGGGATCAGTCAAAGAAACCTGGCTGGTCTCCAACAGCTTCTCCTCTAACTGCTGCTCCAGAAGGGCACAAATTTAACATAGATCTCCTTTTGAATAATTCAGACATCTCAAGCAGCATTAATGGTTTAGTCAAAAAGTGCGTACATAATCAACACTTTTCCCATTTAACTTTTCCCTAGGATATCTGATACAGGACAAGAAGATAGTACTTGGTATGCATGAGAATATCAAGGGAAAAATTTATCTTGAGTGAAACCTAGCTTCCAGGCAGAGTGCCCCAAATCATCTTAAATTGCCAGAGTATGTGTGATCAAATTAATCAAGCCTGCATCAAATACAGGCAGTAAAGTAAAAGGCTGTCTCAAACAGTTTTATCGCAGAAACTATTTATATGCCATTAGCAGCTTTGTAGAACTGTTGGTAGAAGTTAATGTTAGATTGAAGCACTGATGTTAGTTGAGGTATGACGGATGTTCAAAACAACAGAACATTACTGGACAGAAAATTAGGATTTGCAGGAATGCTACATTCTTCTAGGCAGCAGATAGGGGTTTGTTTGGATAGCTCACCTCACCTGAAATGGCTGAGCAAATGAAGTTCAATTTTGCCTAAAGTTCATTTCATTGCTGCTAGACACCTACAAATATGCAACTGCACTGAGCTCGAAATACTGATAAAGCAGGAAGTCAGGTGAATTGCTTGTTGACATCACTGCACAAATATATCTTGTTTTAGGTGTGTTTCTCTAGACTTGAATCCAACCCAAGATCCTATACATTTGGGTTTCTTCAGAAGCTGACAAGGAATTACTGGTTTTTGAATCAAAATCTTTCATGAGTACCTTCTCTACCTCACTGGTAAAAGCATACATCTGAAATAGATGTATTTTATTCTGGCAGGGGACAGGGGGTTTGTTTGTATGCAATAAGTTACATTAATACTAGGGCCAACACTATGAAATTAATTACATTTTTTACTGAAAAAAATGGATTTATGATTTGTACGATCGATGCCATAATTCCAGAAGTTTTTTAGTATTGAGGTCTTTTTCATTAAAAAAAAATTATCTCTTCAGATGCTTATACATAGGCAAGGGAAGATTTAACTTTTCATTTGACAGGATGTCAAATTTTGGATGTCTCTATCACAGCAGTTTTTTTTTAGTAACTATTACTATCTTATCTAATTTTCTGGAAAAGACAGGTACTGTAAGTAAAATAATAAAAACATTTCTTAAATGGCAGCATTCCCTTCCTAGTATTTCAAGTGGCAGTTACTAATCTTATTTTTAAAGGCAGTAGGTACTTGTTAGCAGGTGTTTGACTGAATTGATTTGAACTATGCCAGCCCTCTAGTACAGCAATTATATGCCTGTGGTTCTTTTGATAGCTACAAGACGCTAATTAAAACAATTTTCCATTTTCTCATATCAACAACTACAAGACAAGAAGCCATGCGAGTGCTTTAAGTAGCAGTGGTTACTGTCTCTAAAAGTGCAAATACTTTTATAATATATGTAAAAGGCAGAGATTGCTATGGGAAAATTTTCATGCTGTGTCATCCTAAAAAGCTCAACTTGGATAGAAAGCACGCCAAATACCATTATAATGTTAGCTCTTCCAGAACCTTTAGTGCCCAAATAAGAGAGTATTAACTGAATAGACACATGAGAATGTCTCTGAAATTACTCTGTACTTGAACAGATACCTTTGTGGGACCTGATTCTAAATATTAAAAAGCCTTGACAGGCTAAAAATTAATTTTGAGTAAGCAGAATTCTGAGGGAGATTGTCAGATGTTTCATTTTGTTATTGTAAAGTTGTCGATGTAAATTAGAACATAAACATGGGAAAAATAACTCATTTTATTGAGAAGGCATAAACCAGAAAAAACCAATAAATTTCATATGCTAAGAAATAAGTACACAAAAACTCTGTTTAAGAGCAGATGTAAGTTGTCAGAGTTAAAGAGAATAAGAGCATGGGAAAAAATTAAAGAAAAGAGAAAACTTATTTAAATTGTCAATATTTCGGTGTTGTTTGGGAGCCAGTACAAGAGATCCCATCAGAAAGCAAATAAATTAACTACAGGTTCTTCTAGAAGGTTATATAATTCAAATTAGTCTAAATCAGTCAGATCTAGGAATTTCTATGCGATATCAAAGTAGAAGGTCATGAATTTTTAATAAAAGTAAAAGAAAATATCCATGGTCTCAAAGCAGATAGGTTGTTAGCAAGCAGTGACTGCAGACAAGATTCCCTGCCCCATCGCACACACTTCTTGCCCTTTGACTATAGCTAGTGTGCAAAGTGGAAAGAGTACTTGTCGTTGTTGAGGCGGTCACGACATAAAGCAGAGACCACAAGCAGTCTCAGTTGGCAACAACTTTATTCTCTAACATGGCTAACTTTTATACACTTTTCAATTGTTGATACTTCTTCTACCTGATCTATTGGCCACAATAAATCAACATAATGCTATTGGTTAAAGTTACAGTGACTCCACCTATCTTTCTAACATTCCTTCATCCAGCTGCAAGGTATTCTTATCTTTCTTCTCTCGATCTCCTTGGTTACGGCCTTGGAGAGAGCTCCTTATCAGCTTCTTCTTACTTCTCAGCTTCTTCTCGCTGCTTTAGCTAACAGGCCTGCTGTTAGCCCTTTCTACAAGTACTCAGTACTGAAATGTATCCAAGCGCACATCACCGGTTTTTTGTACAGTCAAGACTTGACCAAAGTGTTTAAAAAAAGAAAACAGTATACTTAAACTGATTAGCATGTCTCCAAGTTGGTGGTCGTAACAGCCCAAACACCCCTCACCCCTGGCAGCATTGGGCAGCCACCACTGATCGGACAGCCCTTCTGTCTGATCCAGAAGTTTCTTGGGCACATTCTTCTGCCTTCTCAAAAACGCCCTGAGGCCATCCTCACAATTCTCAGTGATGGTTATAAAAGCGAGATTCAAAAATTGTTCATATTGTGTTGAAAGTCAGGGATCAGGACCAGGTGTGAACTGAGAAGCCAAGTTATTTAAATGTACAGATTTACACTTTAATATACTTGTTCCAAAGTTCTCCAAACTGTAGTGTACAAGAGAACATTGTTTGGTATACCACCATAGTACTGACACACTGAAAAATACAGGGCAAGAACCTGAACTCTCATACTGATGTGATTTTGACCAGGGCTAAACTGGATAGCAGAATATTGAAAGTTATACCAGCTGACCAGACAACAGCACCTAGCATATTATACACAGTAGGCTAGATGGAGTCTTGCAGTGTGCTTATGTGCACAGAATGACAAAGTTACACTTGTAGCATCCTATTTATCTTCATGTGGCCAGTGCAGTTATGCATGTAAGGGGAAGTCTGTAGTTGTGTGTTCAGATGTATTTATCATTTTTATCTTTGACACTAATATATTGTTCCATTTATTTAAAACCAAAAATGTTGCTCTGCTTCATTGCACCTACTATAGTTGCACCTCTATATCTCAGCTTTGCATATGCAATGGCAACTATTACAGTAGCACAGCTAGAAGGCCATGATTGCTCTGATAAATTTTTATAATGTTACCCCTTTCTTCCCTTTTGGCAAGTCAGCTACATTTTTTACATCAGGAAGAGTCCAAGGCTGCTCATTAGAATCCCTCAGTTATGCAAAAAAGGTGACAGATAAGCATCTTAAATACAATATCAAAATTGAATATCATCCTCTGACAGGTCCCAAAACATACATTGTCAGCAAAACTTATAGAATATTTAAGTGTTTTACCATAGTCCTGCCACCAGAAACCTTTGAAGTGAATTTGTGTTACATTAAGTGATGAGATGCTCATCTGCACCCAAAAAAGAAGGCAGAGAGAAGCACAGGAGCAATAACTTTTTAATAACCTGTCCTTGTTGCTCACACAGGAGAGCTACCACCACATAGAAGGTCTTTGCTCACAAACCCAGAAGAGCACAGGGACACAATAGCAGGCGAAAACCAAATTGCAGACTCCCAGGGAATTAATATCATGTCTGAGCTACTCCCATGGCTGTCCCAGCAGATCCATGGACCATGTTGGCAGCACATGAAACTCATCAGAATGAATCATCAGAACCAGCTTTCCAGAGCACCTTGCCACCTTTCAGAATAATGGGAAGGGTTATGAGATATATTGTGGGATTTAGGGAGAAAAGCATTTGGAGATTATGCAGAACTAACTTTGGGAGGCTTCAAGGAAACGCCAAAGGTGGAGAAAAAAGACTTTGGGTGCATTGTGGGGGATCAAGTATAGGGAAGCAGAGGGATAAGGAAGGGGATGGAAAGGAAAGGTCCATTTCCATTTTAGAAGAGGCTGAAGAGACTGCTTGTTTGGCCATGACATCTACTGAAGTCATGTCTCTTCATTTTACTCATCAAACCCCACCTTGACTATTTTCTGGCCAAGGAGTTCTGCACTCTTTATGCATGGGTGTGCATGAGGTGGGTCTATGCTATCTGCAAGAGGAATGCATGCAGGTCTGTGAGTTGCTCTGTGACCAATGCTGGCAGGAGATCAAGCCAGGCTAATGGGCAAAAATACCTGGGAGTGGGGTGGAGTGTAGATACTTGAGCCCAGACCCCTGCTCTGACAATGGGAACACCAGTGAACCTCTGAGAGTGACAGCATGGTGGGGAGGGGGTAGGGGGGAGGATGAGTTTGAACTAAAATAAAATTTTGCCAATAATTTAAAGGCTATTTTTCTGTTAACAGGAGCATCTTTTCAATTCATACATGTCATTATGAAAATAGTGGTAATTTGTAACACAGATATTTTTGTTGCTGTTATATTTCAATTTTAGCTTCATTCTTTGCATATCTTGCAAGGTCTACCCATATTTTAGAATATTTTATTGGAAGCTGAGGAACCAAGAGTTGATCTTTTCAATTGCAGTGATTTGCCTTGCTACAAGTCTTGCTAAAAGTAACTGTTCATAAGTCTGTGAGCAGATGGAGATATTTTCCTGCTGACAGATTGTTGTTCTTTCCTCTGAGTGAATAGCAGTTTAAGACACATCCTCAGCACTTCCATTTTCAACTGACTATATGAAAGGGTACAGTAGCCTCTCCTGCAAATGCCTTGGAGCGCATGACTTGTCTAACAGTGTATATGTTAAATCTTCAAAGCATTTTCCCTCTTGGTAATTTCATTCTTAAACTACATCAGACAGCTCCCTCCGTATATTGCTATTTATGGATCTTATTCTAAGGCATTTAATCCTTAACTGAATTACAATGACCATCTACTTATCGTGGAGCACCTTTTTGCAACTTGTCTGTTTATGCTGTGCTTTAACCCCAGCTGGGAGCTAAACCCCATGTAGCTTCTCCCTCATGCCATCATGGAGTGACAGAGGGTGATTATCAGAAAAGTAAAAGTGAGAAAACCCAGGGGTTGAGATAATGACAGCTTCATAGATAAGCCAAAGGTGAACATGCAAGCAAATTAAAGCACGGAGTTCATTCCCCACTTGTCATGGGTGGTCATGTTTGGCCATCTGCAGGAAAGCACAGCTCCATTGCCCATAGCGGTGACTTGAGAAGACAAACACCATCACTACAAACACCTCCCCTTCCTCTTTTCTTCCTCCACCATCATACACTGGGCATGACACCATATGGTAGGGAATCCCTTGGGTCAGTTTGGGTCTGCTGTCCCGGCTGTGTTCATTCTCAACTTCTTGTGTAGCCCACAAACTGGGTTGGAGACATCATGTGAGAAGCAGAAAAGGTCTTGTGTAAGCACTGATGAGCAATAATGAAAATATCTCTGTGTTATCAACATTGTTTTTAGCCAAAAAAACAATCTACGTCCCCACAGTAGCTACTGTGAAGAAAACTAATTCCATCCTAGCCAAAACCAACACACTTTACCATAGGATAACTAATTTTCCATGATTTAAGAATGGATGAAGTTCATTCTTTAATGTAGTTCTAATGAGTAATTCAAAAGAAAAGGATTTAAAATACTTAATCTTACTAAAATAAGATTCTAACAAGAAATAAGAAATCAATAATTAAGGTATTTGCAGCTACACTTTTACCTAATGAATCTCCAACTCCGATTAACAACCATACAAGTAAATAATATCTAGGTTTTTTCAAATTTTTATTGTTATTTATGGCTATTTATATGACACAGGTAAAAAATATTTTTCTAAACTGTGACTAAATCAGATTATGAGTACATTAAGTAAACTCAAAATATGAAGTCTATTTTTTCAGAGTATGTATTTATTGATATTTTTTATTTTTTTACTATTTGTTTTATGCAATTTATTACACTATAATGTCAACAAAATCTTTAATAGATAAGTTACCAAGGTTCAACATATAGAACACATATTCCAAGTCTAGAAATGCAAGTTTAGTTTGTATTTTCACCCTTTGTAAATATATAGAATATAACATATCTTTTAATTTTCTCTGGCATTGCCATTTTAGATGCTATTAACTTTAAATTTATTAATATTATTTCATGTAGAAAATAAATTGCAATGCCAGAAGTACTTACCAAAATTATTTCAAATAAAAATAATAAACATTTGCATCTTAAAGGGAAAATCCTTTGCATTCCCACAACTTTAAAATTATATTCCATTTCATGTTGCTTCAGATGTACTTCTATATTTTATATATATGCAGATGGAAAACAACCAATTGAAAACTATTTAGAACAGTTTTCAAGTCCCAATTTGTTTTTAGTGTCTATTATACCATGGTTTGAAAAATAAGAATTCTGACACAATCAAGAGTAATATTACCATTTTAAAAAAGGTTTAGACATCAAAGATCAAATAATTTCATTGTAATGTTCTTCAGTATGTGTAAAAAGATTTAACTGATAGATTGTCCAGTTGTTCATAATCTAATAGCTCACTCAGCTTTCTGTTTAGTAACTAAAAGAAATTCTTGTCAGCATTTTTCTATTTGTGCGTCTTAAGGCCAAAGCTTTACTTATGACCTCATGTTTATTGATCACATAACAACAACAACAACAAGAACAATAACATTTTTACAGTTCTGATCCAGGGAGAATGTGAGAGTGTACCATTTTGTTTATGGATGAATACTGAAAAAATAATTTAAATTTTCTACCATAAATGATAAACTATATTTTCAAGTTACTTGAAATCATCCTATTACTGCAAGGAGACTAAATTAATTTTTAGTATTAGAAACATTACTTGTATTGTATATGTATTTTCTTGTAGTCATGGGTTGACATCCCATCAATAAGGGTGTTTTTTCTTCTGTTACTTCTTTTCAAGCTACAGTTAGCCTTTTGGAAATTATTGCCCTACTTACTGAATCATGCAAAGTCATATCTCTACTTTGCCCTGAAAACACAAAATTTCTTCCTTATAGGCACCATATCTTTGCTTAAAAATAAAATTTTAAAAAAACCCTATAATAGCAGTCACTGTCATGTTGATTAAATCAATTATAAGTATATAAATAATATGTAGATGTGACCTTGAATCATGATGGCTTCATCTACTTAGTCTCAGTTTGTATCAGAACAACAGACAAGAATGCTGTATCCTTAAATATATGTGATTAAACTGTTCTTTTATACTAAGCCTTATACATAGACTAGGTGATCATAATTGCAGTCCTTTCATTTAACACCAGACTTTCCTAAAGGTAAATTTTAAATATAATATTTTTCATATTTGTGATAGTTGAAATAATTTATATATTATTTAGGATAGAAATTTATTTATAATTTTTATTTTTTTATGATAGAAATTTATACAGAAACCTAAAATATTTTGATGCTGAAAATGATAAATAATGGCAATGAATGTTTGTTTAAGGTCAAATACATAGATCTGGACTTCATAGAGTATATTTTTTTTTTTTGGCATAAAGAAATTTTCATGTATAAAAAAGAAGCTCATGAATTCCCATTCCCGATTTTGTTTGTGTTGTCTATACAATTTCAGCTATTGCTTTGCATTTTGTGTAAAGCCTCTAGACTTCAAACAATATTTGGAATATATATCTGGTAGAAATTTTTTTCTTTTCTTTATTTTTTTTTTACACCCTCTTTGGTCTTGGCTTAACAGGTCTTGACCAAAGCAAGACTAAATGAAAAAAAAATTGGTTTCTGCAATACTTTTCCGAAATACTGCTTCTGCAAATATATCACAGGAAGTTAAATCATCCCTATGTGCCAAAATCTTCCTCCGATGATTATTTCAATATAGGGTTCCTGATTTTTGAAAAGTATCTACTCAGAGATTTCCAAATTGCTTTTAGAAGTCTGCTGCTATGTTGATTTAGCCTCGCTTGCTAATCGTACTCAGACAACATTTGTGAGAGTGTTTCTAGATATGGTAGACATTTGTTATTGCTATATCTGCAGGATGTCCTTTATTTATGTCATTTTTTGTCTAAAGCACAAGTTGAAAAATGGAGTATAGAAATATGTTTTCACAGAGAAAAAAGAAATCAAGACAAGAAGCCCTGGGTGTTTTGAATTTCAGATGTACACTGATGAGCATTTTTTAGAGAACAGAGGACCTCATTATGATTTGTGAATTTATACTTTGATCCTGTTAGGATAGTTTAAGTTCTACACTGAAGATGAAAGGTAATACAATGGGAAAAATTTTCATAACTACAGCTTATTATAGTATCTATATTATCTGAAGAGAACCTGGGAGAACCTCAGATGCCTGCTGACTCCAAATCAGGATGGAATTCAGATATACATGAGCATCCCCTTAACTGCAAGGGAGGGAGAGCAATGGTGAAAGCAATATTGCAGCCACAGTGTTCAGTGTTTAAGTATTCCAGATTTTTCAGGGCCCAATATTTCATTACTTAATATTGTATCAGTTGTACTTAAAATAGAAACATTATTTGCTTCAATACTTCAAATAGTTATTTAAGGTGAAAAATTGTCCTTGAGCACCTCTCTGTCTCCAGGTCATACCTGAATGGGAATGTGTGGTACATGCTTTCTCTGAGTGTCCTACTGAAATCTCCCCAACATACCAAAGTTTTCACTAAATTATATGATAGAATGATTTTGTATGTTTTCTACAGACAGAAGAGTAGTCATTTTCTCTCTTGTAGTTCTTGCAAATGAAATTATTAAATAGCTATTACTGATGAAATAGCTTTCTGTATTCCATGACTTTTATTTTTCTTCATTTATGTCAACATAGCAGTGCACATGTAAAATGAGGAAAAAATATATTTATTATTCTATCTTTTCAAATTTAATGCACAGTAAGTTTAGGAAAAACCACAGTTTTATGTAACTATGTATTTAGCTATTAAGACTAGCAGAAGAATAAAGTATGAGCAAAATACAGTTATACATTTCTACTCTTCATATTTTTCCCTTTGTCCTGACAGATCAAATTTTTCCATCTCAAAATCACCAATGGGCTTTTGAAGGATTTTGGTATTCTGTTTGCCTTTTTTTTTTTTTTTTAAGGAAAACTCTGCTTTTCAAAAGCCTCAGGAAAAAATGGTTTAAATTTATTCTTGAAAAAAGTTATTATGAGAAATAGAGATTTACAATGCCCCACAGATTTATTTAAAGTATAATGACATTTAGATCAAGTTGTTTCCCACAAGACCATCTGACTATTCTAGATTAACTGTAATAAAGCTTGCTACATTCCTGGGATAGGGAGCCTTGTAACTTACAATTTAATAGATAAACAATTTGGGGAAAAATTCTTATTACTGTGTTCTAAAGAATCTCTTTAGGCTTATCTGGGACAAATTTTTTTAACAGAGATTATCTAAATATGTTCTTTTTGTTTACATGCAAAACTTCCCTAGAAATTCCAGCATCCAGAATATAAAATTTAACTACCATGCAAATGACACCCTGTAAGGAGAGGTAGTAAAAGCTCTTTATGGTAGGAAGAGCTAGTGTACTCTTTTCTCCTTTATATCTGTAGTACATGAAAGCCATTCAGGAGCAAATGGATGATCACCACACCTGCTTGAGCAAAAGTTACCAGCAGATGTACTAATAAGTAAGATTATAGAACAAAGGAATTATTAGGATTGAAAAATGCCTGCAAGATCATTGAGTTCAACTATAGGGTGAAATAAGATGTAAGTTCCCATTTATACTAGCAAAAAAACCTGGCCAAGTAATGTAAGCCAGAATATCATAAATATTCATTGATGTCAGTACCACTCTATTTCTTCTACAGAATCTGATTTTTTTTAAGTCAATTTCTACAAACTAGGTTTTTTTCTTTTTAATAATGCAATACCCTACCTGAAAATACACTGATGAAAAGCTCTTCTATAGATTTTAGGAAAATTGTGCACTATGAATTGTTTCTGTTGAATCAAAACCAGTTATTTGGAACATAATTTATATCTCAACTTTTAACCTTTAGCTCTTGATATGATCTATGATATACATAATCTCTACAACTGTGTGTTTAATTTCTGGCTGTCTTAAATGTCTCCATCTGTCTCAGAAACTTCTTTGTGGATTTAAACCAAATAGTTGGGGTTTTTCCTCCCTTCCCCCTCTCACAGCACTTTCTTTGCTTTTTACTTTTTCTTCTTTTTGTTTTTTTTTTTCTTTTCCCTTTTGCTTACATTTTTGAGCAGAGTTATTTCTAGGAAACACATGTAGTTGTCATTTTTGAGGAAATGTTTACAGTTTAACCATAAATAATGAATTGTCTGAGGATAGAAAATACTGAGTTTATAGAAAGCAAACTGTTTGTAACTACTCATATATAATTTGTGTCTAAAACATGCCAGAAAACATCTTGCAAGGGTACAAAATATATTTCTTTGGAACCATCACCTGTACCTTGTAAAAAAAAAAAAAAAACCCAACAAAAAAAACCCCAAAAAAACAAAACTCTTGTTTTGGGTTTTTAACATGCTTGTGAACACTGTTACTTGGAATGTCACTATTGCCATACTGTTTTATTCCTTGCCCATAAGTGCAATCTGAAATAAAAATTTCTTAAAATCCCACATTGTTACATGAAAAATGGCAGATGGAAGTGCTCATATGCAAAATTGTTTGCTTTTGCATAAAGCTGACCAAGATATTTGTTGCATTATGCCTTGGAAAGACAGTGTCCAGAAGTTAAAATCTTTCACGTTCTAAATTTTTTTATTATTTTCCACTTTTATTTCCCACTTTATTTCATGGTGCAGGTTCATCCTAGGGACAAATTCTTGTTCTGAGTGCATGATATGCCCGAGTGAAATCTGTAAATGCCTCCTTCTGTGATCTTGTTTAAAGCCCAGTCTTGCTGCCATTGTGCCTGGGGGAGGAGGAAAAATTGAATAACCTCTAAACATCTGAAGGAAACCTGAAACATTCTCAGAACTAATTATATATTTCCTTGTTTATACTTTCATTATCTTTCTTCCATTCCTCTGACATGTCTTCTACATAATCATTTTCACCATGTTTTAAAAAGTAATAAAATGCTGACATGTGATGGTCCAGCTTTGAATTAGGTTGTAGGGTTCTGTCAGACAAATAAGATCAAAAAAGAAATGTTAGACTTAAGAATCTGAGAAGTTTATTCTACTAAAGATTATGTTCATTTCAGGAAAAAATCTGCATTCTTGTATCAAGAATCATAGACTTTTCTTGTGCACTGTAGATTAGAGACTATGCTAATGTTTCCTTTTGTCATTTCCTAGATAAATCAATGTTCTATGAACATTTCACTGGATTTTAGTTTTAACAACAACAAAAAAGTAATGCAGAAGTGCACAGATCTTTTATTAAGGAATCATTTTAGTGGGAAACACTTGCAAATTTAAACCACTGAATCTTAAATATCTGCTATACAAGCATCCTTTGGATGAGATTTACCTGATTTAACCAAGGCAGTTGTGTTAATCTATCGGTGTTCGGAAACATCTGGACAAATAACCCTGGATTTTCCACAGTCAGAGAAAATACACCCATCAGATGCCTACACCTACATGTGTCTATACACATATGTGTTTTTGTGGATCTTTGAATTTGGCAAGCTTTGGTGGTAGGCAGATATCATGCTCTCTAGGCGCCTGTTTCTTATCAGTTGCATGAGAATTACAAACTCCAGGTTTGTGAATTGTCCAGATGGACATGCATGTAAATCTTGATGTCCAAATGCTCAGCACTGTGACCCATACCGGTGTGAGGGACATGAGATATATTCTGTGTGTTTAGAACTCTGAGTAGTAGTAGCTAATGTCATTCTTCATCTAAATATGAGCAATGTTTTTTTGTTTGTTTGGGTTTTATAGTTTAATTTTGTTTTGTTTTTTGTTGGTTTTTTTTCTTCCCTGTGGATTTGATAATGGCTTTGAGTAGTGGAAATGAAGATGAGAGAAAGGGAAAATGTATGAGAATCTTGAAGAAACGAATATCTTAATTAATGTGTTTTTTGACATTTTTTATGACACTCCCTTAGGAAGGAGAGGAGGCTACGTCCAAACTTGGGCTGGAGGATGGGAAAGGAATATGAAGGAATACCTTTTAATTTAATTTGTGATAAACACTGCACAAAAATTAGATTTTTTTTCTTAAAACATTACAATATGTTAAATCTCTGCTTTTCAACCAGTAACAATGCTGCTATGTTCTGCTAGAGGAGAAATTTTTACATGGCTCTCTTTTAATTAAAAGAGTCTTGAATAAAAAATATTCAGAGATAAGGTAATAATTTGAGTTAAAACATAGTTCCTATATAAGTATTATATGCAATAAAACCATTGAAGATTCAGAACATTACTGTCTTATTCAAACTTCATGATCAGATGTGTTAATTAAGATTATTAAAGTACTTAATATTTATAGTTTATTAAAAGATACTCTGCACTTTACTCTTGAAGATTCCAGTCATCAAAATCTTCTACCTGATGGGAAAAAAAAAAAGCTTTACTTATCACACCATCAGGAGACAATAGAGTTTGAATTTCATCGCTACATTTTTTTGTTGTCTTTTTTTTTTTCCAGAGAATAGGCTTATTTTATCATCAGACTCAACCGGATACTGATTTCATTACAAAATTTACAGAATGCATAACAGACTTGTTGAAACATCAGCAGTCCTTTTGCCAAATCCTGGAATCTCAATAGTGGGTCTTGGTAACCATATTTTCTGGATATTACATTTATAACATAAATCTGCAGCAATCTGTATTGCTTCATTAGTGTCATTATTATGACATATCAACCCATGTGAAAGAAGAAAGGAGTTCATTTAAGCATAAGGATAATAGAATGCACAACATGGAATGTTATCCCATAGTTCTGTGAGATTAATTCTTTTCATCTTTTCCATTAATTTTTCATAAGGGAAATTGTTCCTGTCACCACTTACCAAAACAACATGTAGTTTTGCACATAAGGTTAACTTCTCCTCGTAGTTTAAATATACAAGCTTTAGCAACAGAAGACACCATCTGAATGCTGACTAGCTAAAAATGTCTGTAGCCATTGAAGTTAATATACCATCATTTTCAAAAACATGATAATTTGCTGAGGTACATGCACCTAAAATGTTAAGAAACACCATTAAAATACATACTCTAAATAGCAGGAATGTTGCTTACTATATAGTTGTCTAAATATTTTTTTCTATTTCTTTAAGCAGAATAATTGAGATTTTTGAACCATTTCCTAGTTTGACATCCACTTTCTTATGATGTTCATTGGTGACAAGTATATTATGGTGCTAATAACAACATAGTGTTAATAAAGTTGTGGATTTGATCCCTATATGGGTCATTCACTGAGGAGCTGGACACTGTAATCCTTGTGGGTCACTTCCAACTCAGAATATTCTGTGATTCTGTGATATATTATTTGAGGAACTTCAATCTCTCTTTATTATAAGTAAAAATATTATTAGTAGTATTATTGATTTTTCCCCCCCCAGCTCTTCCTCTGTATACTGAATAAAATTTTCAGGCATATTTAATGAAAAGTGTAAGGACTTTAGAAGCTTTGTTATGGACTTCTGATCAGAAAAGCCTGACATAAGTCTTCATCACTCAGAATTTGTTGTTATACTGTAACTTATTCTATTTCTAACCTGAAGAGGAAAACATAATAGTTTTCTAGCTAAATATTACAATGTCAGTGTTTGCTGGGCAGTCAACTATATGAGTTCTGAAAATTGCCTGTGTTCAGCAGTAACCTTGTGCTGTTACTGTGCATATTCACAATTTCTGTGTAAGTATGTGCACCATGCATGCACAAACTTTGAACGTAACATGAATTCTACAGAAGGAACAAAAATTAAAGCTCCATGGCTTTCTAGTGTGAAGAACTGAGAATAATCAGAGTTCATTGAAAAGATAATTAATAGAAAGTGCTGATATGATTGCAAAGCATGGGTGCAGCTGTTTGTGCCTATAACGAAACGCAGACATCTGTATGCACAAGGGCTTCATTGCAGTATGACAGCTTCTTTCCAAAACCAACACAGCTGAGCTGGAAGGAAACAGGGCAAAAAAATCACTTTTCAATTAGCCTAGTAATTCATTTGTGCTGTAATACTGTAGATTACAATTTTCCATCCTTTTTCAGATTTAGTTTGAAGTTTCTGTTCCTTTTTTGAAGATGAAGGGGACTAGGCCTGGGGGCTTGTTAGTCTACTCAAATTTCATGACTGCATCTGTTTCGAACCTTAATGCTTAAACAAATGCTTCAGTGTACAAAATTCATTTTAATAGATATAATTCCATTTAGAATATCTGGGAGTAAGTGCTTACATAATTTCCTGAAAAAATCACTTGGTGTCTTTGGAAGAGAGGCCACCTTTCAGACTATGGCTCAGGCTACAAATGCCTAAGAAAATGTTCAGAAATAAGTAACTCATAAAGTTTGCAGGAGTAAAATATTTACTGTTATTGTGAATGAAAACATATCTATATTTTCATCTGAAATTCTGTTGAAATCCTCGTGTCAGAGGACTGTATAAACTAATTATTGATAACTTTAAGTAAATTAGCAGTATATATATATATATATATACTGCCCGAAGAAACAGAACAATAACTCAAACACTGTCTGTCCTTCCTCTATGGAGAGCAATCTGACTCCTTTCACTATCCATCAGCAAAACAACTGGAATTTATCTTCACAAATGAGTGGAAGAGTAATTTCAAATGATAAAGCCTTGTTTTGAAAGGTCCATAGGATCTCCTACACCAGTGTGAGTGCAAACCTTCCTTTGTTTTTTGGAGGGTAAGGGAATTTCATCCCCACACAAATCATTCATTCAAGCACAGAAGAAAATTTCATACCTTTGGTTTTATTAATTCAAGCTTAATGAAATTTCAATGAGTAATAAAACTTCCTTACACCAACAGTCACAGGATTGAAAACACTATAATAGATCCTATTTGCTAAGCCACTTCAGTTCCTACTCAGATACTGTAAAACCTTTGGTAGCCAACTCAGTCCCATTGATTCATTTTTTAAGTAGCAAGAGATGGAGGCACTTCATCTGTTCTTCTCCTATAGTCATAACTATATTAAGTCCTCAATTCTGCCAGGAGCCATCAAAGGATGAGGAATTTTTCTCTGATGTCATGGTGGCAGAATCAGGTCTTAGAGTACAATGCATTGCTCTACTTTATAAAACCTGCTTTATGAAGATTGGCTGTAAAAAGAATACACAGGTCAAAGGAAATATAAACTGTGGGGAGAAAATACCCAGACAAAATAATAAACAGAAGACATCAAACCTCTTCAACCTACCTGTTGCTGCATAATTGAATTACCCTCTATTATTATTTTTATTATTAAAATGTGAGTGAAATAAAAAATAGAAATACAATTATTATCAAATAAATAATATTTTTATTTAAAAAATATTATAAAATTTAAAAAATGAATTTATAATAAAATTTTAAGTTTTATTAAATAAATTTTATAAATAATTTTATAAATTATTATTTTACAAAAATTAAATGTCTTTCAATATGAATATTTTTATTTTATGAAGTTAATCAGATGCTTCCTACTTGAAAAGAGAAAGTATTAAGGATGCATTCATTTTCCTAGTTTAACAATTCCTTTTTAAACTAGCGACTAGCAATGACATAACAAAGCCTAGGTCTCATAAGAAAGCTACAGCTCTTTCCAGACTCTCTCCAAAGTGCTCATTTACTTATTGAAAGGGGTTGATTCAAGCATACTTCCACCCATTATACACCCATCTCATATTTTTAAGCAGATGCTAGCAAGGCTTTGCACGACATGCAATGTTCCCAATGCCAAAGAACAGTGGGCAATCTGTTCTTCTCAGTCTTTTGAAGATGAGTAGCTGATTATTCATCTCATTCCCTAAATATTAAGGATGAATAAAGTAGTTTGGATTACTGAAAAATGAATCAACCTGAAATTTTCACAAAACTGGGGAGAAAATTCAAATGCTTTTGAAATCAAAGTAATGTTAGAAAGTACTACCTACAGAAAGCAACTATACCAGGAAAAACCCAGTTTTTTGATAGAATGTCTGGCATCAAAAACATACAGTCCTGTCAGTGTTGTCAATATTCTGCTTTATAACTACTTTTCAATTTTTTTAAGACTTGTTACAAGGCTTTGCCTTTTGAGATTCATCCATTACTATTTTCAGATTGCATCCATGTATTACCTCAGCACTACCCAGTGAGCCCCAGTTTCTATAACTGCAGCATCTGAGATTATCTGTTATATCTCAGTATTTTGTACATTATAGGATATTATTAACATTTTTAATACTAACTGCTCTTAGAATTATTAGACTAGAAAGCTCAAAGGGTTATATTATTAAAGAACAATTAAGTAAGAAAATCTATTCCATTCGTAACGGGGCTCAAAAGTTTCATTTTGACAAAAGAATCAACAGCATATGGGGCTATTTCTCAGTTGATTTTCTAAAATCATAAAAACTTAACAGAACTCATAATTACATCACTTGCTAGTGCATTAATGCACAAGAGAGATATTTTAGATCAGGAAATCACATTTTATTTGTCTTTTCCAGGAAGCTGATATTATTCTGTCAATAGTTCTTTTTCAAATGTGATGGGTAGGTGTAATTTTTGATGGCTTTTTGTTTTTTTCTTTTGACTGCAAGTTTTCAAATATTTAGTTTCACATGAAATAATGTATGTGAGTTTACAACCTAAACGTACATTGTTTTTGAAAGATTATATATAACAGGCCAAAATTTAACAACTGTGAATTAATACATTCATAAATTAAATATATTCACACAAATTAAATTGCAAATATTGAGTAAACCTGGCACTGGTGAATATATTCTAACCGCAAGAACTTTAAAATAAAGTTTCCTTTGGGATGGAAAAGCATAAAGTGGTTTTGAAAAGCACTGAAATTTTTTGTTGGCTATGTTTCTCAGTTCTAAAATATTTTGACTGCACATTTGTCTTCTCTATGAAGAACAAGAAAGGTGATTATTCTAATTTAAGTGGAAGAAGAAAGGTGACCTTGAGGAAAAAATTAAAGCAAGATTCTTTACAGTTAAATGCAAATGTTACATATCCTGGTTATGAATAGCATGCCAAGGTATAGGTCTATATAAGCTATAACATCTCCAAAAGAACTATGGATCTTTGAATTAGAGTCAGTGGATATATTCTTGCATTTGAAATAATTGGAAATTAGATAATGTGGTGTAAGAAAAAAGAATCATGACACTTTCCAATCCTGACTTCATAATAAATTAACTAAAGAATGGGTCTATTCATCATTTTCATAATTTTTGGGTACCCAGTACACTTGCCATAAATAATTATGACTTGTTCTCTTCATGGAGACCTTCTTGCCTCTTCTGTCCAAGAGCCACTCTTAGAACCCTTTCTGTTCTTTGCTGTACCAGCACTCTTTCCAGACCTCAAGACCTTTGCTTGGTTTTTGCAATTTGGCAATGAAAATGTAACCATCCTTTCCAAGATGTGTCTGTGATACAGGGTTTGCAGTAGAATAGTTTTTTGCAATTCTAATAACCTAGATTAAAGGCAGAATATCTGCCTGCTGAGGAGGGAATTGACTGCCTGTTACTGTCAGGCTGCATGGCTCTTCACTTCTTCACCCTGTCTGGCTCATTCCTTTGTGGGCAGTAGCGGGGTATACTCAATTCTTGCCACATGTACAGAGCTCAGAGGAGGGCCTTTGCCAAGGAATCTTTGCAGTGCAAGGATATCCTCTCTCACCTGCTTTATAAGGAATTAAATATTCCAGTTGGGTTTCTACTTAACAAAGACTGAGCAAAAGGGAAACAAAATTTCATCTGATTAGACAGTCATATTCAGCTTACTTTCTGTACAGAAGGAATTACTGAACATCAACTTCTGCTCTTTCTTTATGAATTAGTGTCACAGAATGGGTTCTGCTAAATCTTATACAAAGCAACAACAAAAAAAAAGCTCTTTAAAAAAAATAGCCAATACTTCTGTAGAAAGGCAGATTGCTAAAAGGACTGAAATCATGTGCTGGTTATTTCCAATGAGCAATTCACATGTAGTGCTCCAGCAAGAGATGAAGCCTTTTCTGTCACAATTCTCATTATCATTATGATGTCTCTGTAAAATTTTGTCAAAGAGGAAAATGGGTGTATCTCTTGACTTTGATTCTCAAATAATATACAATGGTATAGCACTGAATATCTTGATCATGTTCGCTCATGCTGGCTGAAGATCTGATTGTTTACTCTTTCTTCATTAATAGTTCATATAAAAGAATTTTTGGGGGATTATACTATTTTTGTATTATTTAAAGGTTTTCCATGAGTACACTTAGGGTATTTGTTAATAGCTGATTGAAAATGGAGTCTAAAATTAAATATTACACTAACTGAAGTGACTATTAAAAAAATTAATAAGTTTTATTGTGCCATTAAGGGTCAGTCCTTTTGACCTAATTCAAGACTTTTAGCAACTAGATGTTTCTTCAGAAGTAATTTAAGTCTATCCTTAGTCAATGGAAAGAGAACTGATGCCTCTCCAAAGTGAGATTCCTCTTGATACAATACATGGGTCTAACTAGGCACATTGAATTCCTTCTGAGTGAAACTTCCATTTAGAAAGATAAATTTGACAGAGAGTCTGATAAACTATTTCAGACTGGATATCTATTGGATAAAATCAAAGAAGGCTCCTACTCCAAACACAAAGAGCTGTAAAAGAGTATATCTTCCACAGTTTCTAAAGGAAAATATTTCCATGAAGAATTTGAAAAAAAATGCTGAATGCTTCACATAGCAAATACTTCTTAACTCTGGAAAGATTAGGTGTTAATATTTTTCAGAACATGTTTTAAAAGTGTTTATTCTTTTTTTTATACCTTTAAAACTATATTTTAAATTTTAATTTCATTTGAGCAAATTTTCTACTAAAAGTTAGCTAATTATTGAAATTCATGGTACAATAGACTATAATAGCTTCACATCACAAAAATAAAATCTTTGTGAAGAATCACATGACGTAAAGCAAAAACCTGATTTTGGTCTCATTAAAGCAATGAAATTCTTGCCTGTGATGACAATTAAAACAGAACTGTACCCTAGAAACAAATACCTCAGGTTTTCTTTGGAAACCAGGGCTGAGCTGTTGCTATAAAAGACATTTTGGTCATAGGCGCACTGGAAATGTCAGTATTGGTGCAGCTATTTTGGTCATACCTTGAGCAGAGGTCAGATTAGCTCCTGAGTTACTGACTTAGCTTCTGTTTGCTTTTGCTACAGTTGCTTTCAACGTGGATTCAAACCTGCTTACTTTATATGCTCAGGAACTGGAAATTTAATCATGTCAGTATAATTATACTTCGCAGTGTCACAGGAAGCCCTGCCAGGTAACTTTTTCTGACATGGCCACTCCAAAATATTCCATTTGCTGACTTAACATACCCATTATGAAAACTCACTTCAAGAAATGTTTTTAATGTATATATTATTGCCTAATACATATTTATTTTTGTCTCTAGGATATAAATAGCTACTGAAGCATCCTTGCTGAAGAAACAAGGAATGTTGAAATTTTCTCTTCTTAACTTCTCATCCAAATGTGTTTCAAAAGCAGATATTTTTATTATCTTGAATAACAGACCTTTATCACATACTTTTAGCTGTGATTAAAAATGAGTTTTTCATTTTTTCATTGCTCAAATTCTACTCTGCCTTGCTATTGTTTTTTGTTACTGATAGTTTATTGAATATTTGATTAATCACATTTTTTTAAAGCTACTGCAACATTTCTAGTTTAGCAAGCATTTTCTTTCCCTATGAGTCCAAATATTCTGTAACAATTAAGTGGATATAATGCAAATACTTCTTTCACTTTGTCCTTCCAACTTTCTCATGTATGTCACCCTTTCTAATCCTGTTTTTCTTAGTGTGTCATACAGTTGTAGTTCAAATGAAAATCCCTTTTTTAAAAAAATATTTTCAAAAATTTTTTGAAGAATTTACTCACCCCTATTACTTTTCAGCTTCTTCCAACTATTTTTACAAGAATTGTTTCTAAGTTTAGATAAGACACAACCCTCTGTACCTTATGTAATTACATGGACTAATCATTGACAACATCTAAAAGAAATTTATGTATTTCTTTTATATGCATTTAATTTGTCCCAAATTTACCTGTTGTACTTATGAAAGTAGAGTTGATTATGTTGGTCTGAATTTGTTGTATCTGTACCATACATTATTAGTATTGATTAAAAAAAGAGAGAAGAAAAAGGGTAGGTATGAAATAAGATGCTTGTTCATCAGTCTCTTGATTTATATTCTGAGAAGGCAAACCAGTACTAATGAAATTCTTTTAGGAGAGTCATCATTATTGCAGCAGTGGTAGAAAGGGTCTAAGGACAGCATAAATTGAAAGCCCACAGAAGAGCAAAGGCAGGCAGAAGTCCAGAAGTTTATCTGCAATACAAAGGGAACCCAAAACCAAAAAGTAAAGGTGCAGAAAGGATGCTTCCATCCTCTACAAGCCACCTAAATCTGGGATTTCACTGAAGTTATTGTGGCATTTGAGATTTTGTCACTTTTACTATCAAGTGAAGGTTTTTACTAAATAAAATTCAGAAATAATAATGTGTGTCTTTACCCTGCATCTCAAATATAAACATTAGGATTTTGGCAAAGATTTGAATGATAACCCATATATTATTTATTCATTACTAGACAAACAGGCCTAATAATTTGTTCAAGTCATTGATAAATTATTACAGCAATAAGAATGTCATTAAAGAAAATTATATGCAGTAGAATAGAGAAACAATGTAAACCATATTATCTAACTTTTCAAATTAAGGCAGATTTTGTGACATTCAGAACTGATTGTTTACTGGGAGAATAAATATTTTCTAATACGTGTACTTTACTGATCCTGAGTACAATTCCAGTATTTATAGACTCAGTTGGGTTGACCTTGGCAGGATGCTGGGTGCCTACCAGAGGCAGCATCACTCTCCTCTGCAAATGGATAGTGGAGAGAAAATATATAACAAAAGACTCATAAATTTAAACAAGGACAGGGAGATATCACTCACCAATTATCATCATGGGCCAAACAGATTCAACTACAAGAAATTAGCTTAATGCATTATTAACAAAAACAGAATAGGGTAATGAGAAATAAAAAATTAATCTTAAAAACTCCTTTCCTCCAATCCTCCCTTCTTCCTGTGCTCATCTTTACTCCCAGTTTTCTCTACCTTCCACCTACCACCTCAGCAGATGCACATGAATGGAGGCTGTGATCAATTCATCACATATTGTCTCTGCCTTTTCTTCCTCTTCTGGATTAGGGCTCTTCACACTCTTCCAGTGCTCCAGCATGGGATCCCTCTCATAGGAGACAGTCTTCCATTGACTTCTCCAATGTAATTCCTTTCAACAGACTGCAGTTCTTCACATATTGCACCAGCGTGGAAATTTCCCACAGGGTGCAGTCCTTTAGAAACAGATTGCTCCAGCATGGGTCACCCACGGGGTCAGATTTTCTGCCAGGAGCTGGCTCCAGAGTGGGCTTCCCACATATCACATGGGCTTCCCCTTGCCAGCTTTAGGGAGGGGTCCTTCATGGGCCTTAGGTGGATATCTGCTCTACCACGTACCTCCATGGGCAGCAGGGAGTCTGTGCTCTGGTACCCGAGCACTTTGTCCCCTTCCTTACCCACTAACCTTGATGTATACAGGGCTGTTGCTCTCACATATTTCACACCTCTCCTATTACTGCTGCCCCACATGTGGGTTTTGTCCCCCCCTTTTCTCAAATACGTTGTGCATGAGGCACTACCACAATCGCTGGTGGTCTCAGCCTTGATTGGCACAGATTCACCTTGAATCAGGATGGCATTGGTTCTGCCAGGCATGGGGCAGGTTCCTAGCAGATTCTCACTAAAGCCAGCTCTACAGCCCCTCTGCTATAAAGACCTCACCATGCAAATGCAGTACACATAATTTTTTACAAATATCAGAAAATCTTGAGTAAGCATAAAAGGAATAATTACTTATATTTGTCTAAAGCTGCATTAGGTGAACAGAACTGAAACTGCTCAAATGAAAATTTTCATTGTCTATTATGAAATAAAATGTATTAATGATCAAAATTACAAGATCAATACTTCATTGCAAGATTCTTAAATGGAGTAGTTAAAAACAGGACAGAATAAGCTACTCATTTCTGCAAGTAATTAACTTGTTTGCCTGTAATTTTAAAGCGGTGCTTTGCTGAAAGGGTGCATAAGTAATAATGAAAAGATTGTCTGTTTGCCTTTGCAGCACTGCTCCAAATGAGTTCTACCTCTCTTGAGCAGGGAAGAGGACTGAGAGCAGAAATGAGTCCTTGATGGGGGAGAAACGTTTGAGGAAATAATGAGGCTGATAATGAGAAAGACTCAGTGGAGAAACAGGGGAACAAGTACATAAAGGAAAAAGGCATAAAATGAGAATCAGTGCGGGGGGGAGAAGAAAGAATATTTTGCAGTGAATTAGAGGGAACTGTATAGACCTTACTGATAAACAGAAGGCTGCTTCAAACGGCTAGAGAGATAACAAGTAAAGAGGAGTTCATCTGTCCTCTGAGGGGACAATGAAAAAGTAAAAACAGTCTTTAAATAATTTCTTTTTATTGTTTTAAGTACATGTATTTTTAAGCTGTCTACTTCTGGGTTAGGTTTTATTGAAGACTAGTTCAGAAAACTCAAAGAGGATTGGCTCTTTTCTTTTTTAAACAAGTGCTTACTTTAACAAAAAGTTACTGGTAAAAGCAGTTCGAGGTCCAAGGCTAGTCAGATATTGTGGTGATATGCAGAAATAAGAAGTACTGGAATGGCAAGTGAATAACATTTTAGAGGATCATTGGGCTGGGGTCCTCTGAAAAACAAAATAAAGTAGCACCTTCAGTCAGATGCCAGAGTATTATGGTAATGTCAAGGGCCTATTCTGTCAGCATCAAAAAACTGGAAAACCAAGATTTGGTTGCTGCCACTACCTAGACAAAGACGGCATATATGTGGGACAATGTCTCTAAGTTTTTGGGACTATTTCTATCTGATCTCTCCTGGTGGAGCTGGGGCAGAGCAAGGATCTTGTAAATTCTAGATGGTAGTGCCCATTACCTCAGTAAGAGTGGTGATTCCCATGACCACCACACTTATATTATATTGGTGGCCACCTTTGATCCATATTAGTCCATCCCACACAGGGCACTAAAATTCCTAGATGAGACACCCTGAAAGTGAACATGTTTTGTGTTTGCTGAGCACCTCTGTGTATGGGAGTTTGCCTACTATTTTCTGTAAGTTAGAGATAACCAGTTCTTTTAAAGGTTAACTTGGTCAGGCAAAAGTATATTTTTAAAATAATTAGGTTTTTAAATTACTAAAATATATGGGAAGAAGGGCCCTTTTGTAATGAGCATATGTCTTCTGATATAGCCTGATCAAATGCATTCAAGATTTCTGAACAAGAATGAATTTTGATGGTTTTAGTCACAGAAGAAAAAGTCATTTATAGACCCTGTTTGATAGAATTACATGATTCTCTCACAGGATTCTACAAAATCCTCATCTAAGATCCCAGGAGGTTGCCAAGTCTCTCCATTCAATTGTAACCCTAAGCTAAGTATCCACAGAAGTATGATAATTATATACAGGTGACCTTGGATTTTCTTCAAAGTTATGGCCTTGGAAATGAAATGCAAATATTGATTAAAGGTTCTGATTTACCAAATAAATCAAACACTTGTGTAAATCCAATTAAATTAATATTGAGGTTTTTTTGCTGAATCTGAATAGGAAAAAAACTTAGGCATGACTTTAACGATTTTATTGAATATTGACCTGAGAAAAAACCTCCTTTTAGCTTTGTGGTTTTGTTAGTTTGAGATTTTACAGATGCGTGGTCAAGTAGGAATTAAAAATTTTAGAAAACCCTTTGGGAACTCTTTTTTTTCCCTTCAATGAGAAGATAATTTAAAAATAGCATTCTTATCTTTCATTCTATGGTGCCAAAGTTAAAACTGCTTCATTTGGCTAGTTATTTTTTTTTTTTTCCTAAAAAGTAGACTTTATATTACTCCAAAATATAAATGTGGGTTCCCTGTTTCAGGAAACTGGGCAACAACCCCAAGTCTCATCATAATCTCAAAGTCCTCAGAAGCCAACAAGGCAAGGACCCAACAGGGCTTGTTGACAGAGCTCTAAACTAGCTTGGAAGGGGAAAAGGGGCAAAATAGGCTCACCAGTGCTGAACAACGGGGTGGTGTGACAAAATTTGAGGGAATGAGTATTAAAAAGACCCTTTAATCTGCTTTACAAGATGTTGGCTGCAATGTACCACACCTTAAATATTTCTACACTAATGCACACAGCATGAGAAACAAACAACAGGAGCTCTGGGCTTTGGCTCAGTAACACAAATTTGACGTCATTGGCATAAGCGAAACCTGGTGGTATGAGTCCTGTGTGACTGGAGTGGCCTCTTGGATGGTTAAAGGCTCTTTGGGAAGAATAAGAAGGGCAGGAGAGGCAGAGGCGTCACAGAAGTGTTAAAATGTATAGAACTCACAGTTCATAAAGGTACAGTTAAGAGCATCTGCATAAGAATCAAGAGGCAAACAAGTGGTGCAGGTGTTATTGTGGGAGTCTACCACAGACCTTTCAGCCAGGGAGATGACACTGATTAATTATTCTTTGAGGAACCAAGGGACACTTCCAAAGCAACTGCCCTTTTTCTTATGAAGGACTTCAGCTTACCAGAAATTGTGAGCATCAAACAGCTGGTATAAGCCAGGCTGGAAGATTCCTAAAAAGGCTGAGTGATAATTTTATAGAACAGGTCCTAAGGTGGCTGACTCGGAAAGATGCCTTTCTTGATCTATTGCTTGTCAATAGAGAGAATCTCGTGAGCAAAGTGGAGATTGGCATCCATCTTGGCCACAACAATCATGAAGTGATAGAGTTTAAAATATCTTTTGACAGGAGGAAAAGTGCCAGCAGAGCCTCAAGTCTGGACATGAGGAGAGCAGACTTCAGTCTGCACAGGTAATTAGTGAGTAAGATCCCCTGGGAAAATGTTTTTTGCAGGTACTGGGGTCAATCAGAGCTGGTCACTTTTTAAACATCACTTCTGAAGGGCACTGGAGCAGGCAGTTCCCAAATGTCAGAAGTCAAGCATGCAAGACAAAAGGCCAGCTTGGCTGAACAGGGAACTTCTTTTGGAAATCAAATAAGAAGCATGATGCATGCCCAGTGGAAGCAAGGTCAGGTGACATGGGAAGAATACAGAGATACTGTTTGTCATTCTACGGAAAAAAATCGCATGGCCAAAGCTCAACTGAAGTAGAAGCTGGCCAGAACTGTGAGAGACAGTAAAAAGAGTTTTTCCAAATCTATGAATGGCAAGAGGCAATGTAGAAATAACATTGGCCCATTATGGGATGAGGATGGCCACCTCACAGAGGCAAGGCAGAGGTGTCTAATGCGTTCTTTACCTCTGTCTTCAGCATGGATTATTGACCAAGGGAGTGTCACTGCACTGAGCTGGAGGACCATGACTGCAAGAACGATCAACTCCCAGGTGACCCTGAAATTGTACAGGATCTGCTGCTCCAGCTAAATCCCTAAAATCTATGGGGTCTGATGGGATTCATCCAAGAGTCCTCAAAGTGCCAGATGACATCATGGCAAAATCTTTCTTGGTGATTTTTGGGCATTCTTGGGATCTGGAGAGGCCCCAGCTGACTGGAAGCTGTGAATATTGCCCAGATTTTTAAGAAGGGCAAGAAAAGCTACCCTGGAACTACAGGCCTGTCGGTCCTTTGGATCCATTAGTATTTGTTCTGATTTTCCTGTTATTTTCATTGTTCTCTTTTTAATCAGATGTCCAGTGTGATTGATTTGCAGTATGGTGCTTAGTTGGCAGAGAGAAGCAATTACAAAGAAGAACAGTTATTTAGAAGTACATTTTGTATGAATGATGCAAGCTAATGTCATCTTTCTGGCTTTCCTATTACTCACTTGCTAGCTAATTATCCATATGTCACAGTATTTTGAAAAACATGTTCAAAACAGTTTTGCTTCATTTTGTCTATTCTGGCTTTCCCCAGAAGATATGGACTATTTTAGGACATGAAAACTAGAATGTTAAAAAAAAAATCTTGAAAGGTCATGAAAAATAATTTCTATAATTATTTTTTATCTATGAGAGCACCTGACAATACAGGTTGTACTGACACAGCTTTAGTGTGCATGTATCAGCATACATTTGCTGAGGTCTTAGAAATAATGCTGCCTTGAAAGCATATCTGTAACAAGAAAAGAATGCCACAAAGCAGTGAAAAATGGAGAAAAATTTGAGAAGCCACAGTAAAAAAATTTGAGAAGCCACAGCAATGCAGGAGAAGAAAGGGAGGTACTCTGATACAGAAGCAGATACTCCCTCGCAGCCCATGGAAGACATCACAGCAGAGCAGATATTTTCCTACATCCTGTGAAAGATTTGGAACTGGAAACAGTTTTTCCCTCCAGAACACAGAAAGGAACACTGTACACCCACTGTTTATTTAAGTTCTTCCTCAGGAAGGGACTAATGGAGGCTTGGGAAGAAAAGAAGTCTCTTACAGGACAGTGCAGAAAAGGACAATCCTGTTGCTCTTACTGGGGGCAGCAGTGGTCAGTGCAGACAAACTGGACTTTGATGGCAATGTTGTGGTAAAGATAATGGTGGGGTTCATACAAATAATGAACCTAATATTAGTAAAAATTTGTTTACCCATCCCTCTCAGCTGATAATGCCAATCTTTGTACACAGATGGCAGCGTGACTCAAAAGTATACTACAAAATTTTGCAGATAACACTGAAATTGGAGGAGCTGTTGACATGCTTGAAGGCAGAGAGGACCTGTAGAGAGACCTGGATGAATTAGAGGGCTGGGAAATTGCATATGAAGTTTAACAAGGGAAAGTGCCAGATTCTGCACCTGGGATGGCAGCTCTGGATATGTGTGCAAATGGGGAAATGAGATGCTGGAGAACAGTGCCTGCCATGGAAAGGGACCTGGGGTCAGTGTTCTCAGGCACAAGATGCAGTTCTTGAGGCTGCCCTGTGAAGGGCCAGGATTGGACTTTGATCATCCTAGTGGGTCCCTTCCGAGTCAGGATATTCTATGATGCTATGCAATATAATGATTAGAGCCAGAATTGTTTAAACGCTCATGAAGGATGTAGACTACATACACTGCTCATAGTTGGCCACTGAGCAAAATAAATGCCAACTCAACATGGGATGCCAAGTCTAAATATATTCTCCAGGCAGTTCACAAGGCCATGGGCTGGAGCCCCAGTGACACTACACACTGCTCTGAGGTCCCACAGGGAACCAGTGAGCACAAACACTCTGTGGAAGTGAGGTTGTTTACACTCTAGTATACACCAACCTACAAAGGGACTCTGGTGTATCAAACATTCTGACAAATAAGTGCCCCAATGCCTGAAATAGCAACTCATTTAATTGTCCACTAAACTGCACATCTCGTTGGCACAGGGGTAAGGGTAAAAGCACCTCCACCCTGGAACTGCCAACAGAAATTGGATGAAAAGATGCAGCTAAGATGGCCCTGCTGTGGCTACATCCACCAGCTCAAGAAGTGCTTCATGCAAAGCTGCGTGTGTAACAACACCAGTTATTTACAATACTCTGTCTTAAACTGCCTTAAAGCTCACTCTTGCCCTCTCACATCTACCCCAGGCTTGTGGCTGTCACTATTGAGTAAGAAATGACATAGATGCACCAGAAAGCTGATTGGCATAACACAACCTATAGCTGGAATTGCTTCTTTTTATAGACACTTCGATCAAGGTAGATTTGGTTGGTCATTTAGTTAATACATTTCACCTCATTGGCTAATTAGCAAGATGCCTTTCTTATGAACAGTTTTTCAGAAAAACAAGAAAACAGAGAGCAGGAAAACACCACCTGCAGGTTGTTTATCATAATAAGCTATCATTGTTTATCTTCAACTCCCTCGTCTCTCAGGCTGATTCTGGGAAACTTATCCAGGCTGTCACATCCACATGTGACAAACATTTTTTGAGTGATTATTTTTCTACTGGATGCCTTTGAGTGATCCTTTAACCCTTTGGGATGAAGTGCCCCCACCTTCTGGGTACCCTGGAGGGAAAGGCCTCCCATGAGAGTATGAATTTGTGCATGCTTTGGATCATCATCCTTGTTCATGTGGTAACTACATCCATGACTGCTTCACCAAACCTGTAAAATGACAAAGGAGTGTCATTGTGGTTACCCTCCCTGTTTATTAGTTTTTCCTCTTGGTTTTTCTTGCTAACTGAATTTTGTCTGAGTTCATTATCTGTGTGAAGTTGTTTTGTGCACTTCTTTGTCACGTTAATGCTAAGATAAAAAAAAAAAAAAGATATAACGTTTGCTACAAGAGACTTTGTGCCCCAAATAATTTACTTTTGTGCTTGAAAAAACAAAATGTTTTTGCAAGCATGTTCAAGCTTTTGAAATTCTACAAAACTTTTTTGTTTTGCTTTTTATTATAATTTAGTCCCCATCTGAACACTTTTCTTGTTTCTACTTTATTAAATAAGAAAAAGAGACTACAAAGATCTGCTGTCAATAACCATTCCTTTAAAAAAGTATCTGCAACCTTCAAAGGCTAAGAAGGTTGTGGAACTTGGCTCATGGGAGAGCAAGTTAATAAGTAGAAATGCAAGCTTGCCAGGCTGTCGAATCCAAAACCCTTAATACTTTTTGCATGCTTCTTTTCTTCAACCCTCCTTTTTACCCAAATAAAAAAACAGCTGTTCAATTAGATTAGTCCGTCTTTCTTTTTCTCTTCATCTTGTCCTCCTGCAGAATTTCTAGAATACAATATAAAGTGAAGATTATCATATTCTACATAGGACACTTAAAATGTGTTTGTTTTTTTAATCAGTGTGGAGAATTTCACTAGAAGAATACTGTCACATTTTAGATGCTATGTTGTATTACAGACAAATTCTCCACACCCCTTGTATAAAGAGACACATATTTAATTTCTATGTCAAAGCATAACAGTTGTCATTACTTACCTACAAAAGATATTAATGATATCTTATAAACTATTGAAGAAAACCTTCATCAACGATACCTTTGTGAGTGTTAAACAAAAGATCTGACAAAGAGCAACTGCTCATCTTTGGTGTTATGTGTTCCTGCCCTTATCTCTGGGGCTCCCTGGCTGACTGCAATACTCTTCCTCAAAATGGGGTCACGGGTGTTGCACTCGGGGTCAGTGCCTTACAGCCCCTTGGCTTCTCTCAGTATGTTTTTTCAAACACATTTGCTGCTCACCAGCTGCCTTTCTTTTCCTTTTCTCCAGGCAACAGCAGCCCAATCATTACAAAAATATATTACTACAATTTTAGAAACTGAGAATAGTCTATAGTGTGGAATTTAGTGTTTTGCTCATGATTTCCATAATTTTTAATTTCAACCCATTCTTAGGTCCAACTTGTCAAGAATTAATCTGTTAGTTACTTGGAAGGGAATGTATTTCCTCATACCCTGTGATACTTCCACTGTGATCACTGAAGCTGCTGTTAGACTATTCACATCATTCATTTTTTTGTGCATTTTCACCACTTTTTTTAACACTCTAGCCAGATTTCAGATTGGTGTGAAGCATTTCTAATTTTGAGGGGGCGGGTTTTTGGATTTGTTTCTTTCTGTGGTTTTTTGTTTGTTTAGTTGTTTTTTGTTGTTTGTTTGTTGGGTTTTTTTTGTGGGTTTTGTTTTGTCTTAGTTTTATGGTGGTTTTGGAAGTTTTTGTTTGGTTGGCTGGTTTGTCTTGGTTTGTTTGTTTTTTGGGTTTTGTTTTATTGTTTTTTTTTTTTGTTGCCTCTGTAATCTCCAGATATTTCTTCCAATGTAAATTAATTTGTTTGCTTTCTCAGAAAATCTTTTCCATACTTCACCTCTCTGGGTTGGTAGACCTGATGATTATCTGAAACTTCTAATCCCATTCTTCTTTTTTCCTATTTATTTCTGTCACATTTCTGAGATGAGAGGCTGGTAGGTATGCTCCTAATGAAGAGGCCATTTAAGCTATCAAAAAAAATTAAATTAAATTACGTCTTAGGAAAAACACTTTGCTAATACATAGCATAATGCATCTTCTTATTCTTCCCTGTCCACAATTTTCATGAATCCTTCTTCCCATTAGGGAGTTTAACAAGATGGCAAGTAATTTTAATTTTAGAGGCTTGAAGGAGAAATCTAGTGCAATCTGCCAATTTTTCACCCTTGAAGACTTCAGATGCTAAATGTGCAGCTTTGAGTTAAACAATGGTTAAAACGACAACAGCATGCTATTGTATCTGTGTCACACCAGTGGATTACTAAGCAGGATTTTGGGGATAAGGATGTCTCTGCTGGGAAAGCCAAGGGAATTGATAGGTCCAAGCTAATAATTGCATGCCCTGGTACTAAATAATCTGTTGCTTAGGAAGGCTAAGCTAAGTAAAAAGAAGGATTCTTTTTCAAATGTGTTAGAACTGAAATAGAAAGATTAATCTGCAAGTATATATTTGTCCTGTAGTTTCTTGTGATGCCAAAGATACAACTGGTGACTTTCAGAATTCTAAATTCTATTTTATATCCCCTTAGAAATATTTTTGATTACCATTTGTAACAAGAGCAGGAAAAAAAAAGGTATAATATCTTCAATATCTTGACTTTCTAGGTTTTTTATTATAAAATTCTATATTAATATTTTCAGTTGTGAAGCATACATTCCAATTATTTCTCTAATAAAACGTTCTAATAAAAAATAGGCAAATCTTCATCATACATAAATTTCCAAAGTACACTGAAATACAGAACATACAGATTAATATTACAGTGCCACAAATATCTCTAATAAAATTTCATGAAAATTGTAATTTCTAGTTGTGTATTAATCGAACTGTGAGGGAAATTCACTCAGCTTGTGCTTAGTTTTGATATTCTGTTCTTACTAACTATAAAAGGCTAAAAGGCTTCCTTGGTGATTTTATTGTGTTGGAAATGAAGGGTTAAGGAAAATTTACTGCCTTCTGTACACAGAGAGAGGAAGTAATTTTCTGCCATGATTACCCTGGCAGGAGACAAATAAGAAAAATAAAAGCATAAACTGGATGCTTTCCAATTTCACTGTTCTCAAAATCTGGCTGAGTGATATAAATATGGTGGGATTTTAGATTTTTGCTCTTCAGGTTTCCCAGCCTTTTCCTTATTTGACCTTGTTAAATATGGGGATGTAATTTCTTTAGCTGTTTCTTAACAGCAGTTTTCTGTATGTACCTATTTTAATGTCAAAATGTTTATCATTTTACAAACATACAGTGACAAATGGCTTAGTTTATGCTCCATGCCAGCATTTAAGCAGGTAACCTGCAAACAGTCAACTCAGCAGATGGTAAGGCAGGTAAACATGTCTGGTAATCTATGGAAAATGCAATCAGAATAGATGGTAACAGGATGACTGTTAGGATAAACGTGAAGTACTGATTTCTCCATACAAATATTAGTCTGCTCTAATTTCATTTACTTTTAAGTTAATTCTCTTTGAAGCAGACTCTAAAATCTAGATTACCTGAAGAGTTAATTAATGTTAAGAATTAGCTTGTATAAGCCTTGGTCATTTCAGTCAGAATTAAGTAAACCTTTGCAAAAGGTAAACCTTTTTGTACACAGAAAATTTAAGGTTTAGGTGAATATTTTTTGGGAGAGCCATAACATTTTATTTGCTAGCAAGAGCAGTCAATGTTTCCTTGCTTTTGGACCTTATTTTCTCTACCTGTAGTTAGAAATTAAAAATTATAATCCTCCTCCTCCTCATCATCCTCCATTTTAACTCACGTGGAAAAGAGTGCCACATTTCTGTTGAGTGCAGTGTACCTTACATCTGCTCTCTTCTTCAGTAACAGAAGTGGGAAATATTTTGATTTTCCACAGAGAAAGGAACCAAACACCTGCTACTTTAAATTTCTCTAAAGAGCTTGTGCTGAATAACTAAGGTCGGAAATGGATCACCTGTTTATTGATAGAAAACATTGATTATATACTTCTGTGTGAAATTTCCATATTAATTCCTATTGAACTGGGCCTGATATCATCCATTCAAACCCATAAAACACTATGGATGTAAAATTCAGGTGTATCTTGGAAGAAAATAGAGGGAATGTATGATTCTCTTTTCCTTTGTAAATGCCTATCAGTGTTAACTGTAGTAAAATTAGTCTAGATACAATAATATAAAAATTATGTGGGTTCATCAGGTCTTTTGAATATTATTCCATCTAAATCACCTCCTGTTTTTTAAGAAATAGCTGGTGTTACTCATGAACATTATCATTAGTCTGCACACTGCTTCATTTCCCTTTTTGCAAGACTTAAAACATTTCTAAATGCCTCATTATGAATCAGCAAAAGGTCAATTGCAAATGAAACTCTTTGAAAATAATGAGGGAGACATGACTGAACTGTGTTTTATCTACACTCCTTCAAGACAGGTAAGCACAGTGAAAAACATGGGAACATTTTTGTAGCACTCAGTTTCTTGCAAATATGACATTTTAGCTGAATGAAGAAAATATCATTGTAGAATAGCTGCACTTTCTCTTGGGAATTTGTTAACAATACTGTATCTGTTTTATTTAGTTTGTTGAAAGGATTATACAGTTTATTCATGGTAATACACTGTGCAATATGATAAAGTGAGATTAAATTTACAGGTCATCAAAATAAGCCATTATTAATAATAAATTGAAGTAACTATATAACAAATCTTTTTTGTAGAGTTTGGTTGCCCGAACATAAAGTTTTAGTCAATTATTTTCCTCACAAATTTCTGAAAGTCAGGATTGATATGGTTTGGGATTCTGTTCGTTTGTTTCTTTGAAGATTTCTCTAGTCAGGTAAGGAAAACCAAAGAAACATTTTTTTTAGTAAAATTTACCCTCATATATGTACAACAAGAAAAAATATTTGGAACATGAAAACTAAAATACATAAAAATACTCACTTTCATTTATTACTTACTAGGGATTTTAATTTTAATGAGAAAAGTAATACTCCTGAAATTAATATTTTAGAATTTTCATTTTTCAAGCGAGTAAGGAAGAATTGCATATTTGAACCTTGTATTAAGGGAGAAAAAATACTTGAGCAGTGTGGCATGGGAAGAACTTTGGATTTATGAAACTAGATTGTTTGATTTCCAGTGAAATTTTCTCACAGTATTGCATAGCTGTGAAATTTATTGTAAGCAAAAAAGATCTTCTCACCCATATTCCCTCTGGCCACCTGACCCTCCCTGCACCCCCATTTCCAGAAAAAAGGGGAAAATTATGATCTTATTTTTTGAGAAAAAGATTAAGGATTAAGCTTTCTGCTTTCAGGGGTAATATTTTCACTGTTGATGCAATTTTGTGGTATTTCTGTGCTAGAAGAATCAGGTACATTTTAAGTTGTATTAAAAGTGCCAAGAGAATTTTTCTTTCCTGCATTTCTTTGCTTTACCCTGAATTTTTAGGTTTTGGGGTTTTTTAAATTAATTGGAAGTCACTAGTGACTGAAATTTATTGTTTATTGAGGCCCTGTAGGAATTAATTTAATTGAAACAGGACACTTCCTAAGGAGTAATTATGCTTATCCCCTAAACAATCATTATATTTGGTGCTAACTTCCAGTCTCACTGGCAGTGTCATCAAAGGTCATGAATTGAAATGATGTGAGTAGAATCTACGTTACACTTGAGGTTATTTATACATAAAAAATGTTTTCACGTTTTTATTTTACTATAGATTTGTTCTTAGGTCTGCATTTGGGTCTCCGTTTGTATTCTGTGTGGTCCACATGACCTCCCCATGTAGCTCCTGCCAGATAGAAAGTCCCATATTTTAAAATTGTTTAAGATAAAGAGATAGGAAAGAATGTTGAGAGTGTGTATCCATGTTTTGAAGAAGAACAGCTGTTGCTAAATGACATCTTTCCCTCTATAAAATGCCTATTTAGTAGAGACACATGGATACTTTCAAATTCTTTGGAGCCTTTGAAAAGCGCTTGTGCATACTTCATATGCAGGACCCATTTTTCGTTTTTTATGCCAAAGCATGATCACAAGAAACCACACCTTGTACATGCTTAATCTCTAAAAATATTGTGCTGAACACATGTCTGTGCCAGAACATTGGCTGGTGCTTACCACTAGAGAGTGGCTTTCAAATTCTGGCATCCTTCTGTTGTTTTGAGCAGGCACTAGAAGCTCTTGAAGAAAAGTGGTAGAGATGGAGATGGAAATGAAAGGCTTGCAGTTTGCAGTTTAGATGGAGAATGGTCCTAGGAACAGCATCTCTGTCAGATCCTGATCATGTACAAGCAAATATTGCCAGGGGTCTGGAAATAGCAGTCAATCTTTACTGGCCATTTCCATATTGAAAAATTGAACTAAAAGTTAATTAATTTTTATAGAAGAGTGATATTGAAAATGGCCTGTTTTATTGCTTTTACTCAAGTAAGGTAAAAGGAACATCTGCTTGTAATACTTTGTCTCTGAGACTATAGTGACCAAAGTATGTTAAAATCCCAAGAATAAACATCAACACCACCAAAAAAAAAAAGGTGTCTAAGAAAGGAAGTGACAATATTGTAAATGTTACACGTGTCCATGTATGCCCCCAGTGTGACTGCTGAAGAAACAGATACAAAAGCTTGTAGAGCAGTAGTAGTAGAGTAGTAGTGGTAGAGCAGTAGTCCATGAAATACTTGTGTTATAGTTTTTGAGCTCAGTCTAGCTCTGAATGCAGAGCAGTATTGCCAAAGAGGAGTGAAATCAGAGGAAAAGTTTGTCATTCTGTTGCCTCAATTTCTCCATCTGAATGTTATTGAAATGATAGTTCCTTTAAAGGCTTTGAGGTATACGTTCAGCATGCAGGACAAAAAGCATGATTCTTACTCTTTTTGTAGCACATTAACATCACTAGAGAGGCCATGACCCTTTTTGAAGACATCAATACGCAACAGTAAATTATTTAAACAAATGTTTAAAAGTAAAACCCCTTTTGGTATGTTAGAGGAAATATTATGACATTTCAAAGTGGCAATAGTACATCATGCCACCTCAACTTGCATTACTAAACTTTGAAACACTTGGAGATTTAAAATATCAAGTCTGGATATAGCAGCATAGAGTCAGAGTGGGAACATGGGAGTTGGCTCAGCAGCTTTGCTCTTGCAGGTATGAGAGAAGAAAGAGGCAAACTGCAAATTGTGTAAATAGAAATCAGGTTGAATGTCATCTGCACTTATTCATGAATACTTGCTGTGAATGCACGTGAATACTGTGTTTCATTTTTTTAGCAGTCCTTTCAGTCTTTAACTAAAGTATCAACTTAATTTTCAAGAAAATTTCCCAGAGTTCCCAATGTCACTATCTATAGTTAGATACTACCTTAGAAATACTGTAGTATAAGAAGTAAAAATGAAACTGTGGACAAATATAAAATGCTGCATGGTAAGTTATCTGTGTGGTAAATAACAGATAATTTCCCATATATGGCTGTCTGGAAACTTTGGACATATACCTGTATTTTACTGGCATCTATAGCAAAAAAAATGACCAAATTGTGTCTTTTATTTGGTGGGAGAAAAAGAAAAAGACAACTACCTATTCTGTTGTTAATTGGTTACTGATGAAAATCTCTGTTCTCAAAGCATCGTTGCAAGTAACAGTAGATTTTTTGTTTTGGTTTAGTTTGGTTTTGTTTTTCCCTCAAGCAGATACTGCATTGCTTACATGGATGAAAGACTAAAGATCTCTTTGGATAGCAGTTGATTAGCAGAATTCTCTGAACATATAGCAATATCTTTTCAATTGCAAACACTTGATGCAAATAAGAATCTCAATGATATAGTTTCATATCCTTTGATTTGAAATAAAGAATATGAGCTGGTGGCTATATTGTCATTTCTGAGAAATCATCAGCTCCTTTTAAGGGAAGAGCTAGCTTGTCAGCATTTATTTTTATGGTGAAGAGCTTCATGTCCTTCAGGAACTGCTCTTGGTGCTTTTTATTTTCATAACTATCATAACATTTCTCCGAGCATTGCTACAAACTGGCATTATCATAAAATTGATACAGTTCTTCTCAAATGGAGGAAATGTACAGCTCTTGTATCAGTAACATGTCAATTCTTTCACCTAATTAGTTGGAAATGAAGGAAAGATAACTGACTTGTTCTCCTACAAAATCCTTGGTGGGGTGCTATGTAAAATGAAGAAGCCCATGTCGAATCTAGGACTGCTTCTAATCTTAAAATTAAAAAAAATATATATATAAATCAGTTTTTCATATTGAAATAACTTTATATGCAGAACAGTTTTGACTTCAGTCTTGTCCCCAGTAAAACATGAACAAAGAGGGGAAAAATAGATGTTTTTCAAGATCTTAGATCTGTGTTATTTCTCTTATGTTGCAAGTTCATCAACATCATTGTCCATCTGTTACCCTGATGGTAGATAAATACTGTCCTAAATATATTGATAAAAATGGATTGTTTGAAATATAAAAGTTCTTCACAAATACACACAAGTCTTGTGCTAGCAAAATTTGCCTGTCTATTCATAAATTAATTCTAGAGTGTTCCACATTTTTAAGTATAGATAAAAAGCAGTAAGTGAAATAAATTCCTTAGTAGAATAATTCTCTCTCCACTAACTATTGAGGAAACCTCTGCGGCTGACTTAGCTCCTAAATTCTGAATTTCTGAAATAAACATCATTTTCCCTTACATTTAAATTTCTTTAGCCTGATAGACTAAAATATGGCTAGATTTTTTAACTCATCAAGCCCCTAACTACTGATAAATAAAGACATAGCTAGATCCAGTCCTAGAATTTCCTTCTTTCAATATATATGTCTCAGTGTTTCTAGAAATATCTTTTTCAGCCTTCATTTTTATTATGTTCTATCAATTCAGTTATTCAGAAACCATGTCCTTTTTTTCCTACATGAGTTTTACTTTAAAACATGACCTTTTGCAAAGAAATTCACATTTTTCATGTTAGTTGAAGGACATGACTGACTGGCCTCCAAAGGTTTTGCTATTATTACACTGGATTAAATGTCAGCTCTCTCCTGGCAAGTATATATATTGCATTAGATACGTTAAAAGAACTTAAAAGGAAAATTGCTTATCTGCCACCTAACAACACAAAACCTTTCCCTTTGGAAGGTACAGACTCCCATGGATATGAAACAGAATCTGAATTATTCAAAAGCTTCAAAATGTTCTGAGGATACAAATTCTGTTAATGTTTAAATTAAGATGGCTCTGAAGTATTCTTTTTGTCAGGTCTGCAGCAACAAAACAAAAAGGAGCATTAGCCACGACTGAGACAAGATTAGAAAGTGAGTTTTAAGTGTCGAACTATTGCACAGATATTATTGAGTAGATATGATATTTGGGGGAGAAATAGAAATTTCGTCCTCAAAAGCAAGGACAGAGAGAAGTTGAAAACCAAAAGCTATCGCCTGTCAAATCCAAGGGTATGATGTTTCTAGTGGTTCTGGATTAGGGTTTCTGTAGTCATAATTCCAAAACAATTTTGATCTGATTTTTGCAGTGATCAGTATTAAAACAAATTTTGTCTAAAAATAAACAGGACAGCATAAGATTAAATTTTCTTAGACTATGTTTCTTCTTTTAATTGATACAATCAGCTGGACTCCAAATGTTAACTAATAGCATACATCCAAAAGAGCAATATTCTCATGCTTTTTACAAGCCACCATGACTGACCATTTTGGATTTCCTGCCAAGATTATTTTATAGACACAAATTGTGCAATATTATATTCTGTGTCAAGTGAAGTGACAAGTTACTGATGTTACTGACTTCAAATGGATACTTAAGCTCCCAATAGAATCTTTAATTTAGCACAATAGAAAAATATTACAAGAAAGTTAGGAAAGAAAATAAATTTTTTACTACAAGGTTACCAACTCACATGATCTAAATAACAGATCAGATTAGTGCCAGAAACCAAGGGCATGAGAAAAAACTTTGCATTACTTGAAATAATTTTGAATATTGGAAGTTGGAATATTATGTTTCTTTAACAAAAACTGATAGAACTGATTGTTTTCTTCAGGCTTTTTTCTTTTCCTAAGACAGCAACTTTTATAATAGCATCAGTTTTAAAAGTTATGGAGAATTTAGTCTTGTACACTATAAAAATCCTTGACTCAAATATCTTGTTAATTTTAAACACAGGAATATCACAGACCTCAAAATAAACAACCATTTTTTTTCCAGATGTTCTTCATATCATCAGGATTAAAGTCTTTGAAGATAGGTTGTTTCTCCCTTTCCATACTTGTTATTCAGTACTTTTTTAAATATTGGTCTGGAAAGAAAGAAACAACAAGATGCAGAAGAAGTAATTATTGTCCTTACAGTTTTTTTATATATTTGTATACATTCTTTTTTGTCTAAACTATCATTCAAATTATAGAAATTTTTGACTGATAAAAAAACCAAAACCAAAATACAAACAAAAACAAAAAAAAAAAAAAAATGAGAAAGATGAGTTTAAATTACCTGCAAAGTGTTATTGAAAACTATTTATTTTGCTCCAGAGAGAAACAAAATTCAAATTATATTGTGCATGAGTAATCATGATGAAAAGTTGTTCTGAGGACATTTTCTGGAAGAGGATCAGTGGGGAGGAGAAGGACTCTGAGAAAACAGGCAACTAATGATTGCTCTGTAACAGAAGGCTTCTCCTAAAAGATCAGGGAATATAGTGTATACTTGCCCCAGATGTGTACCACATTCACTAAAAGTGCTGGAAAACCTAAATAATGACTCAAGACTGGAAATTCTGGCAGCTTCTAATGCAACTAGGAATTGATGAAGACACGTGAGAATGTTCTGTTTACTGTTCAAGTAGATGTGGAGTCAATTGTGAAAAAAATTAGAAAAAACCATGAATTAAGTTTCAGCATAATTCAAAAATTACATTTGGAAGTCTTGGTTCAAGATGCTTGCTTCAAGTTCTCATTTAAAGTGAAAGGGTACAAGCCAATCCACAAGCCCATTCAGAAATGTTCCACAGAACACAAACTATCCATCAAGGAAGATGGAGGGAGACTAATTTTGCCCTTAATTTAACCAAGTATCCTAATTTCTCCTTTTTCTACTGTCTAAACGCTTCTGTAAGAAAGTATTTCTGTCAAGTGATTTTTTTTTTCACTTAAAATGCCGCCAAAATATCTTTCTCCTTTTTCTTATCATGATTTGCTTACGTCTCAAAAATTGATGAAAATTTAGCAAGGAAAAAATAGGCAAGGAATTTACTGGCAGCTTGTAGCCAAGCTACAAAGAAATTTTGCTCTGTAGTTTAAGGGTGTTTTATAATTCATGAACAGTTTATAATATAGATGAAAATAAAAGAGGGGCAGAACTTTTACTGAGACAAAAATAGAACAATATGTTTGTTCTATAGTAACTAATTTGTAAAGTTGGATATCAGCATGGCACTCCCAAACTCCTGTCAATGTAATAATCAGTTTGCATTTCTATATGGAAAACCATATATCATATTGTAGTCCTACACCTGCTAAATTCTTATCTCCTACCTCATTCACTAGACAATGAAGGAAAAAGTTTTAAAAACAAGGAAGTTTTCAAGTTATTTTTGAGGGAAATGTGAGGTACTCAACACTTACCACACAGGGTTCTTCACTCAGGAAAAAATGTAGCCTGCAGCACTACAGATGCTTTTAGAATAAACTCTCAATGACAGGCAAGCATAGAAACATTTGGAAACATTTGCCAAAGGTCCCAGCTGTTTTCTCAATTCCAGTAAATTGTATGATTTTCTTCTGAATCTACACATTTGTAATTCCAAAACTATTATTCTGCTATTAAGAAATGCTAAGCAATATCCTGGTGGAGCCATCCCATTCCCAGCAGGTGAGGCCCATACCAATCTGTTAATCTATATGGGCAGAAATCCATCCATTATGAAACTGCCTATAACCATGGCAGAAATTAATGGGGTTGCAGACTGGGTTTAAGAATTTTTTAACAATGGGAGGGAAAACCAAGAAATGGAAAAAATCTTGCTGAGGTTCAAAGCTGAATGTTAAATCTTGCTTTAGTTGACAATTTAGCAACATCTTATGTAAGTATAGTAACAATTAGCTTCCTGCTGAGGGCATAACAGTTGAGGTCTTATTGTAAACTATTTTTCAATTTCATTTTAAGTGATTGGCAACATTGGAAGAATAGCTTGTTTAATTCTGTTTTATTGTAAATGGATATACATATAGTTAGAGATGTATATATAATGTATGTATATGTCTCAAATATATTTATATAACTGTATGCAGCCTTAAATGGAATACAGTTCTAATTATTTATAATGTAATTGGGTCTAAGGATTAGAATAAATGTCTGTGGTAGCTTTTTCCTTCAATAGACAAATGAATTAGAATTTAATTTGCTTGTTTTATAGGACATACTGTTAGTAAATAACTTTGTCTTAAAATAGTTTTCTATTAAATAAACTCAATAAATATGGTCAATGACTAGAAATAAATTAGACAGCAATAAAGCAGATTTTTTATAATATAAACTTCTTAATATTAGCAGTAGCAATATATTTTACCTTATCCTCCTAATATATTTTATACACTGTGATTACAAACAGTGTATCAGGATGACTGTAAATAAGGCAAGGATGCATATAAGACTGTATTGAGATTCTGTAGGAAATTGGAGTTGTTATGGTGAAATCCACAGTAAAAAGATTAAGAAGACTAAATAGTCATATTATATACTTCTTCTTTGTCAGAGGGAGAAGTGAATATATATCAGAAAAGCAATTTCTTTACTTAGTTTTAATTTGTCATGAAATGCATGTGCATGGTATAAACATGGACTTCCTTGGAATGTCCAGAATAATTACACATTATTCCAGTGTATTTTGTGGAGTACAGGAATGACTAATTCGAGAAAACCTGTGTTTAAAGGAAGCATTTTATACTATTCTTTTTAGACAGTTTCAGAAGAATTTAATGTTTCATTCTATTTAGTTAATTATAAAATAGTAATTGGAAAACTTGAATTCTGTGCATGGAAGTGGGTGGGTATTTTTCAAGACCTTGATAGCTTCAGAAATCCTTCAAATATATATTTGTGTGATGTGTAAAACCCATGATAGAAATTAAAGTTTTGAAATTGCTGCCTATAATTTCAGCTTCCAATAAAAAAGACAGTTTTTACATTCCTAGTCAAAATGACAAAATATTTTATAGAGAACTCTTTCAATAGAAAAAGTAATGCTAGTGTTGGTTTCGCTTGGGGTTTTGAATTTTTTTTTTCAGAATGGTCATGAGATTTCCAGTGAGCTTGAAAATTTTGCCAAGGAATTTTCTGCATCTGATTTTCTGAGTTAACTACCACAATAACTATCAAAATTTATGAAAAAGTGTATCTGTTTGCTTTTTCCTTCTGTACTATAAACTAATCCTGATGCTATCTGGGTGATTTGGGCCTTCCTAAGAATCCTGACTGGATTCTTTTGAAAACTCCAGTTGATTGATGATGCCTCTGCACAGATTCTTTACATTTTTCCAAATAAGACCATTTACCTAGAAAGCATACAGGGGACCCAAAAAGGGAAACCAACAGATTTTTAGATATCATGGGTATTTAATGGAAATTAATACGGAGGCCACAGGCACTCACTAGAACATGACAGTTAGGAGTATGAATAACTTTTGTTTTCATGGAATTTTTGAAATCATAATGTAGTCTTCTTTGAATATTTTTTATGTATGAAATAATTTGGTTGGTGGTTGATTGGTTGGTTGGTTGGTTGGTTGGTTGGTTGGTTGGTTGGTTGGTGTTTCTTGGTTTGGTTTGATTTGGTGATTTTTTTTTTTTGGTCGGTTGATTTTGGTTTGTTTGTTTTTCTGTGGAAGAATGATTTCAGTAAAAGGAATAAACAAGAAGTTGACATTTAAGGAAGGTTGGGTTGCTCTTATATATTGTGAAGAGTAGTAGTCATAGATAAGATCTGCTTTAAAGTATTAAAATGTCTTTTGCAATCCTAACAGTAATTCAAGTATACATTATTTTTAAAAGGATACATTATTTAAAATATAAAATATTTGAATATTAACACCTGAATTTTTCATATGATTGAAATTTTTCAATACCTGGATCGAAGTATGCTGAAAACTATGAAATATTATATCCATTCATAAGTGAATTCCATTAGTTTAACTCAGCGCATAGGCAAGATAAAGTTTGGGTAGAGAAGTTTCTAATAGTCAATAAAAAGCTAATGAAACCAATTTAATATTATGATATTATGTGAGAGCAAACAAATGCAATTATAGATACAATCCCCATTAACTCTTGATGATGTTGGTAAACTATACATGTTTTGCTGATTTACAGAGAAGTAGTTTTTGCTTTATTTGCTTTTACAGACTGGTTTTCAGTAGCTGCAAATATGTGACTCTCCAAAATAAAAAAATGAATTTACTAATTTGTTAGTTGTTTTTAAATACAACTGATGAACCGTTGTACTCCAAAACATATTGGCCAAAATGTGAGAAAATAAAAGAGGTTTAAGATAATCATTAATCATCAATAATCATTTTCATGAATGTGACTGCATTTCTAGCTATATTTAGTTAATAAAAGGCTATAGAGGAATAAAGAAAGAAAAAAAATGTATGGAAAAGGACTGCATGAAATACATAAAATATTAAGAGTAAAAGATGAAGGAAAAACTCAAAAAAATATTGGTGGTGGACTGGATGACAATAGAAATTAAAAAAAAAAGTTGCCGCTAATATATTTGATCAGAAAAATGCATTCTTTAAGACAATTCTAGAATTTCAGATTTCTAGAAAGAATTGGATTGTTTTTCAGCTAAATATGTTTCTCTTTTTCATTTTCCATTGTCTACACAGAAGTGTGAACATGAACTTGGATGTGGCTACCACATCCCTTGTATGCTTTGATCACAGCAAAGGTATTGTCTGACAAAAAGGCTTGATGTTGAAAGGCTGGTCCCAGGCTTTCTACAGTAAGATGAGCTGCATTCTCCTCTGTCAAGCAAACAACAAAGGGAGTTTTGTCTAAGACCACATAAGCATAAAAATGGCAGATGTCTTTACTTTCAGCAGCTTCAAATGATCAGCCTGAAAACGCATTCATCAGCAAACACACAATAGCAACTGCTAGATATCAAAACCTCGATGGTCAGAATGATCAGTGCTCCCTGTGTTTCACCAAACAGTGGCACCATCTCCTCCTCTGGCTGTGCAGCCTGGCCTTTCTCTGTGCAGTGATAGTTATCCCACCAGTTTCCACAATTAAAAAAGCCAAACCTTTTGATTCTAAAAAATATTTTAAAACAATTGACCAAGAGATATTAAATAAATAGAATGTAAAAAGTAATAAATAGGGAGGTAATTTCCTGAAATTTTTAACACCCTGATTTGAAGTTTAGGTGCTGCAATTTCTTTTGGGTTTTTGTTTTTTTTTTTTGTTTGTTTGTTTGTTTTTGGTTTTGTTTTTTTCAAATGTGAGTTTTACATAAAGCAACATCTGTACTTCACAGGTTTAGATTGTAATGTTTTCAAACTTATGTTAGGCATCCCAGAGTAAATTTTAGTGATGTTAGCTAATGCAAATAAGATTTAAACTAGTTGTTCAATGAGAATCCATATTCTCAGTACTGGAAAGAAAAGATTGTGTAGGACAGAGAGAGGCTTGTCTCCACAGCACAGCACTGACAATTGAGGATGAATTGGGTTTTAAAAAACCTGGTCTAATGACAAGTGTTTCTGCCCATGGGAGCAAGGTGGGAATCTTTAAGGTTTCTTCCAACCCAAACCATTCTATGATTCTGTGGTTCTGTGCACCAGCTTCTTCATAGTGCTTGAATTGGATTCCTAAGCTACAAGTATAATCAGGGTAGTGTACCCAGCTCAGTCACTGTTTCTCTCTTTCAGGTTGTTCAAACTGTAGAGATGTTTTCAGTCTTTTGTGGTTTTGGGTTTTTTGTTTTTTGTTTTAATTGACTGCAGTGGAATTCCTTAACCTCTACGTGAGAATTGAGACCAGTCCTCCAGAATGTAATTTTCTAAGTCTTTAGTACACTTTTCTACATATGGCCCTCAGCTGCTCACAATATTGACTAATGTTTTCTTCCCTACACACCCCTTTAGCTTCAGATGGAGCCTGTTTTCTGCTCATCTTCAGAATTATTAGGTTTTGCTGGATTTTTGCTGAGTGTCCTGTTGCTGGCTCATGACACTTCCTTTCTTAATCATAATCTCATTCAGTTTACTCCATAGAATCCATTTTTATCCTTAGCACCATCCAGAAAGTGAATGCAACAAATCAGTTTATATGTCAGTAAATAAGATTTAAAGAAATTATTAACTTCCCATAGTACAAAATTCTTCTAAAAAATAGGTGATCAACATACTAAAATCTTTATATAGACAAAGACATGTATGTGAAATATCACAAAGAACAGAGGAAAATAGTTCACAGACAATATCCACAATATCCCTATAAGTCACAAATTGCTGTATCAGGGAGATGGAATATTTATACAACTAGCTTTTTGGGTGACCTGAAAATGTAGACTTTTTCAGTCCCTCACAGAGAATGTGATTAAGGATTCAGATCAGCTGTTTGTCTGATGCAACTGCAGGAAGGATATTGCAGTAGGCATCATTCTGCACCATGTGCAATTCAAATAAATATGTAAAAACATCTTCCATGTGAGAATCTCAAAAGGTCTACACAAAAAATTTACCTGAGTGAAAATTAAATAAGAGCAAGAAATTAGCATGCCAAATCCAACATCCTACTCAATACACACTTACTGGGATATGCTGTGCAATTTATAAGTAACATTTTTTCCATTACCCACACTGATCTTATACTTCTGAATCTACAGACTCCATTATGTGAATTACACACAGTTGCAGTTAAGTGCTTTGGAAGAATATAAATTCACTATATGCCTAAATAATAGACTTGAATCTATAATATACCTGGAGCTCTCTTGTCTTTTCCCCTTCTGAACTTGATCTAAATGAGGTGAATCCATTATATTTCTTATTGAGCTTTAAAAAAATTTCTCAAAGAAGGAAATCAGAGAAAAATTTATAAATACTAAAACTACAGTGTTCCTATCAATTTCAAAACTGTAACTAATGTAGATACAACAGGGAAATTATTCCATGCTCAACATTTAGTCAGAATGACAGTTCTGCTAGCTGGAATTCTAAGTTGAATCCAATATTTAACAACGCACAGCAAGAATTCACTGCTTCCAAGAGGATGGAGTAAAAGATGCATAGACCAATGTGTAGGGAAGTCTCCAGGTCAGAATATTAATGTATAGTATTTTTACATGACTTGGCAGTTGGCATTCTTGAGCATGGCTATAAGGGCACTTGGAATACAGATTTCTGGGATGGTTTTCCATGAACTTATAGAACTCTCCAAGGCTGCTATAAGATGAAAAATCTTTATAGTTTTCTGATAACATTCTGATGTTGCTTGATTAAACACTGGATGGGATTTGTAGTCAGACATAGCTTAGGATGTTGGCAGTTTATAAAAAACCTTACTCATTATTGATTCCAGAACCTAATGGAATCAGGGGTCTCAGAATGCTTCTAGAAATGTTTTGGCAATTACAGAAGGGACAGAATTCAATAAACTCTAGCATTCGACAAATCTCTGTAGCTGCTGAACTGGGACAAGGAGACATCCCTTCTTTGAGCCCTTTACATCAAATCACCATGGTAAAGTAGAAGTATTATGCTGCAAACAGAGGGAAATAACTTTCTAAATCCTTTTCTGTGTTCTAAAATCCCATGCAAGATCAAAAGCGTTAAGGAGTCAAGCACAGCCAGGGAAGAGACAGTGAAGGCATAGTTTTACAAGCTTTCAGCAACATAAGCTATTTGAGAATGTAGGATCTGCTCTAATTTGAATGTAAAAAATAAGTCAATTGGTTATCAACTACATTAATGCAAAAAATGAAATCATTTCATTGAAAGAGAATTATCCAATGCTTATTTCAACACTCCCATTCTAATTGCTAGCCTCAATGCTGAGGCACTGACATGACTTTATAAAAATCTAGCAGGATGTAACTGCAGTTACCAATAAAATGAATACCATTCTTAGTTCTACAGATGGAATATTTCACCCCTGGTGAGGCTAAAGCACTTCTCTAAGTACATTACTGAAAACAAAATCTTTGTAGCAAAGCTGCATCACTGTTGGAACTTCATTTAGTATCTGTAACCATTTTGAGGCCCAGATTAAAGAAATATTACATAATACACCAAATGTCCTGACTAGAACTTGGTATTTAAAGAACTCCAGTAAACTGTCCTGAAGAAAAAAAAAAAGGCATTTGTATTTAAAAACAGTAGGTGATAACAGGAATATTTGCTCCCCCTTTAATTAATTAAATTATCATTCACATTAAAAACCCAGGGAGACAAAAAAATTACACAGTTACCTCAGTAGAAATTAATTGCTAACAAGAGCCTACTGCAGATTTTACTTTTTGAACAGTAAAGCAATTTCTTTTTTCTGCACGATCATGAGCAAGGAATGATGTGACTTTTGAGACTGGATACTTGTCCTGACTTCTGCTGGAAGAGCATTCTCCATTTTAAGAAGCTTGACTTCATGTCCAGAAACTATTATTTATTTTTACTAAGGGTGATAAACTCAGGTGCAAAAGTCTAAGAGCCTGGAGAAGGTTCCCAATGTCCTGTCTGTTATCAAATTTGTGGTTCTTTCAGCCAAAGAATTCTACTGATTCAGATATACCTATTAAGAGGAAAATTTGTGCAAACTGCAGACAGAATATCAGAATACATTAGCTAATATAGTTTGCAATTTATTATTTTAAAATAGATAGAATAGAATAGAATAGAATAGAATAGAATAGAATAGAATAGAATAGATATTGCTGCAGCTTTAAAGCTGATGAGAAAGTGTTGTCAGGATAGCTTAGGTAGCCTCAGACTCTTCCACTTCTAGACAGTTTTGTATCTCTCTTTTGAAGTTCTACCCAAACTGTACTAGAGTTATATGCCAAGCATTGAGCTGTACTTCTTTATTTTTCCTGTCAAGAAATTTCAAATCCATAAGCACCCTAATTTTAACTTCAAATTAGCAATACAGAGCAGTTGGGTGCAGAAAAATCTGTAGCATGTCTCAGGCAAATTCTGTAGTTTAAATGACCTGAGTTTATATGGAGTGTTGAGGCTGTTAGTGAGACTGATTGAGGCAGATAAGGTCTTTTAGTACATTGACAGCCCTGAGAAGCACGCTGTTAAAAATAGAAAATTATATATGCAGATAGCAGAATTGAAACCTGCACTCATGCAACATGTTGTTGATTTACCTCTGCATGAGAATAAAGAATTTTAAAGTATGCTGGAGGCTTTAACTGCTATAAGGTACTTAATTTCTGATGTTATTAAGAATGCTTCTATATCTGATAACTGTTGACATATTTCTTGTTTCCTATTTACGAGGAAAAATTTTGCTTAGTTTTCACCGACATCCCAAGACCAAATTTGCCATACATTAGATAAAGGTGGTATTAAATGAGATTATTGTTTTTATGTACAGCTGTGCCACCATTCTATGAATTCCTTTTTCACCTCCATGTGCTAAATGTACTAATATCCATCTGGTTTGAGTATTACATACCACACCATGCCAAATATGCATGAATTAACATATACCAAAGAGTAGATGTGTTATTTTGACATGCTCGACAAGGTTCTAGAAAATATGGGATCTTTATGGCACTCAAGGCAGAGGGATTATACAAGGAAATCATGAAAGCACCATGCTCTGCTGTGCATAATGTTCCACTTTTATTACAGAAATCAGAAAAGGAAAAAGGAAAATAATAACTATTTAGATACTGTAAATGATAAAACCTTGCTTCCATAAATTTTGCCATTGGGAGAAAAAAAAATCTGCCTTTAACTTGAAATTGCTTTTGTTCTGCAAAATTAAATACAAATAAGCAGTGTCAGGAAATAATGCACTGATGAATGTCAGAGTCTGAAGTTATTCCATGCATACAAATGCAGCACAAGATCTTTTATATGCACCTTTTTTTTTCAATATTGGTCATCTTTGATGTTTAATAGTATTGCATGCACCAGCAGCCAAACACAATTTACACAATTTCCTGATTTCTGAAATTCTGTTTGTTCTTCTGAGGCCTGGAATGTTGCAATTTTCACCACTCATCAAACAAAAAGCAGAACACCGTTGAAAAAAACAGCAGGGGAGAGAGACAGGAAGCAAAGATCAAAATGCAGCAGCAGGAAAGAAAGTGAAAACAGCACAGACAGCTAGGTGACTAACAGTATTAATGAAGAGCAGAAGAAAGGGGAGCTCAGACAATCCACTTCAAGTGAGCAACCAGTCATTACTTGCATGTTTGTCCACAACATTTGTGCCCTTTTTTTTTGTTCACGGTTGTCAGAGCCTTTTTTAATATGCCCAGATGTGAAAAATGCTTTTTGCAATTTGAGCAAGTTTAACATTAACTCCCTTCCTTTTTCTCTCTCTTCCTCCCCTGTCAGAATGCATATTTGGTTACTGAAGAGAACTTACTAAAAAAACCAACTATTTTCTGATTGTCTTGTCAATGATATATAAAAGCATACAAAGCTTGCAGTAGTCATATATGAGAGTATCTCATTAACAATTGTATTTGATTCTGTCATTACAAGTACTGTTCATTCACCTGATAATTTGAATTATTATAATGGTTTTATGTTTTTTATCATTATTGACTTTCTGGTTAGAGACATCTTATATAAAATAAGATGTCGTTCAACTGACAAAAAGAATTCCAAAGAAGTTCCAATTTATGTTCACTTACATTTTTTTTTCATTTATTCTACTCTACAGTATGCCTATAAGTGAAACAATTGATTTTGTCTGAACCAAAATTACTTTTCATGGTGTTCTCAATGTACATGAAAAGAAATAGTAATTTTTAAGTTTGGGTTTTAAAAATACTGAAGTCATGAAAGTATCAAGAAACAAAATATTCCAAAACTTTTTCACTCTTTAGCTGTTCTCACAGCCCTGCTGTGCTGTCTCCCAGCAGAGAGCAGGACTAGAGTTCATGAACAAGAGACCACTTCTGTTTGTGTGTAAAGGGCCTCATCCACTTACTTTTTTTTTTTATTCCTGATCAAGTGGCCTGTAGCAGACATCCACTCTAATGTCACCTTTGCTGTCCTTTCTTTAAGTTTAACCCATAACTTTTATCAGATCATCCATCCCCAGGCCGAGTTTAATGTACTGCTGCTGCCCTCTCACATAAAGAAGATGAGTTTTCAAAGGCTGAGACACTTCCACTGGTCTACCATGTCCTGATGGCCTGCTGAGGTGGAAGAACAGATGCAAAAGTAGTATAGGACTATCTTTCAATACTGAACAGTTTATTGTTAAGATGAGAAAAAAACCAAAAATAAAGCAATGAAAAGAAATTTCAAAAATGCTTTAATTTTATTAATACATTTTTTTCAAAGCCAATTACAGTCACATTTCAAATTCAGTAAAAAGATCTCAAAGGAAAAGTTTGCACTTCCTTGTTTGTAAGGAGCAGGAATACTTGCAGAATAGGGTAAATTTTCATTACTTCTATTGTATACTCCAAATAAGTTATTTCTTTCTCTGCAAATGATGTGATTTAATGTGCCTGTTAATATAAATGTTCTTTTTACTTGGCTTTTTTGCACCATAGATAAGATTTATATATTCAGATTATGTTCTTTTGACATTTTTCTCATCTAGCTTCAGACATGAAAATAGTTTAAATATCTACATTTAGACACCTAATGTGTCTAAATTACCATTGCAGATAGACTTATTCTCCTCAAGGAAATCATAATGTAATTTACATCTGAATATTTTGAGTTCTACTCATAACTGTGTTTTCTTCCACATTTTGTGAGTTGTTCTGCTAAATGTATTACTGTGCCATTTTGGGGGGTTTTGTCTCTGGAAACTTAGATTTACTTTATCCTCATAATGACCTGCTATCATGTTTGTCTGGTAAATTTGAAATGAAGATATATGATGAGAAAAATCTTCTATAAGTAGTCTCCTAAATGCAAATTGGTAAATAACCAATTACTTTGAATACAGAGAATTAAAAATCTGTGTCATTCCTTCTAAAGCATTTTGAGATAATGCAGTAATCCCCATTTCTTATTTTAAACTTTTCACAGATGGCCATCAAATAATGATTCAACTTTTTTTTTCCAATCTGGAAAATTTACATGAGTTCTCTGAGTTTTTCTGAGAATTTCTTGCTGTAATCCCTTTGGACAAGGTTTCATTCTTTAATTACAATAGAAACTTATTGTGGGGAGATTTTGAGATTTATTTTTCATTGGTTGGAGGGTTTTGTATGGTTTTGGTTTTGTTTCTTTTGCATAAACTGACTGGTTTTGATTTTGGAAGGTACAGAACATTATCACTGTCAACAATTTTCTCACCACTTTAAATAGCATATTTGCAGACACTAGTAAGTGTTGTAGGGCTGTATGAACATGTTCCTCCAGGATTCCTTTTTCCCTCCTTTTTTTTCCATCTTCTATGTTATGTACAATAAATTTGTCTTCAAGATTTTCTATTCTAGTTGTGCATTTTCTCAGTTAAAGGGTATGGTGCAGTGATTATTGAAATGCATGCAAAAAAAAATGAATTGTTCCATGGGTCAGTAATTTTTCATGATAGAGTGAGGGAAATTGTTGTTATCTTGGGAAATATGCTATATTATGCCATACAATTTCAGTTCTCTGTATTACTTACCACTACTGAGACCTTGGTCAACATAAGAATTATATTGTTTTGCCTTAGGAAAAACTTTTGATGCTGAATAGAACACTATTGAATGGGTTCTAAACAACTGGCTTCAGCCAGAAATACCACACAAATCTGCAGAAGACCAGCCTGTGCTTCTAGGAGTAAGGATAATAGAAGTGATGGTAAGCAAAAGAACAAGAAAAGTTCTGAGAAAGCTGGGCTGATGATTTTGGTTCCAAATTATCATGGATTTGCTGTTGCAGTAGAAGGACCAGAAGAATGATCAAAAATGTGGCATAGATTTCTATAGTAAAACCACATTCCTCTGTTATACACAACAAAATAAATCTGTTGTGTAACACATAATGAATTCCAAGACTGAAGTTACATTTCAGGGCATACAAAGTTTAAAACTTGACAAATGGAAAAAAAGAAGGAAGCAGAAAGCTGAGAACATGGACAGCAGGATTTAGTCAAATGCATAGGAATATAAATTTAAAATAAGTTACCAATTCCCTGGTAAATCTCACACCATGAGTATTAGAGGTTTGTTATTTTGTAGCTGCATTATCTAGTAGACATTTCAGAAAAATTCTTCAGAATGCTGTCTGGTCTGAATAGATTCTGGCAATTTAAGTAGTCAAAAAATAGTGCATCATGCGATGGATGTGAGGACAAGCAATTGAGTGTAATGGAAATTGGTACTTAAAACAGCTAGAATGAGCTTAGAAGGGAAGCAGGAAGTAAGAGTGTTGAAAAATTGACATCCAAAATAAAAGGCTGGGCTGAAATATTGGAAAATTTAGTAGTAGATTATGAGGAGGGAGATTAATATAGATATTAGTGACAGTAGCAGAATAAGAAAAATAAAGAAAAAGAGATGAGTAAAAACACAGTAATTACCCAATAAAGAAGGAGTCTAAAAGAAAGGGATGCTGCTTGCCACTGTAGGGAAAAAATTCATGTGGCCAAAGCTCAACTGAAGTAGAAGAAGGCCAGAACTGTGAGAGACAGTAACAAGAGTTTTTCCAAATGAATGGAATGGAATGGAATGGCATTCCATTCATATGGAAGTTTTTCCAAATGAATGGAATGCCATTCCTCTATGAATGGCAATAGGCAGTGTAGAAATAACATTGGCCCATTATGGGATGAGGATGGCCACCTCACAGAGACAAGGCAGAGGTGTCTAATGCGTTCTTTGCCTCTGTCTTCAGCATGGATTACTGACCAAGGGAGTGTCACTGCACTGAGCTGGAGCACCATGACCACAAGAATGATCAACTCCCGGTTAATTTTGAATTTGTGCAGGATCAAGATGGATCCCTAAAAATCTGTGGGGCCTGATGGGCTTCCTCCAAGAGTCCTCAAGTGACAGGGGATGTCATGGCAAAATCTTTCTTGATGATTTTTGAGTGGTCCTAGAACTCATAGTGGTGCTGGCTGATTGGAAGCTGGTGAAGGTTGTCCCAATTTCCAAGAAGACAAGAAGGACTACTCTGGAACTACAGGCCTGTCAGTCTCACTTCAGTACCTTATAAAGTTATGGTGAAGATTATTCTGGGAGATATTGAAAAACAATGCAGTCGTTGGTGACAGCCAGCAAGCTTCATGAGGGGAATGTCCTGCTTATCAAACCTGATTTTGTTTTATCACAAGGGAACCCACCTAGCTGACCAAGGGAAACCAGCTGATGTCATCTGTTGGGATTTCAGTAAAGCCTTCAATACTGTCTCTCATAGTATCCTTCTGGACAAAATATCCAACATTCAGGTGGATAAACACATCAAGTGATGGGTGAGTAACTGGCTCATGGGTTGGGTACAAATGATTATAGTGAATGGGGTGACATCAGGCTGGTGACAGAAAAACTAGGTTTTTTTGTCCCCTCTCTGTCTGATTGCTTACGTAATCAAGAAAAAAGAAAAGGATGGAATATTTATCCCACAAATATTCTATTTAATACTGTGAGTTGAAATGTCTCTGAGACAAAATATAACTCTTTTCTTTACCTTTTTTTTCTTAATTTGAAAAAGTCAACTATTTAAAGATTTTCATGCTTCATCCAACAGAGTCATTAATTAAAAACTAAAAGACATCATATACTAATGATAAAATACGTAAGAAATAGCTAATAGTACTAAAAATTGTGAAATCAATTTTTTCCCTGATTAACTATAGAAAAACTTGTACCTTAATGTCTTTCTTTTCATAATTTCCTTGTAACCTTTTTCTAAAATGGAATTTTCACAAATGAGTAGCAGACCAGTATTTACAGCAGTGCCTTTTCATGAAGCAATACTAAAAATCTTTTCAAGTAGTAAAGTCAATGATAATTTTTTTCTCTCCCATTCAAAAACTGTCTCATATTTTAATTATAGCCTTTTATTCTTGCTGTTTAATTTTCTACTACATTTCTGCTCAAATAATATTTGTTGATCAATTTTTAGTACCAAAACAACCAGTATGTTTTTCCTAAGTAGAAGATATTCTTTAGAGTTTTTTTTTCTTGAAGTGATGAAGTACAGTGTTCATTTCATATAAATAATATTTATTTTATACTTCTAGTTATAGTCATCTGTTGAACAAGGAAATATCTCATCGATTGTATTTATTACCCTTCAAAAAATATTGGTACATGGCACATAATAAAACCAAAAGTTTTGGTTTAGAAATTTTGGTGTGTTTATATCTCACAGAAACTTCATAGTTTCAGATGTTGTTATTGCCAGGAAAACTCAACATAAATATTTAGCACAAAAATTGTACCACTACAAAGTCTTATTTTTTGAAGTTGCTGTTGGCATGCATGGTGTAAACATGATGATTCAGTTTTTATTTGGCCACAGAATAAATAAAGAATTTCCGAGCACCAGCATATTTACACCATAAAATTATATTAGTAATTGGTTCCAAGTCTCTCTAGGGTTCCATTTATATTTATAAATAATGTGCATTGCCTGCTTAAGGAGCATTGTTAGTCATTTCCAAAATGTCTTCTCTAGTTCATTCAAAAGTAATTATACACTTATTGCTGTGCTCTGAGGATGGCACTAGTCACAATTTTTCAAAGAAATGTCATCCTACTATTCTGGACTATTCTGGACTAATAGCTGGCCAGAATTCCCCTACTTCCTGTCAGTCAGGGAGATGGATTAAAAAATAAAAGAAGAAAACTCATAAAAAGTTTACATATCACTTTCAACAGAGGTGAAAGACTGGAAAGCTTCCAGTTCTTGCTGATGTCAGAGATTGCTAATACTTATTCAGTCCCCCTGATATTTAGAAAACTTTGGCAATGAATGAAAGTATTCACCAGAGAAGAAGCTGTACTTGAAAAGTCTAAAAATAAACACAGGCTATGTTTATTTCACTGAATTTGGTACTTCCAAGTATCTCAGGAATTTTATGAGGAGAATATTTATGATCTGACAGTTTTATGATAGTAGGAAAAAAAATTGTAATATTATTTCAAGCTATTCTAAATAATTCACAAGGGTAATGATCTCTGCAACACCAAAAAAGACTCAAAACAAGCAAACCTTAAAAAATCTGAAAAAAAGACATTAGGTGTCCATTTGCTTTCTTCTCCTGCTTGAAGGCAAAAATCACAGTACTTGTCTAGACAGTTTCTAAAGATTTCCTGTGACAGAAATGTGACAGTTTCCCAAATAATCTAACCCATTACTACCTTGTATTTCCTGAAAAACTCTCTCCCTAAGTTAATGGATCATTTGTGCTGCCTACCACTGGTTTGAAGAACAGAATATTCTCTTCATCTGTGCTTCAGACCTTTATGTCTATCATTTTTCTTTCTTTAAGCTAAATATCCCTAGCTCTCCAATCCATTTTGTGCATCATGTTTTCTAGATTTCTGACCATTTTCTTTCTCTTGCTGAGTTCTGGAAAAGTGGTGTATATTTTTCCTGCGTGTCCCAAAATTAAATACATGATTGGAACAAATGACTTTTCACTTTGCATGTGAGATGGAAAAATCAATTAATTTTGTTTCAATACATCTATTGTACATGTTGTAAACACAACAGAGTAAAAAATATTTGACTTATTATTCATTGTAACTTGCAGTTCCCTTGCTCATTTCTGCTGCTTATTCACTGATGCTGCTTCTTACATTTCTTCAACCAGTTATTGATATGTATAAAAAAATGGGATTTTTCCTTGTCAAATATAAACTCTTGAATACCAGACTGAGTTGTTGATATCTATTTTACTTAGACCTGTTACTTGAACTGCATTCAAATCTTCCCCTGCATGTCAGCACCAAAGTTGATAAAATTCTTTCTTTTTATACAAGTTGCTAATTAAGAATTATGGATGCAGGACAAAAGAATAATCTTGCAGTTTAACATTAAGTAAGAAATGCCTAATTGCAGAATATAGCCTTACTTTCCCTTAGATGTTCACCTAATGGTGGTTTATATTCCATAAAACAGAGCATTTGCTTCTGTGGTGGGTAAGCCTGAGTTAAAATAGATCTGACTGGGAAAAAAGTAACTTAATTTATTCCCTCTTAAAATAGATTCTAATAGTATGAGCAAGGACAAACATTAAATCAACATTCTTTCTCCTCATCTCCGCTTTCCCATGGCCACATTCTTTCCTTCTCCTTTTTTCCTTCCTACCCCTTCATTCCTGACTCTTAGCCACACAAAGTAGCACAGGTGAAGGACATAGGAAATTATGTTTGTTATTTACCCTCCCACACCTTTGTCTGTAGAGGACTCTTGCACTGATTTGAGCTTTTCAGGTAAATGTTTCCCTCCACTGTGGGTACTCCATGAACTGCAGCAGTATCTGGTGCAATGCTACAGGCTTGGAGCTGGCTGGAAAGCTGCTGGTGGGAAAAGAACCGGGAGGTGCTGGTCCACAGCCATCTGAATATGAGCTGTCAGTGCTGGATTAACAGCTGGACTCAACGACCTTAAAGGTCTTTCTCAAACTAAATGATTCTGTGACTCTACGAAGGGCTGATAGGTTCCAAATTTTAAACAATGATTTTAAATATAGTGTAGATATATTTGAGTTGGTTTGCTGTGAGTTAATAAACAAGTCATTTTAGACTATAATTAAGAGCTTGGTTTTAACATATACTCTGTTTTGAGACGACTTTAAAAAAAAAGTCACCCAAAAATATTTTGCCACTGTTCATGCAGAACTGAGGAGAAATGCAGGTTCTCTGGAATTTCAGAGTAATGTTTAGTGTTTCTCATTTGACTTCTTGTTAGCGTCCTGTCAACCATCTTTTCAAAGAGGTGCCTCCAATCATCTCATACATTAATGTCCCTTTGCCACAAGGAACCTTGATATTTTTAGGGGCAATTTACTGGCTAAGCTTTCTTCAGCAAACACTGATTTCCACACCTCGTGCTGAATGATTAATGAAAAGCCAGTGAAAACAGATTACACTTCCTGACTTAATGGATGGACATACTTTATCCTGTTTAGCAGCTTTATCGTGGGGACAAGGGGAAGGATGGCTTTAAAAGAAATAATCTCACATTAGGTGCAAAACTTGCACCACCTCAGCATGTTGAAAAATGCCAGATTAAGTAATTTCCTCAACATTACTTGCAATTATGCTGCTGAATAAATAAATTTTAAGGATGAAGCCTCCATAATGTAAATTCTACCCTAATGCTTTACTTACAGTCATTAAAATGCAAAGGCTGGTTAATGAATTGCTAATATTTCTGCTTCTGTCCAGCTCCATACAGATGAGCCAGCAGTACCTTAGATCTACCTTCAAGCAACATTAAGGGGACAGGGTTTTGATCTCAGAGTCATCCACCCTATATAATGAAAAGAAAATGCTGGTGCTTGTTTAAAGTGAGTATTTCACTAAGCCTAACTCTTTTGTAAGATTTCTGAACCATAAGTATTACAAGGAAGAACTCCTTAGTATTGGAGTATTGGATTATTTGATTCAGTGTGTTGCTTTGGGAATCTCTTTTTCAGTATTCTTTTTTTGCTGCAGCATTAACTTGTCAATAAACTAATAGAGACTATTAGATAATAGACTATTATAATGTATATATATATATGTATATTATATATATATTATATTATATATATATATATATTTTATATATATATATATATATATATTTTTTTTTTTTTTTTTACATTGAGGTTTAGTACCATCTTGTGAAGGATAGAATAAATGCATGATATGGTATAAAGTTGCTTCTGACATGGAGTTAGAATGTTTAGAGCTTCTGAGGTGGTTCAGGTCAATCCAAATGAGTGCTTTACATCCTCCCACTATACATAATAAAGAAAGAAGTATACTAAAAAGTAAATGTAAAAACGCATGTGTGATGCACAATTTCCATGATAATTTAGTAATTATAGAATTTGCAAAAAAACCCCAATTTTCATTGAGCTTACTCATCATGAATCCTTATCTGTAAACTTATCTCTTTTGAATACTGCTTTTAAAGAACTGTAAGAAAACAAAGGTAGAAAAAATTGAATTCTCCCTCATATAGTCCAGCAACAAAAATTCAAAGTGTCTGTGACTGCCAGGTGACACTATGACAATTGTAGGGATGACACAAACTTACAGATCATACTTCAAAATCAGAGGCACTTAAATTCTAATAAATAAACCTTCCCTTAAGCATAAACTATCAACTAAGTAGCAAAATAAGTATGCAGTGAAAGCAAACCTCTAAAACTGCAAATCAATGATCTTCAGATGAGATCCTATGTCAGATTATTTAATTGGTATGTTGTGATCAGTACTTGCAAACTTGTATTAAAAAATTATGGTTATAAAATAAATAAGCTTTTTTTACTTTGGGAGTACCAAGACAAATGCCAAAGTTCTAGAGAATTTTTAATGAGATATCCATTGAGTCTATGAAATTGGAGTTTATTTGAAAACAGATTTATTATATAAAAACTAAGATAAGGTAAAGAAAGTTTATATATTTGATGTGATTTTATAAATCTTGAATCCTCTAACTTTTTTTTACTGCAGTAATAGAGAATTTAAGATTTTAAGATTGCCTAGTTAAGAAACTGAAAATTCATCTTCTGCATGGGTTGAGACAGTAAAGATACCCAGGGAATCTGAGCTCAGCAACAGTAACATAAGTTTTTTCTGGAAATCCTTAACCTGGCATGAGTAATAAAAAGTATTATATAAGTAAATTTCACTGTCCATCTTCAGTTTTACCTCACCCCTTTATCTTGCTTTTGCTTTCCTTTAATTCTGAACACTTTTCATTCTTTTTCTATATTTAACTCCTGGTGTAGCTCAGATTCTCTTTTTCTCTTCTTTTGTTGCCTATATTTATTTTTATTTTATATCCTTTTATTTCTTTGAAATCTTTGTTCTTCTTTCTTTCAATATCTCTTTTCTTGTTATTTTTTCTCCAGCTCTATTCTTTTTCAATGTGGTATTTCTCTTGCTGTCATTTCACTTGTCTTAGATTTTTAAAATTTAATTTAATTCTTAAATTTGCGCTCGCCTGTTTTTCTAAAGGAGCTTTGCTTGTAGAAACACCACAGTTTTTCAGCTGTCTATCTGTCTCACATCAGCAACTTCTGAATCTGATGGCTCATTAACCAAAGCTGACAGAACAGCGGCAGAGCCTTAGAGATAAGGCATTTCCCAACAGGTTTGGAAAGTTGGCAGTTGGCCGGAGGGCAGAGATCCAAATCAATGTCCCATCAAACGAGAGGCGGCTCCTGCTTGACCTCATTCTGAGCAGCAGCAGCCGGGGATGCTGGGGCTGCTCTCACCAGTCCCGTGCACGCTGCAGCCTGCCTGGCCACGCAGGTGAGGAGGAGGGGGGGTGGCAGCCCCAGACAGGAGCAATCTGCAGCCATGAGACAGCTTCTACAGCTCCCTTGCTCATTAACTTCTGCTCTCCCCTCTTCCTCCTACACGGCCAAAGTTAAGCTAAGGCCAATGCTTTGACTCCGCAGAAAGCTGTTACGGTGCTCAAGCTGTCCAACTTGTCCCTCATATTAATGACAACTGACTTTGATGTCTAGGCCTATTCCTCTGTGTACAAAGTTGACTTGTTCACTAATGCTGGATGAGGAAAGCAGATAGAATTATGGTTATCAAAGCAGATAAAATTATGGTTATCAAGGTGATACTTTTAGGAGTAAAGGTCCTAGGTTACTGCATAAGAGAAGCCAAGTCAGTAGAACAGTTTCTAAAGGCAGGAACATCTGAATTTCTGCGCATCATAGTACCAGGAATAAGAATTCTATGTTGTTCAATATTTCAACATTTGTCTCTATTTGAAGGGGTATTTAATAATCCCATTCATTCCAATCAGGTAAACAAATAAACCCCAAGGGATCTGTAGCAACAGAGGAGACACAGTAGAAGGAGAAAAATCATGCACAATGTGCACTAAATTGCTCAGGGAAAGAGATGCCTCAACTACAGATACACGCCTGAATCTTCACCTAAAGCATATGCAGCACAAAAAGTAAACAAGAAGGACCTAACAGGAAACCCAGGTAACAACACAATATTTAAATTCATCTTTTCATAAATTAAAAAAAAATGCACAGCCCACCTTCCACCCCAGCACACGCTCTAAGGGAACACTGCTAGAAGGGGCCAAAAGTATGTTCTCTGCAGAAAACAGCACAAGTACAGGCCTGCTGTCTTTCAAACTCCCAGTGCCTCTGTGAAACTGCACTACTTTTTCCATAACAATATTTAACTGTAGATTTCTTCCATATCCTGCTTAAATCCTAATTAATAACTTCGATGATACAGACTCCAGTGTCAGGGAGGAATTTTATATTTAAACTGTATGTACAAGAGAGGGAAATCTAATTCAAGTTCCTTACCTTTGGCCAAATACCATAGCTGTAAACTGTAAAAAGTGGGCATAATCTACTCCTCTTTCAGTTACTCTATTTTGGAAAAGATGCATTGAAGTATTTTTAAAAACACATTTTATTCAATCTGCAATCCAGTCAATATAACTGAGGTGTGTACGGATTATATCTGAAAGCAGATGCCACAAGAGAAGTATGCAATATTTTGTTTACTTTCTGGATCATTTTATGGTTCACCTGAGAGCCAGACAACTTCATCTAGATAGGTATGAAAGCACTAGAGAAGCTCCAGATCAACAGGGAAAGACCTAGTAAGTTAATGAAACATGTAGAGCTGAAGGATGCCACTATTTACTGGGTTTTGGAGACATCTGTGGCCTTTAGTCTTACCCACTTTTGCCTAGAAAAAAATAATTTATTGCAAACTAATTATCATTTAAACAGCAATCTCTAGAGCCGCAGAAAAAAATGAGAATATACCTGGCAAACAATAATGAAGGCAGCCTCTTAAGGGAGATGATAAGGAAGTAAATCTATAACATGCGTATGTACAACCAGCGCCTTGAAGGAATGATTTTCAGTTAGTTTTCTATTCACACTTACCTCAGTAATTCTAAGTCCTTTCTCCCAAATCCCTGGAGTTTGTATTCTCCTTTCTGCCATAAGTAACTATCATGGATTTTTTATCAACCTCTTTTCTACTACCTTTGATCCCACTTTTTATAGAAATGTTCATAAGAATGCATTAATTTAATAGTCCTCTTAGCCACTGCTCCTGCTAGCATGAGCTACAACTCTGAATCAAAGTAATTTTTTATTTAAAGATTATATTTTTGATATAATATACTTAGTGGTAAGTTGATCACTACCAAAAGGTTTTTTGTCTTAATGAAGCTGCTGAGAAAGCCATGGTGAGAAAAAGATTAAATATACCTTTATAAACACTGGAAAGCCTGAAATTCCTCCTCAGATATTTTCTGTATTTGCATTTCATTTATGTACTCTGAAGTCCAATAAATGTACTTTCAGTAGTCATAATTTAATCTAATCTAGATCATATCCTTAAAAAATTAACTCTTTTAAATCCCATACATTTTTCAAGCTCTGATGCATTCATTCAAACAAATGACACATTTTGGATATCAGCCTTTCTAGATTAGAAACAATAGGATATCTGATGTTCACCTAAAAAATCATAGGAATTAATGTGGAAATAAGCCTGTGTGATCAAATTTTTAGGTAAAAGAGATGTGAAACTTTGTTGCAAAATAATTAAACCCACTAAATTTGGATTCTGTATTTTTTTTAAAAAAAATGATAAAATTGAATTTTAAAGAGCGTTAAAATATCCTCTCACCAAACCACAAATATCCCCCTAAAACCAAACAACAAGGACCCCAAAACCATCAGGGGAGCTTATCAGTGTGTCTCCAGCTAAACAAAGTCTCATTTTATCTCCAGCAACAAAGGCAGGAACTACTCCCAGTAATTTACATACTTGCAGTTTACAGTTGTAAAATGTTCATTCCTATGTTCTTTTAAACATTGGCTCTTTGAAAAGAGATCATTTTCCTCTTTTAGATCAAAAGAGCAGGAAACTGTGTATTGAATTTCAAAAAATCTTTCTGCTGGAGTTTAAGTAATGACTAAATGAGAAGCCAAGAAGTAATGGCTTTATTCAGTTCTGCTACTGACATCAGCCTGTTTACATATACTGAACTGAATTACCTCTGGTACAGTATCTTTGTGTGACTCCAGCAAAACAGCCATAGCTGAGACTTGTTTCACTACAGTCAGATATTAGCTAATGTGCCTGGAAATGCTCTTTGCCAACTGTTCTTGATCTGGTGCTAACAGATATAGGAAAAAATCACTGCACAGTTTAGCTAGAAATTCACATGCCGCTGGAGCAAGCCCAAGAGGCACTGACAACTGAGGCATTCCTCTTGTAATTCATGAAACAACAGGGCAATTGAGAGCAAAGATCATGGTATGGTGATCTCACTGTGACCATAATTTAGATTTTTGTTTTGTGTACGCCTGAAAGAGAACACATGGCTGAGAAAAAAATTTGTGAGAGAGGAGAAATTATTTTAGAATAAAATAGCTCATGCGAGTTCTGTCTTTTTTTTTTTTTTTCTTAATACTGAAGTCAGCCCCAAAACCACAAAGTTAAACTTCTAATGTAGGCTAAGTGACATGAGCATTAAGTAATGACTACAGGAACACAGAAATGCCATTGTGTCAGTAAAACAGAAACTTATCTACATTTTAATTAAGTTAGGGAATTTGGTATGCACCTCTTGAATTATTTAATAAAGATATTTTTATATTTAAAAAAAAATTATACTATAGAAGTGCCATCCTCTCAGGTAAAGAGAAATGCACCACAAAACAAGCTAGCAAAAGCCTCTTTTCTCCAATTATAAACATATTTGGGGGAAAACAAAAAAACAAAATGCACTGAATTGCAATCTAGTAGTTGGTTTGCAGTGGTGCTGCTGCTTTCTTTGCATCTTGCTTCTTCTTTGTCATTGTCAGTCATAAATTGTTGATTTTTTTTTTAACTGTGGAGTTGTATAACATCCTTATGTAAATGTTTCCTTTTCCTCCAAAGCAGCAGACCTCTGCTGAGAAGAAAAGCAATACTGCAGAGCTCTGCAACAAGATTTGAGCGCTTCAGATGTGACCTTTGGGTGAGTACATTTTAACCAGGAAATTTGATTATCATGCATAACACCATTAGGGACTGCTTCTCCTTTGCTTGATTTAGAAAGGCATAGAGGAACTCCTCCATAAAGCTAAGGTTATTAGTGCCTATCTTGGAAAATTCTGCTCTGAATTCCGGAAATTATATAATGCTAGGTTTGTCAACCTTCACACACACAGCCCTAGTGAAAAATACGGTGCAGGCCTCCAACAACCTGTTGAGCATTTCCACCCATATCATTGACCATTCTGAGTCCATCAATCAAATATTTTGTGCAAGGCATCATCCTCAACTGCTGAAGCACAGGCTAAGTGTATCTATGTCGTAATTGAAGTTACTAAGTTGTAACAGTTCTTGAGTTTAAAAGCCACATTTCAGGCAATGCTCAGAAGTTTACTACTTTTACAATGAAGAGGAGAAAGGGTGTGATAAGAAAGCAGTTCTCAGTCTTTCCCTGCTCATTACCTTATATTTTTGATTCATCCTTCAGAAGCTGAATAGCTTGAGACAAAGCTAAATAATTCTTGGCATCTGATTTAGCTTCAGCCTTCCTCTAGTCCTTATTAGTGCTACAGTTCCTTGCTTGAAAGGGTACAAGCAGCTTAGATTCTCCCTTAATTCATTCCAAAGCATATTAAACTTAAAGACATTTATTTGAAGTGAGTTGGGGAAAAGTACTTTTTCCCTTTTTTTCAACAAAGTAAAGCTATGATGTTTATCCTCTTGAAGTCTATACTCTTAATTCTTTTTAAAGGAAGAGAAAATTACATCAAATTCATCTGGAGGCTTCCGCCAAATCAAATAATTCCCATCTCATAAAATATGCTTTTAGGGTCTGATTTTTAATTTACCATTAGAAAATTTTAAATTGTCCATTAAAAACATTACTGAGGGGAAAAGAAAAAGTCAAATGAATGATTTTGTAGAACTTATTGCTGGAGTTATAATTATGTCCTCAGAACATAATTATTTAGAACTTTTGCTTTAGTGAATCTTCTGAATAGGCAGAATTATTAATATTCTGAATTAATTAACATCAACCTTTTAACAGTTTTAATATATAACTTTGGAGAACAGAGCAGGGGTCAAGGTAAGGCCAGGATTTAGTAGTTTAACATGCTCCTTTCTTTTAAAGGTATTTGGGGTGTCAGTAGTTTTGACAAGTAGCTTTTTTGTAGCAAACCACAAAAACTTCCATGTACAAGCCCTAGAATGATTAACATGCATTTGATGAGTGAAAGGTTTTAGATTTTCAAACCAGTATTAATGTTAACAGCATGCCAAACTATAAAAATAAGCAGGTCTGATCATAAGAAAATGACACAAAGTTCAAACAGTCTAACCAGGGAAAATATTGCCAATAGAGTTGCAGGATCATAAAAACCAGACATCTGAATATGAAGCTTTCAGTTAATTTTCCAATATCTCTTCCTAAGTTTCTCAACAAAATTGAGCTTTTACAATAAATGGAGGTGTGAATGAGGTCCCAAACAGGAGAAATAATAGGGAGATTGTCACTGATGAATACTATAGAAAAGCAGAAAATGAAATGAAATTGTGCACATTAAAATAAAATATATTTGTCATCATCTGAAAAACAATAAGCATTACTGATAAAATAGCATGTCCTGGTAAAAACTCCTATGAAAGCTCCAAAATTAGGATTTTACAATTCATACACCAGCTTCAGTACCTTATTCAATGCTTTTACTATCTAATTATCTAAGGTCTTATTTTATTTAGTGACTACTTCAAAGCACATGGCATTTCTATTGATTTTTGAAGTGGCACTAAACAAATTTCTCTCACAAAATGTTCTTCCATAAGTTGATGATGCAAATCATTAATTCCTGTCATTTATTTCACTTCTTTTGTAGATTTTTAAGAGCAGAATATGATATTTCCAAGAAGAGTTTTTCGCTGCCTTCTAAGGGAGACAAAAGACCTGTGTCAAAGTGATTTCTGTATATTACAGTAATAAGGTGTTGGATCATGTTCATAAAGTCTTACACACTTTGTCAGAAGTGTAATGGGGAAGACTCTCCTCCATTGCCTTTTCATGCTTCCCCTACTACCAAACTAGGGATTCATCATTCTTGCTACAGCCTTTCTATCTATATTCTTTAATGAGTATTTGACTATCCACAAAGCTGACTACTATTTTTCTGAAGGTTTACAAAAAAAGCACTGAAATGAGATTCAGCCATGGCATCCTCATTAACACATTCTGGTTTTTGAAAGTGGGGAAACTTCCTCCCAGATTGATGTATAGGAAAACTCAAGGTAAATATGCTATGTTAGCCCAAAGATTTTTTGTCCTTGTGTTGTATAGGTAAGTACAATTAAACCAACAGTGATATGAGTTTTTTTCAAATATTCAACTATCACCTTCTGATTGGAACAAAATTTAGAGTGGTTTACAGGCAATTTAATTATTTACTTTTTTTTCCTCAAAGATAACATTCTGAGCCCAAAGTTGTGCTAGAAAAAATTAAAATTCACATCATAACAAAAATATGACTGAAAAAACAAGTCCAAGTAAGGAAACATGACCTTATGTAATTTTATTTGTGGTATTCTGCATATCTATACCATTTGCTAAAATAATTTAATAAAACAATTTTTTCCTCCTTATACTTCACATTCATATTGAAATAGGTTCTGGTAGGCAAAAATATATTGTTTTCCAAAAGATTTGGTGCCAGAAAATTATAAAGATTTTATTCAAACCTTACTTTGACTACTTTAGAAATGAAATTTATTATTGCCTTTCCTTCTTTTCATCCAAAATCTTCCCAAAAGAATTTTCTTTGCTAAGTGCATCTAGAAACATGAAGTGCCATTTAAAACGACCCTGAAATATATTTCTGAAATTGAAGAACTCCTTCATAGTTCAGAAATTTGTCACTGGAAGATTAGTTCAAAGCAATCATATCAGACTTTAACCGTTGACCTTTCTTTGGTGATGGAATGATTTCTCTTTACATCTTATCTACAAATGAGACTTGTACTGACCCCAGTACATCATGTCTGCCTTATTACTGTGAGTTAAGAGCATTCTGAGAACTCCTTTTGTTCTCAGTTCCACTGTTTATTCTTTTTACCCAGGGGTCACTGCTTGCTCAAACCATCAGTAACTGCTGAAAATCTTCTCATTTTCTTTGGAACCAGCTGCTGGTTCTGAGACAAAAGGCCTTATGTGGCAATACTTAGAAGTGAAGACCTATCAAAATTGGCTTCCAAGTATGTGTTAGAAGAATAACATAAGGTTTGACAGAATTATTTCCTAGGATTTAAAACAGAACTAGACACTGTTCAAAAAAACAAAGGTATTTTACATAGAAATGGATTAATACAAACCAGAGCTGACTGATATAGTTACAGGTACAGTGATATCACTCAATGAGTTCTCTAATTTTTCCAAAAGACAATGTTCAAACATTTTTTTTTATTATTGCAGATAGAAGAATAAGCAAAAATAAAAGTGTTTTCTAGTGTTTTGGACAATTCTGAAGTGATTAATTTGTGTTTAAGAAAATTAAAATCAAAGGAAAATGATTGAAGGATCTCATTCTTCCTATTGAAACCCCATAATTGAATATTCTTTCTTTCTTCAGTTACGCAAGATGTATGATTTTAAATAGTGAAGGAAAATGTGTCTGCAGGAATAAGCTTAGTAACAAGGTTATATAAACAATGTAAGTTAAGTTTTTTCATGTAAATCGAAGGGAAGAGATTTTAAAACCATCCCTTTAATGCAAAAATAATGCCATTACACTGGATCACATGAGGCCAAATGTATTACTTGCAGCTCATTGAAAGGTCAGAGTAAATACCAATTGCATAGAACTCCCCAATCCTAAACTGTCTGGAAAGCTACCTGAGTAAGGACATTAGTTTTAAGTTCTAACTTTAGTTTAAAGTCATACTTCAGAGATGGATTCAGAAAAAATTTCTATGTCCATCAAGCAAAACTCAGATGAAAAACAGGTACAAGAGCCCACATTCTGATGGCTCTGAGAAGATGGGTGTTCTGCCCTCATGTGATTTTGAGATCACCTTGTTGGCGGTGTTCGCAGGGGTTTATTAGAGGATGGTGGAGACAGGATCTTGATTCCATTATCAGAAGGCTTCATTTATTGTATTATGATATATATATAACATTATAACTATACTACATAGTTATAGAAAAGAAAAGGAGCTTCTTCAGAAGCTGGCTATGCTAAGAGAGAGATAGAAAGAATGAATAACAACATCTGTGTCTCAGCACAGAGCGATAGCAGTCCTGCCTGTGAATGGTCAGCAGATCTAAACATTGGTGGACCTGTTGCATTCCACAGCAGCAGATAATAATTGTTTACATTTGCTGCTGAGCCTCTGAGCTCCAGCAGGGAAAAATCCTAAGAAAGGATTTTTCAACAAGAGTGTCTGTGACACCACCTCAGCAAAAGTGCCTCTGCCAAGGCGGAGCATGATGATCACTAAGTGTTCCCTGTGAGGGCTCATAGGAGGTTGCTTTAAGTGTGTGTGGCACATCAGCTCAACCGGGGCACTGCAGGAGGGTGCCATAGCAGCAGGAGGCATTCCTTTCCAGGCTTTTTGCTCTCACTAAATTCAGCAGCACAGCAGTTATTTCCCCTGAAGTTTGTTGTCTCATAGAGATTGCCTGTGTTTAAAAGATGGGCTTATGAAATAACCAGAGTGAAGTAATTCTCTCCCTAAAACACATCGCTGACAGGCTGCTTTTTGCCCTGAAACATGATGCTCTGTCTTCTTACGTGTTATATTTGACTGATTTATTATATATACTTTAGGTGAGAGAAAACTGACAGTTCATGGATGGCAAAATATTTTATCTGGTTAGAAGTGCTGGTTTACTGAAATCCAAACAGTTAAGAGTGAAATGTATTTTAGCAAGAGGGGTTTGTTTGGTTTATTGGTTTAATTAGTTCATTTTTTTAAGGACAATGAAGAATTGCAGAAATGTTGGCATTTTGCTAATACTTTGACTTTTAATGAACTTTAAGGTTTTTTTTATTTTAACTTTTCACTTTAAAACATCTGTCAAAAAACTAGAAAGTTTTTAATTCATCCTAAAAACATTTCCTTCCTAATTTTACTTTGAAAATATTTGATGCTTAATATTTCTTAAAAAAAAAAAAAAAAAACAAACAAAAAAAAAACAAAACAAAACATAGTATTTGTGCTGAAGATTAAGGGAAAAAATAATATATGTTTGCATTATAGATTCATTATAAGTGTATGTACCAACACACATACACATATTCCAAAGCAGATGTGTGGAGAAGGACTGAAGATTAAGGGAGAAAAATAATATATGTGTGCATTATATGTTCATTATAAGCACATGCACCAACACACATACACATATTCCAAAGCAGATGTGTGGAGAAGGACTTGGGGGTAGAGTGAGTAAATATCTCAGCATCACCTGCAAATGTCTTGCCGTCTGAAAAACCAAACATGTCTTGGAATGCATCAAAATATATGTAACCAGCAGGTTGAGAGAGGTGATTATGGCCCTCTACTCTGCTCCTGTGAGACCCCATCTGGAGTGCTGCATCCACCTATGGGACCCTCAATATCAGGACATGGATCTGTAGGAGCAGGTTCAGAGGGGGGGCCCAAAGATGCCCAAAGAGCTGGACTACCCCTGGATTACAGGCTGAGATTTGGGGTTGTTCACCCTGGAGAAGAGAAGACTTTTTATAGCAGCCTTCTAGTACCTAAAATATAGCTTATAATAAAGTTGGAGAGGGACTTTTCAGAAGGGAATGTAGGGGTATAACAACAGGGAATGGTTTTGAATTGAAAGAGGATATATTTAGACTAGATATGAGGGTATTAAAACAGTGGAAAAACTTGCCCAGCAAAGCTGTGGATGATCTATCCCTGAAAGTGTTCAAGACCAGGTTGGATGACTGTCTGAGAAACTCGGTCTTTGGAAGGTCTCACCACCTTTGGCAGAATGCTTGGAACTAGATGATCATTAAGGTCCCTCCTGACCCAAACCATTCTATGATTTTATGATTCTACAATAAATGTAACAGAAGAACTTAAGCCTATTTTTTTCATAGTTAAGTTATCTGCCTTTTTTTTTTTTTTTAATACTGCTGGGGCACCAGTATTGTTAAAAAAACAAAAACAGGAACAGCAATGGCATTTTCAATATTGTGTTATGCAATTCTGTTCAGAAACTTGAATTAATTTATCATGATGATAAAATGTATGAGAAGTGTTTACACCTCCAGTGGTTCTTCCCTTGAGGAGCTGCACAGCAGAATTATAAACCACATAGAGACAAGTTGTAGGATTCATGACAGACAGAGAGGGAATTGCCTTGTCAGTCTCACAAGTGTGAGGACTGCAAACAGAATCTCATCAAATGTAATTTCTATTCTGCTTTGTACATCAACTGCCTCAACTAAAATTCCACATTCTACTGTCACTGAATGAACTTGCTCCTTCTGGACAGCTGCATTCCCTGAGCTTTCCAGTACTCTGAAAAGATAACAAAACTCTCCCTTAGAATTAAAAGTGAAAGAAGAGATAAATAGAGAGACTTTGGTGGTCGTTAGTGCCATGTTTTTGCCTATCTGACTGCAAACAGAGAAATACAGGTTTCTTCAGCTTGTGTTAAGCATGCTTTCATCAAGACCAATGTACCCTTTGGTGAAATTGTGGGCAATGCTTGATATTGCAATAAATTTAATTGCAAGCAAATACCAAAAAGAAAACAATACCGCTCCATCCTGTCTTTTTTGCCTCTGTTTTACAAAGGCTTACGCATTTTTGTATCTTTAGAGAACAGAGAGTATTTCTCAGTTCCTTGAAGATGTGAGGTTTTTCTGAGGTAGTCTCAGTTGCTATCAAAGGTACTAGAAATTTTTAAAATCACAAGCAATACCAAATAATGCTGTCTTTACATGTACAGTAATTCCAAAATGTAACCTGGACATTCCTAGGAACGTCATGATGGGAGCTAGCAATGTTGAATTTCACCTTCAATCCAATTGAGCAATGGTGGCTAAGCAGTGTCTAGCAGGTCATGTGAGGTCGAGACCAGCACATGAATGCTTGTGTTTCATTTATTACAAAATGAAATGGGATTTCCTGGTGATCCTAACTAGTTCTGAGTCAATAATGTCTAGGTTAGTATTTCAGTCCTTGTTCAGCAGCAAGTCCCATGATGGTTTGACAAAACCTTTGAAGGAGGCAGATTTGCTCAGCAGCAACTTGCCACCAATGGCATCTCTGTCATGTAAGGAGAGAAGATGTCACTGCTTAGCTGTCAGTGATTTGTATCCTCTCTGAACTCAGTAATTCTTTGCTTCTGATTATTGCTCTTTGGAAGTCTGTGTTTTTAACCACAAACAAAAGCAATTATGATTTTCGGGAAACTTACACAGATAATCGCTGAATAAATATGCATAAATTATATTAAAATGTATATTTATATACAAATAAAATAGTTAAACATGTAAATAATAATGAAATATACCTATATATAAAAGAAAGAAATCACTCCTCACTAACAATGGAGAACACAACCAAGAGAAAATTATAGTAAGCTGGAATCAAGATTTAAAGCAGACAAATTAGTGTAGGGGTTAAAAAACTAATGTTATCCTAAAAAACAAATCTGGTAAATTCTGTGGTTACTTAAGCCTGAAAATACATATGTATTAATGTATGAAGATGTATTTTCAACAGCTGCAATTTTAGCATCCTGATAGTTTGAATTTCTCTGATGTCACAAACCAACCATTTTGAATGAGGACTTAACTAGTTTTCCATTTAATCATAACATACAGCTGTAGAAATTTAAGACATTTTAAATTTAAATTTAGATTCTACTGGAGTAGAAGTGTGAAGAAGATACTCTAAACATGGTGTTTCTTAAAATTACATATTTTTAGTATGAAATATGGCATTTAAAATGACGTAATTTTAATTAACTTATAGCATAAATACCAGTCCTAATCGTTTCTTCTGAGGTTAACATCCTCAGTTTAGGGAAAATACAACATGTGCAACATATGTTCATTTAAAACAAAAAGACTTATTCAAACCTTTAATTGATATATTTTTGACATTTGACACACAATATGCATGAGGATAACATTCAGGTTGATAATTTATGGATGAAAAAGTTAGAAAAGGAAAACTGAAGGTTCCTCCAGTAGTGCTAAGTGTTATTCTTATGGAATGTGTTGAAAAATAAATTTAGATATCTTCCCAAACAGTGACAAATTGAAAATGTTTTCAAAGTGATCTTTATTTCACTGAAGAAAGAATATAGGTATACTGTGAGTTTTTTGAGCTTTTTTTAGGCAGTAAATTCTACTTCTACCTACTTATAAACAATTATCAGAGCCCTATGAGATTAATCAAAATGAATCTTCAATGATTTCTGTTAATTATACCAAGCAGAAACTTGACTGAGAGGGTCAAGTGTCTTAATATGCACTAAAAGAGCTCAGCATTTTGGAATAAAATTGCTTTGATCTTTGAAAAAAAATTAATAAAAAATGAATGAATATTGCTAACTGCATAGTTGTATATTTTTCCAATGTATTAATTTTTTTCTAAAAGAATTTAATAGAGGTCTGGAACTTGACAAGATAAAATTAAACTATTCACAAAAAGCTTACTTTCTTGTAATCTAAGCAGAATTTCATAGGTCTATAAAGGACCAGAAAAAAATAAACTGAAAATTGCAAAACATTCTTTCTAGAAAAGATGTATGTGTGCTATAAATTAGTTGTCTAATGGGCTCAAACTGAAAATATGGCGAGAAAAACAGAGTCATCTGTTATTTTTCTTTACTTCCAAAAAAATTAATACATACATTCATCTGGAAATTTTGGGTTTTGCCATTTGTTTGGTTTTATATGCTGCTCATTTGAGAATACAGAGACTTGGGAAAAAGTGCTCTGTAATCCATATGCTCACAGCCAAGATGGATATGGACATCACGTGTATCTGTGCTCATGGCAGAGCAAAACTAAAATTGGGTTTTCATTAGAGCAATGAGACATATGAAGAGAGAAGGAATTGTATACAATTAATTTTTAACTACATTATTTTTGCAACATGGACATTTGCTTAAAGAGTTTACTATCTTGTATTAATTATTTTAGATATTAAGAAATGTATGTGGTTTGTTCATTTAATACTAATGAATAACTGGCAATGATAAAATGTTATTAATCTGTTTGCATTTGTGAAACATCAGTGCACAAAACATATTTTGGCTCTGTTTCCTTAGCTATCTAGGACATTATCAGACACACAGAACCATATGTCACCAGAAACAGTTATAAATTATCAGCTCCTTATTCTTTTAGTGCTGAGGAGGGGGAAAAACCTCAAAAAGCTCAAAAATCAAAACTGTAAAACCTCGGGGAAAAAAAAAGTAAAACCTTCCTTATATACATGAATAGTGGTCTTAAAAATTTCATGTTGTGTCTCACACTAGTTTCAAGTTGAAACATTGAGATTTAAATTTCAGGCAGCATAAATAATTTTTTTAATTACTGTGCTTCTTAGAATGATGTCCAGAATTCTTAGGTTCTGCACCTAAATGTTTAAGCAACTACTTTGTCAGTACGGTTCCTCTTCTGCTGTATCGGAGACTCTCCACGGATTGCTTTCCATTGGGGTGTGTGTCACCTCAGAAAAACTTAAGAGCAGTTGCATGATTAAGTGGCTCAAAGAGTTGCCCCAACAAGCAATTTGAACAGCATTGAAAAGTGGAATTCAAATTCAGACCCCTAAATATAGATGTCTACAAAGGAGTTCTCTACATGAGATTTAGCCAAGTATTCATCAGATCCAAGAAATGTTTGCAGAGATGCAAGGCTTTCTATACTTTGACCAACTTGATCAAAGTTGGTGATGTCATCCCCAGTGATTAGAAGGCATCCACCCGTGGAAAGTTTTAGGTCTTTCTTCAGAGGTGCCAAGTGTTGTGATTACAAAGCACAATTTTGTAAAAATGACAACTTTTACATAAGAAGTTTCTAGCCTCAGGAACTCAAGTTACTGTTTAACAAATGTATTTATGCATGACAGTAAGAAATGCCAACCATCCTTAGGCCTTTTTTTTTTTCTGTCCAACAGACAAATACAGAACATGCTTGTTTGGGGAAGCTACTGGAATGATTTCTCCAGTATGTGCATTATTTGTAGATATCAGTCTTTTAAAATGCTAATTCAAATAACTCTTATTGAAAAACGTGTCGCCAGAAAACTTTGCCCAGATAAAAAACACAAGCCAAGACTAACCCTGAGGTAATATTGCAATATATTAAAACGAAAAAAAAAGAAAATGTTTCTCTCTACAGGTCAGAGTTTCAGTACTGAAAAGTATTTCTTTTTTTTTTTTCCCCAAAATAACATTTCACTATTTCACTGGAATAATCAGATTTATATCAGAGAATTTTGTAAGGTTAGACTTCAAGTTTCTTTAAGGATGTAGATTGTACCTCTTGAGTTTTTTAATTAGCATGTTGACACATTGCTTTGCTCAATTAAAAAGCACAGACAAAAAATAAAATGATGAGGTACACTCCTAAAATGCATTAGTGAAAAGGGCATTGCATAGGGCTGAGAAGGAATGTCAGTCTTAAAAAGCAGCATTGAGTTAACAAGATAAGAAGAGTTTTCATCCATGAGTTCTTGAGACAAAGATTTATCACTTGCTTGTTGAGCTTGACTGACTATGAAAAGAAACAAGCAATTCCACCTCAGAGACAGCACATCTTCAGAATTTACTGTGACACCCTGACTTTTGAATTTTTCAGTCAAGTCCTCAGAAAAGAGCCCTATGATTCTACTTACCAGAACTCAGGCTCAAACTTTAAATTAATGCCAGAAGTAAAGTTTCAAATTTTCAGCTGGAGCTGGACCAATTAAACTGTTCAGCTTAATTCTGTCTTTAAATTTCATCAGGGTAGTTATGTTTCATCAGGGTGGTTGTTTCACTGGCTTCATAAGATACACTGCTTACTGTTAATGGAACATGTTTTGGGGCTTTTTTAACATTCCTATTGTGTTTCCAGAACTGAAGTTTCTGGGGTTCTTTGATCCAGACATAAGATTTTCAAGAGAATTTTTTAGGGATTATAGGGTTTTAAAAACAAGTCTGTGCTTATGTGATGCAGAGCCAGAGAGCTGAGATTTTTATGCATTTGAATTAGAATTAGGTTTCATGAGAGCTCAGGCACTGAAGCCTGCAGAAGTTCTCTAGAGAGCACTTACAGAAAATTATTTTCCTCAAATCATATGCTTTTTATGGTTGAATACTGAGAGTCTGATTTTATTTCCTATGGAAATCAGGGTCAATATGGGTTTTTTTATGTTCAGAATATGACAAGCCCTGGAAGGCAGTTTCTCAATGTCTGCTAAATCCCTGTGGGGGATACTGTGGAAGGCAAAGGAAAGGAAAAATCATTGAGATAAAAATGAATTTGCTTTTTCTGCATATTTTTCTGCTTCTTAAAGATAAATCACTCTTCATTTTTCTATTGGATAGCTATAAGGCAGACAGAGAGCATATATTATTTTAATTTCTTACTGACTTTATGGCATTGAAACAAATGGTACTTTGCTTTTGAATTCTTTAAAATTGATTATTTCTCTTCATTATCCCTTAGTCTTTGGATCCTAATTCAAAATGATAGTTCTGCTCTAACACTAAGAATATTTCAGGTGTGATCAGAACCCTTTTGATGAAGTTACCCCTGAGCCTAAAGTTCTCATCTGTGCTGCAGTTTGTTGCTGACATTTTGGACACTGACTCTACTCCAAAGTTCTTTGCCAGGAGTAAGGATTTCACCATAGTGACTTTGTCTATTCAACAAGAAGGAAAATCTTTTAAGAATCGGAAAAGAAGGAAGAGGAAAAAGAAGTAAGAAAGAAAACTGTTAATTATATCAAATAATGGCAAAAAAAAAGAATTACCTTTGGATCTTTTCTATGAATTATCTTGCTCTAGTATAATTACAGGACTTGAACAGCCTAGAATAATGATGATTATGGTTTTATATTCCAAAATATACATAATAATGAATAATGTAGAGAAGGTTGTGCATTTAGGAGAATGATTTAGTTCTTACAAAAGGTATAAGGCTGTCTGATATAGGGAAGGAAGAAACAGAGAAAAGGGGAAAAGTATCTTTCCAAATTGTTGTATAAAATAAGAGAATTCAAGGTTTTCTTAAAAAGACAAAATCCTAAATTCATTTATTATTTTCATTTTTAGAGGTTACTAGCTAAAATTTCAGCAGAATAATACTTTTAAATCAACTTCAGTGGTGATAACCATTTCTCTGGTTAATACACTGCTGTGCTAAGGAACAGGCTCTGGCTTCAGAAATTAATTTGGTCATAATTCCCGTGTCAAAAATATTTAAGTTAAAATACAATAATAATAAAAACTTTAATTTTGAATTTGTTCACTAAAAGAAAAGAAACAGCTTCAACTTCTGAACTGAAATTTAGGTTTGCATTGCTCTGATTTGTACAGACGTTTCAGAAATTCATTTTTTGAAGTTACATATCAGAAGAGTGTTGTAACTAGAAACCCGGATTAGAGATGTCTGGGTCAATTTTGCATAGTGTTTGTGAAAAAGTCTTTTAATAGGAGACCTCAGTTCTGACCATAGGATACTTTGTCTGTGCAAATTTTGTGCAATAGTATCCACTTCCTTTTTCCTGCAAATATTTAATAAATTCATCAGAAGGTTCATACTTAAACATATTCAGATTTTATGCATGTAGTTGAATATGTAAGAGGGAAGGAAATGAAGCATCTCAATGAAATTCTCTCCTAAATGAGAGATCTTCAATGAGATAATCACAGATTACAATGTGTAAGATCTTTTCACACCCTCTTTCTAATCATTAATTTTCTAGAAGTAGACTTTAAAAGACATATTATTTTTCTTTAACATAAGTAAATAATTAAACTTTTCATATAAACTGTAATGTAGCATGCACCATTTGATCCTCCATAATAAAAATCAGAGACATAAATGAAGTATTACAAAGTGTTCACAAAGTTTGCATTCGAGAGTCACTGATCTCTATGTGTTGTACTTGTTTATTTTCACTTCATGTAGATACTTTTAAGTATTTTTAATATAGATTTTAATCTCCCAGGTATTTATTTAACTCATTTACTTGTTTCTCACACATTACCTTCTTTGTGATTACCTTATTAAAATACTGTTGTTTGTTTCCTATTCAAAGTTCTACTAGTAATATTTGGAAGCATTTTTAGAGTATTGATACCTGAGAAAAGCTTGAGCAAAAGGAGCTTCTAGATTTTAGGGGTAAAAGTAGCATTTTTTTTTTATGTTTAGTCTGTCAGTGAAGGTGTATGCTAGTGATTTCCTTCAATAAATTCACTTAAGGTATGAGTTACTTCAATCTCCAGCCAAAACAGAAATCTTATTTCTAGAAGATTTTAGTTTCAGTGTGGGCAGACCTACACTTTTCTTGAGTGTTCCTGATGCTTTTGGAACTCACTCATTATTTAGACTTTCAGTTAGAAAAATAAAGGGAAACACTCTTTCAAGGATTTCTTCCATTAAACTAATTGAAACTTTGGCTCAAGCTATGAAGTGGGAATTTAGTCAAGTAATGGATACACTTGTTTACTTTTTGAATGAGTAACTGGATGAATTTCCAGGTCACTATTCAAGTGAGCTGAAGGTAGACTTGCCAGCTGGTAACTTTTCCTATCAGCTGGCTTATGGTAGAGCCTGCTATCAAAGTGACGCCTCTAAAGTGAGCAGCACTGTTGATTTTAAAATAACAGTTTTACAGTTTTAAAAGAGATCATGAAAAGACCTATTCTTTTTTGACTCCAGTTCAGAGCTCCCTCCAGGCCTGAAACAGTTTCTCCCTCTTTCATGCCATTGTCAGAATTAAAATCTTCCTCCTTTTTAATTTAAGAAGTAAAATTAGTTTGAATACCACATCAGAAGGAAAATTTCTCTCAGGAACACAATGAACTGTTCTTTCTTTTGTGGATGCATTAAAGATAGCTAAGAAAGGCTAATAGTGATAAAGAAAAAGGATATGAGTTTATTCCTATGCAACTGACATCAAAGGGTGATACTTGAAACTAAAATAAAAATAACACTTATCTCATGAAGTATTTTTGGGGTGTGTGTGAGAAAGTAAGGTTTTTGTTCTACAGTGACAGCAAAATAAAACAAGTCTCAATTGATTTGTACTTGACTGTTAGCTGGCTAATTCAAAGAGGTCCATTATTGACTTCGACACTCAATTGTATGAAAGATACTTTGTGGTTAATATGAAAGAGTGATAATGTGTGTGTTTCTGCATTTCAGACAATTCAAAAATGAACAAATATTGATGTTTACCTTAGCTGTAGGCACAGTAAAGGCCGGGCCTTTTGATTTTCTTTCTTATGAGGTATGTGCAGGTGTGTGTATAAGGTCATGACTTACTGTGGCATGTGATGTGACATTTAATATTATATTAAATTGTATTCTGCTTATGCACTGTATCTAACATGATTATGTCGATTATTTTTGGTGGACAAAATTTTCTAAACGTGGAATGACAAACCAAATGTATAGCCTAGCATACTCTCTGATCTTAAACAGAAAATCAAACATTTGGTTCTAAATTTACAAAATTAGAATATAGTTGGTGTGTGCTTCAGTGTGCAGATCTTCAAAAACAGATGTTTAGGCCTCTCCCAGCATCTCCACCTTTTCTCAACAGTTGCAAAGATGCTATTTTTTTTCACACTGATCATACTTTTTACTTTAAATGCTCGCTTTCTGGTCACATACCTTATTAGCATGTTTAGTTCTATGATTTTGTAGACATAAATGCATGTATGAATCCATTTCATTTGTTCTATGTGAAGTATATAATTATATTACATAACCAATTAAATCTGCAAGAAAGGATACCTTTATTGAAGAAAAACTCCTCATATCATGGTCCTGTATGTATTTCAAATATTGGCACCCATTTGGAACACGAGGAAAGATTAGCAGACCTTTCTAAAGAAGCCAGGTTGGCCAGACTTAATAGTAGGATTTGTCACCAAAGCAGTTCATACAGCTGCCTCTGGGATCCTGTGACAGTAAACTTTAGGAAAGCCCAAAATCAGACCCTGTCTCCTCCTATACTGGGTAAGTAAATATCAAGCCTAAGTCTAATGCTGCATCAGTTTCAGGAAAAAATAAAAGATGTGTACTTAAAAATGGAAGGTAGATTCTTTAATTATGCTGTATTTTTAAAAGAAGAGCTTTTTTTTGTGCTCACTGTTCCAAGTGAGAGAAAAATATAATTTGACTATAAGAATAGCTCAAATCTGTGTAATAGAAATGTAAATTTAGTATATTTTGCATCAATTATTTCAACCTGTTGTATTAGACAATACAAAGAGTTGAAGCTGCTAACTCTAGTGTTGAGGCTATGCTCTTATGTGATTTTGCTACTTGAAGAGTGCTTTCATAAAAACTTAACATATGAAATTTCAGTGAAGATATGTGGTGTTACATTTTCAAGGGGTGAGACATACCATACCATTTAACTAAAATGTAACACCACAATGATACATAATGAAATTTAAAGATTTATTCATGAAAAGTGTATTTCTGTTCTAAATCAGTCTTGTTGATTATAAATAAAGTTTATGAAGTCAAATGATCTGAAAAGTGTTCAAAGAAAAGGAAATAGAACAGTTCAAATATATATGCCTTGAAATTACTTCAGAGGCTTAGCTAACAGGAGTAAGAGTTTCCATTATATAAGCATACATTTGCCATCCAAATGAGGGACTCATTAGAAAATAAAAAACACGTGCTGGAGCAGTCTGCAATGCACTTATTTTTATCACAGAGCCTTTGATTATGCCAGCCATGTAATTCTATCTTGATCCTTCCCACAACAGTTCAGATGTGTTACTGTACAGACACTCATATATTTATTGACTGCAATAAAACTACTCTGACTGAAAAAAATGTTTGTGCAAGACCAGGTCTGCTGGTTAAGAGAGGTTAACCTCTGCTGCAGAGGTTCACAGTGAAGATTCAGAGAATCAAACACACACTGAGAAATTCAAGGGTCATATGCCAAGTAACAATAAATGTGAACTAGTGTATGTGATGTTAGCTGAAAAGATTTTGGGATTTGATTGTGGCCACTCTAGATACTTTTTAAAATATGGAAATAGAGATGGAGTAACACCAGTAGTTTTCAAACAACCAATCTGCAGATTCGAAGAGTAGCAGCAAAATTTTTACTTTGTCATTGTTAGAAATGACAGAAGGGAAAAGATCATATGTATATCTACTATTGGTTCTCAAATTAAGAGAGTTAGAAGAAAAGGCTTAAATGATGTGCATAGGAGTGCACAGGGAATCCGGGTTTCACTACCATGAAGAGGAAAACTATATGCTGGAATAAATACAGAAAATTTATAAGTCATAAAAACGCCAAATCAGTAAATTATTTGAAGAGTGGGGTAATCAGACAAATCAGAAAAGAAATAATTCTGGTAAATTCTGTAAAAAGTGGAAAGACACAGTAGCACATGCAATATCAAAAACAACACAAAACTTATTTAAAATATGATGCTAGTATGCTAGTAATTTAGAATACCCATATAATAAGAAATACCCATTTCTTATCATATGGGTATTCTAAATTACCACTATGTATATCAAATGAGGTAAGAATATGACAAACAACTGAAATATTTAACTACAGATGATTTATTATTCAAATGTTAGACTGTGAAATATGCAAACATTTTCTAATGAGAAATTTATGCAGATAATTTACAAATGAATGGAATGGTTCTACCTTTCAAAATGTGGTGGTTTCACAGGAAATATGTTTTTCGGGATTTCTGGGATATGCTGTGGTCAGGCCAATGGGTGCTCAGATTTTAATATTGGCACCTGGTGTGGCCACTGGGGATGTTTGGACACGCCTCTGAGAACACACACGCAGGGGTTAAAAGTAGGGCTCTTCCCCTCAGAGTCCTCTTTGAAGTTCCGGCAGGAAGCGTTAGATGTTTCCTCCAGCCCTGCTGCTGGCTGGGTGAGGGGAGGGGAAAGCCATGCGGCCTGGGAGGGGTAGGCCTGGCCCCCTCACAAGGGTGGAAGGGTGAGAGAGAGAGAGAGACACCCCAGGAACCATCGGACAGCCCCCCCCAGAGAGAGAGAGCCGTGTCTGGGACTGTTATCTTGGAATGTGATATCGTGTGCTGCTGCGGCGAAAGGGGGGGGGCGGTGCGTTGAGAAGTCCAGCTGCTTGTGAGATCTTTTAACCCTTTGTGGACAATGAAAACTTTACAGAACATTAACCCTTCCTAGAAGAGAGATAAGAGTAGAGGATGAAGGAGGAAATGGGCCAGTGATGGGGTCTGGCAAGAGAGAGATGTTGGAGGAATGGAGAAGATGGAGTGGCATTTTTTGGCTGGACTCTTTTTTGTATAGCCATGGACTGTTTCCTTGTGATACAGAGACTGCATCCAGGGGTAGGCAATGGTTCAGAGCCAAGACAGTTCAGTGTTGAGACCCCTTGGCCCCAGGGGGTGTAAAAGAAATTGGGGGGGGGGGGGGGATGACAAAGGTCCCAGAGGTGAGACTGTGCTCTGTTTGGAACGGGACAAGGCATCCTTAAAAAAGACCAAAAAAGACCATCCTTGAGCGGCCTTGCCCATGCACAGTGGTGAGAGCACCAGGCATGGAAGGAAGATGTCACAAATGGCAAAGGATCTCCAGGCGGTGCTACTTACAACAAGAAGTCCGTGGCACAAGGAAGGACTCTTTCTACTCTTAATGAACTGAGGATTTGATTATCTAAAGGGTGGTTGCCTGACCTAGAGTTGGTGATTTTGGGAAATGTAAATGTATTGGGAATTTGGTGGGAGGAGGAAGGGGAGTGTTTCTCTGCAGTTTTTATTTTCCTTGTGTTTTTTCTTTTTTTTTTCCTTCTTCCCCCTTTGTAGTTGAGTTTTTGTACTTTAGTTAATAAGGTTTTTTCCATTCCCCTAAGTAGGAGCCTGCTTTGTTTATTCCGGGTACCACCTCACAGCAGACACCAGAGAGAGGATGTTCTCATGGGGGCACAGGCATTGTGCCAGTGTCAAACCATAACACATAAAAATAGTATATTTTGAAATTTATGGGCATTTCTACATCTTAAATCCACAGGACAGATTAAAAACATTTTAGGTTCTGATTTCATGAATTTTATGTATTTACATGTGAGCTGAATAAGAATATAATTGTTTAAAGCTCTTTATCACTATACCTCCAAGGAATCAATCCTGTTTGCAAATTTCTTTAGTTCTTGAGACATTGCATCTGGGCCATGTGAAGTGATTTCCTGCTTTTCTGATGACAATGATGTCTGCTGCTGCTGCCGAATACAAATACTACGACTAAAAAATATTTTTTTTTCAAATTTTATCCTTTAAAATGCATTTAAGTTTATTTAATAAGCATCTACAATTCTCTAGTGTAATTTGAAAATCCAAATATTTTGTTTTAAAGCACATTTTAGTTAAACTCGATGCTTGAAATGTCACCAATGTAAATTACTTTTTGAAGGTAAACCCAAAGAGATTCATTTTATCTCTAAAAAGTATAAATGTACATGGAAACCATCTGTTTTGTCAAAGACATTAAAGTACATTTTCTTGTACTTATTTTTCTGTGAACAATTCTGCTTTGAACTGCTTTGGATAATGGAACGAGATACTTTTAAAATTCATGACGAGAAAATTCTTTACCATTTCTAGAAGAAGCAAATACTAATGAGACTTTTATTGCAAATGTTTCTATTCTGAGTATTTACCTTTTAGCATTTCTTTTGCTTTGATTTGTTTTTTTCTAAGGACTTCAGAAATCAGGTCACTCAAAAAGTATTCTGAAACCTTTGGTACATATTTCCTTCCTTCCTTCCTTCCTTCCTTCCTTCCTTCCGCCACTTCCGCCACTTCCGCCACTTCCGCCACTTCCGCCACTTCCTTCCGCCACTTCCTTCCGCCACTTCCTTCCGCCACTTCCTTCCGCCACATCCTTCCTTCCTTCCTTCCTTCCTTCCTTCCTTCCTTCCTTCCTTCCTTCCTTCCTTCCTTCCTTCCTTCCTTCCTTCCTTCCTTCCTTCCTTCCTTCCTTCCTTCCTTCCTTCCTTCCTTCCTTCCTTCCTTCCTTCCTTCCTTCCTTCCTTCCTTCCTTCCTTCCTTCCTTCCTTCCTTCCTTCCTTCCTTCCTTCCTTCCTTCCTTCCTTCCTTCCTTCCTTCCTTCCTTCCTTCCTTCCTTCCTTCCTTCCTTCCTTCCTTCCTTCCTTCCCTCCTTCCCTTCTTCCCTCCTTCCTTCCCTCCTTCCCTCCTTCCCCCCTTCCTTCCTTCCCTCCTTCCTTCCTTCCCTCCTTCCGCCACTTCCTTCCTTCCGCCACTTCCTTCCTTCCGCCACTTACTTCCTTCCGCCACTTCCTTCCGCCACTTCCTTCCGCCACTTCCTTCCTTCCTCCACTTCCTTCCGCCACTGCCTTCCTTCCTTCCTTCCGCCACTTCCTTCCGCCACTTCCTTCCGCCACTTCCTTCTGCCACTTCCTTCCTTCCTTCCGCCACTTCCTTCTGCCACTTCCTTCCACCACTTCCTTCTTTCCTTCCGCCACTTCCTTCCTCCACTTTCTTCCTTCCGCCACTTCCTTCCTTCTGCCACTTCCTTCCCACATTGAAACTTCTATCTATCTCCCAAGCAGCCAAGTAAAGTGCATTGCTGCAGTTTCTCCCTGAGCCTTCTCCAGACTGACCCGCCCCAGCTCTTTCAGGCCCTCCTCAGCAGTCAGATAATCCAGTCCCCCAGTCATATTCATGGCCCTTCACTGAACGGCTTTCAGCATGTCCAGATCTCTCCTATGTTGGGAAGCCTGAGCATGGTCCAAAAAATCCAAATCTGTTCTCAACATGGTTGAGCAGAGGGGAGTATCACCTCCCTTGACCCGCTGAAAATGCTTTTCCTAAGGCAACACCAGAAATCACTGACTGTGATGGGGTACATTGCATGCTCATGTGATATTTTCATGCTATTTCTTCAGATTTGATTGCCTCTCATTTCTTCTACCCCAGATGCTGTTGGCATTTGGGGTTTTTTATTCTCCTGACATTATATAAATTATAATTGTTGAAAACATTCTTTCTTAGTATTGTAAGCATTCCCTTTTTTTCCTAATAATATTAGCATTTTAGTTTTTTCCTGGATATAATCAAAGAAATAACATGCAGAAACAAATAGAGCATCAAAGTGAACTGAATTCCCATTGAACACTCATTGTTTTGACATGCCACTTTACATATGCATTTCTACTACCTTACTGTTGTCAGTGTTTCTATTTCTATCATAAACTTACAAAATCTATGGGACTCCATAGTCTTCTTTCCTGTATTTTGAGGAGCATGTAACAGGGGGAATAAATATGGGTTAATTTTTTCTTTTTGCCTGCAGTAGAATATACTTTCTGTAGGAAGAAATTTTGTTACTCTCTTTGTAAAAAGTCAAGGACGTTTCAAGAAACTTTATGTTTATGAGGAGTCATATAAAGATATTTTTCTGACACTTTTAGCCAGTAATTTAAATATAGGTGTAGTTTCTGTTTGTCCTCGTTTAAAATTCTTTCTTCAGACTTAACAAGAATAATTTAATCTGTATACTAAAAAGGAGCATAATCTGGAAATGAGTGGATAGTTCTTTTTTTCTTCATAGTTTTTACTTTTTAAAAAATGTCATGGCTGCTGAGAGGCTCTTTTTCTATTTCTAAACAACAGTTAATCTGCGACATGTGTGGCAACCAATATATTGTGTCATTTAAGCAAACTTTGTATTCATAATAAAGACTGTGCCCCTTCTCAGCGTTATTTGATCTATAAAGTTGGCTGAGTTATATATTTTGTTAATTTGTTTCACTAACCATTACAGAATATGTGCCATTATGTTGTGATATTTACTAGAAAGTGAGTTCTAGTGAAAAACAAATGAAAAAAAAAACTCTTCTATTAAATCCTTATGCAGAGTTGACATGGATCTTTTTCACTCTTCTTCTTTATTTAGTTGCTATTTAACAGGAATTCATCCTGAAGGAGAAACAAATAAAAGAGAAGAAAATACAAAGAGGATGACTCCTAACCATCAGACAAAATTCAGCTCTACATACTGTAATTCTTTTACAAAGATTAGGGGTTTTTATGAGAAAATCCTATTCTCAACATAATACTTATTTAAATGGGACCTTAGGAGAAGCACCACAGTCTGTGCCTTTAATAATGCATCCCACACTGCTCTGGAGCACTCCTGGGCTCTGAAATACATCTCCATATCCCACTACCAAATTGTAAAGGCCTTGAGCATATTTTGTTTAATTTTAACAGCATTGTCCCTAGCAGTTTCTGGGCACAAACTGGGAGTTTGGTTTTTCCAGGGACTGTTCAACATAGCTGGTTCTCATGCAGTAACCTTATGCCAGAAGCAAAAGGAGTGTCCCAGAGCAGATGCAGACTAGTCTGTTTAGCCAGCTTCTTGAATGCTCTTGGGCATATTTAGTTTACTAGTATAGGCATAGCCAAATATTTTCCACCATGGTTTTCCAGTAAAGTATCGGTGATATTTATTAAGGTATCTCTGAGAAAAAATAAGAATGGATTATTTCAGGAAAGATATAATAATTGCAGCAGACAAAGTGGTATGGATTTAGGCAAGCTGTTTATATTACTGTTAATGATACACTAGTTTGTATAAACCAACACATAAACCAACAAAAAGAGATTTACTTATAAGCTCATAAGCGGTGGTTGGTAGGATTACCTGCAGTGACTAACAAGGAACTTGTTTAGCACTACCTTATGTATTCCAATGTTTCCAGGAATTTTCTCTGACAGCTGTGTCAGGGATGGTTTTCTACCTCCTTGAAACTGTAATAGTGCTCATTCAATTAGAGTTCCATCACACAGACCAGGTTTACAAAGATCAGAATATATTTCAAAAATATCACATAACTTTGTTATTTGCCTGTCACACAAAGCACTGGTTCAAAGAACTTTTCCGCTATGTGATCTACGATTCTGTACTTGTCTGTCTAAAACACAGAAGGCCTGCAAACTAGGTACCCTGATGTTTGATTTACACACCTGCCATTGTCTCAAAATATATATCTATACACATTATATTCTCCATTTCTTTATTGGAACAAATGCAATAAAGCGAGAGTTTTTCTTGTTTACTTTTAAAATAAATTACTTAATGAATGGTCATTTTTCAGGGAAAAGGCACCAACAATTTAGAGTCTGGTCTAACAACAGAAAGCAGATTAAGAAATGCAGAGTGAAGAATAAAAATGTTTACTTGCTAGGACCACATCATGTGTTAATGTAAATAATTTTGTGGCTTGTTTTTACTAACTACTTCAGATCTTGAGTACTGGTCACAGCACATCTCCAAAAGTGATACAGACAATTACTATTACATGCACGACAATATATTGCCTGAACCATTTCCAAAGTATTTCAAAGGTGGGGTGGATGTTCCATCCCTGCAGTGTTCAAGGCCGGGTTGGATGGGGCCTTGAACAACTTGATCTAGTGGAAGGTGTTGCTGGCTATGGCAAGAGGTTGGGGGGAGATGATCTTTAAAGTCCCTTCCAGCTAAGGCCCTTTTATGATTCTGTGATTAAAAACTGAAAGTGTGATGCGTCTAAAGTTGTTGCATCAAAATCTTTAATCTTGCAAGTCAATGCGAAACTACAATGGATCTGTGCTATTTTCAAAGATGTAGAATTTAATTAGATTTGGATTAAAACTGTGGAATAGACATTAGATATAACACAGCAATGATATTTAAAAGATTAGGGATCAAAAATCATCATTAAAATGGGTTTTTTTAAATTAAAAGTTGTGACATACTATCTAAATTAGTTCTGATTAGTTCATTTAAAAATTATGTGTGTACATATATGTGTGTATATATATGTGTTTATATGTATATATACATATATATATAGCTCTACAATGTGTACGTTCTCATCCAGTTGCAGGATTTACCACCAATTTTGAGATGATTTTAAAGAGCCTTATTGACTGCTGAAACACGTAAATGGGAAATTGTTTGATGTCTTTGGAGACACCTTACTGAGGTTTTCAGCAAGAGAGGGTTGATAAGAACAAGGCCTACAATGACAGAACAAGGGGCAATTGTTTTAAACTGAAAGAGGATAGGTTTAGTCTTGTCTCCTAGGATGGGAGCCAAGAAAGAATGTTTTTACAGTATCAGTGGTGAAACACTGGAAGATGCTGCCCAGAGAAGTTGTGGGTGCCCCATCATTAAAAGTAACCAAAGATAGATTGGATGGGGGTTTTCTTGTGGAAGGTTTCCCTTGTCCATGGCATTACCCTCGTCCCTGGCAGGGGAGTTGAAGTAAGTGATATTTAAAGATCCTTTCCAACCCAAGATTTTACAATTCTATGAAAATCTGGCCCAGTATTTAGTTGCTGTGTAATCTCTGTAAAGGCACAGATTTTTCATTTTCCAGTAGAGAACTTAAGTGGATGAGTACTGGCAATAAGTGTACAGGTGTACCAGAAAGAAATGTTATGAGATTTTTTTAATCTGTATTTAAGATTTTTTTCTTAATGTGCTTTTATGTGTATAACTTCAGCTTTCAAAAGTCGAAAGTTGTTATGTTTTATTTAAATGTATTGTTTGTTTTCTGTACACTTCCATTTTCTAGAAACAGTAAAACTGGTCATTCAGGGAACAAGATATTACCTACACAAAGGATATCTGCTGCAGATGGTTTTCTTTGGCAACCATATGTCATACGCATTTTGGCAAAGATGTATATGACTTTTTATTTGCCAGCTATTGTGCAGTAGCCATATATTTTTAAAGCAGATCTATAAATAATATATTTCTCCATCTCTTTGTCTGTCTCTGTTGTTCCTTCTCTCTTTGTTTTAAACCTAATAATATCCTCTGTGAAAAAAAATGTGGTCTGCTAAATAACAGAAGATGAAGGTCATAAATTCAAAAGGAAAAAATGCAAACTTTTTAATTCTTCAGTTTTTTTCTTACAAATCCTGCCTCACAGAACTGGAAACATGGAAGGGAAATGCCTCAAACCTGATGGCATGTGATCTCATGTAAGCATGTAGAAAATGTTTCAGCAAGGTCAAAACAGAGTATTTTGTTTTGCAAGATGTCTCTAATAGGTTGCATGCATATAACTGGATCTCTAAAGACAATTTAAGATACATGTTTTAGTCATGCCATTATTTCATGCCAGGATATAACTTGGAAAATGTCATTCATTTTAACTCCTTCTCCATGGGAGAGAAAATCACCTGTGATTGTAACAGTCTGCGATAGGTACTCTGAGAGAAGGCTAAATATTATAAACTAAGTGTAGCAAATATTGCTTTGTGACTCAGAGCTCTAATATAACCTTTCCATATTTGAGGTGAATAGAGATCATAACCTTGAATTCACTAAAGCAACGCTATGCAGGTTCCTAAGATTGCTTGAGATAGTTGGGTGTGGGCAATGACCCCTTTTCACTTTTAATTTCTTGTTTATTTGCATAGAAAATCCACTGACCTGGGAAGTATCTGCTGTGGAAGAGGCCCTTAGCAAGTAAGGATACCTATTTTCCAATTGCAAACCTTTGCAATACACATCTAAGGTATCTACACAAACTTGACTTTGATGTTGATGTCACTCTTTAAGGCACTGTGACTTTCTTAAGGCAGCTAAAATGAATCAGATCATTCACACCCTAAAATTAAGGGTTTTTTCTACAAAGGTCTTATGGTTCAGAAGTAAACCATACTATTGAAATGTTAAAGGCCTGAACCCCACTGAGGGTGACCTTGATGCTATTTCCAAATCAATCATATTGAAATGTTTTAATATAATTTTATAACCAAGTGCCTTTGAGCAACTATATTTCATAAGATATTGCCTGAGGGTTTTTAAAGTAGAATATACTTTCCACTCTAAGGAGGGTAAAAGAAGGGGAGCACCTTTGTGTAATTACAAAAACAGAACATCTGAGTGTGAAAGAGCAAATTTCTGTTTAAAGACCTTTCTTGAAAAAGAAAATGTTGAAGCTAAATTTAATTTTTAGTTGCAAATAGGATTATTTTCCAGGTGGGTTTCTGACATAATTCACAAACAAGAAATTTTGGTTTTGAATAAAACCTGCATAAAATATGAGCCTTTCTGGAAATATATTTTTTCGTATGTTTTCTTTTATCTTTCATGCTTTTTCTTTTTTTCTTCTACTTTATAAACAAAACCCTTGCCATATTTCTATTCTTATTTCATGGCTGTCCCAGTAGTATGGATCCAGCATAGAGTAATACATCTTATTAGTACTGGACACTTTCATCTAGGCACTAGCATAAGTGCTCATATATTTCTGAACTTCTTTGTATTCATATACTTGTTGTTGGGATAGCATGATTAGCTTTTCAGGCACCTGCATGAAGCAAAATATGTATAAAAGGAGAAAATCATTAAATTAAAATGTAATAAACAGTCATCATGTTATGCTCTCTTATGTCAAACTTAAAAAGGTAACCTTATATAGCCTAGGGAGTAAAATATTAATAACTGAATAACAAACACAAAAATCATCTCCTCTGTCCAACCCTCATGGCAATTGTCAGCTTCACTGCCAACTAGAGAAAACTCATGGTCTCCAAAGCTGTTTATTCCAACAACCCTCTGAGGTCTTCCTTAACTTACATAGTCAGTTTTTCCTCACTTGCTTTCAGTGATACATCCTTTATCCTCAACCTGGGGAAGAAAAAACACTCAGAAGTGAGAAATAGCAGTACACAGATAAAGCTTACCAGCCAGTGCCTTATGGATGGGCAAGCAAGGAAGCATGATGAAGCAAAACTATCTTTATGCTCTCAAATTATTTCAATGCTTGTCACCTTTATGAGATCACCTGTGCAGGTATTTCTGGATGATCAGACCAGATCCAACCTTTCCTGCTTACCAGCCTCTGAGGAAAACATCTCAGGGAATGCACATTGTAGGCTTTTTCTGTGGAAAATCCACAAACTCATTTGAGTGGAAATGATTGAAGGAGTTTTGAATTCCAGTAGGCAAGACCACGGCATTTTACAGATGTTGCATGTACTTACGCTTACTTTTATGAAACAACTGGAAAATTCTACTGAATGATGAACACATAAGAGAAATCCAGTAGAAATTAGTTAATGTGAAGTAGTTATTTTAATTAATTAATTTTTTATCAATTAATTGCAGTTAAAACTAAATGTTTATATTGAATTATTAGTAGTAGTAGTAGTAGTAGTAGTAGTAGTAGTAGTAGTAGTGAAGAAAGCTAAGGTACTTGAAAAAAATTGAAGATAGGATTAAATTTTCTAAGTAAAGCTCTGGGATAAGAAGGTGAATAAAACATCTCTATTTCCCTTTCATGTAAAATCATGTAACATCTCAGTTATGATGTGATAATAAGCTGTTAAAATAATTATTTGAAAGTAAAGGTTGATCCATTTCTCATTTTCACCATGAAAATAATAATTTTTACAAGAAAAAACATAGCTGTAATATTTGTTACTGATAACAAATACAACTGACTATGTCTAAACTCAATAAATGTGTGCTTTAGCTATGGTTGCAGCTCTCTCCCAAAAGGCTATATAATTTTCTCTTGAAACAAATTGAAGTAGTATCACCAATCCATGTTCAAAGGTTTTAAATAACAAATTATTTTACCCAAAGGGTTTGGATAATTTCCACATAAAAATTGGCCCTTAAAAAATGTCAGAACTATTTAGTGTGATTAATGAAAAAAGCACTTTTAGCGCTCATAATATTTTACGATGCCAATTGCTTCAGCATGTTTCAATAAATCAGTTATGCAAATGCCTCTCTTTTGGAATACAGGATATTACTCTTTTCACTATCCATCAAAACTGTAAGGTAACTTAGAGATAAAAGGTTGTTAAAGAAAGAGAGCAAAGGACTACAAGAAAGAAAAAATAATTTCATTTTTTTTTACTTTGTATTACTGAAAACCATTACATGCACAATGGAAAAGATAACTTATTTTTAAAGTGAAAACATGAGCTTTTCCACTTATTTTGCAAACAGCATGAGATAAAGTTTCCAATGTCATTTAACTATTTTCCAGTCCTTTAACTATTTTTTAAAGGATTGTACCAAAACCATTTTTTAGCAAGCTGTCTTGAAAACAAAGCAAACCAGAAGATTTAAAAATTGTATCTTTTATCCATTTACCAGAGAATTCATCCATTTAACAGAGAATTCATCACTATCTTGTGCAAAGCTCATGATGTTGATGATATCCTTGCAAAGTAATGCAAGTTAACAGATTTATGTCTGAAGTATTCATGCTATGTAAGAAATGAGTTTTTACAGAGTTCTGTGACTCATTATCTGAAGCACCGGGCTGGTTTCTTTTCTCTCACAATTCTCACTAGGTGAAGCAGTGTTATGGTGAGCCCAAGATTCTGTAACAAGAGATCTTCGGAACCAGGGTATTTTATATGATTCAGACAAATTGTTGATGATGGAAAATCATTCAGCAGATTTTCTTTTGTGACCATCTGCCAGCTGCAGAGTAGCTTGCTGCTTTGTCTCCTCTTTGCTTCTTCCGTACAGATAACGTGTAGTGGTGTAGTGCACGTCCTGTAGCTGGCACAGATAAAGGCAAGCAATTCATGTTTGCCCACAGTAAAACAGCTGCAGTGTGTGAGACTTGGTACTGCACAGCAATGCCCTCTCTTTCAGTCTTACCCCTGGCTGCTCACTTCAGGGACGCCACAGGGCAGTGTCGAGTGGTGGTGGCTTAAAGGCTCTCGGTGCAGTGACCTGGCGACCCAGGTGTGACTGGATGCTCCCTCAGGTCTTACAGATCAAACCTTGTGGTTTTGTTGGGCATGGAATCCATTAGGCTCTCTGCAGAGATGTTTATGCAAATTATGAAGGACCTAGGACTCTGAAACATATTTTGATGCATTTTACGAGTTGTGGATCCTCCCTCTTGACTAGTAGTAGATGAGATAAGATGCAGAAAACCCAGAAAGGTGAAATGTTATTCAGCCAGTAACATATAACTTAATGGCAATAGGACTGAAACTCTTCCTATCTACAGTGATAAAGTTGCTGAACCATAGAATCATACAATCATTTAGCTTGGACTCCAACCTTTCTCCCAGCACTGCCAAGTACACCACCAAACCATGACTCTAAGCATCACATCTACATGTCTTTTTAATTCCTCCAGGAATGGTTAATCCATTACTTCCCTATCACCTGTTTTATCATCCAAGATCTCATCTGCTAGTGGTCAGTAGACTCTGTGTATGTTTATTGTTTTACTTTTAACAGCATCTGGTATGTTGCTGAACTTCTATGCCTGTGAAGCACCCAGACAGTTCTTGCATGCTGTACTTCTGGTAGTAAAGTTCAGAAATTTCAACCAGTCTTCAGTACATCATATTACATAGGGTCAAAAAGCAGGGACTATAGCCAGTTTTCATTGTATTATCTTATTTCAACCAGGATTGCAATGGCCTTTTCCACTGTCTGTTATATAACAGTTTAAAATACTTACTCATAATCAGATTCTGTTACTCTGAATAAGTCTGCATAAGTTAAAGGAAGATGTGTGAATTTACATTGGTTTATTTGTTTAAAATGCACTAAGATGTAGCCTGTAAATAATTACCCTCAAAAAAAAATAGATTTATGTAAATGCATACTATATGCCTTCTTACATGTTTTTATATTCTATGTGTGTATATAAAAATTAAAAATGTTAAATACATCCTCACAGCAAACAGCAAATCTATCATCTATATGGAACCTTTTTTCATCCAAGTAATACTAAATTGGCATATTGAAAAATGAGGTTAAACAAGCCAGAGTGAAAGATCAGTTTAAAGATAACAGTAGTGCTGGGAAACCTTTTATTTATTATTTTAGTTTTTTAGATGCAGTGAAACGCACTCTCAAGCTTTTCTGCCCTGAAATATAAGCTAGAAATTTAATTTTATTCAAGGGGGAATCCTCTTTTATTTTATGGGTTTGAACAAGGAGACATTGAGAAAAAAATAGGTCTTGTAATGAGGTCTGGCAATATTACAAGTTCTGCCTGCAAAGAAATGAGCAAATATTGTAGCATATGTGATCTACCTTCAGGCACATAACAAAGAGATTTTAGTATTAAAATAAAAAACACTTTCAATCAATCAACTTTTATTTTAAATTAATCATCTCATTCAGATTGTTTGAATGATCCATGACATGAATTTCTTGTAGTCCAGGATAATGAGCTATACTGTTGTGGAAATTGATCATGGAGATGATTCAAAAATATTTACTACATTTGCTGAATGTAAATTTGCTGAGCACAATTTTTTTACCCTAACTGCTTCTACATCATGCTTTGATTTTTTTTCTACATGTTTTTATTTTCTTCCATAAAAACCCACATTTTATTAAAGTAAAAATGTTAAACTTCACTGGCCCTGTGAAGTTGCAACTAAAGCCTTGGAATAAATGTTTGTTGATTTGGGCTAAATAACACACATCTCTAGAACATTCTTGCAATTCACTCTTGGGCAAAAAAGCGGACATGCTTGATAAAATTTACAATTTACTCTAAGTGGGTTTCTTTTCCTTTGTAAAGCCAAACCATACCTCTGTTGATTTTTGGTAAAATCTTGGTTTTGTGCCGTGGGATGGCCTGCATTAGTCTATGTTGTTAACCATCCTGTTGTGCCATCTCACTTCAAATTGGGTACTCCTCAGAGAACATCTTCAGTAGAAATACACAGTGAAATCTTCAGCAGAAATAAATCCATGGTATGTCATCAACCTGCTCAGAAATGTGACTGGATACATTTTGTCTCACTAGAGAGATTAATTTCCTTTAGTCTCAGTGTGAACAGAGACGTTTCTTAAATGTAATTCAACCCACTGAAGATCTTGAGACAGGGACAAGTTCCTCTCAAAAAAAAAAAAAAAAAGAACAATTAATTTAATTTCTCATATATTGATAATAGAGTATGATAAGTAAAAAATATTTCTAAGGTCTTTAAAGCTTTACCTGGGTTAACTTCAGCAATAACATTCACATCTGGGAAATATGCCAGTTGTGTCTGTTCCTGTGACTCCAAAGATGAGAGAAATCACAAGTTCCTTTTTTATATACTTTGGCATTTCTTTCTATTGAGATGCTTATTTTCAAATATTTGTATTTACATGTGAAAACTCTCCTGCTACTTTAAAAAAAAAAAAATTAAGTCTCTTCTGCATAAATCAAATAAATTCATTGAATAATAAATTTAGGTATCTAAGTAAATATTTAGTACTGGAATAAATGTATTTTGAGTCATCAACTGATGTAAAACAGCTTATTAATGAATTTGGAAAGATATAAACCCTCTAAAAATCTTGTTATAAAGATGAGTTAATATGTTTTATTCAGTGGGTATATAAGTGAGAAGAAGTAAAATATTCAAGTTTAGAATAAATATTTTGAGAATTGAAATGTCTCTGCATAACATTAGAACCAAGTCAGTCATCTGAGGCAGGAATTCATCTCTTGCTTATGGAGATGGGGGACTATCTTAACATACAAAATGTAAGGAAAAAATTCATATTCTAAAATTGTCCATATGATTTCAAGCCTTCAAGCCCTCATCTAGTAATGAGGGCCAACCACAATCAAATCATAACTCTTGATGAAAAGAAGTCACAGAACAGCTCCAGACCTTTTCCAGCTTAACACTCGAGCAACACCTCCACCTTATACAGTGGAGAACACCTGTCAGGGAACACCTCCCGTTCCAAAGATCATTAGAACACCTCCAGTTCCAAAGATCATTGGAATTACATTTAGCATGAATGAGCATAAATTCATTGAAAAGTATCCAAACTGTTTGCACTGTATGTTTTATCACACATCAGTGTTTTAAAGCTATGAATATATGTCAACTTTAGAGTCTTTAGAGGACACTGTGCCATTAGGCTTTGTGTTTATGTTACTTTTTGATGTTTTATTTCACTATTAAATGAAAGCTGCATGAAATTCTGAACTATCTACTAATGTGAAAGCAAAATTAAAATGTTAGGAAATATATAGGTCTTTCTTTTTGCTTCATACTCCATTCAGGACTTAGTTGTCACTATGTGCAGTTTATCTTTTCTAGGTTTTATAATTTGATATACTAAATTAAGTCTGTATAAACTCAAGACATCTGTCAAGCATAATCTGTACTTGAATAAATATTTCATATACCTGTATTCTGAGTCTGTTCTGTCTGCTGCTCAAAGCACCACTAGAAAAATTATTTTTATTGATTCTGTAAAAATTACAGTACGTACACCTGTCTGAAAATTATGCAAATTAATAAGAAAAAATTACCTAATTCATCATCTATTCATTATCTTAGTTTTACATCTGCCTTACATGCAATTCTATTTAAGTATTCATTTCCACAGATGAAGTGCAATATTTTAATATTAAAAATTCCAAAATGGTTTCCTCTTTTCTTGAGTTTACATCTCATACATGTTTTGAGTTTCCTTTGCAGTTGCAAATGCAGGATCTTGCTATTTGACCCTTCACTTAACAGTCTTTTTCTTTTCAAAATTGCTGCAAATTGATATATTTGGAAGAACAGATACATTAAAATAAAACTTCCAAAACTTTTTGAGACACACACACACACATACACAGAGTCGCACACTGTCTTATAACATCTCTGCTCAGCATTCCTCTAGTATGTGATTGAACTTCAAGTAACATTAAGAAAATCTTTTCTTTTTGTAGTTTTTGTAAGTTTTAGGCTTTTTTTTTTTCCCAAAGTAGACAGAATGCTCCATCTCTGGCTTTTTAACTGAATGTCTAAGAACATGAGGATGTTGTCTGTGTTATTGGGCTACATCAGTTTAACCCTGGTTTTTTTTTTCGGTTCAGAAAAAAATTTCCTTTAACATTTACTTTTCTAGAATTAACTGCTCCATAAATTCCTTGAATATTAGTCAAACTCAGGAAGTTTTCTCCTAGATCTAAGTCAGAATTATCTGCTTACAAAAGTGTGATCAGAGAAGATGTTGTCTGCATCTTGCCCTGGGGTCATGAAATGTTTTACTAGAAAGGTATCCAAGCAATTACAAAAGGCATTTCTTGCACTTTGGAGCAAATAACTTTTTTTCAAAATTTTCAACAATACTTCCCTTAAGAATTAATCATCCTTTTTAGAAGTGGAAATTGATACTAAACCAAGGAAAATATTTCCATAAGGTGTTTAGAACAATAGATAGATCTTTTACAAATTCTCAAAGATCAATGAGAAAGATGCTTGCCAAGTTGAGCTCTTCTACACAAGTTTCTTGTATTTTGAGATGTAAAGAAACACAATTTTTGTAATCTTCAAATTTTAAAATAATACAGGTTTGTTTCGTCAAACTCTACTTTTTTTCTCACCAAAAAAATTTGTCCTCAGAATTACAAATATATAGGTCACAATGGAGCCTGGTTAATTACAGTGAGAAAGTATTTACATGTCTCTTGTTATGACTTGACCAGACTTTTAATAAGGATAAAATAACTTCTTTTTTTGCATAATAATATAGAATTTTAATGAAGCTAGACTGAGGTCACAGCAGCGAAACTTTCAAACACCTTTCTTTCAGCCTTCATGTTGAAATGCCAAATTGTACTCACTTGTAATTTCCTATATCATAAAAGATTTGGGGATGTATCTGTTCTTAGTACTTAGATAATGAACAAAAGCTAACTAAACAGTGAAGATATTAAGGAATTTTACATGCTGTAAGCTCTATACAGACAAAGGCATCAAAGTCAGTGCTGCAGGCATAAGCAACCTACAAAACAATCATATTTCAAGCCAGTTCTCATGCTTATGGGCTTTTTCATAAAACTAATTATACTTAAACAATGCCCTGTTTAAATTGTAATTTGGCAACTGTTACTTAAAACCACATGCTTTTCTTGCTTACTACAGAAATAGCCTAAACAACTCTTCAGTACTGTATATTTCTCTGCCAGGGGGAATATGTCCATAACTTAATATTTAGTTACTCTTTATATCCAGACTTTCTGTGTTTTAACTTCACTTCTGTCAGACAAAAGAGAATTTTCAAACACTGATATTAACACAGTGGGACAAGGAAAAGAAATACCCAATTGCTGAATTCTGTTTTTGACTGGCATTCAAACAATGAGTTACCAAACAGGAGTGAAATTCATGTCAATTTTTCTACATGTGAGGATGTCTTAATGTGTAGGCTTTATTTTCTGCATAGCCTCATGAAAATATTTTTTGTTGTGACAAAGTACCTCTTTTAGCAGTTTTCTGCAAAAACAGCCTCCCATGGTGAGTTTCAGCTTTTGGCAACACTGTAATGCAGAATTAAACAAAGAGTACATACAGAGTCAGGATTAGAAAAGGGAGGAAAGGGGGGGAAAGAGTATAAAAGACATGGTCCCAGAACTACTTGAAAGCTCTGCTGAGTATAGTATTGCTGCTCTTAGTCAGAAAAAGAAAAGGAAAACATCTAACAGAATTAATTGTAGAGAGGGGTAATAGTCTCCTATTCACAAGCGCTGAGAGTTCAGAAGAACATTTTATGAGATTTAAATACAGAATAGTCTGTCTCTGTGGGTGACTTATCTGGCAAGTATCCTCTTTCTGTAATATTTGCTACTGACTAAACTGGAAATGCCTATTGTTTTAAATTTTTATTGCTCTCTTCAGTCTCATAAAACAAAAATATAGACCTTCTGAGACAGACATGCTAGGAAAAACAGAGTGCAATTACTGTTCTTTTTCTCTCAACTTCCCTTCCAGAGACCCTTGCTTAGGCTTTATTTCTAGTCTTCCTAAAGTAATGAATTCAGTGTAAATGGAAAACGCTGATAATTCATCTTCTATCCTATATCTCATCCTTCAACACCTGATAGATCTTACAGTAGTTTTCTTGAGTTTTATTTCTTTTTCTGTGAAAATACATGAAGGGTTTCCAAGACAGTAGAGCTGCAGGTAGATGTGCTGGGGAGAATGGTGCAGCTTTCCCACAGCTGTTAAGAGTTATGCCTGTGCTCCTGGGCACAGACTGGCTCCCAGGACCTTGGAGTGTAAATTCATCTCTAGCTTGATTTTACAGTGGAGTCCAATGTACAGAAGGAATGCCATAATTCAAGTAGGCTTACAGCATATATGCCAACAAACACAGGTCTTCATTTTTTTACTATTTTTTCACTTTCATAATAGATCCTATTCTGGTCTTCCAATTCAGTTCTGTGTGTAAACTTGTTAGACTGCACACAGCTGCCATCTTGAAATCTCTCATAGTTATTCAGACTAAATTTTAGACACTGTTTTGGTGGGTTTTGCTAAGGACATATGGAAATAATGCACAGTCAGCAACTAACATCCTACAGTTCACTTCCCATGTGCTGATACAGCCTCACATTACTAGGTAAAAACAAGGGGCATTGTAGGACATATAAGGAGGACTTATCCACTTTATATGTCAAAGAGATGATTTCCTAAATTAATCCAAGTATCAAAAAGCAAATTATAAACAACTCCTCTGACTATAAGATTTTTAAACTGAGAATGTTTTGAAGTGGAGTGAATCAATGTTAATGGTGACCTCAGAATTTAATTCTCATATCTGCATAGGCATATTTCCTTCTACTGCTGCCAGTAAAATTCTGAACAGAATATACTTTATGTTGATTAAATGAGGAGGTTACTGTATACTTACAGATATCAAAGATTAGTGTTAAGCATTGTTGCTAGTTTGCAGCACTGTAATATTCCCCTTAGCAACAGCAATTTTTCACACATGGTCAGTTCAATTTCTTGAGAAAATTAGCTGGGAAAAGTGTTTATGTGCTTTGTTCCAAACCTTTTAGTGCTCTCTTTTTAAACTACCCCTGCATAAAAAGTAAAGATAAATAAACACATGAATAAAACATTGAATTAAAAAAAAATCAGAGAGTTAAGGAGAAGTGGGTTGGTGTCTGCAAGCAGGAATGGGATATTACATTTGAGAATACTGTTACTTCTAAATTTTAGGCATCTGCTAAGGTACCACAAATAATTGATCTGAGTTAGACAGAAAATTAGGTTTAGACAGATACACTTGCTCAAAAGAATTAATAATTTGTCCAAGGAGATGAATAAGTTTGACATGGGGAAAAGAAAGTTTATTTCAACAGTCAAATGTCAGTAAAATGTACCTTTTTGCCTATTCATGTAGTCTTCCAGCAGAGGGAAGTAGTCCTGGTATGAGCTACTTTGGCTATGTTAATTTAAGATCTCTCTTTTCACATGGACCACTAGACTACATAGTCAAATCTACCACCCCTTGACAAAGTAGCAGTATCAAGGCATGTTTAAATCTGCTACACCCTCATTCCTGTTTTTATTCAATAGTTTTCTGATTAAACTTATTTTTAAGAGGTTCACACTCTCCAAAAGCAAAGATAGGACAGTATATTTGAATTTTAAAGCCAACAAGTTTCTGTAAGAAAGGAGAATAACATCTTCCTTCACTTGCTGCTGTGTAGTACTATTCTTATGTGCTCTGTATTCACCAGTACCCAGCAAGTAGTGTCCTGCATGTATTTAAAAAAACCAAAAACTGAAGCATTAGCAATACCCTTAGTTTATGAACTTTAAACTGATATTTATGTTTAACAGTCAGTGTTGTTATGCTTAAGGGATTTCTGTTTTCTTACAGAGGCAAGACAGCTGACTAGAAATATTTAGAAGGGTGTAGCTTTTCTGTCTTCTGAAGCATTTTAGTTTGTTTCTTACATGTTCTTTCCTGTCTGGTAAAACTCTTACACGGAGTCTAAGGTGAAGGAACCAGAACCCCAGTATGACTTTTTTTCTGCCACCTCCTCCGACCATGAGACTGGAGTGCAAGCCTTATCAAGCCATGTCTCTGCAGAGAGGCAGGAAATCCATGAGACAGCCAAAGTTAGGAGGGATGTGGCTTTTCAGCCTCATGAAAGGGTAATGTGCTGCTCATGCTTTGTGTTTAATTCCCCCTTATATTAAATTCCTTATGTTAAGAAGTCTTTGATTTAAGCTTTTCTTAGGCTGAGGCACTGCATTTCCGAGCAGCAAGGACACACAGCTGGTGAATACTAATTCACACTACAACTTAGATAAAATTTTTATTTACTTCCTAAAGTACCAGTAAATCTGGGCATATGATGTAGCAAAACTGCAGATACCAAAGGGTATGCCCTAGAGAAAGCAGGTGTCCTCTTGGTTGACCAGGAAGCCTAGCATTTATTTTTAATCATTCTCATTTTTGGTCACTTATGTTGTATTTTAATTTTTGGTCCCTTATTCTTGTCCCTAAATTTATAAAATGTAAAATACAAATCACTAATCTGATTGCACAAGAATTTAGTGAATATATATATATATATATATATATATATATATTGCTTTTTGCTACTAGTTAACCCTATGTGTTAAATTGGCAGCTTGGTAGACGTGACCTATATTTAGTTTTTAGTTTTGTGACAACAATGCAGTTCTGAAATTCTTGGCAATTTATCAATATATTTGGCTGACAAAAGGAGAAGATTCAGCAGAAAATATTGATGTGTTGGTATTTTTTTGTTTGGTTATTTTAAGTTCCTTAAGCTTGTACTTACAGATATGCAGTAGATGTGTAGAACATATCTGCTACTATATAAATAGTAGATGTACTACAGGTTAAAATATATTTAATTTCAAATACTGAAATTCAATTGTAATAAAAAATTTAAGGAAAATCAAAAAAAAAAAAAACTTTGACTGAAATGTAGATGACCTTGACCTTTTGTATACGTTTTTCTCTTGCATTTACCGGCCCACTTTCTACCTGTGACTGAATGTTAATGACAGTTCTGGGTTACATAAAACAGAATTCTCAGCTAAATTCTTACTGCAAAATTGGTAATATTACGTGAAACTGAAAAAGCTGACTTTGATTTCTGGACCCCTTGGTGAGTTTGCAAGGCTGGTGCTTAGTGATAAAAGATTTTGTTCTTAAACTGAAGAAACATTAAAAATACAACACAGAGAACCTTAAGATGACATGTTTAGCCATTTCTCAGGAATATAACAATTGAACCCAAGTTTCTCTGACAATTTAATCTTCATTTTAAGTTGTACAGCCTTCATTTTTTCTATGTTTATTTAAATAAAGCAACCACCATACCTATAGCTTCTTTCATAGTCCTTGTAAGTAGCTCTTTACATACTTTCACTAGTGATAATTTGATGCTGTAAAGCTATTCTTTTTTCTGATTATGCTTCATTTTGCAGAGCAGTCTAATTATTTTTCCTTTGCCTCACTTTCCTTCAAGCTATCCAAGCTCTTTTTCCTGTCTGTCATTATTAGGTAGTGCATTGATCTTGGATGAAACTATCTGAAGCTGTTCTCCATTGAGGTCATATAGTCAGTCACTTCTAGAAGGCAGTTCTTTATATGAATACTTTTGAAGGATTATTTCTAGCCTCTGTGAGAGCTTATATTTTAATGGTCTCCAGCACAAGGAAGACAGGATTATTAGCAGACAGTCTAATGTCCCCAGTTTTTCATCAAGCAGAAGCAGGGTATTGTCCTACTGCCAGCAGACTTAATGTTTGCCTAACATCATTTCTTGTGGAGTGTTTTCTTAGGGTGAGGTAGAATGAAATAGATAGGGTTCTCTCAGATGCTTATATTCCTTAAGGAGTACTTTTTCAAAAGGGTCAGTGATGCTGATGTTCTGCCTGTGTGCAAGCTTTGCCAGTTTTTCTGTTTTCTTGGACAGTTTGCTTCATCTGGTGGAGGGTCCCTTGCCTTTGTTAGCACTGGGGTAGCAAAGTCACTTTGCTTGTTGGCCTGCAGCATCAGACTCCCTCTTGTTTATTCTCTCTGATGCTGCCAGTCTCGCATTCTTTTCAGGGCAGTCCAATTCCAGCAAAGGGAATAATGAATGTGTGCTTCTTTTTTTTTTCCTTTTTTTTTTTCTCCAGTCTGAGGGCAAGCTCTGGGAAGTGGGAACCAAAATATTAAGTACCCTGAGGGTCAGGAAAATCTTACAGAAAATCTCCAGCTCTCTGCCTGGTCTAATCAGTAGGGCCATTCAGACTGTGAATCTCTATCACTAGGCTTGAATTTGATGTTGAAGCCCAAATCAAGTGAGATGTCAGCCTGTGTGTTTCCTAGTGGCTGGCCACCCCTTGCATACTAAAGCTAAGTTACCCACATTCTTAGCTGACACGTTTTCAAAGCCTACTGCTGTTCATTCTTAAAATGAGAAGTTTAGATTTCTAATATTCCAATATGAGTGAGAGTTTATGAAGGCTTTCTCTAAGCCTGACCTCAATATTTTGAGTGATGATGTCTAAAATTGATCTCTAAGTCTAACCTGTAATATGTGAGGTGCAGTGGCTTAATTCAACACTTGACTTAGATCAAAAGAGAAAATAAACTTTAGTTAATTTCATGTTCCTCTACTATACAATAGCTCACATGGTTTAGTGCAATTTACAAGGAGTCTGTATCAGAGATTGTTATACTTGAAAACAGAATTTGTCTTCAGCAGTAGATTTATGTGGGGTATGTGTGTATAAGAGAAAATAAACTTTAGTTAATTTCATGTTCCTCTACTATACAATAGCTCACATGGTTTAGTGCAATTTACAAGGAGTCTGTATCAGAGGTTGTTATACTTGAAAACAGAATTTGTCTTCAGCAGTAGATTTATGTGGGGACTATAAAAAATATTTGATATTTTCTAAAATGTTAAAGTTTCATACTCACGTTTTTAACACGGATTACTCATTATTTAGAGCCACTATTTCACAGGTGTGGTATCACAGTTTTTGGATGTTGGTACTTCCTAGTTACTCACTGGAAGAGACTGAGATTTGGTGGTGAATGATGGTGCGTATTCAAGAAAAGGTAATGCTAAAAATTAATATCTGCATACTCTACGACTGTTCTAAAACAAATGTAAGCAAAAGAGTGAAGTAAAAAAACAAGCAATTAAAAATGTGCTGATGCTAGTTTCAGAGAGGCAACTCATATACTGTTCACATCAGCTGAGTAACTGAGTATGTGCACTCTGCCAGGGTTAAAGAGAGTGTTGCTGTTTCGGATGGCACTGTGTGTTTTGCCAGAGGGGGAGGATTTTGTGCATAAGAATTGCCATTAGAGTTCTCAGGGATTTAAAAAAGGAAGAAGGAAAAAAAAAACCCCTAATAAAAGCAGAGACTTGTATTTCCAGCAATTTCATGTTGCCACCTACTTGATCTCCTCATGCTTTCCATCTAGTTGCCTGGCATCGCCTCTGACAAGTCCTGCCGGGTGATGAGCCGTCCTCTGACACTATTAAGCTCTCAGCAGGTATGGACTTTTTTTTAACTTATGTCAATTTTTAGTGCTGTACCATTATTTATTCTGCTTACATTTCGATGGTCTCTCCAGGTATGTTCTCTGAAGTGTAGGGAATTCTCAGCTTAGAAGTATTGGTATGGCTTTATAGGGTGTGGCTGATACCAGTAAAAAATGTGAATCCAAAGGACAAATTATTACAGAGCCCAAAGTGGGAGAGCCACAACCAAGGGAAGAGCTGTGGGTGGAGAGGGAGATTGCAAAGGCACAATACTGAGATCTTTGGTCTTAATTTTCTGATAAAATGTCTCTGGCTTTTACTCCAAGAAGACTTGAAAAGAGAAATAATCCTCTTTAACTCTTGGTTTTCCTAGAAGCCTTTCTTCCCAAGAGTGTCTACATGAATATGAAAATACTAACTACATCTCTTTGAAAATATGGTCATGTAAAGTGGTAAGGATGTGAATGGCTCTATCATAACTCATGGCTTATTTTTAGCATACTTGTGAGTGATTGATTTCATGCAAAAGTAACATAAAATTGTCAGAGGATAATTGTCATTTTCTTTGAATGTTCCTTTCGTAGGACCGGAATGATCCATCAGTTATATGTGTATTTACTTTCTTTAAGGTTTTCTGGTGTTTTTTTTACAGGTCCAAATAACTATAAAGGAATAAATTGTCGTGTCTGTATTTTGCAATAAAGCTACTATCAGCAACTACTATCTTTTCTTTGTGAAAGGAATTGTTCTCTGTATGAAGTCTAGATGGCTAATGCTCAATCACCAATGCAAACCAAATGTTTCAGAGTCATGAAAAACAGAAAAATAATTAATTTACTCAGACTCATAGTTCTACTATTTTTAATAAAGATTTTCAGAAAACTAAAAAAAAGTATTGTGTGAAATTTCTTATTGTATCTGCTTCAATTGAAAAACAGAAACCGTTATTCAGACTAATGTTGTACATCTGGAAGCTACTTGGAACATAAATGTAAACTAGAGGCATCATTTGAATTTGACAAGTAGACTGATAAAAATGTGCCTTAAATTTTCATGATGAGGAGAATGAACTCATGATATGGTATCAAAAACACTAACTGAAATTATGGAGGGGGTATTTACTAGATTGAAACAAATATCTCCTCTAAAATAATGTAAAGCAATGAAGTAGAACAGTGTGAGAGTCTGTCCGAATTTTCCCTCATCTGCCTCATGGTTGTCATTGAGGGGCCACTGAAGAGAGGACCCCCCTGTCTGGAATCTCTGGCTCTGAAGGAGAAAGTCGCACTCCAAAGGCCCTGAGACCTGAAAGGACAGTGTTAAGCTATTTGTTTTCACAGGTGTTGTTTGCTGTATGCTAAGAAGGGAGTACTGTGCCCCATTTGCAACAATGACTTTGGAAACTGCCCCACGTCTTGGCCTGGCTGGACTACTCCTGAGTTTCAGATGGTCCCCCCACAGAAGACCCTCACTTACTTTACAACCACCATGACAGACAAACTGAGATGGAAGAAGCCTCTCCATCAAGGACTGGGACATGAAACCCCCATGTGAAAAGGCCCCTCTGCTCCTTCCAAGGACTGGGACTGAAACCCCCAACTCGGGGGAGGCAAGCTGACCAAAGCGAGATGTTTGCCTGTAGGTTGTGACCACTGGACCAAGAAAACAATGGTTCTTGCCTGCTGCCTAGCTTGGACTCTGTGTACCCCCCATTCTATTCTTCCCCCCTGAAGACCTTTGTTTCAGTTGTGAAATTTTTTCTCCCTTCCCCCAACATAAAAGAGTATAATTGGGGTGCAAATGAACTGTGCCTTTGAGATCTCCTCAGCGTAACAGGCGGACCCTTGACTGGACTGGACCAAAGGACTTCGTCTCTGTGTTGGTAGCTATATCCCCTCTCTCCCTCTTTTCTTTTCTCTTTCTCTATCTTTTCTCTCCCTTAATCCCTCTATCTCATTTTTGCTGTGGTTATTTCAATAAAACTGCATTTGTTGATTGTTACTGCAAACCCCCTTGTACCATGTTGGTTTTTGCACTCTGAGATCACTCCTACGAACCATCAGGTCATCCATTCACTAGGACGGACCCTGACAAACAGTACTGTTTCAGAGTGGCCATGCTGTTTGATTCTTTCTGACTGACTCTGAGCATTTAACTGAACTTTGCCCTACAAATCCCTTCCATGCTCTGCATCATGATTCTCTTCCTTTCTTTCTTATCTTTGTGATGCAGGGAGTAAGTCTGAATTCTCTGCTGGTGTAAATGAGCAGAGCTGCTTGAGCCCATAGATCTTTTCAATGACTGGATGGAACACAGAAGGAGAACCTTTGTCAAAGTACAATTATTTCTTAATCGTAAGTACTACCACAAGTCTATTAAAGACACTTCCTATGGGAAATGAATTATCCATGTAACAGGAATTGGTGCCAAGGTTCCTTATCAGTTCATGCTTATTCAGCTAGCTATGTTCCACTTGACTACACCTCAAGTACTCTAAATAATCCATGCTTATAAGTTTTAATATCTCACCATATTTCTGAATTGCTATGAATTCTTGTATTTTCATTAATCATTATTCCTTAGCTAAATGATACATACTTGACCTAATTTTTCCTGTATTTTTCATCTCTTTTTCCACTTCTGTAGTTACCCAGGTCTTTCCATAGTCTTTTGGAATTGAGATCCAGACATTACAATTTTCTGATTATGAGGTAATAACATGCAATACTTCAATTGTGATCACACTAGAGATTTTTAATAAGGGCTGTGTCTTTCCAGCATTAGAATAATCTTCACACATTAATAAAATTCAGAAAATATTTTTTCTTTCCTTTGGTAAAAATACTGCTAATATTTTTTGCATCTCTTTCATTGTAAAAGTAATCTTAAAAAGGATCTATCACTGGAAGGACATTCTTTAAGGAAAGAAACAGCAGTGTAATCACAGCCAGAAATGCTTCAGTGAGCTGGCATGGGCTGTGCTGTCACTACTAAACAAATGAGGAGTTGAAGGAACAGACTTAGTGGCATACTTTTTAAATTATATTTTTCAGTAAAACTTCAAGTGGTACATTTCATTTGACATTTGCACTGGTAATGGCATGGCTCCTGAGAGCATGGCTACTTGTATAAGGTAATGTTTTTGCTTTCTTCTTAGATATATTACAGTAGAAATTTTTTCTGTCAGTATATTTATATGCAACATCAGCAATATCTTTCCTATGTCGCAACATACTCTGTACTGCTAGGACATTTTTATTCACTTCATTGCTCTTTCCTATAAATTGGCAAAACCAACAAAAGCACATACTAGATTTCTCCAGAGCTGTGACCTTTGCTCCACACTTCCATGTTCTCCCTTCTCTGCTTCCTCTCACACCACAGGCAATAAATAAACAGGGAGAAGCTTTAGAGGTCGGTGTTCTGCAAGTGCCCTAGGCAGGGCTGGAAAGTCCCCGACACTGTTGGGATATGACCTTGTCATAAATTCTCAGGTACCACTCTCTGCCTTAGCACAATCTATTTGAGTTATGTCAGAAAATCTGAGATAACTGATTCATGATTAAGGTTGACTTCACAAAGTCAGAGGCTTTTCTAGTTATTGATTTCATTCTATTTCCACACTATTAAACTGTAGTTTTGCTGCTGGCTGACAGCCCTAGTACTGGGCAGTAAATCAGGAAATTAATGTTAGTTTAATGGAAATATTAGCACTTCAATGGTGTATGGAACATTCTGACTTGTGATGTGAACTCCATTTACAAAAAAGAAGTGTAATATGAAGTAATGATCAGTCTGCATTTGTAAGTGAAGCTACAGGAAGACAATACAGGTAAAGTGTACTGCTCTCTTTTAATAGTCCTGCTAAGTTTCCTGAAGGTATAATGAATGTAGCTACAACATGGAGCAACCTAAATTTCATTCCAAGTGGTAAGCACAGCAGCAATGTAACAGTAGTTGAAAGTTACAAGGACCTGTTCTTTGTATCTGCAAAGCAAAGGCATTCTGAGTATCTAGCTACTAGCCTGTGAAACAAAATTTTGAAGCATTATATAACAGCCTATGGTTCAAATAATTTTGACAATTCTTTTCTAAAGCATCTTTTCTTTTTTTCTTAGCAGAAAATCCACAGATAACTAACTTCTGTTGAGGATTTTTTTGGCGGTATAACAAACCAAAATTATACTTAGCCTATTTACCAAAAAATCATTCTTAAGAAACATTCAAGATTCTTTTCAGGAGTATTTCTAAAATTAAATCCAGTCCAAAGATCTTTGAGTCACACCATATACTTAACAGCTCCATCTTATTATCTGTCTCTGGCTTACTGTCTGGGCAAAGTGCCCATGGCAGACCCGGCAGTCAATAATGATTCAAGCTCTTTAGTTTTTGTCACCTGGATTAACTCCCCTGTCAACATCTGCTCTGAGTTAATCCTGAATGTGAGCCTGCTCTCTCCCCAATTTTCTGGGTTTGTTTGTTTCACTGTCTTGAACATTACTGCATTAAATGTGTGGCAAAGAAACTTTCACTGACTTGTCTGTGTAACCAAGATAACAATAGTCCTTTCTTGGACTTGTAGTTTCATTGGCTGTCTTGGTTACTCAACAGAAGAGCAAATCTAAAGCTCTCTTACACAAGGGGGAAAAAAAGATAATTATTGCAATACTTTTGCTAGTGTTTTCATTTATCAATCTGAAATTGTGATTTTTTTCCATGTCTAAGTCTAGAAGATAGGCAGCAGTCCTTGTGTCATTAGTTAGTCATATTTGATACCTTTGATAGGATTACTCTCTGAGATACCCTTTTCCCACCCATCATTATCTGCATTCTTTCCTTTAGGATGCAGAACTTTATAGTAGTGTAAATGCTTTCTAATAGTGTGTATTTTGTCCTGAAAAGCAGACTTAACACGGACTTGCCACTTAACAACAGTCATCTGCTAATTTCACCACTGACAGTTTTCAGTCTGTGTAAATGATAAAAAGGTTAAGCTCTGGAGGCAGACTAAGAACTGCAGATTGTGTGACATCACTTACTGAAAGTCTATTTTAACAAGTCATATCTATATAAAGCCTGATGCATAATGCATCCTGCATAATAATATGTATTGTAAAGAACTTATTCATCTACCATCAGATCACTAACACAAATAATTTCCTTAAACTCCTAATTTTAAATATTTTAAATAATACATCATTTAATTACTTCTACCAAAAAAAAAAAAATAAGCCTTAGTAAAAAGAAATATTGAAGAGAGAGAAAACCAAGTTTTGTATCAATTCTGACATAATTTTGGGATCGCTGGCAGAACTGTAATGGCCTAACTGACTTAATTTATGAGTTTTTAATGATATAACCTACCCTATTCATGGTTTTTAGATATTGGCACCATACTGGTTTTCTCTCAGGCAATTGTAATTTCATCAGTTCCAGACACTTAGTGGAAATTGACCTTTATCTTCCAAAGCTTCCAGCAGCTAGCTCTTTTAAAATTGTCTAAAGCATATTATCTAGATTTGATAGCATTACAATTTTAACATTAATAAAAGCCCCTTATTGGCCTCTTAATAGTGATAAAATGGAAAAATCCTCATCACGTGACATGACGTTCACTTGACTTTTTCCCCTCAAGCAGTTAATAGAAAATAATATAAAAATATAGTATGTATTTAAAGTTAAATTTTCATGCTGAAATTTTTAGCAATATCTTTGTTTGTGCTTAGTACTTTTTTGTGCTCACTCCCTACATTTTTGATTCCCTTATTAATTTTCTGAAGTTATTTCTATAAGTGACTCAAAATGATCAATTTCCTGTTCTCAATTTGCTATATGCATGTATGCATGTATAACTGTGTGTGTATAGCATGCATGTGTATTCATGCCCTTTTGTATATTACATGTATATGTATTTTTATATATGTACATACATATGTATATATGTATGTATAAGTGGACACTTAATGTGCACTTAATGTTATCACAAATGTAATATTATCCTATCTTATCAGTTCCTCAAAATGTTCATTGTGGCAACTAAGACATGTTCAAACACAGACAGTCCCTCAGCATTTTTTTAATTATGAGTATCTTATGACATTTATCTGATGCTTTTATATCAGTGCTTCATTTCTCAAGATGCCCCTCAAGATAAAGATTTTTCTGGTTCTAAATGTGCTGTTTTAACTTAAAACATTGTTTTGTATCTGAATGCTTTCAAATCTGTTCTTAACACAAGAATGGAGATTCACTAAATTGAAATTTTATAGAGCCTTATGAATGATTAAAGAGTCTGCTCTTACTGTTCTATTACATAATTTTGTAGCTTGTGGGGTACACCTTTTACTTTTTCTTAGGCTTCTAATCCATAAGCAATCAAGGTCATTTTTCAGTTGTCAGTGACTCAGAACTTGATAATGTATTTTTTAATATATATTATAGTTTTTTTCTTGTTGACTTATCTTCCTAATAGTTTATAATATTTTTTTTTCATTAATATTTGAGCTACACTAATCTTTCTGCACAACTTGACTAATACTGCTAGGACATTTATTCTCACAAACATAAGGACTGTTGTGTATAAGCATTTTTTTTTTCCTTTTCTTTCTTGTTTACTCCTGTATATTCATTTCTTTAGTTCTAAATGTGTGGACATTTGTTCTCTCTTTCTTCCATTTTCCTACATTTTTTTGAGGAATTCCTCAGTATAAATGAAAAAATATATATTTAGCAGAGACAGAGGTTGGAGCTTCTACAGGATAAAAGATGACTGATCTAGAAGAAGTCTTTTGTGAATTTTGTGGTTACAATCTAGAAATGATGTGAGAGTACACACACCACATGAAGAGATGAAATATCCCTTATAAGGCAAGGATGGCTCTTCCTACATGTGTATGGGCTTGGAATTAGGGTGATGCTAGAGCAAGGATTGCCAACTTCTTCTGCATCCTCCTCAGAAAATCGTGTTGCAGCTCACATCAGAAATTTACCTTACTGAGTCTCATTGGGTGAGCAACAGGGATGAATGAGCTCTCAGTAATGTTGGATTGAGCCAGTTGAAGAATAAAGGGGCTTCAGTGCACCAAAATATTCTGTCTGGGCTTGGCTGAGATGTGCAGGTGTAAGCTGCCTGCTGGAGATTCAGCTGGCAGCCCCAGGGACACATGCAGGCAGCCTGTCAAGTGTGAAAGGACCTCGCTCCACTGAGGCACTTATTTTGCTTTGCACAGAGAATCAAAGCTGCAAAACACCAGATGAATGAAGAGAGCAAACTCTGCAATGCTTTATCCTGGCCAGCCAAGCATTCAGGAGGAGTATAAGATATCTGCATGGCTGAGTGGGTGTTTTCCACTGACTTTGTCACAGTTTACTTCAGAAAACTATTCTCAGTAAAACTAAATGGAAAGTTGCTTGTATCCCACTGGTCACTTCCTTGGGTACCAATTTTGTTTTTTTTTTGTCATGGCTGTTTCCAGATTAAATAAATGACATAGGAAGAATTTCTGATTTTCTATTTTGATAATAAAGTAAGTCTATAATAATTACATGAGAATCAGTGTATAGCTACATAGTATATTATAGCTATTGCATCTATAACCTTGAACACCATAAAAAGTACAGGAGCTTGAGTGGGAACAGTTCTCCCCTTGTATCCTCTTGTTACTTAAGGTAGTGAAAAGGAATCCAAGCTTTACTTGATTCTTCTCTTTTCTGCTTTAGAGACTAATTTGAATGACTGCATGTGTTCTTTTATCAGAATCATATGCCTGAAGTTATGTGCTCTAATTGAACACATGTATAGAGTGTTTTGCACCATGACTACTGCTACCACAGCGGTCTAGGGGTTAAAACTTGACTCATAACACAAAGTTCAGAGGTCCCATCCAGCCAAAATTCCTATGATTCCTACCATAATTGCTGCCAGAACAGTTTTACCTAGATACCGTATAGCATTAGCCACCAGGCTACAGATGGAATTAAGGCCAGATGTACCCCAGCCAGCATGGAAATCTCCTTTATTTCAGTTACTAACCTGCAGCATGATTTTGGATTGTGGCCCTACAAGAGTTTAGGTCCCTGCAGGTGTTATGCTGCACCTCCACAGGACATATTTTGAGTTCAGAGCATAATGTGGAGTCATTTCAGAACAAAAGAACAGAATTTCATTTGGATGACATTTGGATGAAGTTTGGTGAACACCAATTTCAAATGGGCATCAGACTAACTTGTGTGAATTGGTAAAAAAAAAAAAAAAAGGAAGAAGAGTATGAGACTTGAACTTTTTACCTTCTGTCAAGTGAGATTTTTAGCATCAACAATTCCTTGCTACAGATCCACTAGTTTTAGTCCCCAGGATATATTGACATTGACATAGCCATGAAGTATCCTGTTTCTAATATGTAGAACATAGCTTCTCTGAAATTCAGGGCCCCTACTTCCACCTCTTATGCATGAGGTAGGTTGTTGTTGGTGACTTCTGAACAAGAACCTTTCAAGTAAGCCCTGAGGTGCCCTTTAAAATAAAATTTGAGATGACAATGTCCCCTCAGACTTTATTCTTTTTTTAGAGATATTGTATTCTCTGGATGGGAATAAAACTGAAAGATACTTCAAATAGATCCATCTTTCCTAGTCTCACCTGAGAATATGAAAAAAACCAAACCATCAAGTGATATACATACTCTTGACATTTTAATCAAAACCTGCATGCATTGATTACGTTTATTTCTTCTCTATCTTCCTCCTGATTATAACATCTTGAACAAGATTCCCTGAGGAGTAAGTAATTGTTCTTTTCATAACTTCAGCACATGACCCTATAGAAGGGCAACTGCATGCTTGACTGCAGTTTGCCTGTTTACTCTTCATGGTCTGTCTGGCAAGGTTTATTACTGCAAATCAAAAAAAACTTTTTGTTTTTTCCTACTCAAATGAAAAGAAAATGTACACATGGTCCTCGTATTACAGCCATAGGAGTTGTTTGATCCTTTTTCTATTCATCAAATGAACAAGCAAGGGCAGAAAAGGCAGAATCTGCACCCAAACCAGAGGGGCTAACGGTGCTGTCATCTACTAAATTAAAAGATCCACAGATCTGCTTAATGAGGTTTACCTCAAGTCCAAATTCCTCCTTTATGCAGAAGAATTTTAGTAGGTAGTAGATCCTTAGGAGAATAGGAAGGCTACTCATTACATGCAGTCTCTGTGTCAATGTTATGCAATTCAGATTAATAAAATTCCAACTTTAACAACTTATATTTCTTGCTAAAGAAACTATCATGTTACTGATTTTAAAATTTGATGACTAATTGTTCTCTAACTCATAAGACTCCTGTGAACCACTACTCTTCAGGAGGAACATTAATTTTGGTTATCAAAGGTAATGATGTTGGGGGAAAGATATAACAGAAACTTTACTGAAATCTCATCAATGGCAGTATGGCAGATTCTTCTAAACCATCTACATTTTTTCTGGCAGGATTAAAATTACATCCAATGTGACTTTGAAGATAAATGAGTACTGAATTTCTAAAAACATTTCTATGCTGTAAAAAAATTTTAATATACATATTTTCATGAGAAACGACAAAAATATGTTTACACAATGGTCTTAATTTTCTGCCATTATTTTTTTTTTCAAATGGCATTTCTATGTGCAAATTCCCTCAAATCCCCTCCATTAAAAGGGTAGATAGTATATTGTATTTGTCCTCTCAGCAAATTCGATTTTGTAAAATTCCTCTAAGGCCAGATCCTTGGCATTTGATATTGTTTCTTACTAAAGAAGTCTTTTGTAAGTGTGGATAAAATCTTTCCTTTGTTTAAATTATTTTCAATTACACTGAACTATTTTATTTTTCTACTTTTCTGACACGAAGTTTGCAAAAAATCGGCGCAGCATACATAATAAGTTGTGACAGACTCCTAATTTAAGGTCTTCTCTTTAGTTAAATGGAAACTCTGAAATCTGGCTGAAGGATCTCTGAGTCTCCTCAACAAGAGGCACAGTACCAAATGACCTGTGATGGCCATGGCTACTGGACCCATGATGGAAATATAAGTTTACAGCTGGGCTTAAAAATAATATTCAGTTGTTGCATATCTAACATGTCTAACTTGCAAAGTATTTCAGTGATCAATTTTGTGTATTATAGTTGTGTAAACACTGACTGTACAAGAAAGTTATTAGGTGTAAAAGTGCAAGGCCTGTGTGAGCAAGTGGACTCTGGTTCTGAGACAATTCCCCAACCTCCTGGTATAATCAGTGTAATGAAGAGTTTTCATGTCTCCACCAAACATAAAAGAGGCTGAAAGGACCCACCCAGATGTAGATATGTTAATTGCACCGAAAGGAAATAAAAGTATAATCCTTTCATAATTTTTTCTAACACTATTCTGCAGCAGAGCACAATTGCAATCCTTAATCTTAATTAATGGATGACACCTGTATAATTAAAGGTTACAAAATCTTAATCTAATGTGACCTCCTGAACATCATAGGTTGCCAGATTTCATTCATAACTCTTGAACTCAGGGACTCGTTTGACTACTACAAACATTCCAAAATGAAAAAGAAATCTTAAAATGAGTGTTGCAAGATCTAGTGAATTTAATTTTCAGACCATCACAAGAATCAGCAACTAGTGAAGTCAAACTCATCCAGACTACAAAGGATAAACCTTTTAAATTATAGACAGCAAATCTGGGAAAAAAAGAAAAAAAAGTATACTGTACTTCAATACTTATGGATTATTGGTTTTATTTTGTTGTTGGTAGTGTTTTTGTGGTTTTTTTTAAATATTATAATAGTTTTTGAATAATATGACTATGAGAAAAAAATTAACCATGTAAGACAAGGATCCCTAAACTTATGCATAACATGAATGGTATGCAAGCCACAGCCTGAACAGAGCTGTTTCTGCTGCTGTTTTCATTTACAACACAGGGCTTAGATCAGTTGTAGCTGCTGTTTTACACCATCTTTGAGACCATCATTAGTCCCAAACTTCTAACAGACATTTGAGAGACCACAGTGCCTGGAAACCAGTAAGGCACACTCAACTGTTTGTCATGATATTGAGATAGTGCAAAGGGACAGGTGTTTTTGTATTCTCTTCAGCTCTGCATTTAGACATTGAGAATTGTTAAGAAATTTGCTTTGATTAAAAACATATTATCTTAATGCAAAAATATAAACAATGGGAAAGTTCTAGAGAAGGAAGCTTCCAGTTAAAATAGTTTGATCATATAAGAAAATAAACTTATTTGCACCTGCTGAAAGTCTCTAAATTTTGCTTTTAAGATTGTAATGGCAAATTTTATTAAACATTGTCTTCTATTCTAAATGCTGCTAACCTAAATTTGCCAAAAACATACATGCAAGTGTGGAACACCATGTGAAACAAATAAAATTAGTTTTTTGTTTTCCCTGTGAAATCATTGTTATGAAGCAACTTGTCACCTGCACACATTTCTCTAGTGGTTGGTTGGACAGGCACTAAAAATAAATGTACGAGCTTTGTGTGCATTGTGCAGCCTTCAACCAGGACTATATGAATCAGAATTGTCTCAGTCAAACAGCCTGGGTGAGTTTAAGAGGCTGTTTGTCAAGGACAAAGGGTGCTGAATTTTGGGGCTCTGGTGTTAATAGTTGCCATATCAGGTATATTTAGAGAGGTCGTTTTCATACTTAGGGACAGGAGATGGAGCTCTCTCTTCCTCCCACAACTGCATCTATCTGTTGCCTGCAGAGAAGTTCCTATACCCAGGACTGTGGTGGTGTTCAGAGGGGTCCCAGGACGAGGGAAGAGACAAGAATGTTGACTCCATGTTTAGAAGGCTGATTTATTATTTTTTGATATATATTATATTAAAAATATACTGAAAGAATAGAAGAAAGGATTTCATCAGAAAGCTTGCAAGCAAAGGAAAGGAATGGAATGAATAACAAACGCTCATGACTCTCAGAGAGTCTGAGCCAGCTGACTGTGATTGGCCATTAATTAGAAGCAACCAACATGGACCAATCAAAGATACACCTGTTGCATTCCACAGCAGCAGATAATTATTGTTTACATTTTGTTTCTGAGGCCTCTCAGCTTCTCAGGAGAGAAAAATTCTAACAAAAGGATTTTTCATAAAACCTGTCTGTGACACAGGACTATATAGTTTATGCAGAATTTTATAGGGATACTCAGACTTAAAGACCGATTTAAAGCTTAAGCATGGGGGACACAATGCTTAAAATCTGGAAATCTCTGTTTGCAGCAGGCTCTCAGAAGGACTTAACTCTAGGCCTGCTTGCTTGAATCCTCTTCTTTTAGTCCCTATAAAAGGAATAGAAATGCTGAAGATGGGCCTTCTAGTTACTAGCTGTAAGAGTTACTAGCTGTAAGAGTTACTAGCTGTATATTTTGTGATATTAACTCCTGCATTCAGGATCAAAAAAGGGTGGGGTGGCTAATTCTATTTGGCAATGAGGACACTGTTCTGTGCATTTTTTTTCTCAGTTCTGCAACACACGTAATTTACTGAATGATAATTCAAAAGTTTCAAATACTAGTGTCTTTGGTAGGACCCCTGACTCCAGTTGTTTCAGTTAAGAGATTATTTTGATTTTACTGATCTAAATAGCAATAGTAATGTTTCATTTCAAGAACTCAGTATTTTCTGTTATGTAAGACATTCACTTATCTTTAGAAGTAGTGAAGTTATTGCAGATTAACAGTTGCCCAGTAATGCAGCTAAAGCTCTTCACAAAGGGAAATCCTATTCCCCAAACTTTTAAAGATGAAAGAGTGCTGCTATTCAGCAGCTAACTTTAAGTAGCCTCTTTTAACCATCATCTTAAACAATGGATTTGCCAAGTCATTAATTTTGACATGATTTTGAAAAGAGGGGAGATAAATTGTAAAAAAAGACTATTTCCTTCTCCTTCTACTTTGTTTTTCCCTGCAGTGATTCCATGATTTTTCAGTGATTTTCAAATGCTCATTTTCTTCTCTTTGGGATGTATCTTATGCATTTATGTAGGTATGCAAAATCGCAAAAACAGTAAAGAAAAGCTACAATTTATTCCATGGTTTCATGTCCACCAATCAAAATAAGGCATTTGAAAAAATTAATAGTCCACAGAAACAAATACTGCTCTACATAAATCAATATCTGGGATTCTATTTTACAGTCTTTACTTATGTTGACTGCTATTTCATGGTCAGTCTGAAATTAGATTGCATGTGTAAGTACTATTCAGCCTTAGTTAAGATTGCCAAATAGTGTCCTCTATATTGATTAGTGTTGTGCCAACATCTGCAATGCTGCCTGGACACCAAATAGAACTGCTACTTAATTAAATAAGCAATCACTCAACATCTGACCTGTTGGGAAAACAAACAAAAAGCTGACTAACTAACCTTCTAAATCTCAGGAAATGCAACAAAATGTAAAGAAATTCTCCAAAACAACACCACCATCATCCAACCCTTAAAACAGAAACTTAAATACAAACAGAGTCACTGAAAATGAACTTCAGATGTGAAAAGAAAGCTTTAAATGTAGTTGTAGTTAATTGAATATAGGCACATAAATATCTGGAACTGAATCTGAAAAAGTTGTAAGTTTCCCAAAGGGATCAAATTAAAATGGTATTCAGCAGAGTGTGCATTGAAGTTATTCTTATTGCTAAATTAGCTCACTGAAACTTCTATTGGTTTTAAAGGGAAGGCATAATTATGTGTGCATCATTATATTTATTTCACTTCTCCCTAATCCCAAGCCTGTGTATCTATAATAAATTTTAAATATTGCATACTGCCAGATTTTCAGCATTTTTTCAGCTCTGTGTTTTTGTTTATGCAAAGTCTGGATATTATTTCACTAACAAAGAAGAAAATTCCTTGTTTTCTAGTTTGCTCTTTCATAAAAATTTGCCTAATATCCAGCTGACCAGCAAAAAGAAAAAAAAATCCAAATGCAAATTGCAAATTTACGTAATTGCAAAAGATTGCAGTATGTGCCAAGGCAAATATATGTTTAGAGAAGTACAACATGCTACTGAAATTTTTGCATCGCATTCGTATTTAAACTGGAGAAATAACAATTAATATTTAATGGTTTTACACACTTTGAGTTAAATCTAGAAAATAATCAAGACTAGCAAGCCAATAGGGATGTCTTGTCATTCAGGAAAGTAAACAGTGTTGCCCTTTGAAAAGGAAAATTATGGCATAAAACACCACAACAACATTCTGTGCTTCTCAGTCTGTAATCTCTTTCTTCTGGGTCTTTTCAAATGCATCACAAGTTTACCTTATCAAAGACACTAGGTGTGTAATGGACCAATGAAACTAAAAATCACTGTTAATGCATGTGGCAGGATTTCTGCATTGTGATGAAACTAACTGAGACTGAAGGCCTGCAACTGAGGTGAGCCAAGCTGGATCTCCAGCAAGTGTGTACCTGGCATGCAAGTGTATTATACCTACATCAAAAGGCTGCTGAAATCTAGTGTCTCCAAACATGACAAGAATGTATGGCATACATAAGTGCTATGTACGTATAAAATACTTTGTAACAAGTTACCAAGTTTGTAAGGTTCTGTGTGAAAGTATTTTCTTCCACAAGGAAATACAGCAAAGTGTAGCTTTAGCTCATGAAGAAGTAAACAATTCTTTTTTGTTCCCTGATCAGCTTTTTGATGTTGTTAGATATGGAGACCAGGAAAAAGAATGACTGTTGGCTGATGGAAAACATGTATCTTAGAAGCAGCCGTACATGACACATCCTGAAAAAACAAACAACAAAATGAACAATCAAAACCAAAACAAAATCCTAGAGAAAATATCCCCAGCTAACCAGGACTTTGGAGTTTGCACAATATATGCATGCTATCTTGCCTTGTGTGGAATGAAAGGAAAGAGGAGGTGTAGCACTGTAAGGAGTATTTGATTTTGTCCATAAAATAGTGCTGTGGGTTTTAAATCTATGAGCTACAACAGAAGATAAAAAGGACTTATGTGTCTTCAATTCCTCCTCTTTACTTTTGTGGCTGCAATTTGCCTCTTCTGGAGGAAGTCTGTTGTTTTAGAAACTACCATGGGAAGACAATTTTCTCAATTGCAGAGCTGGTAGGCATATAACATTGCTAAACCAGTAATAAACAAACACAAATCAGAGTTTGGGCTTAGATTTTAAACTATTTGTCAACTATGAAGAAAACTGATAGGTTTCCAGATGACATAAATAGAAGAGAATGCTCTTCTTGAATGTTTATTAAAAAAATGCTGGCCATATGATTTTGTTCAGAGGGAAAGATATGAAATATTTCATACATCTTTCAAATTAAAGTGTCATGTTTGAATAAACTAGACTCCTCCAGTGTCTGGGAACAATGCCATAAAGTACCAACAGCCGACCTCAGCAGTGAAGGAATGCATGGTCTCAGCTAAGAAAATGACTGTTCAGCTGGTAAAGTAAAATTAAGAAATCCTACATGGTCAGGAAGGAAATCTTTATTTAAATCTTCCAGATATCTTACTTATCTTTTTTTTCCCCAATATTAATTTATAAGAATTTGAAATATCTCTTTAGCCTTTACTCCTCTGCGCCAGTTTAAGTCAGAGGAAGTAGAGTACCTTGTGGACTTCAAATTTGGGCAAATCTAACACAAAAAAACCTGAAAAGGCAGATGGTCCTGATGTCCAAAAATGTTACCCTACTGTTTTGATTTAGTTATAAAATCATCCAACCACAGTCATGCTTAAATAGCTAATATTGACAAACACTACCTACTTTCCCACCAAGACAGAAGCTCTGGAGATAGCAGTGTGCAGCTCAGATTATACTGTGCTTTGACATCTTATTGTTCATGCTCAGTCTGCTGTATGATGCATTTTAGTTTAATATACTTCTTTTATAATTGAGGTTGACTTAAAATTCCTTCACTGGCAATTACAGCTTTACAGTACATGACTTAACACATGGCAGCACAACTGGTCTCCAGCTTGTACCCTTATTTTCAGACTAACTGCATGAGAGTGAGACAGATAAGGATCTTCATTTCCAGGCACCAGTGCTCTACTTGGGAAATTGTTTAACAGAATGTTTTTGGTATAGGAAACAAACAATCACTCTAACATTAATAACACAAACCTACTGACTCTGATGTAAGCTGAGGCAAACATAAAGAAAATCCAGTCATGAAAGAACAAACAAGAAACAAAACATTTTAGTTTTCTTTGACTTATTGCTCTGTTTCAAGTTGAAACCTTCCAGTTTGACATGGAAAGTCTGAGACTAATTTGGATATTTATTTTTGCCTTTTATAATTGAATAATGTTTAGTTCTAAGAGACCTTTTCATTCTAATTTAAACATTACATTCTCCATGAATAAATATTTATTCATTGCATATGGTCTTTTCATTGCATGCAGACTGTTTAGTTTTCAGACTGAAAAAGGTCAGTTCATCAAAGAATACAGGTATAATAACGAAACAAAGCAACCATTTGTATAATTTAATGGCGGCAAGAAGTCCAGGCTAACAGTCTGACTAATGAATAATTTAATTTCATTCTAAATTCTTCAGTAAGGAATATGTGACAACATCAAACATTTCTCATACGAAAAGATTAAAACTGTGTATCTTTTAGCACCTAGAATATGGACTGAAGCCTCATTTATTCACAAAACTGAGCTGACTCCCTAAGGATACTTGTATATTAAATAGTGCTTTGGAATGTTTTGGGACAATGGAATGAGAATTTATCTTATATTCAAATGTTTTAACAGTTTTTCACATGCTTTTAGGCTACAATGGTGATGACTGCCACAAGCTGTCACTTTGAAAACACACTGATATAACTGGTACACCTTGGTTTATAGATAATACTAACATTAGGAGACATAATCAAGTTAACAGAAGAATCATTCTCCCTAATGAAAAGCATGTTTCTGTTAAAGGCACACATACATGTGGTTTTACAGTTAATGTTTTTATTACTTGCACTGGTTGAGATGAGTATTTATTAACAAGGTGAACTGCAACTTGCAGCACTTTTTCTTTTCCCCCTCAGATAAATCAATCCAGTTACTGAGAGACAGACATACTGGAGAGAAAAGAACTCCATATAAAAAGCCAGCAATAATTATGAAATATGCCATTTTTCAATTATAGTCTATGTCTATCCCTTTATCCTTCTTATATAATCCTAGATAAAGTCCTGTCAAAAAAAAGGACAAAAAGGTTGTTACTGAAGACTGTATTGCAATGCTTCTCTACAAGATTTGAATAAATTGAAAAAGTTTGAAACAAATTTTCAAACTGATAAATTTGCAGATGTCATTTCTTATGTTTACTGTAGTACTAATTCAGACAAAAAAGTTAAAACATTTCAGTTCTTTTTTTTTTTTACTTTCCTTTTAATTTTGCATATTAATAAAAGGAAATGAAGGGAATATATGGAGATAAGGTGCTTATTCTATGATTCTAAAATAATTTCAAAATCAAAAATAAATTCACTTAATGTTTTAAAGGACAATGACATTATTAAATAAAGATGCAGAGCAGATAAAGACAGAGAGCAATATGTTACCAAAACCTTGTGTTAAGTGGCTGCACTACGCTGCCTGTCTCACTGAGCATGTTGTAAAAATTATCTGAAAGTCAGAATGTTAATAGACCAACCCATCAACTATACCCATAACCATACCGTGCCAAAATTTTAACTTAATTGTCAATCTCTGAGCTATGACAAAATGTCTATTTGTTGCAACTTGGGGAAATTAGGAAATTTAAGCAAAAGAAGAGAATTCTAAAAAATGTCAGTATTATAACTTCCATGGAAATAGAAGGAAGCAGTCAGCCAGTTTCAATAAAGGGTAGTGTATATTAAGGCTGTTCTCTCAAATTTCCTTCCCTCTTTCCAAAACCAGAATATTATATAGCCTCAGAGATGGAGAACTATTATCTTATGTCACTGCTTTTCAGTTTGGTTTGGGTTTTTAAGGCAAGGAAACATATCCATTTATTTTCATTTTTTTCCTTTTTGAGATATGTGTCCAAACCCAAAACCCATCATTTAGCAGTTGTGGTTTTGGAGGTGCCATCACCTAGGAGGGTGGGAGAATATTGCAGTAGCTTCAATGGGGGAAAAAATTAAAATCGTGCCTGACTTCCTTGGTTAGTGGACTTCTGTTTCATGGTTCATTGCAAATTTTTCACCCTCACCTTCTGCTAACCTTCATTACTCCACAAGAATTAGTTACATCTCCCTCTCTTTTTCTCTTCATCTCAGTTTATAGTTTCACAAAACAATGGCTTTTCTTTCAAAGCCACTTTGCAGTAGCTCTGCCATTTTCTCCCTTTGATCATAGCTCACCTGCACAACAGCTTGAGCAGCAGCTGTAAACCGAAATTACCTGTGCAGGAATATGACACCATTCTGAACCCTACAATTTCATTCAGCTACATTTGTTGAAGGGCACAAACAAGGACTATATGGGGAACTCATAAAATGTCTTTCTTGAAAAAAAAACAGAGTCATGAAATTACATCTTTTACCTACTTTCTTTATCGTGTACTTCTCTGCTTCTAGCCTGACAGTCGACTCCAAATGCTAACTACCCTTTTCTGTCACACTGATCAGTTAATATAACGAACCCCAATTCATGGCAACTGTTCCCAGTGCTGCTATAGTATCAAGTTTGGTTCTTCTTTTTCAGACCTGAAGGATATTTGAAGAAAAAAACAACCCATGACTACTTCCTTTTTTTTTTCCCAAGTGTATCATTGGAATAAAAAAAAAAAATAATAAAAAAATCATGCAGTTTTGCCAGCAAGTAATAATGTAAAATAATATTAAGTAGAAATACAGAAACTGGGGGAAGAAGGTTTTACCTCCAACCCAAGTTAAATAAAATTTTTCATGTTCAAGATTTACATTACTCTTGTCCATAACACCCTTGTAGCTACAGCATGAAATTCTAACTGCTCATTTGTGAATGCATGTTTAATTTTACTTTCTCATTTAACACACCACCTCCATTATAGTGACATTTACAATTAAAATAGCAGTGCATTACATTGGAATAAAAAGAAACTTGAAGAACCTGCTGAAGCAGTGTCAAAAACAACCACTGTCTCTTTTACACTCTCTTTCTCAGTAAAAAGAGTTAAAAATGTACTTTAAGGAATTTCTGACCTAATTTCATTATGCAACCATATGACAGTTTTCCTTTTTCATTCAGGTAAAAAATGGCACTGGGAAAAGATCACATACATGAATAAGCTGGATTGAGCCCCAAGAGAGGATAAATGGTATACAGAGCTTCCATTCAACTATTAAACGAACCAATATCTAATGTATTCTAGTAATTTTTAGATTTATTCAAATGCAGAAAAAATAGAACTCAGATTTTTAATTTGAGTATGGTTTGGGTTGTTTGGCTTTTTTGTGAGGGGGAGGTTGGGGGTTGTTTTCTTTGTTTCTTTCAGTGTCAAAATATCAGGCTTAGTTATTCCTTCTGATACCCATCTGATATTCTTAAAAAATATGGCTTAATTTCTTTTTCATAACAGAGTGTTTTATTTAGGGTTTGGTCTAGAGAACATTCTGAAAACTATAGCACATAGGGCAAAGCCCCTGCAGTGTAATTCCTCTATTTGTACTAGGGATGATATTGTCAATCACACAGTCTTTTACTTTTTCTTCCCTCATGTTTTTATTTGTTTATTTGTTTTCATTTTTGAAATAAAACTCAACAGGGCAGGAGTTTTATTTCTCCTTTTAATGCCTTTATTAAAGTGATCAGCTCAGGATTAGGAAGTTCGACGAGGCGGCCGTCTCCGTCGTCTTCCCAGCGTGGCTCAGAGGAGGAGGAGGTGCAGCTTTGTCCACTACGGGGCAGAGCCAGGGGTCCAATCCTCACAGGAACGTCTAGGGCGGGACCCCGGTATTTCTCCACTTTTTCCCTGTTTCCCAGCTCCAGGTCCCGGTCCTAGGCATCTTTTGCAGTCAGGGCGAGGGGCACCAAGGTCCCCCAACATCTCTGCAGGTCCAGCACTCCACTCCTCACATCCACGAATCATTCTAATTCTTCAATTTTATATTTGGCTCGTTGGTTTTGGGGTTTTTATAAGTTCAATACGTCCCATGGTGCAGTGGGTTTCTCAAAATCTACATATGGTAATTCTTTTCTCCTCCCCAGCAACACAAAAGAAGGGCTTTCTACCTGCCCTGGCTAGGTCGTTAAGTGATACAAAGAGAACTATCAACTCTAACGACTTATAGTTAACATAACAAGTAACCCTGCCCAGCAGCTCTGCTTCAGCAGCTCCAGTCTATAGAATTTAACAAAATTCAGTTTTTTCCACTGATATAAAACTAAACAAAACTCCGTTCATAACAATTTTATTCTGTGATTAACATACAGGCAAAATTCTGTATAGGTTTAATCTGGGCTTCAGAGGAGATTTGAAAAAGTCAGTAAGAAAGAACTTACTTTAGGAACAGAACTTTACTTTCAGACTGTATATTTGCCTACTTTTCTCCCACTTCTGAAAGCACAGAGTCAGAAGAGGACTAATGTATTGAGATAGGTAGATAACACTAACCATTTTTAAATAGATGTTTTTCACGGTCTTTAAAGCTTCAAACACCACTTACATCTTGAACAACTTGAGTAATGCTGTCTGAGTATTGTTTGAAAAACAACAAAACTCTTTCATCAGGATGACAGTCTGGAAAAAAATAATGACAAATAGTTCCCCCACACAGATATTTTGAAATACTGTGTTTTGATGGGTGAGATTAAGTGTTTTAGATGCAGGACATTTCTTGCTTAGAGGGACAGTGTCAACTTTAGAATCTTTTTGCTTAAATAAAGGCTTTGTTTTGGTGCTAAAAAACACCTTATACTTAGACTTGACTTCACTATGCCTTCTCTCTTCTGTTTTGCACTATGTTCCTGGTTTTAGTATTTCTCATATTTTGAAAGTACAAGCAGTGCTGTCTTTTCTTCTTTATATTTAACTACCCTAACAAAATAACAGCATATTAATAAACATTACCCAGGGAGCATCCTCTTTTAATTCCTAGCAAGATCAAATTTGATATTCTTATAATGTCTTCCAGAATTGTGAATGATAACTGGATAGACTTTCTCTTGTTTTTTGAAAAAAAGTAGGTTTAAAATTCAACTCACATTAGCACGTATTTTACATAATGACCTATTCTAGGGTCTTTTTATCAACTGGAAAAAGTGGCACTGTGGACAACAGTTGCATTTTTATTTTTTAAAAGCCATAATTAGTTTTTGAATCCTGTTACTAGCTTTGTCTCCAGACACAGTATTTTCAGACACCTTAAGAAGTCAAAGAATAATATGTTAATATTCTATTATTATATGTATAATATGCTGTTAATATGACAGGAACTAAGACAGCTTGATTCAAGCGCTTTGTTTTACCACAGATGACCTCCATGATATTAAGCAAGTGGTTTTTCCTCCATTCCACTCAGTTCATGTCAGCAATGTAAAACAACAGGATGTAGCTCCTTTATTAGATTGTTGTGAAGCTATTGAAAGCCTAATCATTGCCTAGTGATGAAATCACTCAGCCAGAAGCCAAGGACTGCAAGGCCTGTTACCTCATTTAAATTTGTTTTCATTAAACAATTGTTAAAGTATTAACTGAAGAGAAGGATCATGGCCCTCTAGCCAGCTGCAGAAGGGCACAGCTGAATCAGATCCTTCCCTGTCCAATGGACCAAGTGACTCCTGTTGACAATTTTTAACATTTCCTGTGCAATACCCTAACCAGCAGATTCTGTGCAAAAGCACCATCAAAAATACCTCCCTGTTTTAATTTTACCCAGCTAGTGCAAAGCTGACTGGTGGAACTAAAAATGTTCATCCTTTTGAGCTTATTCTGTAATTTTTAAAATTAATAAAGTATTGATTACCTCTTTGGGCTTTTGAGAACATAAACTACCTACATGTTTTCCTTAATTTTCAGAAAAAGTATCAATGCTTCAGAACATTTCTTTCAGTTGTGCACCAGCTCATGAACACAAAGAAATGTTCACGAAGTCATTTCACTTCCTCACTTTAAATATCTACAAGAGGAACTGTATCAAATACTTGTTCACATAAGAACTTAGTTTTCATAAAGTCTTCAAATATGTTTCCTAAATGAAAATAAAAAGGGGAAAACTACACTTTCTACTTTGATTTATTTCTATACAGTAAGATATGCATGAGATAGGGTTATATATTGAGAATTTTATAAAAACTTTGAGTGCTTCACTTGTGTGTTCTAAGGATAATTATCAAGGGGAGAGGCTTATTACTTTTACACCCTGATTTCAAAATATTTTTGCCTACTATTTAAGTATTTAAAATATTAAGTATCTTTGCAATAACATTTAATTCTTTGAAAACACAGTGCATGAAAAGTTATCATTGTTACATTATGTTTACTTATCTAAGCTTTATTTTTTCTTTTGTAATCATTCCTTAGTGTTTTCTAACTTGGCATATGAGAATAAATATAGACTAGGTCTCATTAACGCTAAAGATGATTTCTTCTTTTAACTTTTCCAAGTGATGAGTAACATTATGGTCCCATGAAAATAAATGGAAGATATCTCATTAAGATTAGCATAATAAGAATTTCACACATTTTTCTCTCAGTTACTGTATAAGAGGCAGATCTTTTACTTAGATCATGGAGTTATGATCAGGGGCTATAGCTCAGTGTTGGGTTTATCTTGTAAGCACACAGGAAGTTCTGAGTGAAATCCTTCATATCTCTTTAGGCTCATCTGATGTGTTCTTCACATGGGTGACAGCCGTGCATGAGACTGTAACTTTGTCACCTGGAACTGCTGTAAACAGAAGGGATTAAGGTCTCAGTCCAAAATACTTCTGTTGCCTGTTTCTCAGGACACTTGTCTAGAACCACCCCGGTCTGCAAATACCTTGCAAAATAAAGCCCAAACCTGCACTTTTTGCCTATGTTATTGAGTATGCCTAGACTGGAGCAGCCTGGAGTTCTCTCTAGCTTAGTCCCAAGGTTCACTACAACTCAATGACTTTTAACCAGAGTGAGACTTCGGCATGCAGAAGTTTTCCTTGAGCCTTAATTTGATTTGGATAAAAAAAGATACTCCATCTGTGCTGGCAGGAAGCCATGGACTGCTTCTGAATGCCTGAATGATTAGGGAAAGAAGGATCCCAGGATGCAACAGGTGTGTTTCAGCAGGAATTACAGGGATTTTCAAATGGGATGATTGCATATAACAGCATGTGGCTGCTTATGCCTTTGGAATACAAGGACATGTATTTGTCATAAATTCAACTTATATATAAACGAATATTTTAAAATAAAATATATTTATGCTTTTTATAGTGCACACTATACTATATTTATGCAAACCATATTTATCTTTGCTGTTAGGGGTTTTTTGGTTGGTTGGTTTTTTGGTTGGTTGGTGTGGAAGTTGTTTTTGGTTTTTTTCTCACATTTTAATTAGGATTCTGGAAGCTGAAAATTTTAGACTTATGTATCAGCTCAGGAATTCTAAACAGTGCAGTAAATATTTTTAGTTACATTTATTAAACTACCAAATCACTAGAAAACACTTGGTGGGAAAAAGAATGGAGTCTACTTGTCCTGTAGTACAGGACAATTGCACTACATCTTGTCAAGACCAAAAATATATAATTTGGAAGTAAGAATTTTACATATACTCTGCTTTTGTTTCAGGTTGGAAAAGAGATTATTTATAGCACAGAAACTTTGTAATAAAAGAATATTTAAATATTATGCTGTATACATTTTTTTCATTAATCCTTGCATCAGGTTTTATAGAACACAGACTGAGGGAGTCTCTGCTATAACTGTTTTTACAGAAGGGCACAGCAAATTCGTCAGTTCATTAATGTAAAGTCTCTGTGTCTGTCTTCCTCTCTGTTGAGAGATCCATATCGTTGTGATCCATGTTAAAAAATATAGACGTATTTGGATTAGAAATGTCATTATTATCTTACTACTTTTTAACACTTCCTGTAGAAATTTGACAATTATTTCAGTAAAGTACTGTATACAATAACATAATCCTTGCCAGAATGATTCTACACATATCTTTGGTCATGATCTCTGAACATGATCTTTGCTCACATAGTTCTGCTTAGAATAGAAATGCTGTTTAAAAGTGGGTTAAAAAATTTGAGAAAATCCCAAAGGCTTTCCTTTATTTGACTGTAAGTCCTCAGTTTGTGGACATTATATTGTTAGAACTATTAGAGTTGAGGTGCAGAACCTTTTTATTCAGACTTGCATCATCATCCCTTCTCATCAGACTTGTCATCATCCCTTAATCATAAGTAAATATCAGTGAGCAGTGAAAAACATTTTTTCTAAATGTTTTTAGACAGAACTGTTTTCATGATTTTTCTCAAGAGAACACAGCTTTGGAAAATCTAGATTTTAGAATTTTTGTTTTCTGTCTATGTCTGATCTTTACAGCACAATGAAAAAGGAACAAAAAGTTCTTTTGTTTCCTAATTAAAGTACACCCCAGAACAACAACAAAAAAAAATGCAAATCACACCAAAAGCCCCCCATATGATTTGATTTATTACGAAGACTTTCTTTTCATTATAAATTTCCCATATTAAATTATTTTTTTTCAGCCAAAATTCTACCATTCATCCAATCATTTACAGATAATGCAATTACCATAAGAAAAAAGTTCTTCTGAGTAATTCTACATGATCAAAAAAACAGGTCACGTTCATTAATTTTGCAAAAGTATTGTCACAGTACTGCACATCAAGAGAGGTGTAAAATATTATTGGACTGTTAAGGCAAAATCAGGGAAAGTCTCCTTAAATGTAATGTCCTTTGGCAACCAGCATGATATCAAAACTTGTTTAAATATTTTGAAATGTCAGGAAACTCACACTATATTTTTGGAACCTAATTTGAGATTCATGTTACTGACAGGTGATGAACCCCTTTCCTGAGAAATGTTGATAAAAAACCTCTCATTTACATAAAATAACATAAAATGATACAAGGCATAAAAACACTTGGAGATTTCTCCACCTATAAGAGACAGTTCTGGTCCTGAAATGAAGAAATACAGAAAAAAGCAGGAGTGGCAGAGAGAAATAAATTTAATTTTTCCTTCTTTGCATAAAACAACAAATGGAGTATGATCCTTTTCTCAAATACTTTAATAGATTAGAAATTATCTTTAAATATGTATTTTAAGGGCAAGGATTGGCTTTGAATAGCAAGTGAGGACAGTTGTTTTTTTTCTCTGTAGTCATTTTGACACAAATTAGGTAAAAAGAAATATTAAACTTGTTATATCTTCACAGATTTGAACCCTTTTTACCATTTCTTTGTAGTCAGAAAGGAGACCTTTGTAGCTGAAAGTTAAAGCTGTAACATAATCACCTCATTACAAGATAGGGATTTTAAAAGTAATGCATATACCCAGATTCATGGAAAACCAGCAGATGTTAGCAATACTGACATAAATATAATATTTGGACTCTGAGAGAGGATTTCTAGCATCTCAGACTGTCAGGGAACCTCCTTCCATCTTTATCACTGTCAGGGCCTGAGAGGGAATTCACAGTTTGGTTCTCATCAGCACCACCAACTATTTGTGTGGAGGTCATTGCTGAATGGCAACCAAATGATAGCAGCACTGAACAGCTGCCTCAACAGCTTTGCCAGGGCAGGGGGTGAGAGAAAGTGAGAATTGAAACATAGGTCTCCTGTATGCTGTGCTACTGAATACCCCTTCTTCCTTTTTTTTTTTCATTTTTTTTTCTTTAATCAGAGGTTCACTGAAAGTTTGAAAGGCTTCAAGTGTGAGGTCAGTATTGCTAGGTCACTTAGCTGTGTGTCAAACACTGCTGAGAATAAAACAAATCTGCAGAGGCCCCAAAGTATACAAATGCATTTTCTAGATGAGGCCAACATGTTTTTATCACATGTAACATCTGACTGAGGAACTGCCTTCTACAGATATTTGATGCAAATGAGAGCATGCTCTCACATGAGGAGTTCTGCTGATTTCTGTGAGAGATAATGATTTGCAGCATTGAGACTGTTGTGTGGCCAGTAAGGCTCAGCTGGAAGCTTGTCACAGTCAGTTCTAAATTTGTGCAACATAGAAACCAGTCTGTGCATATTGTCTATAACTTCAAATTTGGCCTGAGGTTGTTTTTTAGCTGATTGTTTGAAATAATTGCAAAAAGTTTTGTCAATTTATTTAACGAAAGTCACACACTATTGAATTTTTTTGTTGTCTTTTTGTATTTTTTTAAATTAAATATGTAAAATAATATCTAAATATTTAGCCTATTTGTGCTTTAAGTATTCTATGCCAAAGTTAATTGGAAAATTAAAGTTTAAACGTTTTCATCTTATAAATTGAGAGTTTGATCAGTTCATGTGTACTTAGCAGATAATCTCTGGAAAGATGCTAATGAGGGCTTATGTAAAGCAACATCAGAGCACATAATTCATACACATTTTAGCATTTTAACAGCTCTGATTCAGGCACCCACAGGATAACATGTTGAATCCATTTAGCTGTGAAAGTTGCTCTTGGAAAGGAAGGGAATTTAATTGAATGTGTGTGTTGAGGAGGATAAGGGTACCGGACGCCTGAAATTAAGTTTGTCTGTAACCTTCAAGGCAGAATGCAAACTAATGAGATGTAGAATTGCCACTACATCTGTTACCATTTGCTCACATTTAGGATGAACAAAAAAAAATATTCCTATTACAGAGTCCTATTTGCTGAAAATAATTTAATTTGTGCATACAAATTCATGCTGTGTTTTAAGTGCTTTATGAAAGCAACTTAATGGGATGTTTTTCTTCTCCTTTATATTAATATTTAATTAAAAGCTCAAGATACTCTCTTTTGACAGAAACTCTTTTAGCCATAGGAAAAATATATCTACAGTAAGAGTTTTCTTGCTTGATCTCTTTTTATTTTTTTTTTTGGGTCAGCTTACTTTCATACACAGACACACACAGATACTGCATTCCATGATAGAGACACAATGCTGTTAGCAATCTTTATGCTTGAGGCCAGGGAAATTATATCACGCTTGCTTTTGACTCCAGATCAAGAACTGTGGCTGTAGCATGACAAAAATAAAAATAGAGAAAAGGCTTTGAAGGTTTCAAATGCTGAAATTCTTAAGTCTGGCTTGTTAAAGTAGTTACTTGTTCACAGTAACATTTGCAGCCTTGCTAATGATCTTCTGTTTGGGATGGATCCAGCCAGTGTATCTGATACAGAAGTTTGAAATTTCACAATAAACTGTTTCACCAAGACATTGAGGGAGGAAAGGGGTGGGGGGAGGCTGAGAGGGGGGTGGGAGGAGAGGAGAAGCAACAAAAACAAAAATTAGAAACTAAACAGAACTACAGGATCATGACATATGGAACATTCTTTTAAAAGTGATTTCTTAGTCAAAGAATATTATAAAATTGATACCCAAGTCCTTCACTTATGGCACAGTTAAAATTCCCCCTGGAAATAACCTTCTTTGTAATCTAACAATCACAGTGTTTAAAGTTTTTTATGTACCTGTCTTTAAAAAAAAGTAAAAGATGGGAAAATTCCATGTATTCCTACCTTACAGCTGTGTAGCATAGGCAAAATAGAGCCTTGTGTGCCCATAAGGCACAGACACCCTAATTAACAGATCCTCAAGCAGACAAAGCTGTCTGTTTTCAATTAAATTAAAGACTGTATAGTGACTCAAAAGTGCCTCAATTCACCACTCTGTTTGCTTCTGGCCAATTATTACTCTAGAGGCCAAATATTCTGTCAATGATTTGCAGGCATTTTGAACAGAATCATTTCAAGAAAAAAAGGGGCTCTGCCGCAGGAAAATTTAGAAACATCGGGAAATGAAACAATTATTATTGATTACTGGTATTAAATATAAATACTACTGTAAGGCTGGTAATATCTCCTAATATCAATACTAGCACACATGTGCCTTCCATTATTGTAGTTTCTCCTCAGCTGAGGTTTTTAAAAGTGCAATATAGTTCAAAACTTTTTTGTCTTAATATTAATGAATGTGATGGATCACTGAGGAATTAAAGTGTTACATTAGTAAATCTGTTCAATAGCATTAACACTTACTCAACATAATGGCTTTTAATTAGACACAGATGTCATGAATCTTGGGATATACATTTCAAGGTGGAACAAGGTTAAAAAACAATAATTAGTGTGCAGAAAAAAAATATTAATAATAAAAATAATCATATGCCTTGAAAAATAGTTAAGAGCAGTATATTGTGAACTGGTCAGGATGTAAATTTTACCTGCACACAATAGCTGCATCCAGACTCCTTTTTAGCAGCCTAGATGGCATCCTGTGCATTGGCACAAAAACCACACATCTCTAAGAGTACACCTGCCATCTCACAAGACATTCCTATGCATATGCATCAAGCATGAGTGCTACACTTTTGAAAAACTTAATTGTATCTACGTCATGAGCACTGTCCAGTGCTCATGCTCAGTGTATATCTCCTTTTCCTAACCTTTACAGATTTTGTGTTGTACTGAAAAGAAATGTCAGACCTAGCCATGTGGAAGTTTAATCACATGCGTGCATGTGATACAGCCTGCCACATCCTTTTCCCTGTAACTCATTTATTTCCCAGCTCTGAGATTCCTGACGTTTTTCATTGTAAAGGTGGCAAGATACTGGAACAGGTTGCCCAGAGAAGTTGGAGATCCCCCATCCCTGGAGGTATTCAAGTCCGTGGGGCTTTGAGCAGCCTGGTACAGTGAATTGTTCCCTGCCCACGGCACTTTGAGTGTATCTCAATGATTATAAAGGCTCCTTCCAAACCATTCTATGATGCCTCCATGCAGGACAAAAAGAACAGAAGATGTTATTTCAAAGCTTGCATTTACAATTCTCAAAGAAAGCAAGTTTGGGGTTTTTTTATATATAAACAAACAAATTATTGCCTTCAGTTCTTGATATATACACCTCTTTTTTTTTGTTTATTATCCCAGTAATTTTTTCTGCATGTAATTTAATAGCCATCCAAATAGCTATGTGAGGGAAAAAAAAGTTATTTTTCAAGACACTTTAGAAAAGATTTTCATAAAAGGGGACAGAGTTCTGAAAGGCTACAAAGAGCTCCAAATACCACTGAAAAATTGATCCGAATTTTATGCATTCATACTAATATTTAAAAGAAAAGGGTTTTTTAGAAGAAGTATTCAACCAGCAAAATCCTACACATAACTCTGGAGAGGAAACAAGCTTACAACAAGCTTACAAGAAAGCTGGGACTTCTTGTATTAAATTCAGTTTTTGCCATCAGATGGAAGGGCAGTAGAAATTATCTTAGAAATTCTAGCTATGAAGAGTTTAAACTGTGAACTCACAGATGAAAAACAGTCTGAGCTATTCTCTTATTTTTAGGAAACATAACAACCTTAAGCCTTTACCCTTCTTCTAGGGAAGATTCTGCATGAGCATGTTCCTGTCCCTACTGCTCTTCTATTGCAGACACATAGAACTTCAGTTTCTTGGTGAATATTCAGACATACACACACTAGAGAGCAAAATAGGAGTGAAGACAGATTACATCACCATTGAATACATCACAAAGCCTATCCCTCCCTGGCTTTTAGGCTAACAGATGCAGTAGAGCAGCTATAGCAATCTTGAAAAGCATTTCTATCCAGATGGAGTTTTCTATCACTCTCTGAGAGAATTGCTGCGCTCCCCTGAAACCCTGTGTGTTATAATCATTGGGAAATAATGATAGAGTAATATTTTTATGGAGGAAAAGTGAAATAAAGTGAATAAAAGTGAAAAAATTTCTTGTTCTGGGTACTATGAGAGGAGATGGAGTCTGTGAGGCATAAATCCCCCTGAAGCACACATAGAAGAGAAAGAGCCATGGCCAGTGAAATCTTATCTACATTTGCCCTTTTTAGAGTCATCCCCACATCCTCAAACTTCAGCCTGGGTTTTCTTAGGAGCAGCTGGATGTTGCAATCAAAAAGACAGCCAGGTAGAGAAACTATGTTTGTGTAATAAATGCACAATTATCAAGGAATCAAAATCAGGAGTGAAAAGAGGACTAAGTATCTGGTAGGGAAAATGTGCACTTTAAGAACCTGAGAGAATGTAGCTAAGAGAATGCTAATTTCATAGTCATTACCATTTCTATATCCCAGGTAGCCTGGTTAAATCACATTTTAGAAAGACCAATGAGCTGTCTATGCTACTGTTCAAGATTTTATTCCATGCATGAGGTAAATCATGACAGAAAGCCCTAAGGTAGTCTTTGAAATGCAACCTACATGGGTTATGATGAAGAGAGATGAGAATTGGGCTTTTCACGCATTGTTAACCTTTAAGAGATAACAATTAAGGCCAAAATAGGCTGTGACAGTCATCTGGATGAGTGTCTTATTGTAGGTATAATGGAAAGATGTTAATACAGGAATAATTTTATCAAAGTGATAAGCTTGGAAAAATAGAACAGAGTAGAACAGTTGATTTAGAAGGAACCTACAGTGACCATCTGGTCCAACTGCTTAAACCTGGTCCAACTGCCTTCATCTAGTTTAACTGTCTAGACAAAGAAGAAGAATGCCAAGAGATGCATTCAGAACACTTTTGAATGGAGGTACATTGAACAATATCACATTAGAGTGCTGGAAAATAAAAGATCACAATAAACAAAACACAGTAATATGGCCTTAAGAATATCTTAAATGTGCTACATAAACACTAAGTACTTAAAAACATGCATTGATGCACACCTTATTGCTTATTATTTCGATGTATTACTTCAGGTGTCTCTCAGGAAATAAATTATTCTCATTCTCTGATTCAAAAGAATTTGCAAACACTTTTAAAACCTAAAATTTGGACTTTCACCACAACAAAAACTGAAGCAAAATGCCTCAACTGGCATGAACAGATAATTCCTGCATCAATTTTATTTATTTCTCTCATTCGTTTCATCCAAAACTTTCATATCAGCCCATCCAGAGCCAAAAATACCCAAAAACATACAAAAGCCACTCAATAATATGAATTATTTAGCCTATTACTATAATTTTTAGCAGCACCAAAAATATACCTATGATATTCTGTTTATAGAAATCTATAAGAAACTTTGCTTTCGTTTTCTTGGATGGTATAGAAATATTAAGTCTCTTTTAGGATCAGCCTGGTCTGGCTTTAAATACACATCTTCAATCAGGCACTGGTGTCACAAACTGGGGATATCAAAAATCTTAACTTATGTAAGGGACTATAATATTTTTCTCCCTGGAGATATATCTGGACGTTTATTCACTTTTTTCTTTTTAAGTGGAAAGTAATGTGGATCATTAATAGCATCTTTCTGTGAGTTAGAAATTTTTTTTTTTTTGCTAATAGAAGTAGTGTAACATATGAACAAAAAGGCTTTGAGCTGTTATGAAGGCAAAAAGTGATGACAATGTAGTATATGGATCCTCAAATGGCATCTGAACAAACAGGATCATAAATTTATATAGTTTTACTTCTTCCTTCTTCCACCCATGCTTTCTTAATGGTTATTTAAATGGTTCAGGGTCTTTACTCAGCACCATGTTCTAAGGCAATCAACATCTTAAAAATAATCTTTCTATTGCACGTGTCAGTTAATAGTCATCTAATGCATTCCTAATTGCAAGTCATTTCATGCCACAGTAATTTTTGAGTACATTTTCTCCTAGAATGACCTTTAGGATGTTCTGTGCATGTGAACAGGCACACACATACATTATTCATGTACTGAAGCACAGCTTGCTGTAGAGGACCAGGGATGGCCTGGACAGGAGCCTTCTCTACATGCTGCACTTCTATGACAGAAAGAACTAAACTTGAAAGGAAAGGGTACAAAGTATGAAGTCTTTAAACTATAACTTGATTCAGCCTTTTACAAAGAGGGAAAGAGGCTTTGGGGTTTTTTGGGGTTTTTTTTAAGTTTCAAAATAACTATAGTAACCTGTTTGTATCTCCACAAATCACAGTTGATCCATAGTATTTGATTTCCTTTAGAATTATCTCTGTAAAAACATCTCTTTTTATTTCAGTGACACAGCAGATAAGGTTTTTAAAAGGTTTGCTGTATTCATACTTCAGTAAAAATATTTTAAATGGATCATGTGAGCCGGCAAGCACTGGCCATAAGGTATGTTTCTCAAACATTACATTTCTTCTGCTTCAATTACGTTACTATCTGAAGAAAAGTATGGTAGGGACTCACTATTCTTTGTTAAGGGAAATGGAGCTATTCCCTTCTGATACAGAATAAGTCCCTAAATTGCTAGTATTGAGCCTTTACCTCAGAAAGCTAAGCCTAAATACTTCCAAAAGTGATGAGAGATTACTAGTTTTTCTTCCTTCTCATTTTTTCTGGCTTTTTTTCCCTCTTCTAGATTTCTTCACACTAACAGTCTCATGATTGAGGTTTGTAGAGCTGCTATAAAATATACTTTAATTGCCCTAGGATAGAGCAAATTCATTGAAAAAAATCTACCAGATGCTCATTACATATCTGTAAAGATGTAACACATTTCTCCAGTGGGGAGACAGGGGAGAACCAACAGTGCCAGAGGGAGTCAGTAATGTTATTGTAAGTCAGCAAAAAGAGCCATATCTAGATTATATATGTGGGAAACCACAAACAGATAAGAAAGCCTGTTTCTTTTAAAATTAAAAAAAAAAAACATTGGAGTGCAGACTAAAAATTTAAAACCACATCCTGTGTTTAAAAAGACAGGGAAGAAAACAAAGAAATTGTATGTACATTCCCCTTTTTGCTTCACATTTCTTTTGATTTGTTGTGAAGTGCTTCACATGACAGTGAAAAGGAGAAAGAGCACAAAATGCTTTCAAGTTATTATTCAGAAAACAAAGCAAACACCACAGGCATGAATACACATTGTGATGATTATTCAGTTTTGCCAATTCCAGCCGACTATAAAAAATTAGTACACTATAACTGCACTTCAGGTTTTTGGTTTTTTAAGTTTTAAAGATTTAATAGAAAAGCCTTTATATACTTTGATATATGAAGGAAAAGAAAAGAAAAAGTTAATTTTGTCTCCAGGTATTTACCGTGGCCAGCGTAACTTGTTCCAGGTGCTTGATATAATTAGGGTTTTTTCTTTATTCTTTTGCCTTAAAAAACGAAAACAAAACAAAAATCCCCTTAAAGTTTATTATCTGAGAGTAAAAATTCAATTTCATTCTTTAAATTTTCCTATAACATATATGCCATCAAGAGGCAGAAATAGCTTGTACAGTATTAGATGCAGTTGTCCAGATAATTGACTTTAATACATTGCTTCTATCCTGTTCATAATTTATCAGTTGAGATCTAGAAAAAAAAATGAGGAATAATGATTAAATTTAATTTGTCTATTGAAAAATAGTTATAATTAAATAGTGTTTGATTATCGGCAGCTTGGCAAGATTAGCTTATTCCACGCATTTTTTTATTAATTATTATTTTAAAGTGATTTTAAATTGACAAACTTTTGAAGATTCCATCTGTTTTCCTTTTTACATGCACACACACACTCAAGTGAAGTCAGATGAAAGCTGAAGTTAAAATTAGCAGTGGCCTATGGGCATTACTGTAATTACTAGGCCATTTAAAATATATCAGTATCATGTCTAATATAATAAAAGTAGAGTCAGTGCTGTAGCACAGTTAAGAACAAGAGACTCTGCAAAAGGCTGTCAGATTCTGTTAGCTGAAATCAGAGCTAAACTAAACGCATTATCTGTGTGATTATGGCCTCTGTTCTTACCAGAAAATCATTTGCAATAAGAGGCCCTTTGATAGGTCTGACTATTTTTTAAAATTTGTTAGTTTGTTTGTGGACTTTGTTTTGCTTTTTCCTAAAGTTAAAACAACATGATGAGTAACAGGGAAGCAAAAAAACCCCAAGATGTTATGTTGCACAAAAATAGAAGTTTTATTTGTTGGAGTACATTATAGAAGTGAGCTTAATATTTCATATTATATTTATTAAAATTTTTCAAGTTAAAGGAATTTCTTTCTCAGCATTGAGAAGAAATACTGATAGAAAATGTTCGAGAAATATTAAAATGGAAAGAGCAAAAAGTGTGTCAAGGTTTTGGTACTTAATGCCTTGAGATTGTGAACTGATTTCCAAGCATTTAGATCTTTTCAGGGACTTTGCACATGCAAAGTCTGCTGCTGTGGTTGGAACAGGATACTAGAGCCTGAATTAGGTACGCAGTTCTTTGCACCAGGTGAGACGCATGGCCAAAAACAAGGACAGGGCAGCACAAATACCAGTCTGGAGAATGCAGGTGTTCTGTAGAAGGGGGTGAGATACACAAAATCTTAAACTGAGAAACATCCCGCCAGAAACCAAAAGCAACAAATAGATTTGCTTTGTAATTAGGGCATAGTGCACACTCCCATTCACTCTTGCAGGGCAGTCCTCCATCTCCTGGAGAGCTGAGTGTGGCCAGGTGGCTGTTTCCAGGCTCTGGCTGATTGACAGTGTGTGCAGCAGCATTGACAAGCCTCTTTTCCAGTTATTTCTATTTCAGTCTTCTGAGCTTGAAGTGCCCCAAGCCACGGAATATTTTAACTAGTTAGCTTGGTATTTTTACAGCTTCGAGGGTTCTGGTCTTGTCATTTTTGTTTGTTTGGTTTGTTTCTCTTTTTCTTTTTTATTATGGAAAAGCATGTTTGTACCTAAATAAAGCTGCCTTTGCAATGAGCATATAAAAAGCCCTGAAAGGTATCAACATAGAAGTAAAACATTTTTTTCCACTCAATTATTGCACAAGGGACATATTTAGTTCAGGATGTTCAACAGCTCCAAAGAGAAAAGACATCTGGATTCAATTCATAAAAGCCTAGGGTAACTAAACAAACCTTCTAAAATGACATTGAAGTAGGAAGAGGAGGAGATTGTTTCTATGACCACAAAGAAAACTCATCTATTATGCAGGGACTGAGAGAAAGATACAGATATTTAAAAGAAAATGAAGTAATTAAGGAATATTTAAGGCAGGGGAAAGAAAATTGAGGGAATGAAGCTGATAGCTTTCTGTTGTGAGAGCTGTGTAGCTGTCTCCAGTCCTCTCTATTGCATTTATAGAGAGAGACAAGTGTGTTACAGAGTAGCCTTAGGAAACGGCCTGGAACTACAAAGTGTTTTAACTACATGACATTGTTAAACCTTGCCAATTATCAAGACCACCACTTGAGTGAATTCCTTCAGTCTACAACTGTCTAATATTCTCTTTCTTTTAGTGACTTTTGTGAAAATACTTTCATATTCATATCCGTATACATATTCATTTTCATGTTATATGTTTCATGTTTCTTTTCAAACTTTTCAAAGGCATGTTGGGTGGTAATGTTTCTTAGTGGTCAGTGTTGATTAATATTTTTGTGTTATCAGCAGAAAAAAACCCTCACTGTTTCTTAATTCATGTAACTGCAGCCTTCTTTCTGTGTATAAACCACCATACTAAAAAAAACAAAAAACCAAAAAAACAAAAAAAAAAACAAAACAAAAAAACCCCAAAATAAAAAGATAGGACTACATATAAGGGCATTAAGTGACATATAATCATTAGGTTAATTTCCCCTCATAGCCATTGCTGACCTTTTATCTTTGCAAGTTTTGAGTGTAACATAATGACAAAGAATCTAAGAGCATGAAACAGACCTGTATAGAAATTAACACTATTTATCCATAATTTATTTCTTTAGTCATCTGGTTTCCAAAAATTTTCCTTTGCACTATTGTTTTGGTTTTTTGGTCATAATATCTCCTTGCAGATCAACAATGTATTTTTTTTTCCTAAAACATCTGTTTTTTCTCTATCAAATCCATACATAAAATTGTCAAATACACAGGAAAATTTGAATGCATTGAAAATGGCTTCTGATATTTTCTCCAATGGAAAGCATTTAGTGAGATACATACCTTTTATTAAAAAAAAAAAAAAAAAAAAAAAAATAAGCTGGGCAAAATTCTCTTGCCCTTCTCCTGCATAGTATGTCCCTATGTGCTCAGGAATACAGGACAGTAGGGTGACTTTCAAAGAAACATTACATGAGGTAAATATCTTAACAAAAACATGAAGGAGGAAAGAATAGAAAATTGCTGTGTCAAGTTCTCCAAAGGAATGAGTTAGAGCTTGCATCTAGTGTCCTTATTTTGCAGTGGGGTGAAATACCTGAAGATTTGGAAGTTTTAATTTGCAGTTATTCTTTCTCTTTGATCTACTATGTTCAATTCAAGCAAAGAATGGGAAAATATAACATTTCTAAGCCATACTACTGAGGCTGTCAGGCACTAAAATGGAATTATCTAGTATGAAACAGATGTTCTATCTCCTTAAGTATTTACTTTCATAAAGAGCTAAAAAGAAAAGCTGACAAAACAGTCCTAAACATAAAAAAGAGGAAGACAAAACCATTCAGAAAAAAAATATTGCAACTGTAAGCAAAACTGAGTAAAAGAAAATAAGAAGCACTAAAAAGCCCAGCTAGGAAAAAATACTCAGAGTATTGATAAATATTTAACAAAGTAGATTACCTGCTCACCTATTTATTACTGTCTTTGAGAAAAACTTAAAATAAAAAACTGACAGGTGTGCTTCTCTCACTGGGAAATCAATATGCATAAACTGTGTGAGATTAAGGTTAAATTCAAAACATCTAAAGTGCACGGATAGTTCTAAACCTAGGTTCCCTAAAGATCTCTAAGCTAGAGTTCACAGTTGATTATACAATTCACAGAAAAATAAGGTTCTGTAATATTTTAGAAAGAAAGGAGGTTCATTTCAGAAGGTTTTTGATATTAACTTAAGATACTGAAGTTTTGTGGTTTTTATGCCACCTAGCAAAATATCTGCTTGAAAAACATAACACAAGAACTTGGTTTTGCTCACTCACTTAGGAAAGCACAAGTCTCACAGGAGAGTAAGTATCACTGTTGAGTCAGCAATAACACAACCTCCAAAGGCAATCAGAAAGCTAATCACCTTTATTAGGAAACCCATCCCTTTTTATCCTCTAGTTCACTACAGGTGGACCTGATTGGTCCTTTAATCAAAACACAGCCACCACTGGCTAATTAAGAAACCACCCTTCTGGTAAACATATTTCCATAACACATTCCACATGTTCACAAACACCAGGTGCAGCAAGCTAAGATAAGAAGTGTTTGTCATTCTTTTCTCTGAGCTTCTCACAGCCTTTCCCAGAACGTTACCAGGGGAAGTAGTCTGTTTTGCTCTGTGATCAGAGAGCTGCCACCACAAACAAGGACACTTGTTGAAGACAAGAGAATCTGTCAGATTGAAATACCCAGAGGATTCTTCCCTCCTGTCTCTTTGGAAGCAATATTACTGATTTCTCTGGCCTGGTGAGATTCCTTTCCCCAAAAAGCCCCTTGAAGATCAGCCATGTCTTGCATGCCCCTGCCTGACCTGTCACCTGCCAAAGTCTCAGTGCATTATTTGTAACTTCTGCCTGTTTCTATCCCTGGTTTTGGACATCTTCAGTCTTTTCTTAAACCACGCTCAGCAATTTCTCCTCATTTCTTCTATCAGGTGCAGCCTGGGCTCCTGCCTGTAACCTTAGCAGAACAGAGCTAAGTGAAGAAAAATAGTGAGGAAAAACCTCTAATTACTTAGTCTTGTACAAATAGCCTAAAATGTTCACAGCTCTCCTCTCAGCCCAGCAAACAAGAGACCCAAACTGAATTCCCCATAAAATACCCTATTGGGTAGCAAATACCCTATTGGGTAGCAAATACCCTATTGGGTAGCAGCAACTGAATTCTTCTGTCTTTCAGGAAAACGCCTTAACTGAGAGGTGATTCTGGCTACAAGGCAGAGGAAATGCTATATATTTCTCTTCTCTGGGAGTTTTCATGCTTTCTAGTAAATAGTTACAGATCTACCAGTTCAGACAGGAAACAAGACAGGACACAAGACAGGACATTACTATGTAACTTCAGGGATTGAGAAATATCAGACTTTGACTAGTTGTTTGGTTTGGTGTCTTTCTTATTTTTTGTTTGTTTGATGGTTTTTGTGGTTTTTTTGATTTTTTTTGGGTTTTTTTTTTGTTGGTTTTTTTTTTGTTTTTTTGTTTTTTTGTTTTTTTTTTTTTTGTTTGTTTTTGGTTTTTTTTGATGGAGAGAGGGTAAAATAGAGAATTAGGAAGGAAAAAATCCAGCAATCTCATCCCCAGTCTGGTGTGGGTTTACTGTGTAAACCCAAAAGATCGTGTTTCCTGCATACTTTAGTAGCCACTGTGTCTGTGTTTCTCTTGCTTAGTTTTATTACTCCAGGCCCTTGACTTCTCTACTTCATAGTAAAGAACTTGTCACTGCACGATGAAGCAACTTCAGAAGACTATGTAGTCCACTTCTAATTTCAAGCTTAGCTTTGATTTAGTTACCAAAGTGCTATTGGAAATTTGAACTCAGAAAATTTGAATCTCCTCAGTAATGAAAAGCAATAATTTGCCTGACAAGTTTTTCACCCATTATGCACTAATAGAGAGGGAGACTAAACCCAGCTGTTTAGGAAAGAAACCAACCACACTGTATGTTACTGGAGTTCAAACATTCAGGCAAAGAGCAGGAATTCTTTGGCAATTCTCACAACAGTGAGTTCCTTGGACAGGATGAATAAATTTCAGTCTGTTTAGGATTACTCCAGGATGTCAATGGAAACACACTCATCTTCATCACGACTCAGAGCATCACTTCTGAGCAACTCTAGGAATGCTTGAAAAGTGCTACACTAGTAAAACTTGTGGGAGTGGTCAGGATCTGAATCTCAGAATTTAGGTCATAATATTAGGCCTAGTGGTTTCCATTCCACCTAAGCCTTACTTCAGACTTCTAAAATGTTATCTGGAACTTATCATAAGGATATTGTAAATGTTTTTGAACTATTCTAATCTGCAAGTTTTTCATTTTTTAAATGACCCACTAAATTTACTGATGTATAAATTTGAGATATAAATACCAGATCTAATCCATATTACAAAATAATTTTTTTCATATTTGTTTAAAGTTTTGTTTCTTTTGTGGCAGAAATAACATCAGAGTTTAATGAATACATTTTATAAACTGTCCTCTTCCTGAAGTAATAGAAACAATAAAAAAGAACTTGAAAAAAAACCAAGTAACAATTAATTTTTTACAAGTCTCTTCTAATTTTAGTTGTAAAATTCCAGAACAGAAATAAACCACATTTTTTCATTACTTAATGGAGGGAACTGAAAATAATATGCTCTGGATTTCTTACATTAATAGAAAAGGAAATCAAATAAAAATGTGACACAAATAATGAGAGCATGTGCCACAATCTCACAGAAATATATATTCTAGATTGTATGAAATGTTCTAAAATAATATATTAAAATTCATTCTTCTCCTTTCCCAAAGTAAAGGAAAGAAAAGCTGGAATATAAATCTTATCAAATGGCATTGAAAGTAGTTAATTTCAGTAAATAATACTTCATCAGTTTTGTGTTTTGTAATTTGTTATTTTTTTAATTTCTTTTATGAAATTGAGGTTAAATTTCACTATTCCAAATTAGGTTGTCTATGAGTTATCTTCTATGGCTGCTATGTGATGCTGCACCCCAAAAATACCAACTTCAGCTACTTGTAATTTCCAAACTATGTTGTGATTTGAAGGTTTATAAATATGTAAATATATATATATATAAATTCTTTTTCCAACTAAAACAGTTTTCTGAACCAATGCAAGAACTATTAAGGGAGACAAACAAATGGAGGATGTGCAGAGAGATGGAGGCAGGTGCCTTGAGCTTGCATTGACACTTAATTCTTCACAAAATCATTGCACATGTTATGATTTTTTTGCTTGGACTTCCTTTATATTGGATAGACAGGAGCAAATTTAATCTGAAAGTCTGACACTAAACTTTAGAAACCAAGACTTTTTCCCAGTTGTCTGGTAGTTATATGTGATAATATTTCAGGCATTTTAACTGGACATGTAAGGCACAGGGACTGCTGCTCTAAAAAATGCTAACTCCTTACAAAGAGATGCTAGAAACAGAAAAGGAGCATGCAGAGCTAAGAATGAAGAACTATTCTGAAGCACAGTGATCAATTTCTTGTGTGCTGCTTTCTTAAGATCAGGTCTTTTTTAGACACTGGTTTTTCCAATATCATCAGGAAAAGGCTGCGATCTCATCTTCAGAAGTCTGGGGGAAAACCGGTGTTTTTGAGCTTGCCCATCAAAAAACATTACTGGTATCAAAAGTTCTCTTTCTACTGCTTTACTCCATGCATCACTATGATATTCCATTAATATGAACAGTACAGTAAAACACAGTTTCATTTAGAATCATGATTCTAGTATCTAAAACATATGTTCTACAATATGTGTCACAGCTTTATCTTGATTATAGAAGGATAATTCATCTTGGTCCCCAAACTTTTTCATCTGTTGTAAAATTGAGCTTTATCTTTTTTATATATTTTAGAATGTTTTCTACTTCATATCATATTTCATTTTGACTGATAGGAAGGACTTGATAACCTTTTTGTTATGGTTGTCAGATGTTTAAGTCATTTTTACATTGGAATAGACCCAAAGAAGGGTCACTAGGATGGTCCAGAGCCGGAGTACTGGTCCTCTGAGGAGAGATTGAGACACCAAGACTTTTTCAGCCTGGAGAAAAAGTCACTGTGGGGGACCTAAGAGCAGCACCCATAGCTGTGGGGAGGTCAGCAAGGACACAGAACCAGGCCCCTCGCAGCAGTGGGTGGCTGGAAGACAACAGAACATACACATGAATTAAACAAGGGAAATTCAGAGACGTTTTCTTTTCCCTTTTGGACAGTCAAATAATGGGAGAGATTGTCCAGGCAGGATGTATGGTTTCAGTCCTCATTTTTTTTCAAGACCTAACTGGACACAACCTTAGGCATCCTTATTTTACTTCAGACTTGGTTGTGCTCTGAGCAGCATATCGGACTAAAGCCTTCCCAAGGTCCTGCCCTTTATATTATCTTACATCTCTAGCAGCATATGATTACCTTAAGATATTGGAAAAATATTCTTTTACTGTTTCTTCCATTTTGTGGGCAAAATGACTTGAAAATAACGTGGGAGCTTCCACAATCAGGTACACTGCTCCTCAAGGTAAAGTATGTCTTTTATTTGCCTTGTTATTAATTTTTCTTGATTCAAATATTAGTACTTCTTTCAAAGTGACGATCAGTATTTATATTTATTATATATTCTTAGTACATTTATAAATATTTTTTAAAATAAGTATATAAATATATACCAGCATTAGTAAATAACTTGAATTGTAATTAAAATCTCTGCATAATTTTTTTTTCTCTTCCTTACTTTTTGTTTTAATACATGATCAGTTCTTATAAACTTCTGGTTTTATACACTGACTTTCTGTTTTGTTAAAAACTGCAATAAAAAAAGCAGCATTATATTTAAAAAAATGATGGTTCTTCTGAAGCATGAAGCTCTGCAGAAAATGTACTGTTGGGAAATGGGTGTCCTCAGTGTTGCATGAAGTCAAAGCCATGAGGTCACTTTTGCTTTAAAGAATTTCTTTCTAAATCACAGGAGACATGCAGACAGAAAAAGGTAAAATAGAGGAAAAGTGCACTGTTAGTTTCACCAGTAGTGACCTTTTGGTTAGGTGTCTTTGAGCCTGTGTATTTGTAGGTTTTTTTGGAAATCTGAATTTTCCTTCTCTAAGGGTTGTCTTGGATTTCTCCTTTTTTTTTTTTCCTTTCAGACAATACATGCTTAGATGGAGTTTCCTGTAATTCAATTTGTGTCCATATTCTCTTGTCCTGTTACTGGATACCTCTGAGCACAGCCTGTCTGCCTGTCTCTGTTTTCTTTACAGCAGGTATTTACAGGCATTGCTGAGGTCCTGCTGAGCCTTCTGTTCTCCAGGTTGAACAGATCCCTGCAGTGGGGAGGAATTCTCAGGCACTGCTGCTGCTTTCCATCTTAGTGTTGGCCCACAGCACACTCAGACTCTCCTGGGTGAGCCCTGCAGAAATCAAGCAGGAGGTGGTCCAGGTGCTGGAGCAGAGTTTCATGGCAAAGCAGGTTATCCCAGTTCTGCTGGGAAAGGACTGCAGTGGAGTAGATAGTGGCTGGTCCTGGTTATCAGGAAGGTCTTCACACAAATGCAGTGGACCATGAGGAGTCTGCGCTGGAGCAGACTGCTGGCAGGAATGGAGGCCTATGAGGGACCATGCTGGAATGTTGCAGTGTTATGAACCTATTTCCCATCATCCTCTGCCCTCCTGCCTAGCTGCCTATCAATCAAATCTCCCTGGGCCATCCCCTCTAACACCTGGTTGGCCTTCACCTGTCCATTCCCCGCCCCCTCGGAGTGCTTAAAAGGACGCCACACCATGTGACCGTGCTCTGTTTCTGCATCCGATCCATCAGGAGGTTCTGTCCAGGGTCACATCCTGGAACTGCTACAGGAATCCATCATGTATCAATAAAACCTGGACTAAAGTTACAACAGAGCTCGCTCCTTTCTCTCCACTGCCGCTGGAAGCTTCACCAAAGGTAACTGAGTCCCTTTCCTGCCTGGACCTTTATAAGTGCCCAGCTGCTGCCTCCAGCCAGCCAGAGGTTTCTCTGTGGGAGAGAACCGCAGCAGCCGCCTCTGGTTCAGCAGTAAGGCCCAGAAGAAGCAAAGCAGGACACACCCGGACACCACGGGATTTTATAACACTATACTGGAACAGTCTTTTCCTGAATCACTCCAGTCCATTTAGAGAATGGACTCCATTTAATGCTGGAGCAATTTTTGTAACAAAGTCCTATGGGGAGGACACATGGTGGAGTAGTTCTTGGAGGAGTGTATCCCACAGGAGGGACCTCATAGAGCAGAGGATGAGTGTGAAGAAAGAGTGGAAGAAACAGAGTTATGAACTGACCCCAACCCTCATTCCCCATCCCACTACATTGTTTAGGGGCAGAGAAGGAGGTAGAAGAGCTGGGAATGAAGCTTAACATGGGAAGAAGAGGGAGGTGAAATGAAAGTGCATTTAGTTTTGGTTTTATTTGTCACTATCCTGATCTGTTATTAACTAGCAAAAAATTAAATTAATTTCCTTGTGATGGTAACTGGTGAGTGAGCTCTGTAGCCTTAGCTTGTCCCAGAAACTTTTACATTTTATTTTCTTCCCCAATGCTCTTGATAAGGTAAACTCACTAAGGAAATCTGTGAGAATTTTAACTTATCAGAAAGGCTGAGATTTGATTTTGTACAGAAATAAATTGATCTAAAGAAGAGGCACGCACGTATAACTCTGTTTGCACAATATTAAGCTGAGGAAGAAGAAAACCAGAACCAGAAGGAAAGAATCCTGAGGAGCCCCAGCTGAAAGTTGAAGCAAGTAACCAAGATTTTCTAAAGAGAAGGAGAAATTTTATGCCACTGACAGTTGGAGTGCACTTTTTTTCAAAAAGCAATTAATCCAATTGAAAAAAATACTGCAGATAAACATATGTACGTTGAATTTCTGAGGCCCATATAATCTGCCAAAATTAACTTTAAAGACATCGAGGCCTGGAACAAATGAAGAATACTCTCCACCATTTTTTATTTGACATTTATAGGTTATTAAAGGAAAATGTAGTTTTGCTCAAGATCTTCGTAACAAACAATTCCTTTAATGGAACAAAAAGGTACTTGAAGATGTGGTCCAAAGCTGAATTAAGCCTTGGCTTTCTTCTGAAGTATATATTTAAACCACCCCCCCCCGCTTTTATTTTGTTCAAAATTCCTCCTTCTGAAGGAATAGAACTAGAAATTCCCTATGGATGTACATGATCTACTAAAAAGACTGAGACTAAAAATGTGTACGCTGAGTTTAAGATTTCCAACACAGGATTTTATTTGGGCATAATTATTTACTACCAGTGTCTTGCAAAAATATTATAGTAGTTACTTTTATAATTGTCTACACTCAAGTTTCAGTTCCTATATTTGAATTTGTAGCATCCTATGTCTTAAGTAGTGTTTGCATAGCTAAATGAAATAGAGATTATTAGAGAGAAAATTTTATAAATATTTGGAATAGTTTCAATACATTTTTCCTTGTTCTCCTTTCATTAATATTTCAATTACTTTGTGAAGAGGAATAATCATTTTCAATGAGCACATTTCTCAGTATTTGTACTAGAAATGCTTATGTACTTATTCAGAAAGAGCTCCTTTTATACAGCTCATTGTAGCAGAAATATCTAAGCTGTAATTACAAAGTATACCTCAAATTTAAACTCTTTTAACAAGCTTTTAAATTTAATATTATTTTATTTTAGAATTTTGCACTAATCTTTAATTGTGAGTTTATTGTTGTTCATTTTATCTGTGAAGTTTTTAGTTGTATTTACAATAAGTTAGATATTTTTTAAAAATTGCACAACTTTCCCTTGACCTTTTTTTTTTTCTTTGTTTTTTTTTTTTTTTTTTTTACTAAAGGACAGGGCATTCCACTAGATGCTTTTTCATTTAGACAAAGAAGACATGTAGTGGTTAATATTCACATCTCAGAAGCGGTAGAAATCCTGCCATTGAAATCAGATGGGTAATAATCAGCTTAAATACATAAATGGATGGAAGTTTAAGAGTACCTGTATTGTATTTAACCATTTGGCTCTGAAATAACACTTAAATTTTGCACTGAATACCTGGATATTATACACTCCTTGTTTTTTCTCCTACTTCTGTTCTATACACTTATCATTTGTTTCTATATCTTAATTTGGTGTTATAAGTTATCTTAAGCCAAAATTAATGTAAAAGAAAATAGTTTGATTCCAAAATATGGTTTTTACATGACATAATCATCATTTCCAGTTTTATAAGGGCATTAAAAAAAAATAATTATCTTTTTGTAAAGATAAATTTTTCAGGAGTTTACATTTAAAAATAGCAGCAAAAACATTGACTGCCTTCTTTTAGATTGCAGGATCACATTTGTTACCATTGTACCCTGTCAGTCTATTTATTCTTCAGAAAGAAAAGGTAAAGCACTGATGGGAACCAACATTAAATTAGAAAGGAAACAGATACAGTGAAGATGCTGACAAACACCAGCATATGGAGAAAAAATAAATACTTAATGAACTAAATCTGCCATCTCCAATTACTGTCCTTTCCTTCTTGACCCTGTGTCTTCACAAATTCCCATGGGATCAGGTTCTCAAATGAAAAGAAACGACAACAAATAACACCAATTGCCTGATATTGAAATATATTTGAGGGGTTGTTTGTTTAACAGAGGAGATAAAAATAGCTTGAAACCTTAAAACATAAAAAGTTTCTCTAAAATAAAGTTGGGCTGTGTTCTGAGACAGTCTACCAAGAGCTGCTTAGGTACCACATGCACGGATGGATGCAACAGCACTGCAGTATGGTTGGCCACAGCTGTTGTAAGAAAGGGACATGAAGACTTGTGGTTAACCAGGTGGAGAAGAACTCTGGCTATAGCATAGGAGTAAGGTTAAAATTTATGAATGCCCTAAAAAGACACTACTACAAATGTCTTATGACATATCCGTGTGCTGTACATGCTACATGGGTGAGTCCAAGCAAGCTGTGAACTGTTATTATAGAGTCTGGCAGCCTTCATTCAGGAGTTTTTCTCTAGCCTTCTCAGTGTCTGAGAAGCACCACCTACTTTAAATTACAGGCAAAATTCTTTTGAAGGGTGTTGCGGCGTGCTCTTTTTGTTATTTAAACGGTTGTTATAAGTTGTAATTTGGTTTGGATAATGGTATGTTCTACCCGCCCCCCCCCCCCCCCCCTTTTTGTTGTGTATGATTTGTCCCCGGCTGGCCCCTCCCCTGGTTAATCAAGTTGCCCCTGTCAGTCTTTCTCTCTCCCCCCAGGCAGCCAACCTAGATACAGTATACCCTGTCAGTCAAACCCAGTCTCCCCTCCCTGCACTTGTCGATCCCCTCCCCAGCCCATCCCAGCTTCCAGAAAGTTCCCCTTTTCTCGAGCTGGGACTGGTTCCCTGACCATAATCCCACCCCCTTTGTACCTCCCATTGTGTATCATTAGTCTCATGTTCTGCCATTCATTTATGTTATCCAATCTCTGTCGGTTTTCCTTACCCCTCCCTCTCTGTATATAAGCTGGCTGCACCCAGCCCTCCCTTGGCAAACCTTCTCAGCCCTTCCCCAGTTTACCCCTCCCCTGCTCGAGGAATAAAATCCACTCGACGCTGCTGAGATTGTTTGCTGCTTCCTTTCCACCCTGCCGACGTCGCTGGCGGCCTTACTCCCCTCATCCGAGGGTCAGGGTGCGCAGCCTGCCACCACAGCCGTGGGAGGGCGCACCCTAGGCAGAGAGATAGCCGGACCAGTCTCCCTGCTGGAGCCGCTGTCCGCTGCCGCATCTCTCTGCCCCCCTGGACTGCTGGACTGTGCTGCCTATTGCCAGCCGGGATTTAGGGCAGGAACCCCAGCAGAAGGGGACTTAACTATCCAACTACTTGTACCAAACATGGCTGCTTTTCTGTTTGGACTACAAAAATGGGCAGAAAAGATAAAAAAAAAGAAATCCCTGCTCCTACATCTCTTGACAAATGTATCAATGCAAGACCCCTAATAGAGAAAATTTCTAAAGTGCCTAGATATATCTCATTACTGAAGTCACAGCATCCTCAACTTACTAGTGAATAAAAAACAGTCACAAAAATGAGGAACAAAGGAAGTTTTTACAGAACATATTCAGCATTGAGGACGCTGAAGTAACCTGAAGGGCAAAGAGGTAGTTTGTGCCATTTCTCTAAAATGTACTAATATTTCATAAAGAAATAACTTCTTCGGAGTGAAAAGAAAAATACTTATGTAGGTAAACCCTAGGAATGTTTCAGACTTTCAGTCCTGGCTTCAAAAGTATGTGACTGAAGCCCTGAATATGCAGAGTTTCAGACAGATACACTGCCTCCTCTGCCCCTTTTAGATGTAAAGATGTTTAAGCCTCTGTTGCTGTTAACAAGATGTTTGTCCTCATCCTCATTTTCAGGTACTTCATTCAATTCCCTCTCTGCAAAAGAAAATGCAGTGGAAGCTGAATTTCATTAAATGTTTGGGCCATCTTTTTTTATGCATAAAGACTACTAGAATAAAGTGGGATAGAACACTGGTAATGTTAAAAGCACCTTAGAATTATAACAAGGTAAGAACTGTGATTTCTAAAATAAAAAAATTACTGTAGACACTGATGTTGCTATGTGAATATTCTAAGTAAAAGTGGAAAATTTGGGGAAAAGTGTCATGTATGAGAAAAATAGGGACTAAGATGTAAATACAGAATTAAAACTAGTGTTAACCACATTGTATAGAGTTTCACTTGCATTATGACAGATCTGATATAAATATATGACAAAGATGTTTTGTTTTGCATCAGGCATTTCTGTTAAATGACTTTTCTTTAAAAAATCTCAGTTTTTTGCAGAAATGTTGACAATGACGAGGGTTCTGAGGTATTTTTATCTTGCCATAGACCAACTGATATTGTGCTTTGATGTTGATCTCATACTATATTGTGCCTTTATTCAGAAGGGACACTGTGTAAAGTCTCATAAGAGCCATTGACTCTGATGACGAAGTTTATATATTAAAAATTAATTTGGAAGTACTGACTGTGGTCTTGTATATTAGTGCATGCATATATATTTGCATAAGTTCTTTAATCTATGTCTATTTTTTTAAGACTTTATTATGCCTCTGAATCAGCAGAGTCTTGTGCAGGAACCATCTCTGTCCACACATTTGCATATGGCTGAATTCACTGTTGACATTCAATAATTATAATGAGCTGTCAGAAACTGTTTAGACAGGAAGGGTATGACTGATTTTTCCTCCTTTGCATCTTTTCATTACAGGCCCTTGGTAAGGAGAAGAAATCTGACTGCTTGCTTGGCTGCCCAACTGATTTGCTCTAGGGTACACTGAGAAACAGCTCAAAGCTTTTTAGTGGTGCAAGCAAAATTTCTGTTTGAGGTGACAGCAAAATGAATTTAAGGAGAAACTGTGGTCTAACAGTATTTTGAAAGGTTGATGATAGAAGGGAGAGGTTTGCCAAGGTCTAGAGCTGGTTTTTTAGCAGGTCATGAATAAGACAGGGAGTCTGAAAAGTTAGAAGAGTGTCCTGGGAGTTAATGCACAATTAGAGGGCTTAGAACAATTAATATGGCTTCCACAGTCCTATAGCTTGCTGGAAGGAATCTCTTTTACTCCCCTTCTTTAGACTTTTTAACATCATTTTACTTGCCTACCTTTTTTCTTCTTTCCAGGGAATATGAAACAGAGCTACTCTATTCTTCCATTCTATCTCCTATTTGGGCAAGTGATCCACATACATAACATAGACAACTATCTCCCTCATAATTATGTCTCATTTCCCCATGATCATTCCCTCCCATTTCCCTATGATCTGCCTTCACTCAGGACACCTGCTTTCTCTGCAGCAGCCCTGGAACAGTCCCAGACATCTGTGGCCATGCAGCAAGAAAGGGGAGAGCAGCATGAATGCCACAGTGGAGGCTGGGCTGAGAGAAAGACCTAGGGAAAGAAGAGAATTGTCTGTCTCTTCCCAAGGCTTGTAGGGATGGAGGAGGTGCAATAAGCCACACCACATGCTGTCAGTTCTCAAAGAAAAAAAAGAAAGGAAATCTCTCAGAGGACATGCTGGTCATATGGGTATATACGTATCTCACAAGGAATAAAAAAATAGGCATTTTGCAGTTCTGTATGACTTTTAGAACTGATCTTTTTTGCAAATACTCTTATGACATAATACTCAGCTTTTATGTTAGGCATGCATGGAAAATGATGGTGTTGTGATACAAGGAAATAACTGAATCTTGTCTGCATGTATTCAAATATGCTATGCATGTTCAATTTCATTTCTACTATGTTTAGAGTACTTACAAAGAAAGGTTGAGCTTTGAAAGTAGTCAGCACCATTTAAAGCAGATTTCATAGAAATTAGTGAAGTAAGAATTAGACAATTATGGTATTAGGTTGCTTAATCAGTAGTTTAGCAGTTTTGTCACTGGAGTTATATCAAGGTAAAGAGGATCTGCCCCCACGTCATTACTAATATACAGGTCATTTGTTTCTCCCTCCATACTTTTTTGGTTTTTTGTGCTGTGTTTGTACTGAGAAAGCATAATTTAATTGGCATTATCCCTACTTCTTAATGGAGTTTTGACTAATAACAATTATCTGTGTATACAAGCATAAAAGCAATGCTTATAATTAGTCTTTCCTATTGTTTTTTGTCATTAATGGTACTTACCACCAAATACAAGAGAAAATAGAAGGTTAAGGGAGGAGTTTATGAAAACAAAACCAGTGAAGGAGCATTCATTACAAAGTTATCACCTTTGTGAATTGCAAACTCTTGAAAGGCAAGCAAGTATTCCTGCAAAGTACCGTTGTAATTCTTATTCATTATTTTTTCTTTTATCTGTATTGGCCACTGTAAGAGGCAGGAAAATAGTTTAGATAAACCTTCCTCCTAACCCAGCAGGTTTTTATGTTCTGTCTTTATTTTATGGATTATTTTTATGTGTGCAGGTACTTGCTTTTCTGGGAGGGAGGAATAGAAACAGTGTTTACAGCAAGCCTCTAAATCTTCATATCCCCTAGGATAAAGAGGTACTTTTTTCTTTGTCTATGGGTGTAATAAGCTGTGTAAGATACTATGTAAAATTCCTGGCTTTTTTTGGTCTTTTTTACGCATATCAATGGCTTTCCACCCATAAAATAAAGTCATCCAGTAGTAGTCTGAGACAGCAGTAAGGTTAGGCATCCCAGAGCTGCAAAATTATATCCTTAATAGCTCTTGTCTTTATTTACATGAAAATGTTTTAGTTATATGGTAACTAATTTTCCAGTCAATTGCAGACATGCCATTTCTAGTGCCAAAATAACTGTGTATAGAATAATTTGGATGATTTGCAGTATTGTAGGCAGTAGGCTACCTGCTGGAAGCTTTCCACTGTGGGTAAGGGAGAGATGGAATCTCCCAGGAGGCTGTGGTGGCATGTTTAGTAAAGACATCCCAGAAAACTTATTTACTTATTCCATTCAAAAACTTAACCAAGCCACCTAAGTTGATTGCTGCGGCTTCCTTTGTTCTCTGCAGTCAGTGATGGTGCAGGACTAAAACCTTCTTACTAAAGACCTTAAAATTAGGTAAGACATGTTTGAATTTGTATTTCTGTTTGAGTACAAACTGCTAAATTACCTAATACAAATCCTTCTTCCCAATTCTTGCTAGGCTGTATACTAAAAGCACAGCATATCGTCCCTATTGTTTTTCCCTCCATGGGATCTGCACTGAAATTGCACATCAAAAAAATGAATGAGTTCATGATGGAAAAAAGAAAACACCTGATATGATGTCTTAGAAAAATGGGAAGATTTAGATGTGTGAAGAGACTTAAGAATAGCCAGAAAAATTGCTTCCCATACCTGAAAAGGAGTATTATTCACAGCTCAGCAGGCAAAGACAGGGAAACTTAACTAATAGTAAAAGCAGTCTTTCCTCAGAAATTCTGCAAATTCCTTAAGGCATACATGATTTATATATATATATATATATATATATATATATATATATAAACACAGAGTTTATGATTGGATACAACCAGTGAGAGGTACATAATTCAGTGTCCGCAGCACAAAAAATATAAGTCAATCAGAATTCAGATTCTAACATTTTCTTAAGTTTGGTGGAGATGAAGGAACAGCTAGACCTTTTCATGTTCCTCATCAGAAAGGATGGACTTAGGTATGACACGTTCTTATTCCTCTGCACATTTGTCAGCATTTGCAAACACATTCCCAGCACGAAGCTACAATAAGTATACAGAGCATGAATCATCATTTATGCTTCTTTCCTGTCCCTGAGATTTTCTCCTGTCAGCTGCTCTGTTTAGCCACAGTAATCTCCTGCATGACAAGCTGGGTCAGGTGGGATGGCAGCATTGTTCCACCAGCTTTAGCTTATCTCAGCTAATGTTCTCTCCAAAAGTTTAGTTCAGTTTAATCAAGTTAACCCAATTAACTCTCAGTAGGAAACTCAGTTTCCAAATGAACTTTATGTAAATGTACATTTTTGTATCGCTCTTTAGGTATTAGCTTTCACTTCAAAAAATTATAATGGTACAGAATAATGCTACATGAAAATACATAAAACATAGACAAGTAAAGAAATTTCAGATGTTTCAGAAGAAGGACTGCAGTAGTGTGAAGCCAAATGACACAACTGAATTTAAGTTCTTAGACCCACAGAGCAATTGAGATTGGAAGTCACCTCTGGAGGTTATCTGGTTCAAATGGTTTGTTCCAGGACAGCCACCTATAGTCAGTCTGCCAGGATCATATTGAGACAGCTTTTGAATACCTCCAAAGATGGAAATGTCACAGACCTCTTGGGCATTCCGTTGCAGCCACCCTTGGTCACCCTCACAGTAAGAAAGGTTCTGATATTCAAATGGGGCAGCCCAGAATGAGACTCGGTGTGACCTCACCAGTGTTGGAAGGGGGAAAGGATCACTCCCTCCACTCAGCCTGATGGTGAAATTTCTCCTACTGCAGCACAGATACCATTAACATTCTTCACCATAAACAAACATTGCTGGCTTATGGACAACGTGTCGGTCACCCCCGGCATACACTGATGCAATTGTTGAATTTTAGCTGCTAAAAGTGAATATATATCTTCTGGTATATTCTGCAGTTGTTTACAGAAATGTCTTCAGTGCTATCATACATCAACTTTTCAAATCCTTTTAAAACACATGCTATGTCAAGATGAAATTAATTAGCAGAGACATTGAAATGATAAACAACTTACACAAATTAAATACCCTCATTAAAATCACAAGTAAACCCTTACACAAAGTTCCAGTTTTTTATATTTCCATATACAATATACAAAAACAGACAAAAGAAAATTAATTTCATACTTATTACTTGAAGATTTTAATATGTGGAATTTTTCCTTTAATATATTATTTTAAAATAATTATGTTACAGACTTTTGAAGCACTTAGAGAAGCTGTGGAAGTTGTGTCCCTCGCTGGAGGTATATGCTTTGTATACTTTAAAAAGGAATAATTTACACCTTAGATCTTGAAATCTGTTCTATTTGGATATGATCCTTACTCTGAAAATTCTTTTTCTTTTCTTTTATTATTTTTAGTCTCATAAAGCAAATGCTGAATTTATTAACTGAATTCATTAACTAACAAGCATAGTTTTTGCTGAGCCTACCTTGTGCCTATTACTGAATTACAGTATTTTTATTTTGTGATTCTAGAGAATGGAATTCTGATCTAATTATCTGCACTCTTTTTACTGTAGAGAAACAAAGAGATTTCAGTGGTGTGAATCAACTATTTAAAGGTAGATGCCAAAAACCTTCCTAAGATAATCAAAACAGATGCCTGAAGTGATTATTGTACTTCTAGGTGTTTAGATTGCAGATCTTAAAGAGTTGGATGGTATGAGTTGCACTCTGAATACAATACCAAAAAATTATCCCATTTTCACTGAAGAATATGACTTTAATAGTCTTTAATAGTGTCATACCTTTACTTTTAAGTTTTATGCTTGTGCGACTTCAGAAACATAGCCCTGGATCTTCATATTTGTAACGTGTCTGTATTGATGAAAACTTGTCAGGAACTGAAGCTTAGTTAGTCTACAGTTGGCAGAATGTTTGAAAAAAGTTTCTATGAAATGAAGTGCTAAGAAATAGCTAAAATCCTTCTAAGTAACATAATGGAGAAAAGGAAAGAAAAGCAGAAGGCATTTGTTTCATGAGAATAGTTCACTGATGTGTTGGGTTTTTTGCCTACTCAAGAGGGATTGGGCTTTCTTCATCTTCTATCACACTTAGATACTGAATTTTAAGAAATTCTAATTAGAGTCCCAACATGGCACTTGAAAGCCTCCCTCTGTCCTTCAGTTCCAGGCTCGTTGCTGTTCCTACCAGTTGTGCAGCAAAGAGCATAGATTAAAACATAGAAACTGCTCATGATAGCAGAGAACAGTCAGTTCTTCCCTCCAGGAGCAGCTTGGCTGCAGAGATGAATGTATTTTTCTAGAAGAGAAAGATTTGTAACCTACGCCAGTCCACACTTTCCTGATTCCCTTGATCACAAAGCAATAACTGCAGTCTTAAAAGCTTTGTGTAGGGATTGCAACCATGTGTATCATAACTTCCATACAACAGCCAGTTAATGAGAATAATTTAGCCTAAGTGGGAGCTGGTGTGTCTGGACTAGGACGAGGTTTGTCATTAATTACATGACTGCCCACCTGGCCAATAAAATGCACTGTCTGGAGATAAAACATTTATAAAATGAGGTAGAATTCTGACTTCCGTCTCCCAATGCCTTTCCCGCATTGTGAGGAAAAATGAGATATCACAGAGCAGATGGAGTTTTTCACAATAGACAGGGATGGTAGGTTGGTATTGAGTTACCACAGATATATAAAGCATTGATCAAGAAGAAGCCATCATACATTCTGCACATCCTAATATGGGTAGGAAACATTTTCTCCCTGATCCACTCAGCTGAATTTTCTGTCAGCTCAGCTGGGCTGAAAACCTGGAACCCTCTGAAGTCTTTTTCCATAATGATAGTAGCACTGTTTGCCTCAGGCCAAATACGTATCTGTGGCGGTGCCGAAATCCTGAGCCCGGCTGGCCCACAGAATTGCACAGCCAACAGCCTGAGAGAGGGCACGGGCAGCTGCAGACCCAGAGCCTCCGGCAGGAGAGGAACTGGATTCCCGATTGCCCTTCCCAGAGCTCCCTCCACGTCAGTGGTGGAGGAGGCAGCTCTGGCAGGCTTAGGAACAGATACAGCAGCACGAATCCAGAGGACGCTGAAGCAAGACGCGAGGCAGCAGTTCTCCACAGCAGGGGAAGATTTATTGGAGAGGGTGAAGGGTGTAGACAGGTAGGAGGCTGCAGGGAACTGCCCCGAGGGGCGGGGAGAACAAAACATTTATAGGGAGACCAGGGGGAGGTGGATCCCTCACCCTGGCCAATGAACTAAACACCCGGCTAAACTGACAGGGGACAGTAACAAATAGAACAACATTAGGGGAGGGCCAGCTCTACCTTGCCCAATCACCCTCTGCCCTGTGGAGAAGGTTCTGGTGAAGCAGGCAGGGACAGAGGGTGACAGGCAGGCAGGCTGACAACTGAAAATACAGGGGTGGGGAGAACTCGATACAAAAAGGCGGGAGTAACTAAGCAACAGAAATGACGGACAGTCCCTGAGGGAGAAAAACAGGGGGAGGGGAAGCCTGGCAAGCGCCATCTTAGGTAAGTAAAACTAATACATTAAAATACAATAAATTAAAATCAACCCGAACAGAAAAGGGAGAGGGAGACTGCAGGGGCGCACCGCAACATCTCCCCCTTTTTTACACAAAAAATAAAAGAAAAACAAAGGCAAGTCTCTGAAAATAAAAGTCCTTAAAACGTCAAACTTCGTGCTCATCCTCGGGTTCTTCAGGCGAGGTGACGAAGTCCTGGTGGCCGGAGCTGGTCTCGGAGTCTTCTGGGTCAGCTTCGGTGACGGGGAAGCTGACCACATTGACGTTATTCATGACAAGTCTCTTGACCAGTCTCCGAACCACCGCCTACACGATGGAACACCCGAGGATGACAAGCAAAATAATTAAAAGTCCAAATAAAATGTCCTTTAAAATTGATCCAGCCCAGCCTGAGAGCCCAAGCCCGGAGAGTAGATTCCCTAACCAATCCTCCGTCTCTCTCTTGATATCGTGGACCAGGCCTTTCATCTCCTCCAACGCCTTCTGCACATTGGGTGCCTTAGATGTTAAATTGAAGCAGCACAGACCCTCAAACTCCTCGCAGCGATGGTGGTGGAGCAGGAGTAAATAATCTATGGCTGCTCTGTTTTGCAGCATCGCCTGTCTGGTAATTTTCTCGTCCGCTAGGAGTCCCGCGATGGCCGTAGAAGTAAGGTTTGCCTGTTTCACTGACCAGCACTCTAGTTTGCCTAATTCCCCGATGGCCTTCCCGGCCGAAACCCACGGCAAGAACAACGAGACTGCGACCCTTTTACCTTCGTTCCAATGATAAATTTTGGAGTCGCAGTCTGGGCCGAATTCTGTTAGATCCTTTTTCTGCCGAATTACTTTCTCCTCAGAATTTTTGGCAGGCCAATTCTCTAATTTCGGCGTGCTGGGAGTGAACAGCGTCACATGGCCGATCGTACATGGGCCTCCTAACAGGTGAGAGGGGATGCCGTTCCAGGCTCGGTTACCGCAAATAAAATATAAACCTTGAGGCAAAGAGCGGGGTTTTAGGTCAGGGGTGGTCGGACCTCTGGCCGAGAGGGTCTCTGCACACCATTGGCGTTCAGATTCCCCTTCAACCAGGGTCCACTGGGGATCATTAGAACGGATAGACTTAACCAGACTGTAAGGGATGGAAAGGCGAACACAAAAAAAAGCTCTGGCGGAACCGAGCAATTCGAATTTCAGAGGCTCTTCGGGGGAAAAGGGAAGAAGGTTAATTGATCTCCTCCAAGCTTCCGTATAATCATGATCTTTAGCATTAATTAACAAATCAAGCGGGGAAGGAAAATCATGGGAAGGGACCGGGATCCCCACCAGACAGGTCGACAGAGGATCTGTGGCTGCTTCGGCGTGGAGGCAGATGTGGTCCTGGCCGAGAGAGCGGGCGAGGGAGGTCCACATGTTGGTGGCTGTGGGGGACCTCTGGTCGGGCTCTCCGGGGGCTTCTTGGAGGAGGAGGACGACTGCTAAGGTGACAATCGCAGGCCTTCCCCCTCGAAGCATGGCTGGGCTGAAGTAACTAAAATCGAAGAAAAACAGACAAATTAAGTGATTTGCCAGGGGGGGGGAAGGAAAAATTAGACTTCGGGAAGGAAAAGGGAATCTAAGGGAAAGAGGGAATCCTCCTCCTCCCTCCGTCTTCGCCGCCAGCTGGCCACCCGAACCTGAGGCGTGGATGTCGTCGCCTTAGCTGTTCTGGGCACAAAGGGCCGAACCCAGCGCGAAGGGACCCACCTGGGACCTGTGGGGGTAGAAACACAGGCATACCCCCGGCCCCAGGTGATAAGGTCGAATGGTCCCTCCAAACGCCAGGTCTCCGGGTCCTTCACCAGAACCGGGGGCTTCTCCCTTAGGTGGAAACTGCCACTCTGCCCGAAGTGCCGCACAATGGGCGGATTCAAATTTTCAAAAGAACAATTTAGAAAGTTGATGGTATAGAGTGCCCGTGATAATTGGGACTGAGGGGATTCCACCTTCATTGCCGGGGACAGATGGGAAAGAACTCTTTTGAGGCTCTGGTGGGTCCTCTCAATCACGGCCTGTCCCATGGGGGAATAGGGGATGCCGGTCTTGTGCTCTATTCCCCATTGCTGCAGGAAGCTCCGGAGCTCCCTGGACACGTACGAAGGCCCGTTGTCAGTTTTTATCACCTTAGGGATGCCCAGCACGGAGAAAGCCTGGAGCAGATGTTTGATGACATCCTTGGCTTTCTCCCCTGTGTGGGCAGAGGCAAAAACGGCACTCGAGAACGTGTCCACTGAGACGTGGACAAACTTGAGGCGACCGAATTGATTTATTTTGGTAATATCCATTTGCCACACCTCGCAGCTGGCAAGTCCCCGGGGATTTGCGCCAGCGGGCAGAGATGTGAGCTGATCCCGCTGGCAGTGAGGGCATGTGGCCACAATGGCCTTGGCTTGGTCTCGCGTGAGCTGGAATTGGCGAACCAAGCCAGGCGCATTCTGATGGAACAGCTGGTGGCTGATCTTGGCCTGTTTAAAGACATCAGGGAGCGGGGCCCATTGCACCGCGTGGGCAAGTGCCCACTCGGCCGGGGAAGCGAGGCTATCGGCCAAACGGTTCCCCTCAGCAATGAACCCGGGCAAACCAGTGTGGGCTCTCACGTGCATAACATAATATTTTTGCTCCCGGTGGGAGATGAGTTTTATGAGCTTCGAGAGCAAATCATATAAGGCCGAATTGGACACCTCCTCAAGGACAGCACCTTCAGCTCTAGCGACTACACCTGCAACATAAGCCGAGTCCGTGACCAAATTAAAGGGTACATCTTTGAATTTCTCGAAGGCCCTGACGACTGCGTCCAACTCAGCAACTTGAGGGGAGCCCTCAACGGTGGCAACATCCATCTCCCACTGCTGAGTTTGAGGATCCTTCCAAGTCATCACTGACTTGTGGGTTCCTCCGGACGCGTCAGTAAAAACGGTCAAGGCCTTGAGGGGGACTCGACTTTGAATTTCCCGGATTGTGAATTTGAATTGCATGTCCTGATTGAAAAGAGCATGCGAAGGGTGGCCAATTTCAATTTTTCCGGCGTATTCCGCTAGAGCGAACTGCAACACTTCGCTCTCCTCGAGGAGTTGATTAAGAACTTTGGATTGAAACTTTCCAGATTTTAAATCAATTGGAATATGAATGCACATGAAGTCCACACCTGCCAGCTCCCTGATCCGCGATCTTCCTTTGCGGATCAGCTCAGCCACCAGCTCATGTGGCCTTGTAATTCTTTTGGACCGATGGTGGCTGAGGAACACCCACTCTATAATTAAGAGGGGGTCACTCAAGCCTTGGTCCGTCCTCCTTTCCTTCGATGTCCTGGGGGACTTGCGAGATTCATCCCATTGAAAAATCATCCCGTGGAGGTGTGGCAGTTTACCTAATATAATGAATTTGAAGGGCAGGCCCGGGTGGCACCGATGGGCCTGCCTTGCCTCAATTATTTTGGTGATGTTTTCGAGTGCGGTTTTGGCCTCTGGGGTGAGTTCCCTAGGAGAACTAAGCTCCTCTCCCCCTTTCAATAAATTGAAAAGGGGGGCTAGGTCTTCGGTGGTGATGCTTAGCCAGGGTCTCACCCAATTCAACGCCCCACACAGTTGATGGACATCCGCTAAGGTTCTCACCTTGTGGTGAATGGCCAATTTTTGCGGAGCAATGGTCCGCTTCGTGATCTCCAGGCCTAAGTACTTCCAGGGCGGCATCCGTTGAATCTTCTCGCTCTGGAGCTCGAACCCTGCGGCAATTAAACAATCTGTTACACGGGAAAGCGCGTGAAACAGCAGGTCGTCATTGGGGGCGCAGACCAGCACGTCATCCATGTAATGATATATGATGGCATCCGGACATTCGGTGCGAACAGGTTGGAGCAAGGAAGCAACATACCACTGGCAGATGATAGGACTACATTTCATGCCTTGTGGCAGAACTCGCCAGTGGTAGCGCTTCCCGGGAGCCTCACGGTTTAAGGTGGGCACCGTGAACGCAAAACGTGGCGCGTCATCAGGATGAAGGGGAATTTGAAAGAAACAGTCTTTTATATCAATCACTACCAGATTCCAATTTTGGGGGAGCATCGCCGGGGAAGGCATCCCTGGCTGGAGAGTACCCATATCTTGTATAATTTCGTTGATTTTGCGGAGGTCGGTGAGGAGCCGCCACTTGCCAGATGACTTTCGAATGACAAACACTGGGGAGTTCCATTCTGACATGGACTCCACCAGGTTGCCTTTTTGGACCTGCTCCTCCACAAGTTCCGCCAGCGCCTTCAATTTTTGCTTGTTGAGCGGCCACTGAGCTACCTGGACTGGTTTATCTGAAAGCCAATTCAGCTTCCAGGTAGGGCGCTCTTCAGTGACCGCTGCCCGAAAAACCTGGGGAGCCGGCAGGTCAATTTTGGCTCCCCACTGGGCAAGGGTATCTCTCCCCCAGAGAGGCTCCACATAATCTAAAACGAATGGGCGAACAGAAGCCAATTGCCCATCCGGCCCCTTAATTTTCACGACGCTCTTAGAACGCTTTGCCAATTGTGTCCCCCCGACACCCTGGATGCGCCCATCCACGTTTTGCAGCTCCCAATGTGACGGCCACTCCCGAGAGGGAATGATCGTCACATCTGCTCCAGTGTCCAACATCCCCCTGATGGAGATGGAGTCTCCCCCCCGGGACAGCTGACAGTCGAGGCGAGGCTTCGCTCGCCCCAGGTGTTCGGCCCAGGCAACTGAAGGAATGGAAGAATTTATTGAAATGGCCTGGGCCACCACCTCTCCAGCAGGGAGGAACAGAGGGGGACGCAGACACCTGCACTTGACGACAAGCCGATGCTGGTCTGCAGACACCAAGGCTGGAAGAATCTCGAGGTCGGGTGGAGTGACCTCGGTGTCTCCCACAATGAGGAGCTGCTGATTTGTGTCCCAATTACCTCGGGCCTTCGGGCAGACTGCCAACGCGACCACTTCAGAGTTGGAAAAGTGGAAAGGCCGCATTGTTTCCAACCTAAAGGAGAAACCAGAAGAAAAGGTGTTAAAATCTGGTTCCGATGAAGGTCCCGGGTCAGAACAACTAAGGCGAGGGTCAACCACGCCTGAGGTCAGGTCCGGTAGAGTGTCACGTCCGGTAGAAAAAGGTCCTGGGAGCCCTGTTGGACGGGGCTCGGCTGGCGGCGAGTGGAAAAATGAAGAAGCTTCCTCCCCCCTGGCTGCAGATAGTGATTGCCCGCCCGAATTTTTGTCAACACGCAGGGGGGGGCTGCGCTCTTTTAAGAGTTTTTTGGGGCCTCTCCTCCTTGGACGCCCGACTGCTGCGCTCTCTTAAAGGCATAGAACTCCTTCCGGAGCGGGCAGTCAGGCATCCAGTGATCCTCCTTCTGACACAGGTGGCATGCCGCGGTGGAGGAACGGCCAGTCCGGGGGGTACCAGGTCTCGAGCGGGGAGCCGACGGAGAGGGTGCAGCAGCAGCGACGGTCCCCTGAAGGTCCGCGAAAGACACCCGACGAATGGCCGATGGTGTGGCTGGCTTCTCGCCGGATGCCTGGGATGTGACTTTCGCTGCGCAGACCATCAGGAGATCCCGGAGCGTGGGACGAGGGTGGAGCGGCAGGCTCATGATGGCAGCCTTGCACGCTGAGTTCGCATTGGTGGTCGCGAGGAGAGTCACCATCCTCTTGCGAGCACCCTCGTCCGGCTCCTCCGACTCCGCCGCCTGCTGCAACCGCACCACGAAGTCATCAAAGCTCTCCGTCGGCCCCTGGAAGAGATGGGACACAGGGACCGAAGGCACCCCCGCAGCCACTCGATAGAAGGACTGCAAAGCCACCTGTGTGCTCCGCTTCAACGCCTCTGTTGGAATCAGGCGGGCCTGCTTGTCGCCCTTCTCCCACTCACCCAACCCACATAGATGGTTGACGGTGAGCTTCTCCCCTTCAGTATCTTCCCCCACCTCCGAGTCTTCCCACAGCTGTGGCAAAAGATCGGCCACCGCCATCTCCCACGTGGCTTCCCACCTAGAATACCGAGCAACGTCCAATAAACAACTAAAAATCTGCCTTAAATCGGCTGGGACAAGCTCGGATTCTAGGAGGGAAGCCTCCAGCAGCCCCCGGAAATAACGACTTTGTCCCCCGTGCTCCTTCAGAGCCTTTACCAGCTCCTTGATGAGCGACCGGGGGACTGGGGACCACTGGATGCGGGGATTTCCACCGCCCCGATTCCGGTGGTAAGTCACCGGAGCCGCCATGATGGATTCGGCAGGCTCCGGTGTGCCCTCCTTCCCCCCGGTCCCGGCCCCCAGGCCGTGGGAAAAATCCGGCCAAGATGGCGGGCCGTGGGAACCGGAACCCAGGGGGAGGGGACAGGAAGGGGCGGGGTCAGAGGCGCCGTGGGAACCCGGGGCGGGGACTGAAGGGAGAGGGCCCGCCCAGTGGGTTGGGCAAGGTGGGAGGGCCTGAGGCGGAGGCGGAGCAAAAGGAGGGACCACGGAGGAGGAGGGCGGAGCGCTGGGCGAGGGAGGAGTGAAATAGGAATGGGTGGGGACGGGAGAAAGGAAGGGGTTGGGACTAGGGAGGAAAGGATTGGGTGAGGGGTTACAAAAGGGATTAGGGTAGGTATAAGGAGGGGGCAGGGACCCTCCCTGCTGGGGTGCCTCATGGTCCCCGCCATCTTGGGCTCCACAGGAGCCATCTTGTGACGGGACCATGAAGCGAACCTTGGAGCTTAACTTAGGGGATTTGACAACACGGAAAGAAGGTTTAGGGGAAGATGGGGGAAAGGGAGAACCGGCCGGAGTCTGGCCAGGACTCCGTCCGCGGGGGGATTGGCGACCCCGAGGAGAGCCAGGGCGATGGAGAGGCTCCTGCCCGCTGTGGTCGGGGGCTGCCCTCCTCAGGATCCCAGGTCTAGCGGGAGAAGGGGAATAGGGCTGGGGGGTGGGGACACGTTCAGGGGTATTAACCGGGAGGGGCGAAAGAGAACAAGGTTGAGGGGTAGGGGGACGATCGGGGGTAGAGACAGAACTGGGGGCCGAGACCGTAACTGGGAGCTTGGGGCGTTCTCTCAGTTTTTTGCTCTCTTGTTTCCTCAGCACCTGGAGGAGCTGAGTCACCCAATTCAGGTGCCTTGCCAATTTCAATTTCTTAGAAAGGGCGGTCTCCTCTGACCGGACCAAATAAGATAATTTTCTGGAGACCTCCTCCCAAAATCGGGGGCTCCTATATTGGTCAGAGGAGATATTATGAAACTGAGAGGAGACCCATCTAATCAAGCTCCGGATCTCGTTTTGTTTAACTAAAACATTTCCTTTAACCAAAACTTCAACAACAACCAAAACCGCCTCGCGCTGCTCAGCCGACAGTCTTGCACCCATGACTGCAGATCTTAACTTGGCTGAGCAGCTGGCACCGACACCCGTTAAACGAAAAAAGGGATTAAAAAACCGAAAAAGGGTAGGAGAACCCTCCCCCTAAGGCCCCCTGCCACGAGGAAAAGTGACCTCCACCCGGCGGACGAAGCGGCCGGGGGGTCGGATAAAAGACAGGAGGGGTACGGAGACCGACCTTAAGGGTGGGAGGTGGGATCCGGGTGCCGGGCGGCGTCCTCCGGTGGACCGGTCCGAGGTGCCGGAGGTCTCCGGTCCAATCCCCCGACGCAGTAGTCCCAGAAACCAGGCGTCCTGCCGTCGGAGGCACTGCCGCGCCCAGTGAAGCCTGCTGCTTCGAACCGTGGGGCGGACGTAGTCTTCGCGGCTACGGTGCCAAGTCGCCCCACGTTGGGCGCCAGCAGCTGTGGCGGTGCCGAAATCCTGAGCCCGGCTGGCCCACAGAATTGCACAGCCAACAGCCTGAGAGAGGGCACGGGCAGCTGCAGACCCAGAGCCTCCGGCAGGAGAGGAACTGGATTCCCGATTGCCCTTCCCAGAGCTCCCTCCACGTCAGTGGTGGAGGAGGCAGCTCTGGCAGGCTTAGGAACAGATACAGCAGCACGAATCCAGAGGACGCTGAAGCAAGACGCGAGGCAGCAGTTCTCCACAGCAGGGGAAGATTTATTGGAGAGGGTGAAGGGTGTAGACAGGTAGGAGGCTGCAGGGAACTGCCCCGAGGGGCGGGGAGAACAAAACATTTATAGGGAGACCAGGGGGAGGTGGATCCCTCACCCTGGCCAATGAACTAAACACCCGGCTAAACTGACAGGGGACAGTAACAAATAGAACAACATTAGGGGAGGGCCAGCTCTACCTTGCCCAATCACCCTCTGCCCTGTGGAGAAGGTTCTGGTGAAGCAGGCAGGGACAGAGGGTGACAGGCAGGCAGGCTGACAACTGAAAATACAGGGGTGGGGAGAACTCGATACAAAAAGGCGGGAGTAACTAAGCAACAGAAATGACGGACAGTCCCTGAGGGAGAAAAACAGGGGGAGGGGAAGCCTGGCAAGCGCCATCTTAGGTAAGTAAAACTAATACATTAAAATACAATAAATTAAAATCAACCCGAACAGAAAAGGGAGAGGGAGACTGCAGGGGCGCACCGCAACACGTATCTATGTTTACACTGCAATCTATTAAAAAAAAAACAAGTGGGTTGGGAGGTGTATTTATTTTGTTGCTTTTCTTGCTTATTTTTCTAAATTGAACCAGAAGTGAAAATATGGAGGAATTTCCATGCTGCAGATTTTTTTAAAATTAAAATACCTGGTCTCATCTTCAAAAAAAAAAAAAATATTGTGCAAAATACAATTTTTTTATGCTTGGTACTAGACCCTGACATATTCTGCTTGTGCAAACCACACTTAGCCCCTGAGGAATATTCATGTGCTACCATAATTCCACACATGTACCCCTGGTATTTTTCAGCTCAGGGCTTCAGCGTTTTAGACAGTAATTTACTTTTTGTTTTGTTTTCCTTTTTATTCCCAGATATCATGACATAAAAAAGGGTATTTTCCAAGGGGTATGTATTTTAGTTTCCCTGTGTTTTCCTTCATGAAAATGAATGGTTTATTTAAAGATTCTTTAAAAAAAAAGTGCAAAGTCTCCAACACCACAAAAATTTAAATGTTTGATTAGGGGAAGCTATCTCTAGATAGGCAAATATTTTGAAAATTAAGTTTCTTAATAGATTACAAATGTGTATGTATATGTGTATGTATACGTGTATACCTATAAATGTTAAAACAAAATAGTCGTAAGTTATTTTATCCCTATGTCTGTCAGACTGTTTCAATATAGTTCTTGACATGGAACCTATTTTGATGAGTTTTGCACTAGGATGCCGCTATGGATTCCTTACAGTCCTATTGCAGTCACTGAGGACTCAGATTTGGACAGAAGTCCACATGTTCAAATGAAATTTGTTGGAGATATACCTGTTCTTAAGACAAGACTATCAGGACACAAGATAAACATTAATTTCAACATCATAAAGTTGGTTTCCACTTCTTGTTTCAAAAACACTCACAGAAGAAATTTCAAAGTTAAAAAACCCCAAAAATTAGGGTACAGATATACCCAGTGAAATAGCTGCATATTTTCCAGAGAGCAAAAACCAGAGAGCACAGCTGCTTGGAAGCAGTGACAAATGAAGCAAGGATGAAAAAAATGTACCTTCATTAATCACATGCAATAGCTGTAACAGTTAAAACTTTATGTTTAGATGAAGATATAAAGTTGGCTGGTGGATCCTTTGACAGGGTTACTTGGCAGTTTGTTAAGGACATGAATTTGCTCTGCACTTAGCCTCAGGTTTACTGTTCACTGGGCTAACATTAACAGGAGGCATTGCAAGGTGACCTTTTCAGTCTCCTGCAGTTTGCATCATTCCTAAGCAATTTAGTATAGGAAGAGCATTAGCACTGGCCTTAGGAGAGAGGGACCATTTCTACTTCTCCTCCCAGGTGAAGAGGATGTAGCTCTTTTTATGCCTCAGTTTGGGGGCATGAACTGTACAACAGCGGGACCTAGGAGATACTATTTCCTACCAGCTTAGGTTCCTGATAAGAGATCTGAAAACTTGCAAGGAATCTGTCTGGGCTGTGAGGGGCCTGCTGTTTCCTCCTGAGTGAGGATGTCTGAAGCTAACTCACCATTGATTTTCATCCTAGGGATAGCTGCAGGACTCACAGGAGCAGAAGAAAAGTCTTCAAACACGCAGGAGGCTAACAGGGAGTTCCAATCTTATTTGAGAGAAACCTGGCAATGAATGTTAATGGAAACAATTCTTGGACAGATTTTATAGTAAAGTAAGGAGATAAGTTACATGCCAGCACAGTGTAAATAGAGGAGCATAATGGTGACATGAATTAATGACATGTAATGAAGTGCTAAACACTGCCATTACTGCTTCTTCCCAGCATGTCTTAAACAGCTGCAGCTGCTGCTGAAACAACTTGCAGTAGAGGTTTTGTTTTTTTTTTTGTTTTTTTTTTTTTTTTTGAAGACTTTAGTAGAAATTGCACAGGGTTTTACAATAACCTGACAGTTTATAAATTCTATTTCAATTCCCCCATTATACAATATACACACTTCATTTTACTATTTGACAGCACATGTTCACTCAACTAAATGGCGTGGAATAAATCACCCTCTGTGTTCTCATGTCAAAGATCTGTATCAAGGGATAAATCACTGCACTTTGAGGCCGCCCTGAATGAATAGAGAGTACCTGTCTGAAAACTATCTGCACACCAAAATAAGCCCAGAGCTCCTAGAGAACCTAATGATATAGCCCCATTTATGTGCAAATGATGGGAGATGAACTCCCACTGATAATATTAGTGTGATGCATTACTGAAACAAAAAAAGAAAAAAGAAGGAAAAGATAAGGTAACAGACTGTTATACGGTACGGTAGGAAGAAAGGGCACATTCCCTGTGTTCTGTTCAGCTGCTGGACTACTTTTTTTTTTTTTCTTTTCAGTCTGGAAACAGAAACCAATCCTGTATTCTTACCCACTGTGCTGTGTAGGAAAGATGGGTCATTGTTTTCCAATTAGCTGATGCTTAAGTAGAATTAATACACTGTTCACATGCATAAAAGCAATTAGCAAAACCCAAGAGAAACAAATATTCACTGTTAAGTTCTAAGGTAATGTAGATAATTTTTAATTATTGTATAGCAATTATGCAGTTGAAATGGAGATAGTATCATTCTCTATAAACATCTCCAAACATCTGAGCATTTTAATTAGCTAATGGTTAATGTGATTAGCCTAAAATAGCATGGGAGAATAAAGATTTGGCAATAATAGATCCAGGAATTAATAAATCAGAGAATTATGCATGGGCAAAGACAAAAGACATGACTGTTGTATTAGGAAAAATAGTTGAGGGTATATATTTATCCATCTCTGTAATCTGCTTTCTAATTTACACAATTAAAACATCACAGCGGCTACAGGCCAACAAGTCTGAATGAAAATGCTGTCTACTAAAACCATGTTTTACCTCTTTACCTTTAAAGTTTGATGTTTCAATGCAATCTCATAAATCATCTATTCTTAATGACTTTTAACTGTTTAGTGAAAGACACTGAAGATAACCAGTTAAAAACTTTTCAGAATGTTTCTAAATGTGTATTGGGGTTTACATTAAACTTTCAGGACATATGTATATACTATAAAGAGTACTTATTTAGTTTGACTTCAGAGTAAAAATCTAAACCTTATACATATGAGTTTAAAGGAAAAGAATGAGGGTTTTTCAATTTAATATAATATAATATTTCAGTTATTGCTAAAAAAAATTAAAAATCAATTTCAATGAAAATAAAATAATGATGGAGTCAAAATTAATTTTGCACACACAAAAAACCATTACATTTCCTGTAAATAAGTTGCTATTATTTTGACAACTATTTTTATTCCCAGGTAAGGAAATATCACTATATAATAAGGAGATGCTTGCAGGTTTTGGTAATCGCATCTCTTCAGACTTGCAGTTATTTGATACATGGTACATGGAAATTTCCATGGTGATGATACTGAGATAGCCTTTATACTTATGCAGAAGAATTTAAGCCAGGATGTAAATCTTTCAGGACACTATCTCAGCTTTGGTTTTATGTAAGTTATTGAATTGTGGAAATGGTGCAGTGAAATGGGCTTTTTATGGGCAAGGACAACTATTGTTTATAACTTACCGAATGTGAAAGGCTGAGATACTTATTGCTTTTGGATCTTTTGAAAGCCTGCTTCTCAATACATAAAGGGATCTCAACTTTTCTAAGTAGTGTAGAAAATCTCAGGCAAAAATTTATGTGAAAAACTTTTTAGGCGCCATCACTTCCTTGTACGGGAAAAAAAAACTGTGCAAGGAAGTCTTGACACAGTGCTTTGTATTTCTGTGAGCATTATTAGCAGGTTAGGTATCTAATGAGAAGTTCAGGTAATGGCCTTATTTCATTGTAGCATGTTTCTAAATACTTTAATATGATAAGCTTCTTGTTGTCATCATATTGCAAAAGGTCCAAACCTCCTCAGTGATTTCTCATGGGCATCTCCTCACAGCACTGACCCCTTCTTCTTCACAGTACAGCCAGCAAACTCCAACTCTCTCCTTACCCCGTTAACCCACTCTTTTGTAGCACTTGTCTTCTTATTGGACACAGCTGTGGCCTGTTAGGGACAGGCCTGTTCCTAATCTTTGGTGATTAGTACAGCTGTAACTCCTCAGGTGTGAGATTACCTTCTGCACTATCTTTATTTTCTTACATTCTACCCCTCCACAGTTCTTAGATAAAAGAACTATATAGATAGAATAAAATATTTGGAAATTCATCTTGACATAACACATATATTTCCTCCCTTGTTCATACATTTTTATCTAGACAAAAATTGATTTTTAATAACTCTGTGAATAAAAAAATAGTTTGACAGTTATTAATTCCTGTATCCTTTTTTTTTTGTAATGTAAACCAGCCTTTTAATATTTTTAAACATTGCTTTTTCAGTGGTGAATACAGATCCAGTATGGACTACATTACCCTACAGTTATATACAGAGGTGGTACACATTGCCCAGAATGGTCATGCTGAGATTCCAGCTTGTGCACTATAACTACAGTATTGTCTTGAGATCAGAAGCAGCAAGGGCTGCCTCCCTCCTTCCCTCTCTCCCTCCCCATTCTGCACTTCATTCCTGTCATTCATGCCTTGCCATGATCATGGTACTGCTTGCATCTTGTCTACAGCAATGAGTTCCTATGAAAGACAGGAAATGCTTATTTATTCATAATTACATTTCCCTTGCAACAGATTCTGCTAGATTAGATGAAGAAGATGGGGAGAAGACAGCTGATCCTCTTGTTTTCCATGCTGCAATATTTTGTGTTGTCAGCTGGATGCTGCAGTTTAATGTGTGTTCTTTCAGTATGTCTGTCACTGGAGTATGTAAGAACATCTCAGAAACTCTGCTGACATTTCTCATACACTGTGTATTTTCATACTTTGTAGTGAGACAGAAACAGGGGAGCAGAATTCTTTGTCTTGTTATGAATCTGTCAATATTTGGTTGGAATTTCTTTGTTTATGAGTGTTCAATACACACATTGTCATGTAGTTTTATCACAGGCTACAAAGCCTTTAGAAAGGCACTGCACACATGAAGGGGAAGGTTCTATAATTTAGTTTATTTAAGAGTACTTTTCACAAGCTTAGCTCGCTGTGTGAAAGGAGCTACCCCCTTTTTGCAGTGAAGCATTGCTCTGACAAACATCAGAGGACCACGTTTGGTCCTGTGCTCCTAAAAGAGTGTAGCAAGAGAGAGAGTTCTCCAAACTGTTTTCCTCAGGCAGAGTCCCACCTCTGCCCATGGGGCAAACCTGGGCTGGCCATACAGAGCAGGTCCTGTTGCCAGTGCTTCTCATCAGGACTCAGAGAAACATCTCTCTGCCTTGATTCTTATCTGATTACCTGGTCAGGTTTCAATAGTTAGAGCAAGAAAAGAAATTCTATATCTACATTCAAGAAAATTTCTATGTCTATATTCATATATATATATCAAGAAAAAAGCCCAAAGATTTCTAATAATTTCTTTATTCTGAGACATCAGATTCCGTTTACCTGGAGTTCCTCTTTTAAACCTGTTTGACTTCTTCACTCTTGTTTTTTTAGACTTTGAAACCACACCTTGTTTGATCAGTTAGAAAAAGACAAGAATAAATAACTTTAAAAACTTAAGATTTAAGGGTTTTCCTTCACTGTGTACTTAACAATTTCTTGGGTTTGTTTCAAACTTCTATACATATCATCTATTAAGTCACAAAGAAGAGAAGCACCTTTTCCTTCTGTGAACTGCTGACACTTTCTGCAGTCAGTAAAACTTACCACTAGCCTAGAAATCTCTCAATGCTGTTAAATTTTAAGAGAAAAAAATAAAGTTGAGACTAGGAATATCAGTACCTAGAAAATATTCTGAGGCAAAACCCAGAAAGACCAGAAGAGATTATGTGTACATTTGAGTTTCAATCTTTCTTTCTGAAATTGTTTTTCTTTAACAACTATTTCAGAAAACTCTGCTGTAACTACAAAGGCTGAGACCTGAGCTTGTTCTCACCACACCCTGAATGCTGAGAATGACCAGCAATGCCCAGGAAAAAGCAAACTGATTTTCTGTGAAAAATGACCTACATGCAAAAAACCACAAACAAACAAACAAACAAAAATTTGAATAACAATGATTAAGTTTAGAACTTAGCTATGACTCAAGAAAAAAAATAGCCCATGTAATTCTTATATGAACTCACCTACATGCTTGCATGCTTATTTGAGTCATAAAAGTATAGTCCTGCTCACTGTAGTATATTAATTTGCACTGTGAAAGGTTTTTCAGAAGATGTGAAAGAAAAGGTATTTAACTGCTTATGTGTCAGATAATCACACCATATGACACTGGTTTACATTTTTTTTTTATTATGAAATTGCACTATAGTTCTTTCACAACCCTAAACATTATTTTATTGCATTATACTGAGGTAGGTGTACTTACTCTATAAAATTAGTCCCTTTAAAGATTAGCTAAATTACTGTTTCAGCAAATCAGTGTCTTGGTTGTGAGGTGTCCTTACTAAAAAGGTTTTTTGCATATATAGGTATGGCAAATGTTACTTCCAGGTAATTTTAAAATAAACACTGTTTTTTAGGAATGAAATTAGAGTTTATGTACATCTGTCACAAAGAAAGTCTTGTCAACATTTTCCTATGAATACAGAAAAAATAAATCTGTGATTCATGTGTGAATACTCCAAAAATTTTTCAATCCCTTCTAAACACCGCAGGAAGGAAATTAATACTTTTAAGACTCACTTACTCTTAACAATGTTGAAGTCTTCTGCTTCTTCTTCCTGTATTTTAATCACACTAAGCCCTTTCTTATTAGAAGAAATTTACTGATTTCTGTGCCAGTTATCAGCATGCAGAGAAGACTTCCCACCTCATATTTAATAGTTTGTTTATATCTGATGTGAAAAGAACCCTTTTCTTCAGTGGATTTTTCTGTTGCAACCACCTAGTACAATTGTGAGATCTGGTCTTTAACTGCTATATTCAGTGTAATTTTTAAAACAAAACTTGTACCAAACCTTTCCTTTTTTTAATTTTTTTTTTTTTGAGTGCATTGACAATGTGAGCACAGTTCAAACAGTCCTTTTGAAAATATCTTTCTGGCAGAAGTGTTCTATATAATACCTTGTCTCTAACATTGTCCAATACCAGATATTACTGGTTACAGTGGAAGACTCTGAACCACAACAACTCTCAGAGTTCACCTGAGCTGATTTCTTTTTTTAATAGATTTTATTTTACTTTTTTTTGCCATGAAATTGTTTATAATTTTTAGAACCATCCTACAACTGCTGTGACTTATGACATGTAGCATTATGATGAAAGATTAATATTGGCATTTTAAATAAAAAACTGGATCTCCCCCTTTATTCCAGCACCTGTGTTCATACCTCCTATGCTATGGATGAATTGTTTTGTGCTGTGGAAGAGCAGAGAAAAGAAGTATTCTGAGATGCCTAAAACTGCAGTTTGTTTGGAAGCTCCCTCCTGTTCACAGATATTAACTTTTAAAATCTGACAAGAAATAACCTTTGAAAAATTGGCTTCAAAGTCTTCAGGTGCAATAGCAACTTTTCTTGCTACAGCAGTTTTTAGATTTCCTTCACTGTCTCCACTGTGAGTGACACAGCAGGTATCTCTTTTTGTTCTCTGAAACACACATGAATGCCTACCCACTGGCAGACAAAAGGATCTAAAGTCATAACTAACACATTTGTGTTCATTTTAAAGAAAACCAAATGATCAGTCCCAGGCTTTTCTACAGAAACCTGGGGAAATAAAAGTTCAAAACGGTAATTCAGAGAAAATGCTGGGCATGTTTTCATGCAAAAAGAAATTTGGTGCACTTTAATCAAACCTATCCAGAACAAGATCAGATCACGAGAAAAAGGAAATTTTATACAGCTTTCTATGCATGGAGCTGACAGAATTTTCTGGAGAATCTAAACTTGTGACTGCTTCTGCCACTCAGTCAATATTTGGAAGTCAAAAAGCAATCTAGCTTTAATTGTGCTTTTCAGAAATTACTATAAATGATTTTACAGTGCATTGTGGTAATGTTCCTTCTAGTCACATGCTTTACACTGCTCAGGTGTGAAATTTTCTTTGGATATTCATTATCTTTGGACATTCATTTTCATCTCATGCTATAATACCAATGCATTGTCATTTAAGGCTTCATGAGAACTCCGACTATCTTAAAAGACCCAAAATTACTTCAGAGTTTCTCGGTCTGGTTGTGGTATTTCAATATTCTCAGCCAACATCCAGATGAAGCACAGTTTTGGACAACCCTAGTTTTCCCTAGGTGGGTTTCTACAAGTTCCTTTTCCAGTTCTGAAAATGCACTTCTCCCATTTACTGTTCTTAGTGCTGGCACTTCTTAATTGCCAGTTCATTCTTTCTAACAAATTACAATTCTTTTTCAAAGCTCATTCATGTACTTACGAATTGAAGTGGATCATAAACTACATTTTGCAAAGGATTAAGATCTGAATTCTGATATTTTAATGCATACAGAAAGTGGGTTGTCAGGTACTAAGCACCTTGTTTAACAGTGAGCAGATTTAATGTTTCTAATTAGAAAATAAAGCTTACTAGAGCTATTACAATCAGACTTCAAATTATAATGTCCTGCTTCTGAAGCTTTTCTATTATTAATTCATCCCTAAAATGCTATCTATGACCAAGTATTATTAATTACAATAGTAGATATACATTACTAATGAATATTTCACAATGTATAATATTTGAACTGTTTTGCCAACATGCAACACCCTGTCACTCTCAAGATCTTAATGTTATAAGAAGCAACCATTTTTTTATGGTGTCTATCCTGTTTCTGTTTGCATTACAACTGGCTTGTATTTCAAGCTTGGTTGTGAAAAATCTCTTTGTATATTTCTGAGGTTTGGTCTTAGGCTGGAATATTAATTTCCTGTAAAAAGTGCACATGTTTTTCACATATATTTACACGTAACACTCAGCCAGGGGTTTGCAATCATCTCTCCAAAACTGTTTTATGTCAAAAGAAAGAAATCCATTTTTCAAAGACTCAGAGGTCCCAGTGATAATTTTGCAGACCCAGGGAGTCTTCAGTGAGATGCAGATAGAAAGGCCACACTGGCCTATAGAAGAGAAATGAAAATTTTCTGGTTTTGTTGGCTGATTTTTTTTCTTTTTTTATTTTTTTTTTCTTTTTTTTTGCACAATTAACATTTTCTAATGGCAGATGGCCATTATGTAGGATCTTGGTTTTAGGGCAGTACTCCAGATACTTTCCATCATAACATAAAGCAGTATGCTATCATGGGAACATAATCATAAAAAGTGTGACCAGAATTTCTACTGGGGGAAAGACTGAGAGTGGTGGATTTAATTTACTGTCACACTTGGGCAGTCAAGATTACAGCAGTCAAACAAGATCTAGAGTTATGTTCCTATTAATATTTAAAATTCATGATCCCAGACAGCAAAAGCTTTTTTTATCACTACGTATGAGATTGAAAATCTGTTGTTGCTGAGATAATTAGTCAGGTTTTCAAAGGAATTAATATGGCACTATGCTTTTCTTGGTATATTGAAGCAACAAAGATTAACGATGTAATCACAGAATTTGTATTGATACCCTACCCAAATTGCTGTAGAACTTGAAATTGCCACACTCACACTGCTGTCTGCCAGTAGCTCAGAATGTAATGACTTTCTTGGAGCTGCGCATAAAGAGAGTGCTATGGCCACAGAAATGAGTGAGTGTACTTTCAAAGGGGAATGAAGGATTGAGCATGACATAAAATAAAAGCATCTTGTAAAGAATGGATATTAAGCAATGTAAGATAAGTTCCAGATAATTCTGAGATCTCTTGGAATTTCTGGTCTTCGAGTTCATTTATCAAATCAGATTTCCCATTGATTTCAAAGAGTTAAAAAAAATCCCTCGATATACACTTAGATAATATTTCACTGAATATATTTCATAAATGAAAAATCCCTCTCTACCTACAGTAATGGACTAGTAACAGAATAATTTAGGGAAATTCACATAGGACTAGTAACAGAACAATTTAGGGTCATTCGCATAGGATCCCTTAGGATATCTGTGTAGACATAAGCACCCCTTAACAGAAATTAGCTCTAAATCCCATTGGCTTAATTTATTAAAGCAGCAAAGGTGCAATACCTTTAAGGATTAAATATTCTTTCATAAATCACAAAAGGTTCATTCTTGTTGAAATGAGTTAAGAAACCTTCCTGTACCACATGAATTCTTCTCCTTTCTTAAGCCATCTCTCAAAAAAAGGTACATGCAGATAAATTCACTGACTATTCTTCAAACTATTGAGGATCAGAACTTTAAACAACGGACAAACTAATTGCATGTCCTGAAAATATTATATTATAAAAACAGTAACTTAAGAACAGTAATATATCAGTTGCCTTTTTCCTTAAGAAAGACAACTGTAGCAAAGACCAAACTAAAATTCAGTCTTGTTTGTTTGTGTGTGAGAGCTAAACCCATCATTGTATTTATGACTGAATAAATAGCTTTATTGACACTTCTCTCAAGATAGCCACATACTTGATGAAACTGTCTGAGTGTGCCTGCTTCTTTATTATTATATCATTGAGCTGTGGAATTGTTAAAATGATTTAATAGCCTGCTAGAAAATCCATGGCCAAGTAATCATGGGCAGTCTTTGTTGTTTTAATGCGATGGACAAGAGGTGGAGTGTGTGATAATTGTCCGCCTTTGTTGGTGTTTGTGATGAGGTTCTTTTGAATTTGGCGTGGAGAATTTGAGTGTAAATTTGTGGACACCATTTGTGTGTCCAGTTCTGGGCTTCTCAGTACAAGAGAAACACAGAGCTCCTAGAGTAGGTCAGTGGAGGGCAACAAAGATGATAAAGGGACTGGAGCATCTCTTACAATTATAACGTGAGGGAGCTGACTCTGTTCAGCCTCAAGAATGGACAACTGAGAGGGGACCTCATCAATGTCTAAACCTACCTGAAGGGAGAGTGTCAAGAGGATGGAGCCAGGATCTGCTCTGTGGTGCCAATCAATAGGACAAGAGGCAGTGGGCAGAAACCAGTGCACAGGAAGTTCTGCTTAAACAGGAGGAAGAATTTTACTGCACAGGTGACAAAGCACTGGAGCAGTTTGCCCAGAAAGGTTGTGGAATCTCCCTCCATGGAGATATTCAAGAACTGCCCAGGACACAATCCTGTGCCCTGTGGCCTGGGATGACCCTGCTTGAGCAGGGAGGACGGATCAGATGAGTCACTGTAGTCCCTTCCAACCTTACCCATTCAGCAATTCTGTGATTATTTATGAAAGTGAAGTTTGTGAAATGATGTGTGCTATGTGAGGTATTCTTTCCACCCCAATCGAAAGGATGAATTGAAGCCACATTATGATTTAGTTATTTCTTGTAGACCACTGTAGTCTACTGAAAATTATGAGAGCAGTTCATTTAATAAATATTGTTGCATGAAATTGAATGAGATAGGAGGTGGTTCACACAAATGGACTGTAAAGAATGAAACTTGCCAAACAAGAAATAGAGCAGGCAGTTTACATATAGAAATAAAAACAAGAAACACCAGTAAAATAATGGGGGTAACGTTCCAGCTAACTCAGACTGTCTATAATGCCTGCATTCTGTTGACAACTGGAAAGCTCAGACTGATATATGCATTGTGTTGCAGATTTGGTTTGGCTTAATTTTGCTTGTAAAAATTGGGACATCCTTGGAAGTCCTTTTGTCTTTGATTAAATGGTATCATACCTACTTTGTGCTAGATTAAAATTATTTTGATTATACTTTACTGTGCTTATGTACACCTCTTTGATTCTTGAAGCTCATTTTAAAAAGAAGAATAAATGGCTGCTCTTTGGGAAAAAAAAAGGTAAAGAAATAATCTCCCTAAAATTCATGTCTTCCACAACAGAACTGTGTGTGGTATAATTCACATCAGTGATCATATTATCTGTATAACTGTGTCTTTCCAGTAGCCATGTTCTGCAGTTGGCAGGACTTTCTTTGAAAAAAGTTTATTCCCATTGAAATGCAAAAAAAAAAGCATATATAATTTGTATCTGTCCTGTAAAAATCCTTTAAAAGTAAAAAGACCAGTAACTATGTCAGATCCATAATCCTGTAACAGACCTACATTTAGCCTCAAAAAACATTCAGAAAGTGAGAGGAAAAGGACAGTGAGAGGAAAGAGAAAACACAGGATATCATGCAGCAGTCATTGCTTATGTTCTTTTATACTCTCTTGTTTTTGGCTGAGGATTTTCCCAGTGATGATTACCCCCACGCCACAGACTGAACAGAATTTCTTCTTTCACTATTAATGAAAGTTTGCAAGCAAGTACTTGAAGTGCCAGCAGATTCTACTGCTGTTTCTTCCTGCAGATATTTGCCATTCTTTTTAAAATAAAGCCTTTATGACTTCTTTAGTAGCTAAGGTAGCATGTTTAATATCTTCATCCATCTTGGTATTCCTCTTTAGGTTCTTATCTTTATTCTGAATTCAGAGGTTAAGGTTTTTTTGAGGATTTAAAAAAAATAAAAAATTTGAGAGTTCATAATTTTTTCCTTACAGTCAAGGAAAATTTTAATTTTTCACTAAACCAGAGGAATCAGTAAATATTGTAGCCTTAATCAGAATGCCCACACAACATCCTCCCATGCTAGAAATGGTCATTATTGGAATTGTTACTGTTGCTCTGTGACTACTGAAATCACTTTTGAAATCATTATTGAGAAGTCTTGCTTCCATAACCAACTTTTTTGCTATTGTACAGGTACAACAAATACTTTGTCTTTTATTTTTAGATTGGGTTATACTTGCTTAATTAATTGAAAACTTGTTAGAACCTCTATTTATCATTACCTTACCACACCTAATTGATGTTAGAAACAGTGTGGACATGTATTGAAAAGGTTTTGTAAATCCCACCAACAACCCCAGTAGTGACTGATTTATCAAAAGGAATTAGGAGGATTGATCTATGATCTTGAAAAATTCTGTGTAATGTTAATGTGAGCCTTATGTATTACAAGGGGCTTATTGTAAAATGATCTTGCATGTCTGAGGTGAGCCTCTAGTGATCAATATGCATTTCAGAGGTATAAGCATCTCAATATGCCCCTCAAATTCAGCTGTGTGATTTCACCTGGGAGATCAAGTTACAAAATTCACAAAGGTAGCAGAATTAATAAAACCAAAAAAATCTCATATGCTCTCTTCCCAAACACTGATGCAAGTAATGATAGAGAAGCTAATCCTGTGCTCCTGCCCCAAGCTGCAGTTTTACCGCGTTTATGCAACTTAGGGAAAGATTCAGACAGCAGCAGAGGAGGACATACCTTAGAGAAGGCTTTAAAGTGACCTAATTGCAGCCTTCCAGCACCTTAAGGGAGCCTATGAGAAAGATAGGGAGACTTTTTCAAGGGCATGTCATGATAGGACAAAGGGGAATGGCTTTAAACTGAAAGAGGTAGGTTTACATTAGGTATCAAGGAGAAATTCTTTGCTGTGAGGGTGGTGAGACATTGGAGCAGGTTGCCCAGAGAAGCTGTGGATGGCCCATCCCTGGGAGCGTTCATGATCAGGTTGGATGGCACTCTGAGCAAGCTGATCTCGTGAAAAGTGTCTCTATCCACTGCAGAGGGGTTGAAACTGGGTGATCTTTGAGGCCCCTTCCAACACCAGCCATCCTATGATTCTATGTTCTATGACATACTGAAGTCATGGATATATTGTGTTCCTTGTTTCCTAATTTCCAAAGAGAAAAATATCTTACTTGAACGCCATACTAACTGATTCATTTGTTTCTGTTCCTGAAATGGTGGTCTAGATTTGATGGAGTTTAACAGATGCATAAGTCCTCATAGTATACCCTCAAAATAAAGCTTCATCAGTTCATGAATAGCAAATATATTTGTGAAAAACAAATATAGAGATCCCCTTTAATTCCTTAAGTCACAGCACTATTCATATGAGATTATTTACTAAATTTTTAGACTCAACATTTTTGAATTTCTGTGCAGGATCTCTCTATATTAAATACAGCAAATTCACCTAGAATCTTAAAATCACGTGATATATCATATGTACTAAGTCAACAAACAGAAAAAAAATACAAGGGGGCAAGATAAATTTTAACAATTGGTATTACTATACCAATTGAGAGGTAGTGTGACTCCACATCTTCAGAAGGAATTTTCATTGTATAAATCCTCTCTTCTTGGACCAGATTACTTGTTAAATTAGGATAACCTAGCAGGGCTAAGGTCATCTAGTAGAGATGTAGGCAATGTTATTGTACGGAGTCTCTCTGGCTATCTCTGAGATGTCTTTGCAGAGACATCTACTGATTAAAGAGTGGCTAAATGGTTCATCTTGCTGTTACTGTCATTATTAATGGTATTTCTTACAGATATGGTAAAACAAGATTAAATGTTAAAGTCCTATTAGGATAAAATGGTAGTTATTTAGGTAAGTTCTCATGCTTTTGCAACATTTGCAAAGAGTTGCTGGAAAGCCATCTATTTTTGTTGGAACAGATATAATTATGAAGTTGTTCTTAGTACCAAAAAACACATAAAACCTCAGAGCAAAGTCTAAGTCTTAGAAATCTGTTCCAACTTGTTTGCAGAGTGTACCTATCTCTGTAAACAAAGGTAACTTCATAGAGAACAGATATCATTAGTAGAATATAAAGAAAAAAAAAAGAGTAAGATTTCAGGCTCTCAAATCTTCCATTAGGTGAGAAACAGTTATGACCAAATTAAGTACTGGTATGATGTACATGAATTATTTATTCATGATTTTATTTTCTTTTTAATTAAGGAAAGGCCTTGACTGTGAAACAGAAAGATCTGTTTCACAGGTCTTAGTGATAAGTGACTGGCTTTTGTGGATCAAAAAAAGTAAGAAGCTGTTTGCCATCAGAAGTGTTTCATATTTTTCAGCTAGATACATACAGCGTTCAAGGTATCACCTGAGAAGTGAAGTGTGAAACAGAGAAAATGCAAGTAAGAAATGGAAGAAATGGGAAGACCTGCTAGTGAGATCTGGGAGAAATCTTTGAGTTTTTTAATGCAGAACTATATTATCTATATCTATATCTAATATATCTATAGCTATATCTATATCTACATCTATATCTTGATACTAACCTTAAATAAAGTTTTGTGAGTGCATGGAGAGTATAATGTAAGCAATTCTCAAATGTTCATTTTGGTAGATTTGGGACTTCCTGCATTCTTCACAAACAGAACTTACTCTTTCCATTGATGTTAACTTTCAGCATAACTGTCTAGACTAATGTACAGTGTTCATTTTCCAAGTGGCAAGTGACTGCCAGTGGCAAAGTAGCAAATGATTGTGTAATACAACTCTGAAACAAAGATGTCAAAGTCTACTGCTCATCTCTGAAAAATGTGGCAATATTTATGTCAGTTGTAACACTGGAGATTTTTTTTCAAGTAGAAATTTAGTGTTGAAAATGAGAGACATTGCAGTTACTTTCAATCAACTAGGCCACTGTTAAATGAATTTCCAGTTGTTATCCTTCTGTTTTCAAAGGTCAGAACATACTTTATCTTTGCTATTCCAGTAGGGTCATACAACATGGTATTATTTAAGTGGTGTTAAGCTTGTTCAGTATTTTCTATACTGGACTAGCATTTCTCATGGTGCACATTAAACTTGGATTCTTTTAACGAAAAAAGACAAATATGACAATCTATAAGCGTAAATACTGAAAACATAATGCCAATGCTCTTGTGTTGTTTTATACATCATCAGCTGAATGCATCTAAAAATAAAGCAGTAGGTAGTACCCCTGTCTTTGTGTAATTAAATATTTGGGATTTGGAAAATTCATCTATGATAATGTTATTTTTTATTGGCTGTTAGTGAATTGCAGTACAATGAGCATGGGCTGTACTGGGCATTTAATTTTCATGCTGTTCAGAACTTCAATAGTTCTTAAAAGTCATCTTCCCAAGATGTTTGAGATGTTAGTTCTAATACAGAGGAATCTGAAAAACTTGTTTTTATGTTCAATCAACTGAAACTATTACTGTGGATTCTGTGCATCTTGTACATGAAAATGTGAATACTTGTTTTAAAACAGTGTATTATCTAATTAAATTCCAAGAATGTATAGCAGTTTTAAAATAAAAGTATGTATATTTAACATCTAATTTTTGTGTCACTTTTTACTACCAGTAAAGCTGGTGTTTTTCAAGCTAAAAATCATACTGGGCTAAACACTGACATGGAACTTTTGTATTTTGTCTTCATTTGATCTTGAAGAGAAATTTTACATAGATGGTTAATGTCAATAATAGAAAACTCTGTAAAATGCTTAGGAGATGGAGCTACAGGAGGGACAGAGAGTTTGGGGGGAGGTCCTTCTAAAATAAAAAAGAATCAGTTCTCTAACTAGTTCTTTGCATACCAAAGATAAAAGTTCTCTGCAACTTTTAGATTATAAACATGCCATCTGTGTTCAGTCTTGTGGGCATGTCTATTCTCTTTATTTCATATTTTGTTTTTATGCCACTTTTAAACCTTTCAATTATGCCTAGACCCTTCAAGGAAAGTAGTATTTTTCCTGATGAGTAATCCCATTTCATTCAAATGAAATATAGTGCAATTATAGATGATATAAGTGTATCAGAGACCAGCTTATTGTTTTACTGCTTTTTTTCTTTTTTTTTTTTTTCTCTTTTTAACTGAAATGCATTAAATAATACAAAAGAAGAGCAAAAACTGTGAATGACTAAGTGGAAAGGCTTACTGATACTTTCCCTAAGGGTTCAGCAAACTGAGTCCCTTCATAAATTACTTTGTGCTCCTATTATTTTTTGACTTTTGCTATTGCTACTCACTACTACAGTAGTTTGTGATTTATGAGCTATGATTAATGATTCATGCCTTCATGATTTTATTTGGCAATCACTCATAAGTGAAAAACCCATTCCTTGACAAATGAGGCTATTTTAAAAAATCCTAAATTTATTTAAATCATTTACCTTCAAAAGCATAGAAAACATAGAAGGACAAATTTTGTTGTTTACAATAGCAAAAATTGTTGCTTTTTGAGAAGTATACAGGAATTACATGCTGAATTCTCTGTTGATTTTGCCTTAATTATGTATGCAATTACTTGGATCAAATTCTGCCTTCCCTGCTCACCTGTAGCAGTAGTTTCTTACCCCCCAAGTTGTAACTAGAAAAGATCCCACCCAGAGAATCACACTGAATGTTCTGAGTCAGAAAGGACTGATGGAAATTATTTTCAGTCAGGGGTTGCACAAATTTAATGTAAGTGTCATAATCTAGCTCACAAAGAGCCTTTGAAATGTCACCAATTAAAATTTGTTTAACCTAAAAACACTTGCAAAACATACATCATTTTTATGTATTTAGAAATAATAGTGATATTTGTTTTTTCTGACCAGAATTCACATAAAGTACACTTTGCAACATGAAAAAATACAGTTATAGTAGTGGGAGAAGAAGAAAAGAGAAGGCAGAGAGAGAAAGAGAGGGTAATTTGATGTTTTTCAAAGACCATGGACATCCCAAATATATTGCAAAAGATAAATACAATAAGTTGCTTTAAAAAAAATAAAATTACTCTCCAAACATAAGTATAAAATGATCCTAATTTCCTGTTTACAAAAACCTATTAACCTTACACCTTTATACTGCATTTAAATTAATATCTGTCTGTCTGCTTTCCTTTCTCTAAGTTTTGTTATTAATTATTACAAATTTTCTACCAAAAAGGAGAGTGACATTATCCATAATGCCTATTTTTACTTCTCATTAAGCCATTACTAAAAACCACTACTATTACTGTCATTGACTCTGGTTTATGCATCTGCAGCTTCAAGCATCATTGAAGTATGAACATGAAAAATACTTTTTATCAGTTCTTGTGCTCCTGGGATACAGAGTTATGATGTTCAATTAATATATCAGTCAAGCATCAAACCTCTCCTTAATGTTTTGCAGCTTTTTTGTGTGTGCACATGTGTTGTAACCACTGTAGATTCAAAGCAGCCTCCTAGATAAAATCCAATTTCTAAGATAATGAAGAATTCAAAAGACTGTTAGTGTTCCTGTCCAGCCTGTAATTCTGAATACACTGCATTAATGTTATCCCAAGGAGTGCAATTTTTATTCACCACTCTAGGTTTTATTAGAAGTGCCTTTATTATTAGTGTGATTAAAGGCAATTACGCCTTTTTCTTCTGTTATTAAATTCTCTCAAACAGATAAGATAAATCTTATCTAACTTAGAATCTCACCCCAATTCTTTAGGGCAGGGTATTTACCTATTTTAGTAACCATTCTAGTAATTTAAGAGATTGGCTTTTGGGATGTCATTTCTTTAGCCTGTTTCAGATATCTACTTGGATACATGAGACCTCCTTTCCTCAGAAACAGTGAAGGTGTGGTAGGTTACACAGTTTATGCACAGATATTTTATGTCATTACTGTGGCTTCAGCTGGAGTCATTAGTGCCATTGTCAAGTGTTTTCAAAACACATGGAAACACTCCTCTTGTAGATGGGGAGTACAGAATCTTGTTTCCTTTTCTAGGACTATGCTTGTATAGGCTTCCAGCAAAGGAGACTTAGCTTGTCCTTGTTTGCTTGCCAGAACACCGTGTGGGTGTGCTGACCAATAGGACTTACTATCCAACCTTAGCTTTCTCTGTTTCTCAGCTTCCAGAAAAGGTAATTTAATCACTTGATAACACTTGAAAGAGCTGAGGGGGTTACTGTTCTCAAATCTCTGCTTGACTACAGGTCTTTATTGTGCCTATTTTTGCATAGTTCCTTCTCTTCCCCAGGAGTTATTTAATTTCATTAAAAACACCTTACCTTCCAGAATAGCAGCAAAATGCCACACACACAATGTTGCTCTGTACCTTAAGCAAGGCAATTTCTCTAAGTCATCTCTGAGTAGGTCACAGAAACCACAAATTAATTCGATGTACCTTCCTTCAGTTTCTCTTAATACAAACACATGGCATGTCTAATCTCTGGTGCAAAATCTGCATTTAACAGAAAAAAAATCCTGGAATTAATGGAATACAGAATTATTATGGTCCTGGCTTCAGTTAGTGGAGTCAATTAACATTTTGCTGCTAGAAGCAATGGCTCTGAATTTGTTAAACTATACATGAGCTACCCTGCTTGCTTGAAAAACAGAACAAAAATCTCTAATATCTCAGTGAAGCATGGTGCCTGTTTTCAAGTTGTTTATCTTTAATGATGCATTCTCAGTAAACACTGCTATATTGTGAGACTTTACAGATTGTTTTTAAATGCCTTGTGAAATGAGGAATAATCAGCCTTTAGGAAATTGGATATTGCACAAATTCTTCTGTGTCTTTTGTACTCAGATGTGGGGATATTAAAATTTCTCTTTAAGAAGTTCAGACAGGAAATAAGCCTTTTAATTCTCACACTGAATATTAGCAATAACCTCTGAATTCTTGTACAATATCACAATACATATCTCAAACAGGGAAATAACCCTTAGGAATGAGAAAAAACAACTGCTATTTGAAACTTGAGTTTTATCCTGGTTGCCTGTAAAACACAGAGCAACTTACTGCCTTGTGGAAGTGGACAGGAATAGAATATATATTGTAAACACCAAGTTATCTGCAGCAAGAAGGAATTAATTATGCTAGAGTTGAACAGTTGCTGTAAATCTGTTGAATAGGTATTTTGTTAAAATCTAAATATAAGGTATGACATGTGAAGTCACAAGTAATTTAAAAATTAAACGTCAAAGTGTTTTCAGCATGTCTGTTTTGCTATGTTTGACAGACTGATGCTTGTTCTGGCAACTGAAGTCATTACCAAAGATATTACATTATTTTCTAAGGAACATACCACTCATGAGAAAAGTTCGTACATAAGTGATCAGTGCACTCTTTCTCAATCCACAAAACATGATAAAATAAAATACTTTTTTATTGTTAAATCTTCTTTTTTTACTTTATATGCATGCACATATACACGGGAGGTTTTAAGGAGTTGTTATTAAAGAAAGAAAAAAAGAAAAAAAAGAGGATTTTGAAATGAGAATGGAGACCAGGGCAGTAAATTTTCACATTTATTTGTACTTAAAAATTTAGATCCACTCACCAGAGAGATCAAATATGCTAATACTTACTCATGCTTATTTATATATTGTTAATGCACATGTGTAAACACAACTGAAAGTTGCCTAATTCTGCAAGTAGCTGCTATAATATATAATAGAACACTATCCTCAGGGCAAATTAGAGAACACCACACCTATCTGCCATGAGAGCTCTGATATTAATGAGATTTAAGTGCTCCCATAGGTCTTGTGTTGAGGGATAAAAACCAGAAAGCTGATCAGGGAACAAATAGACCTAATTCCTCATTTTCCACAGAAATACTTAAAGATTTATATGACAATTTTAATGGATGAGGTTCAAATAAAATCCCAAGATTTTGCTAAATTTTCTATATGTATTCTCACTAAAAGCATAAAATTGTAGTGTTAAGTGAACCATTCCATGATAAACATTAAAATATTGTAGGATTGAGATTTGTTAATTCTTAATCTAACTGTGATATGTTGGCATACTACTGAATATTCCGGAAAGGTTGTAGATGTTTACCATACTTATTACCAGTAATTAGTCAACTGTCTTTATTTCAAATTATTTCAGACACGTCAGTCTAACCATGTTAGTATAAAATAGATTAAAAAGTAGTATCACCTTTTGAGATAAACTTGTTGGAGAACAGATTTTTACCCAGTGAAGCCTTTGATATTCAGTAGAGCTCCATGGATTTCAGTGGTACACCAGGACAGACTGTAATTAAGGTCTTAATTTTGTTACTGAAATGAGATTCACCAGACAAATAATTTACTTACTAAAGAAAGGGTAACTTCAGTATAAGCAAGTAACAGAATGGTTTTGATCAGACAATGATTATGCCTTTGGAGGCTGAAAATATAGAAGCAGTAACCACTGAACAAAACTGGTAGCTTCAGGAATATTGTCTGCTGTGAAAAGATATCTTAAATTATGTCTGAATTATGTATCTGGGACACATCAACCTTGAATATTCTTTGTGATAGCATGAGTCCTACATCCTTTCTTGGCATAGTTCATTAAAAACTTAATTTCAGGTTAGCTTTTTCTTTAATATCAAATAAATGCTTCCCACTGTTTCCTCTAAAGACCATTTTTTCTTTTGTTCTTGCTTATAAAAGAAAATAATGTATTACCACCTTCGTAGTTTCCCTTTATGCTTTTTTCTTCTGGCAAGTTGGCCTGTCTCTTTTCCTCTGAATTAGCAGAGCAAATGTTCATAACCATTCATAGGGTGCAGCTTTCCTCAAACATTTTAGTAAGATTTTTATTTTGTTTTCTCAGCTCCCTGCAGATTTCCTGATTCTTTTCTTTCCCCCTTCTTTATCAGATGTATATCACTGTATTTTCCACCACTGTTTTACTTTTTACTACAATGTCTTACCACCTGTTTCATTTCCCATTCAATATACACCTCTCTGATTTTCCTTTCATTCTTTTGTGAAGTAGAAAACATCTTATGCCATACAAAATAAGTGACTGTACTTATTATAAAGGGAATGAAAATTAATAATTTTAATACTCCTTTAATTATAAATATGCATCTCTGTAATGATCCAGGTTAATTGATCCATTTCAATAGATATATTGAACAAATTTTCCATTTGTACTTAATCTCTCTTTCAAAGCTAGCGGTATAATAGCAGATTAATTTATTTAACTGGGCTTTAATTTGCTTGTTATTCATGGAGGAAACACTAATACAGAGGCAGATGGTGAGAGATTATTCAAGTGCTATGCCAACTTTAATAACCTTGGTCATTTAATGGGGTTTCTAAGGCTGTTTCTCATATTTGCCTTTGCTTATTCATCTCTTTGTTGATGACTTCTAAATGTTTCTGAGTCCCCTTTCAGAACTCACATGAACTGCTCTAGAACTTTCTTTGAAACACAGGAGGAAACCTGCTTACAAAAGAGCTAAGTATATTCAATGTACTGTATAAGCTAAGTTAAAGAATCCTATGGCTTAATCTATTAATGCTGATAAAAAGTTAAGTCTCATATTTTAATTATAGCTGAATTCCTTCTACTTTATTGATTTACTATAGTGTAGAATGTAATTAATATTTTGGTGGGTATTATTTAGGTTTTCAGGATAATATTCAGCTCAATGGACAATTTTATTTTTTTTTTTTTACTCACAAATTTAACCTCATTCAAATCAGCCTGGTCAAAACAGGCAGATTAACATATTCACCTATATGCTTCTATCTCTAATAAATCATCCTATAGCAACTTGCAGTATTATCCCCTAAATATAGAAGAGGTCTTGAACAGAACACCATGAAAGAGTTTTCATGAATCAATGAAAGCTATGATTTTTAAGAGAAAGGATAGGCCTGTTTATTCTAAAGACAAATATCTCTCCAGGACATTGTCTGGCTTTTTACAAAGTGGCATCTGCATTTATTCTAAACCTTAAAATGAAAACAGGGAAATGTCACAGCCCTTTAGAATCCTTAAATTCCACCTGGAATATCTTCTGGTTTTTACCTTCATTAACAGCAAAATGATTTTTGAAAGATGCATGAAAAACAGATGGGAAAAAACCTCCAACTTAAATATCTTAAGCTATAGTAGGATTTTGTGCAGTGCCCATGCAGTCATGTGCACACAGAACTATGCCTGGGCTTAATTTGTAAAGAAGCTGCAGTAGAGAAAAAGATAGTCAAAGAAATACAGGATATCAGGGATTCATCATGGGGTTTTTTTGTTTTTTGGTTGGTTGGTTGGTTTTGGTTTGGTTGGTTTGTTTGTTTTAATTTTTGGAGTTTTTTTGTGGTTTTGTGGTGTGGTGTGGTTTGTTTTGGTTTTTGTTTTTTCTTTGACCTTTTATTTAGTAAGATAAAATTACTTTACATAATAAAGATATGACATATAAATTTAGGTATAGATAGGTGATAAAATATAGATATTATACTAAATTAAATTGTTTTTATGGAAAAAAAGAAGGAGCAATCCTTCAGAGCCTTTGAGAGAGATATTTTGCCATTTGGAGAAAATAATCTCATGATGCTCTTACAGAGAAATTTAAAAAAATCTATGACATTTTCAGCTAATCTTTTCAATTCTTGAAACAGCACCTCAAAGGACTAGTTTTCTGTATGGATCAAGGTAAAGAAGCAAAAAAAACCTCCTTCATGGGGAAGGCATATGGAAAGTAGGATTCAAAGATAACTTGAGGAATTCATAAGGCAGCAGAATTGTTGCAAAGACAGTTAATACTCTATGCCTCATAAATTTAAATTACATTTAGGAAAAGGGAAAAAAAAAACCAAAACAGGTCCCCACCTCCCTTAAAGAAACCCTGAAAAAATGTAACATACAAAATGCCCAACCCAAACAAACAAAAACAGAGAGAGAAGAATTGATGATAAACCTGTTGAGATGAACTATAAAAAAAAAAAAATATATTACTGTCTAACACAAATCTCTGCTAAGTGATAGAGATCACAAGATTAACCAACTTATTCCCAATATATGTACTAGATTTCCAGTCTGTGAAAGCTGGAAAGCTGTGACTCTTTAATTTTTTTGATAGACCAGAGACACCTTGTTAAGTACAAGATAAAGTTCCCCAGTAAATAGAGGTTATCCATCTATCATCTCTAGTCTAATATGGAAACTATATTAGTAAGTGTCTGTAATGTTGTTTGACACATTTCAATGCCTGGGCAAATGAAAAGCCTACAAAACACTCTAGAAGGAACAAAGGGTGAACTAATTTTACATGGTTCAATTCAGTTTATTGAGTTTGGTACAACAATATTGAAGAAGTGAAAATTGAAAATATGTATTTAGAATAAGTGAACAAAAGTTAAACTTTATACACTAAGTGTTTAATAATCGATAACTTCAGAGGATTTAGAATTACATCTTTTATCATTTATACTTAGTTGTGTTTTACATATCAAAATGTTTAGAGAGTCTTCTTGCAGCAATATCCATTCTTTCTCTTTTTTTTTTAATCTGAGTACCTTGTTTAATTAGGGCAAAACAGATGTTTTGCAGTATTGAAAAAATATCTTTATCTCAGTCTGGAAACCTGAATGAGGAGACAATGAATGATGGCAGTGTTTCATGGGTATTTATATACTGAGATCTCTGAAATCAACATAATTGTGGTAGAGCTAGATTAGATCTTGGATGAGCTTCAAGGATTTTGTGCTGAAAGTATGTTTCCTTTATTACAGAGTAATGAAAAAAAAAGAACTATATATTTTCTTTTTCTGTCATCAATATCATTGTATAGTTATTGAATGCCATTGAATTGGCTGAAAGCCTCCACTGAGAAATATTGTTTCTCTGTATTCTCATCAAACAATGATGAGTGAACTAACTCAATACACCAGAATACAATGTGATGAAAAATGCTGACACTGATGTAATTCTTCATTGTGGTGTTAATAGATTCTACAAAGAGTTTTTACAAGACACTAATACAAGATATTTAGCTCATGGGCATCTTGTTTGTTACCAAGATTAGTATTTGGCAAAGGGCTTTTTTTAATTAGACTTAGTGGTTCCCCCAATAATGCTTAACAAGAATACCAAATTCCTATTTTTGGATATTGTGGACCAAAATAATAATTTTCAATGCGTTTGTCAAGATTCAAATTTCATAGGACTTTTTTGACTATTTTCAGGTTTTAATACATGAAAAGTTATTTTCATATATTAAAACCTGAAATAAAAAAAATCTAGACTGTTTTGTTATTGCTGTTTCAGGTTCAATGCATTGGTCTTTGAGGAACTAAATCTATACCATATAGTTTAAGGATACCAAATCTAATTTTATACAATAAGCATCAAATTGGGACTATGAGGTTATTGATTTTGCATTTCTTATAGAGCTCACAAAGTTAACTTATGTAAGAAACAGTAGATCAAATATAGCTTTAGAAGCACTGACCTAATACCAGAACACAGGATGCTATAGATATTTACTGGCTTATAGGTTAGGACCATATTATTACTTTAATATTTTCATTTTAATATAAGCCATCAAAAATGCATTCTGGTGAATCCTCTGAACAATTAAGCTATTGAGAAACTTAAGTTCTGTAATGGTGGACAACTTATCCTCAGTCCTACAAAAAGAATGACAATCAAAACATAAGAAAACAATTCTTGAACATGGCAGATGGAAAACTTTCTAAATTATAGTTTCTTTAATCTTTACACACCATGTTAAGAGGCTTGTCCTCATACGGCTTCTGTAACAAGTAGGATTAGGAGCCTGTTCTGGTTTAAAAGCAAAACTAGTGAGAGACTCCAAGTCAGAAATACAATTTATTGGGAAAAGAAAACCAAAACACATGCAATAATACAAAAGAAAAACCACTGACAAAGTCAGAATACAACCTGACACCCTGTTGGTCAGGGTGTTGGGAGCAGTCCAGTTGGATTGGTGGCTGCAGTTCTCCTGGAGTGGCAGATGTGGTTCTGTTGCAGCAGTGATCCTGTAGAAAGGGTGTAGGCTTCCTTTGATGAGCCAGTGGAAAAGACAGACTTTCCTCTGGGAATCCAATGGAAAGACTGACTGTTCTGTCCCCAGTCCCAGATCATATCCAGGTGGGGATGCTTAGCTCCTCCCCCTGGGCAGAGCATCTCACAATGGGCTGTTATCATTCTGTGAGTCATGTGGTGGGGCCATTAAACAGAAATAGCTCCTGGAGGGAATTATCTCTGAGTCATGTGGAAAGGCATTGATGGGCCCATGAACAGGAGGTAAGGAAGAAACAATGCCCCTCCTGGTTTCAGTAGTTCGAGGATGGGGATAGAATATATCTTAATATTGTAACCCAGGACAGAGCCTAATATTTCAGTTGAAAAATCCTGGAAATCCTTCGTCTGGAGAATGAAAAGTACCTCTGATCAGGAGGAAGTTAAAGATCTGAAGAACCTGGCACCTGAGATTCCTAGGAACTTAGAGATTTAGTTTCTCATAAATTGACTTCTGAGTAATTTTTGGATGTTTCTCAGGACCTAGGAGACAAATCTCCCAAGTACTGTTCAAGTGATCTGTTTGGTAGTTAAGGGAGTGGCAAGGCTAAATCAAAGGTAGTGGGAATCAGCCCCTGAATTATACACTTGTATTTAAACATCTAAAATGCCAACAGCTAAATGTGAGCAACCGACAGCGCTTCCAGTTGACAATGGAGTAAAAACAATCACACATAACCTGGAGCTACAAACCTATGGAAAACACTTTAAATTGATTAGCTGAATGTTGTCTCTAGCATCAAAATATGGACTATTCAGAGCTGGAAGGGACCCAGTAGGATCACCACAGCCCAACTCCTGGCCTCGCTTAGGACTGCCCCAAGAGTAACATCATGTGCTTGAGACATTTTCCAAATACTTCACGGGCTCTGACAGACTTGGTGGTGTGACCACTTGCCTGGAAAGCTGATTCCAGTGCCCAGTCATGTGCCCGACCATCATAGAACCTTTTCCTAATATCCAACCTAAAACTCCCATGAGAGTGCTCCATGGATGCCTCAGGTTCTATCACTGAGAGGATCATTATCACCACTGAGAAGAGATCAGTGTCTGTCCCTCCTCTTCCTTTCATGAGGAAACTGCTGACTGTGATGAGGTCTCCCCTCAGTCTCCCCTTGTCCAGGCTGAACAAACCATGTGATCAGGGGCATTCTTCTTAAGGCTTAGGAAATGAGCTTATACTCTACATCTCCATTTACTGGAATTTTCACTCTTTATTTCTGTTCATATTTAGCTAAAATCAATTTATTCCTACATAATTCCTTTTTCTTAAGGAAGTACATTTCTGTCAGGGAACTTCAATCTTAAAGCAGTTTACTGACAGTAAATCCAATTTTTTTATACCATCATTGGCTTTTAAATGCTTGAAATGTGATATGAAAGAGGGACAGTAATCCCTACTTATATCTTCTATTCCATTGAATAGTATATGTTTGTCATACAATTTTTTTTACATGATTTCTCTCTATCAAAGAAAAACAATTTTTTTCCCTTTTGTACAAGAAAATATTTTCTATTCCCATTTGTGAATCCCTTAATTGGTTCATCATAATCTTTTTTTTTTGTTTGTTTGACTTTTGGCAGGTTGCTTCACATAGCTTTCAAGGTCCAAACATTATTTTGTGTTTAGCAACTGCTTTTTTACTTTTCCCATCTCAACTTTTAACCATTCTTCACTCTTCTGTCCACAGATGAACACTGAACACAACCATTAAATGAGATATCTTTGTTTCTCTTTCTTAAGCGGATACAATAGATAAAGGACATGATAAGATGCATGAATAGTAAAACTCCTTTCACAACTAGAGTTTGCCTACATTTAATAGAGGAAATGTCAGACCTGCAGAAAGTTCCTCCACTCACCTGTGAATAATTAATTTACATTTAAAATGCATACATATGTTTATGAGGAATGGAATTGATTTTCAAATATTACTACTGGCAATAAAATTCATGTTATTCCAGGGAAAAAAACCCAGCTTCTTCTGTTGTGCTTTGAGTTTAAACTTCATTCTTAGTCTACCTTTCCTATACTCCCTTGAAACGTAAGCAGTATATCACTAGTTAATTGTGGAACAACTGATGTACAATGTGGTGTATATTAGAATTAAATTATTAAAGCAGACTTCATAATAGCACAACTACTTCACAAGTACTAAAATTATTGTCCTTTCCAACAAACATAAAGATATCAAAGCTACAACAGCAGCAGAAACAGCAAAAGGCTGGAAAAGGGATATGTAGCTAAAGAACATAAAAATTCCTGCCTAGAATTTTCAAAATATCTTTTTCATATGACTGAAACATAATTTGCAAATAGAGGAACAGTTAATGAGAAGCAAAGCTCAAACTTGACACATGAAACTGGTGTCAATGACTACAGTCAAAGACACTATATGAAACTGTCAGCTGATTCTCCAGGCATCTGAGGAGCCTGTATAATAGAACAGATGAAGAGAAAAAAATAGGAGCAGAGATTTGTCATTAAAAAAAAAATAGAAAGTTTAGGTTAAGAGGCTGTTCAGAAAAAGTCTAGGACAAAAGACTTCCAGAAAACTGGGGAACAGGAAAACATCAATCATGCAGAGGAATGAGAAGAGTTACTACAGTCAAAGGGAAATAAAGCCTATCTGAAAAATCAAACTGGCAAAAAAATAACTGGTATTCTGGTATTGGCAGGACAAAGGGACAGAACTAGAGATCAGCAATAAGAAAAGATTCATTTGAGTTTGCAAGATAGGAAAATTTGAATGAGATTTAAAAAAAAAGAAGTATGGAACAGCAACTGAGCAGATTAGAGGTAGATTTTCAGGAATGTTTGGAAAGCTAGGAAATTAATCAAGATTTATCTGGACTGGATCTAGTCAAGAAATTATGTTTCACTAATGTGATTTTAGCTGTCTGTAATAATGACAACATAAGGGATTCTAGATACCTGAATTAGAAATAAAAGTATTACATACCAAGGTTACAAAACTATTATAGGTGTCAATCAGAAGTATCAAAAGGAGTCAGGATACAGGAAAAGAAAGAAACCCACAAACAAAATGAGGTAAACAGAAATAACATAAAACTAAGCTAAAGACTTTTCCCCAATCAGAAAGAACCTAGGTCAAGAGAAAACACTTACTGTTAAACTGTAAAAGGAAATCTAGAATTCAAAGTGCTATTCAACAGCTATTAGCCTCTGAAGTATTTTTCCTGTGGAAAAAAGAAAGTTATTTTCTATGTGTGCTGGTTCCCACCTGCTACCAGAAAGAAATTTCAGTCACCTCACATCTTCACTGGGTTCATGTTTTGGGTTGATCAGTGAAGCACACAGGAGAACTGAGAAGGAAAAGGGGGAATAATTAGTTTGTATATTTTTTCAGTCTTAAGCAATTTATATTCATTCACACACAGAAGCAAAACACTCCAGTGTAATAACCATATTAAAAATGTAAATTAAAAAATTCTAAAGTTCAGAAAAATCTAAGGACAGATTTTCTTTCAAACCCTAATAAATTAACTCCCTTATACGAATTCATTTCCATTTTTGTTTTTTTTTTTAATCTCTTTTAAAAATCCCAAAAAACAACAAAAAAAAAAACAAAAAAGGTTCACTGAGGAAGAATTCAGAAGACATCTAGAGGAACAATAGTTACATGAAGTAGTGATAAGCTAACAATGATTTTGACAGTGAGATGTTTACACAGTATTGTAATGGATAAAGTTGGCATTAAAGTGGTGGCAAAAACCAAGGTAAAACATGTGCACACACACACACGTGTATTTATAAATGTGCTTTGTAAGCTGAAAACTGTTTGAATGATTTTTGAATTTGTAGAGCTACTTGATTTAGTAAACTCCCTTGAAACATTTACTCAAATATTGTAAATATTTACCATGGTGAGATATATGATTGCATAGTATAAACAATTTTGTAGCTGAGAAAATTGCTCAATGTAAATTAAAGGTCTGACTTTGTGTTAGGGAACCATATTTCATTAGTAACTTGTCTTTATTTGTAAAACAAGCCACATGAAATTAGACTGTAGTACTGTTACGTGTGGCTAAGCTATTAGAAACAGTGGAATAGAGTGTGGTTTGCAAAAGCAAAGGACAGTATGGATTCCAACTTTAAAAGATATAAAAAAGACCAGGGTTAGAAATTTTCCTAACGAAGAGAATTATAGGCAGATTTTTTTATTGCTTGGTATTTGAATTTCCAAGTAGAATTTGAGAGTTAAACTTTGGTCACAAGATGGTCAAATGTGTTTTGTTACTGTACATTTCATATGAGTTAACATCTTGCAAAAATGCAAAGTGGAGGAAGCTCCAGTTCAGGCTGCATGTGTTTACTGGGAGTCTTGGGGTTTTACTGTGAGACTGACCTGTTTTGAAGTCTGTAGTGATATAGATCATATATTTGGTGTAGTTTTAATAGTTCAGTAAAGTCAGATTGTGTATTTTTTCTTGTGCTGCCAAGGAGACACAACCTCAAAATGCAAAGCAGAGTGATCAGGTTAATTAGACAGTATGTCAGTGCTCTACTTCAGCGGGCCTCACTGAAGAAATACTATCATGGGTTCAATACCATCCTCTAGTTTTTTTCTTACTTGTAAAGTTATTTCAAAGGACTTCACTAGCCAACAGTACATCAATAAAAAGAATAGAAGAAGCCACTAGTACTTCAATTTTAATTTGAATCTCTTGAAAAAATACAGTTTACTGTCATAGTCTCATCTAACAGCTGTTTCACACTCTAATTTTAGCTACCAAGATATTAACTAATATGCCTTATATAAACCTTTTCTTTCCATGTTTTTTAAATCTTCAGCTAAACAAAATGGACTTGCTTAAAAAAGTGGGGACTACATTTCTTAAATTCATTTTGTTAAGAATTTTATGGGACATTGCCTACCATGTTTGAAGTAAAAAGTTAAAATCTGTGTTTTCTTAATGCTTATATGATTTTATAGCTAAAAACTGGAAATCTTCACGTTGGAAAATTTAGGATTAATCCTTGAGCATTAAATTTGGCTAATGCAATTTAGTCCTGTGAAGAAAACTGGTTGAAAATTAATCTTTACCCTTTTGGAATGAATAACCTAGATCAGTAGAAGGTAATGTCTGGGGTTAGTTGATTTTTGTATTCCAGTTTTGTGTCATATATGGACAAATGTTTTATGTGGTTTTACCACCTGTGGGGTTAATAGTAATCAGTTTCCTTTTTTACAGTATATTTTAAGGTTCCTTTTCCATTCTAGGTTGGAATGAGTTTTAGGCAATCTATTTGGAGACCAGATTCAGAAAAGGGGGCTTTCAAATTGTTGGAAAAGAAATGAAATTTAGCAAAATATTTAATTATGAGTTGTGTGAATCGGTTTTTTTTGTGGAAGCTGTGTGTTGAGTTTGTGTGTAACTTAGCAGGTAGTCATGAGAACTTGATAAATAATTAACTAGTATAGGGAAGATAACAAGTTTAGCCAGTTTTTTTTGAGGCAGCACAATGTGATAGGTATAAGATGGATGATTCTGTTTTTGAACTCAGGATTGTATTGTAAGGGGGGTTTGTCGGTTATTCAAGCTGAACTGTTTCTTGGATATTTTGTTATGGATTATGTGTATAAAGAAGAGCACCTGTACCCGAGAAAATGGGGCTCTGGCTTGGGACGTGAGTCCACGGACCCTCGGGGGCCCTCAATAAAGCACCGCACAAAACTTTGCCGAGTTTTGTGTCCTTTATCTATCGGGCAACAGCTTCTTTGGCGACCCGCGGCAGGACACTCCGAAGGCAGCCGGGGCGGCTCACGCCTCGATTACTCCAGCCGGCACCGAGCGCTTCTCGGAGGAGCCATCGATCCGTGCTCCGACCCCCCGCGCCTGTCGGACAAGCTGCAAAGGTAAGCCCGAAGGTGCTTTATATTAAAAGGTGGTAATTGGATTTGGATTTGGTGGTGGAAAAGCCTAGGCCCTGACCATAAGACGTACGTTTAAGTACGCAGGATCAGGACTCGCCTCCTATTTGGTTTTTGGGAAGGAAGGCGAGATGGTAATATTGGTTTATTGGAATTAAAGGTGGAATTTCTGTAATATTGGTTTATTGGAACTAAAGGTGGAATTGCTGTGATATTGGTTCATTGGAACTAAAGGTGGAACTGCTGTAATACTGGTTTATTGGGACTAAAGGTGGAATTGTTGCAATATGATGTCTCTTAAAACTTTCAAAACGTTAGTGCAAGCCAATGGTAAAATACCTGAAAATACTCCATTGGGGTGTATATTGAAGCGGTGGAAAAGTGAAGGGTACTATCAAGAATTGGATAAAAGTAAAATGATAGATTATTGTAATCGTTGGTGGCCTGAATATGAGATTGGGGAAAGGGGTTGGCCGGTAAATGGTACTGTGGAATTGAAAATAATGGAATCTTTGATGCAGTTTTTAAGGAGAAATGAGAAATTGGATGAAATACCGTACTTAGATTTGTTTTTTGTGTTGTATCGGAAAGAGGAATGGCAAAAAGAGTGTGGTATTTTGGTTTTGGAAGTGAATGATGAGAGAGAATGTTTGGCATGCAAAGAGAGAAAGGAGAGTAATTTGTATCCTTCAATTGAGGAGGAGTTGGCTTATTGTGTAGCCCCCCCGAGGGTTTCGGTTGCTCCTGGCGTGCCTCGTCCTCCCCCTGCTGACATATTTATAAAAACGGGCTCCAGTGACAGCGATATTGATGATGATGATGAAAAAAAGGAGGATGTTAAAAGAACTCCGTTAGCGGAGCGAACTCGCAAGGGGAGGAAGGGGCAGAAGGGGCAACCACAGTTAATTGCACCTTTAAGGGAAGCTGTGGGACCACAGGGGGAAAGGATACTTATAAAAGTACCTTTCTCCCCTGGGGATTTGGTAATATGGAAACAATCAGCAGGGAGTTACCGGGAGGACCCGGAGAGAGTGGCTAGGGTGGTTAAAATGGTGATAAAAACTCAGAATCCGGACTGGAATGATTTACAGGTATTATTAGATACTATAATGGACTCTACTGAAAAGGAAATGGTTATTAAAGCCACTCGGGAAAAGGCCCGGGAGGAGATTCGGTTGAGACAATTAAATGAAACAGTTGATGAGTTGGTACCGAGTGAGGAACCCAAATGGGATCCGAACTCTACAGGAGGAATAAGGGCTGTGAAACGATATCAGGAATTGCTGGTGGAAGGAATCAGAACAGGAATACCTAAGACTATGAATTGGTCTAAGTTGTATTCGGTTAAGCAGGACAAGAATGAGTCTCCTTCTGCTTTTTTGGAACGGTTAAAGGATGCGGCTCGGAAGTTTACAAATTTAGATGTAGAGGAGCAATCAGGAAAACTTCAATTGGCATTGTTGTTTATGGGGCAATCGCAAGAGGATATTAGGAAAAAGTTACAAAAGTTGGAAGGGGAGGATACCAGGAGTTTGGATAAAATGCTGGAGGTAGCATGGAAGGTATATAATAATAGGGAAAAAGAAACTGCAAAAAGATAACAAGCTGGTATTTTGGCTGTGGTGACAGGGGCAGGCTTTCGGGGCCGAGGTCGGGGAGGAGCAAATCGTGGACAGAGGGGGATGGCAAGAGGTCGGGGAGGATTTGGGTTTGCACCTAACACGGGGAGGTTGGATCCAAACCAGTGTGCGTTTTGCCGACAATTAGGACACTGGAAAAATGAATGCCCGGTCAGGGGAGGAATGGGCATGGGAAACGTGGGAATAAGGGCAATGGGGAATGCTTCTGCGGGAGGACCAGCCGATGCTGCTCAGGCACTAGTTTTGGGAAACTATCAGAACCAGAGCTGACTAGAACGGGATTTGAGGGTAGTTTTAGAAATAAATGGAAAGGATCAAGAATTTATGGTAGATACTGGAGCCACATATTCTGTACTTAATAAACGACTGGGACCTTTGAGTGATACAATGGTACAGGTGGTAGGGGCAACGGGGAAGCTGGAGAAACAACCATTTTTACAACCTTTAAATCTTAGGTTTGGGGGGAAACAATTAGATCACCAATTTTTGTATATGCCAAATTGCCCCACACCCCTTCTTGGCAGGGACCTGTTGTCCCGACTTAATGTGAAAATAATATTTGAAAAGGGAAGGGTGAAATTGGAAATACCTGAGGAACAAATAGCAGGCCTTTTTGTGATCAAGGAAGTGGATGTTTCTCCTATTCCAGAAGAAATTGAGCAGGCTGTAGTACCCTGGGTATGGGAGTCAGGGGCCCCTGGAAAATCTAAAGCAGCACAGCCAGTAAAAGTGGAACTAAAGGAAGGGGCCCAACCAGTGAGGGTAAAGCAATACCCCTTGAAGCTTGAGGCAAGGAGGGGAGTAGCCCCGTTGATTAAACAGTTTTTGGCTCAAGGAATATTACAGGAATGTGAATCGGAGTATAATACTCCAATTTTTCCAGTGAAGAAGCCTAATGGTAAGTATCGTTTGGTACAGGACCTAAGGGCTATTAATGAAATAGTGAAAGACATACACCCAGTTGTTGCAAATCCTTATACCTTGTTAACATCTGTATCGGAGGAGTTTAAATGGTTTTCAGTGATTGACCTTAAAGATGCCTTCTTCTGCATCCCACTGGCAGTAGAGAGTAGGAAATATTTTGCCTTCGAGTGGGAAGATCCTGATTCTGGGAGGAAGAAGCAGCTTACGTGGTCGAGATTACCACAAGGGTACCGACACAGCCCTACTATTTTTGGAAAACAACTGGCCAAGGAGCTAGAGGTGTGGAAGACAACCCAGGTAACAATATCCCCATCCTTGTATATAGTTCTGCAGTACGTGGACGACATCTTTTTGGCTACTAAGGAAAGGGAAATATGTGTGGAATTAACAATTAAATTACTCAACATGCTGGGCCAAGCAGGGTACCGGGTCTCTAAGGAAAAAGCTCAACTGCTCAAAAATAGCGTCATTTATCTCGGTTGTGAGATCACACAGGGACAGAGACGTTTGGGAGTAAACCGAATAGAAGCAATATGTGCTATTCCTTTGCCTCGTAGTCATCAAGAATTGAGATCTTTTCTAGGAATGGTGGGATGGTGTCGACTGTGGATCATGAACTTCGGTCTCCTAGCCAAGCCACTGTATGAGGCCCTGAAGCAGCATCAGCTGGAGTGGACAACACAGCGAAAGAAGGCCTTCCAGGAGCTGAAGCAGGCACTGAAAGAGGCCCCAGCCTTGGGACTCCCTGACCTGACCAAGGAATTCCAGTTGTACGTGAATGAGAGGCAAAAACTGGCATTGGGGGTCCTCACCCAGAAGGTGGGATCATGGAAGAGGCCAGTAGGATACTTCTCTAAACAACTGGATTCGGTAAGTTCCGGGTGGCCTTCGTGTTTACGGGCCGTGGCAGCAACAATAATCCTTATTCAAGAGGCCCGGAAATTGACTTTGGGGGCAAAAATGAAAGTGTTTGTTCCCCATATGGTCATGGCTGTTTTGGAGCAAAAGGGGGGTCACTGGCTATCATCAAACCGAATGTTGCAATACCAGGCCATCCTGAGAGAGCAGGATGATATTGAAATAAGGACTACTAATCATGTCAATCCAGCAGAGTTTCTACGCAGTGACCAGGAGGCTGGGGAACTGGTGCACGATTGCGTGGAGGTGATTGAACAAGTATATGCCAGCAGACCTGACCTAAAGGATGAGCCATTGGAAGAACCTGAATGGGAACTATACACTGATGGATCCAGTTTTGTCGAGAATGGGACTCGCTACGCTGGATATGCAGTGGTAACTTTGGATCAGGTAATAGAAGCAAAGGCTCTGTTACCTGGAACTTCGGCCCAGAAAGCAGAGGTGATTGGACTTACCAGAGCTCTGTATTTGAGCAAGGACAAAAGGGTTAATATCTGGACAGATTCTAAATACGCCTTTGGTGTGGTCCATGTACATGGGGCATTATGGAAAGAAAGGGGGCTTTTGAATTCACAGGGAGCTAACATCAAGCACCGGGAAGAAGTGCTACAGCTACTGGATGCGGTACATTGTCCCAAAGCAGTTGCAGTGATGCATGTTAGGGGACATCAGACTGCGGAGGGAGACGTTTACAGAGGAAATCGATTTGCTGATGTTACAGCACGGCAAGTGGCACGGGAAGTATGGACTCAAATGGCATTGATACCGGTAAGAACAAATCCAGCTACCCCGTACCTGAATCAAGAGCCCAAATATTCAATAGAAGATGGAAAGCTAATAAACTTGCTAGGAGCACAGAGGAACCAACTCGGGTGGTACGTTACACCAATGGGACAAATAGTGGTACCTACCCGCATAATGAAATTTATTTTGGAAACAGAACACAATAAATGCCATTGGGGGGCAGAAGTATTGGTAAAATTTTTGAAGAATGAAATAATCTCTAATCAGATGTTAACAATGGCAAAAAGAGTTAATGCAATGTGCCCGATATGTTTGAAAAATAATCCAGTAGTAAGGAGACAAGTACAAATGGGAAGATTGCAAATTGGGCCACAACCAGGAGATTATTGGCAAGTCGATTTTTCTGAATTGCCTAGGGCACAAGGGTACAGATACCTGTTAGTGTACGTATGTACATTTTCAGGGTGGCCAGAAGCTTTTCCATGTAGAACTAATCAGGCTAAGGAGGTGGTAAAAACCCTGTTAAAAGAAATAATACCAAGATTTGGAGTACCTTTAGGATTGTCATCAGATAGGGGACCGCACTTTATAGCTGGGGTAGTGCAGGATGTAGCACGAATGTTAGATATAAACTGGGATTTGCATACCCCCTGGAGACCTCAGTCTAGTGGGAAGGTGGAAAGAATGAACCAAACCCTGAAAGGGCAAATTAAAAAGATTTGCCAGGAAGCTAAACTGCACTGGCCTCAAGCTTTGCCTTTGGCCCTACTCAGGATTCGAATAAAACCAAGGGAAAAGGTAGGTGTAAGTCCATATGAGATACTATATGGCAAACCATATCATGCAACTGTATTAAAAGGGGAGGTACATGTGAGCGGGGACCAGGCAATTGCAGAGTATGTTATGTCACTGAATAAGATTTTGAACTCTTTAAGAAATACGTTGCAGTGGAATAGACCGCTCACGCTGGAGAACCCTGTCCACGACATTCAGCCTGGGGACCAGGTGTACGTCAAGAAGTGGATCACGGATCCGCTGCGGGAATCATGGAGCGGACCCCACCAGGTGATGATGACGACCTACACGGCGGTGAAGGTCCAGGGGATGGATGCTTGGATCCATTACACCAGGGTAAAGAAGGCACCGCTCCGATGGGAAACCCAGATACTGTCTCCAACCAGGATGATCTTCCGCACAAAGCCGCCTTCTTAATTATACTGCTGTTGGTGATCATGAGACTAATACCCGTTCAAGGGTCTACTTTAGTACAGGCTGAAGAAACAAAGGTTACAGGGATGGATGTTCAATTAACTTGTGTTATACTTGACAGCCAGAAAGTTGAGGCCGGTGAAGTTATTGCAATATGGCAACGGGGGGCCGAAAGAAGCCGAGGCAAGAAAGGTGTCGGCGGGGATCAGGATAAACAACAAGGAAACACGGTACTGAATCTTACCAAGGTAACCACAAACGATACAGGAGAATATTGGTGTTGGGCAGCTAAAGATGCATGGGGGAGGCATGACAGAATGATGTTATCCTTACAGAGACACGGTAGAAGGAGTAGACGGGAGGCTAACAACACAATAGAACGAAGTGCTGAGCAGGAGAATTTAGTGGTAGGATTGATTAGAGATTTTGGGATTATGCAGAATGTGACTAAAATAACAGCTTGTTTGCCATTACCACAGGCTGCAGGTGAACCAATTCCCTGGGGGATCATACCGGTAACCAAAATGCCTGAATCATTTAAGAATGTTTCATGGTCTTGCCAGTCAGTTCCCAAATCGGTAGAGGTATGGAAGGATTTGTGTATGACTGTTCGGGTTATGACTAAAGAGGAATGTGAAAAGAAACCTACTTATTATGGATGGATTCAAAATACCAGGAAGTGTTTGATTGCAACCCCAGTAGATGAGCCATGCAATACAATACGAATAAAAACGAAATCTCAGCGAAATGAGATGAGTTGTCAGAATGTCACACAGAATTTTGACACCTGGAAAAGCTGGAAGACATTATGGGGACCCAGTATTTTGGAACATTATAGTTACCTTGGGGAAGTGCAATGGTGTATTCAATGGTCAGGAGTAAAGAATCAGTCACATTATAGAGCCATTGTCACGTCTACATCTTCCCGAGAGTTTAGGCCGCAGAAAGAGGATTGGAATTGTACTGAGGTTTTTACGTGTGATACACCGGAAGATCGAATCGGATTGGTACCGGTGAAAATGGCATTAAAATGGGGATGTGAGTGTAGGGGGTATGATCACACGGTGAGCCAGGAGTCTATGAATGGGCCTATAGATTGCAGATATACTGCTGTGCACAGCCCTGGAAATTTGGTTTGGGTGTTGGGACACGGACAGTGGACCACACATTTACCCCTAGATGGATCAGTAACACAAATCACCCTAGGGGTTCCCACATTGTGTCCGTACTGGAAACAGAATAAATTGACCCAAAGGAAAGGGCTCAAAAAGAGGGAAAGCTCCCTAGAGGAGCAGTGGCATGAACCTGGCTCAGGAGTAAAATTTGGATGGATATTAGAGTCATTATTCCCTCCAATTGCGACATATAGAAATAGGGAAATGCTTGACAACTTGTTAGGACAGACAGAAAGGTTGGCAGCAGCTACTAAGAAGGGATTTAAAGATCTAAATTTGCAATTGCAAGCCACATCAAGAATGACCCTACAAAACAGAATGGCATTGGATTTGTTACTGTTAAAAGAACACGGAGTTTGTGGTTACCTGAGTAGGAGCATAGATCATTGCTGTGTGCATATTCCAAATGTTACACTTGAAGTTGAGAAAGATATTTCCCAATTGGCAGAAGTGGAAACAAAAACCAAGGAAATTGAAAAGGAAGCACAGCATAATTGGATAGGAGCAGTATTTGATTCCTTGGGGCTTCACCTATCTGGCTGGATTACGTCTGTCATAGAGTATGCACTAATGTTTTTGGTATTTTCAGTGATTACATGGATCGTATATAGATGCCTTTTAGGTGTGATCGAAAGGGAAAGGAAGCGATCTCTCCGGCTGCTGAAGGCGATGACCCGTGGGCGGCAGAATGAAGAACACTCCCCACCTCGTTACGAAGACGTTACTGTCAATACTGTTAGTTGAGCATCCTTGCAGCAGGGCTGAAGGATGCTCAAAAGGGGGGAAATGTTGGAAAAGAAATGAAATTTAGCAAAATATTTAATTATGAGTTGTGTGAATCGGTTTTTTTGTGGAAGCTGTGTGTTGAGTTTGTGTGTAACTTAGCAGGTAGTCATGAGAACTTGATAAATAATTAACTAGTATAGGGAAGATAACAAGTTTAGCCAGTTTTTTTTGAGGCAGCACAATGTGATAGGTATAAGATGGATGATTCTGTTTTTGAACTCAGGATTGTATTGTAAGGGGGGTTTGTCGGTTATTCAAGCTGAACTGTTTCTTGGATATTTTGTTATGGATTATGTGTATAAAGAAGAGCACCTGTACCCGAGAAAATGGGGCTCTGGCTTGGGACGTGAGTCCACGGACCCTCGGGGGCCCTCAATAAAGCACCGCACAAAACTTTGCCGAGTTTTGTGTCCTTTATCTATCGGGCAACAAAATGACCAGTTTTATAATACCTGACTTAAAAGTCCTTCTGTTGTCTTCTTTATAGCTATGAGATTACTTTTTGTCTTAATTTTTTTCAGTAATGCTAAGGATTAAGGCAATGCACAAGATGTTATAGGCCTCCCTGAATATTCTCCTTAAACTGAGCTCACCAAAGAGAACCTAAAGGATCTTTCTGAACTGAAAAAAACATATTTTATCTGAAAGCTAACTGGAATAATGTATATATTTTGAAACAGGGGCCTGTTTAGTCCCTATTCTGTCTTATCTGATCACTCAAAGCGATCAGATAAGACAGAATAGAGACAAAAGGAACTTATAAGAAAATAATCTCCATGTACACTATGTCCTCCCATATTGGGAGTTTCACTCACATAATGTTTTTCTCAACTCAATAACTCCCCCAATTCCTATAGACTCTGCTACCATAAACATTGGTTGTGCTGTAAGCAGTCTGTTCTTCAAATATACTTGTTTCCAGGTCTTCCTACCCCTCCATAAAATCTGGAAACTGCTGAGCTTGCTCATTCACTGCCAAAGGCAGACACCATCTCATGTTCTCTCCAGCATTCGCATGACCCTCAGTCGTCAGGTTTTTAAGTGATGATAGCACAGAATGGAAGCAAACAGATACAACACATTATATTCATCACAAAGGCTAAGACTTGCCTTGTTACACTAAGTAACATTGAACAGACAAATTTATGTCATCACTCTTGGCAGCTCACAGGAAGATGCTGAAGAAACGAAACCTAAGACACAAAATATTAGTGTTGTCATTACAGAAAATGCAGAACTTTTAATTGGAAAGAACCTCTGCAGTTCCTAATACAGGACTAAGTTCAGAATTACATGAAGATCAAAGCCTTGAAGGTCTTCAAAATTCAATATTTTCCAAGGATAAAATTTTTACCATCACTCCAAACCTAACCACTCTCATTACAAATTTTCTTGTCCTTATAGGCAATTAGAATTTCTTCTGTGTCCATTGTTTCTCCTCCCTTTTTGTGTACCTGTGAGAAAAGTCAGCCTCCATCTTCTTTTTACATTTCTGGAAGTCAACAATTATATCTCTTCCTGTGTCATCTCCAGTCTAAATAAACTCATCTCCTTCAACCTCTCCTGGTACATCTGGTGCCCTAGGCTCTCTAAGTGACCTGTTACAGATGCTTTCTAATTTTTTGGCGCTGCTCTTGCCTGGGGATCCCAAATCTTTTCATACATGGCCACTGAAGCATCCCTGCAGTGATAATCACTGTCCTCTGCCTGCTTTTGCTGAGGCCACCTTTCATCTCTGAACACACACTTCTACAATACACAGCTTGCAGTTCAAACTTGCCTGCCACCAGGGCTAAAAAACATTCCTCTGCAGCTAAAACTAAGCTCCTCTACATGTGCAGCTCCCTTGCAATCATCTTACCTGGCCTACTCAGATTTAGAATTTATTCCCACTGTTCTGGGTAAACATGAAATAAATGACAAGAATATGTTCACCAAATCTCACTAGAAAACCAGGGTGAACAGCTGAAAAGATGTAACATCTGCCTCTATCTGTGATATAGAAACATAAACACTTAGCAGAACAGAGCTATGACTTCTGAGAAATTTCTTAAATACATTACACATTCTAGAAGTGTAAGCACATCTAAGTGCCTGATCACTTGGGTCAAGGATCTCATTGATCCTTTTGTTTTTCCCCAGTGACTTACATGGGCTAAGAAGGCAAACACCATTTATTGGGTTCCTTATCACAGATGAAATTAATCAAATTATTTGGGAAAGGAAATTTGGTAATGGGCACTCAGACCAAAGTGCCCAATGGTATTCCCCAAGAGAGAAAGAGAGAGATAACCTCAGGGTGGTGGTGGTGGGAAGCTAACTAAATCAAGGGGTACAGTGTTTCCTTGTAGGAATTTGTAAATAAACCCCATGTACATGGCACACTATTGTTACAGATTGAATGCTAGAAGTTCTGTATATATGACAACAATAATAATATTTTGCTATTTTGCATGATGTCTTTAGATTCTGTTGTTGCAGGAAATATTATTCAATAACTATTAGCCTCAAAAACAGACACTTTTTTTCCCGTCCAAAAAGTATAAACATAAAGATTTTCCTTTTTAACATTTCTTTTTGAAGTGTTCAAAAGCCACAAAATTACACTTGTTCTCTTAGAAATAATGACATTTTTTTAGAAATATGCAGATTTTGCAGTTTAGGCTATGCTTGTTTATTTCTTTGTTTATTTTTCAGTGTGTTTTATGTGGAAATAGCCTTCCTAAAATTTAGACAAAATTCCTATGTCCACTATAATATAAAGCAGGAAAGTAAATTCAGCTGTAAGTAGACTAACACTGCAAAATATGAGAAGTATACTTTGATTATTGCTTTAAAGTGTTGTTAACCTGGATTTTGTATAGTTTGGAAGTTAAAAGGAATTATAGTCAATCTAATAGTACTGACAGCTAACACACAGGTTTTTCTTTCTGTTTTGCATCATGAGCATAGTGTGACAAGGGAGAATTCCCCACAATTAAAGAGATTTCATTCAGTGCCTCGTGAGCAGTGACAAGAACAACTTGCATGTCAGATATGGCTGGCCTGACAAAAGCACAGTGCTCTCCATACAGTTAGCAACCAGATTTTTCATGTCATGCTAGAAATGAGTAATTTGAGCCAAGATAGATATTAAGGTACTTTGGCATGATTACAGGTGATAGATTCCCTGAAACAGACATTTCTCAAAAAATTGGCATTTTTCTCCAAAAAAAAGGAAGGTGCAGGGAAATCTGGATTAGGTTTAAGCACTTGAATTGCTATAAAGCTCATTTTCAGTTCTATTCTTATTGCTGCTAAACTGAATTGCAAACTAAGCTGAATATAATAAGGAATGGGAAGGTAGGAATTTTTTTTTTTCACATTGCATAACTAAACAAGTTTCTTTTTAATAAGTACAGGTCTAAATTGTAACTTGTATTTGTAACTTAGCTGTAGCTGAAGGATCTTCCAAAATAAACAAGAATACAGATCAATGGACAAAAGAGTCATATTTCTTGCCAGTACATAAATTAATCTAATATATATATGTTTGAGTTTTGATTGAAATCTACAAAAGTTTTCTTTCTTCTGATATTTTTCATGATACATTGCTATGAGCAACCTGCCTGTGCAGTAGAACAACTCCTTGGCCAGGTCAACTAGTTCTGTGTGGGAGGGGAGTGGGTTGTTTTCATTATAATTCCACTAATACATAAAAATGTATTCTCATGGGAATAAGAAAGGAAAAAGTGACAATAAGGGGAGGGAAAAGTATAACTTACACCATTGAGAAGAAAAATATTATTTTTTTCTTTGTACGTATGATATTCAGAATTTCCAGAAAAAAACTGTGTTTATGTTCTTGTTTGTGAGAATATGAAAAAAAATGAACCAGTTATTTCCCAATTTTAATTTACCACCTTTAGTTGTTGTACATTAGCACTGATTAATAGTACTTACTGAGTTGTAACATTTCAAATGAGAGAAAAGCTAGTGCAAAAAAAATCCTTCATAAAAATAAACAGGGTTCTGAAATTAAAAATAAAGTTACAATGAGATAACAGTAGTTTTAATGAAATTAAAATAAAAATGTATTTGATTCAGTGAATTGTTGGTTTTGTTTCCACACTATTGAGTCAAAGTACTTGCAGTCCCTGACAACATTCAACATAGAAATTTAGCTTTTCCAATTAAAATAAGTATGCCAAAATCTTGTGGCAATAGCCTTTATCCTTGCTCTAGGGAAAAAACAAACTTCTGTTCTTGTCAGGGATAGTAACATGATCTAGGAAGCTAAGATTAATAATTTCTGCTTGTGCTGAAGAACCCAAATTCCACCCCACTTTCAGACATATTGAAATTTCTTCTGGTGGTTATGCTGCTCTCCAGCCATCTTTTCCATGTTTTGTTCTGATGTGTTTATTTCTTCCCCCCTCCAATTAGCTGCTGTATTACGCTTTAAGCATCTGTTTTGCTTTCTCAGTGGCACAAGGTCACCAGACAGCCCAAGGGATTTACCTTCTACTACCCACACTGACTAATTAAACTGTCAGTGCAGCATGATTTCTGAAGCACTAATAATGTCATAGGGATGTGTTTCTTCCCATTTGCAGAACAACACCTTACAACATATGTTAGTGGTTGCATATATACATATATATCCATGCAATTTTATATATAGGTACATATATGAGAAAGACAAAGAAAGTTAGAGGTTATATAGGTCTACAGCAATCTCTGCATATGTATATATATCTCCACATGTATAGTATATCACCTTATTAGGATATGCAGCACTTTATTCTGCACAAATCTGGTAACTACAGTGTTATACCTTACATGGATAGGTGGGGTTTTTTTCAATGCTGTGATGCTGCCCAGGATTATTCTTGTACTGTGACCAAAACATATAAAAAGTCTTCCAGAAAACAGTCTTCTTTAGATTTTATGAAAACAAACACACACCTAGATACTTAAATGACTTGATTTTTCAGTTGTAGAACGATCACAAGTTTATTGCCTAGTATGTTTTAGTATTAAACTAAAGACAATCCTGAAAAAATCTAAAAACAATGGAGTTGTTTTACAGTATCGTGCAATGAAAAATATGTGGTGTGTGATATGCATTGTTCAGATGAGTGCAAACTTAGTTGATGAGTCAAGGAGAAATAATGAAGGCCTTTGTCAAATTTTATGACATGGTGGAAATTGTGGTTTCCACCATCTGTTAACTGTCTGTTAATTCTGCTACTGTATTTGACACAGTTGCTTCAGTGCAACGAGAAAGGTATGTTCTTCTAAGCATTATCAGCTGAAACTTCAATGTTTCAAAAAAAAAAAAAAGGATTTTAAGATTGTACACTTTAATTTATGGAAGGTTAGCATAAAGTAACTGTTTATGGGGCAGGTCTGCAGGTCTCTTTAATGCCTTTTGAAAACTGTACATTCTTGTTTCTTACTTCCTACACCATGTCTGTGAACTTTTCAGTTACTCTGTTACACTAATATTGTGATGACAATATTGTCATTGTCTATGACAATATTCTTGTCATTGTCTAGACAGAAAAATCTGATTTTTCCAGAACTGACTGAAAAGTATGATTTATTTTACATTCCAAGACAGTAAGGTACAAAATAGAAAATATCCTATAAAAATTTTTCCTAATTTTTTTTTTTGTAAGCCAAAAACAATTAGTGGAAGACCTCAATAAGATCACTCTACATCTTTCCATTGTCCGGGCTGAAAAAATCCAACTCTCTTGGCCTTTCTCATAGCAGAGGTGGTCCACCCCTTGGATCACTTTTCTGGCCCTCTCTGGAACCATTCCAACACGTCCACATCTTTCTTGTGCTCAGGGTTTCAGAGCTGGATGCAGTACTCCAGGTGGTGTGTCATGAGACTGGGATAGAGGGGCAGAATCTCCTCCCTCACCCTGCTGACCACTGTTCTGGATGCAGCCCAGGACACGTCTGGCTTTATGGGATGTGCAAATTGCTGGATCATGTCCAGACTCTCACCCACCAGCACTCCATGTCCTTGTCATCAGAGCTGTCCTGGATCTGCTCAGCCTGTACTGATATTGGGGATTTCCCTGACCCAAATACAGCCCCTTTCACTTGTCCTCGTTGTACCTCATGAGGTTCACATAGGACCATTTCTCAGGTTTGTTGTCCAGGTCCCTTTGGATGGGATCCTGTCCTTCAGGTGTGTCAACTGCACCACTCAGATTGCTGTCGTGCAAATCTGATGAGGATGCATTCAATTCCACTGTTTATGTCACTGACAAAGGTATTAAACAGTACTGGTCCCAGTATGGACCCCTGAGGGACACCACTGGTCAGTGATCTTATCATCAACATTGAGTCATTGACCACTACCCTCTGGATGTGGCCACCCAACTAATTTCTTATCTATCTAACAGTCCATTCATTAAATTCATCTCTCTCCAGCTCATAGAGAAGGATGTCGTGAGGGACCATGTCAAGGGATTTAGATAGATGACATGCAGAGCCCTTCCCTTGTCCACTGATATAGTAATTCCAGCACAGAAGGCCACAAATTGGGAAAGCCAGATTTGCCCTTGATGGAACCATTCTGGCCAATTTGAATCACCTCTCTGTCCTCCATCAACCTTAGCTACTAATGTATTAGAATTAATGTTTACAAAGCCAAATATAATGCTCTTAAAGAGACTGTTTTCAACCTATGATATGTTTATATGATCTCCAAAGTCTTCCACTTCAAAGGCTAAATGACTTCTTTGTAAATGGAATATTAAAGCAGGCAAATCATTTCATTATCTGGCTATTACATCAACACATCAGGATTCCTTCTGAATGCAGCCTGTTGATATACCCCTTTCTTCTTTCCAGCTGGCAATTTCTGGCGCTCCACTGAATTTTACAGATCAGAGTAACCACAACAGTAGAGTCCATTCATAATCTTACACTTTGGAAGTCTTTCATATAATGTAGGCCTAAATGCCATACGTACAAACAAATTCTCTCTGAGTAGGGTTCCAATAATATTTTTGGCTATTCTTTAAGGGAATTTTAAAATGTCACATATTTGGCAATACATATCACATTCCTTTTTTTTTTTTCCCTGTTTACAGTATATTAATCTAAACATACATTCTATTTAATTTTTTTTAAAGTATCATTGAGCATAGATGTGGGAATGTAAAGCTGTCATGCCTGATCCCACCTGGATCTCTGAGCATGCTTAGCTCCTTACAAATTTTGCTCCTTTCTTTCCTTTGTAAAGTATAAAAAAAACCCCAAAAAATAAATATTCCCTACTCTCTTCCAAACTTCACTGTGTGGAATTTGGCTTGTGGCTGTTCAAGCTCTGTCTGAGACAGGATACATGTTCTGCTTTGTGGTGACACATGGCAAAACATATAAAATGAAAGCCTGACCTGGCCATGTTCCTCTTTCACTAACAGACTCCCAGAGGCAGGGCATCTCTGAGAAGTAACTTCCTTTTAAGACAGGCTTCTCATTTGCTCTGGGTGTCAAGGTTAAGTTCTTGATGAAGATTCATCCAAACAACTCTCTTGACTGTCTCCCCTGAAGGCTCTCTGAGGGAGCGTCACTTAGTAAGAGGTAGGGTTGACCAACTCTGCTTTTAGAAAAGGAATTATGTCATTAATGTTAATGGAAAGAAAAGGATGAGTTGTCATAAGCACTGCTTGATGTTTTGTTTTGTTTGGGTGGGTTTTTTTTCAATTATTAAAGCAATATTTTAGCAAGTAAATCTTGCTTTTAATGGATATTTTTACAGCCAACCCAATATCCCCTGATAAGATCTGGAGTCTTGAAAAGAATCTGTAAATTTGCTGAGGACACATTCTGCCCCATGATCCAGATGATCACCTCTTTGGGCCCAGCCAAAAACCAGATTTCAATCCACCTCACTGTCTGTTCATCCATCCCATACATCAACAGCTTGTCTATGAAGATCTTGTGGGGGTGTCAAAGGCCTCACTGAACTCCAGGCACACAGTGTTCACTGTTCTTCCCTCTTCTACTCAGCCAGTCATTTCATCATAGAAGTTTATCAAGATGTTCAAGCATGCTTCTCATTGATGAAGAGATGCAGATAGCTCATTTTATCCATACGCAGGAAATTGTTTCCAAAATTAGCTGCTCTTTCACCTTTTCATGATCTGAGTAAGCTGCTTTTCATCCTCTCTTCCTGTTCTGTCAAACAAAGATGAAAACTCTTCCCCTCTTATGTTAATACAAAGACAGCAAGAAATCTTTTAAAAAATAATTTCTGAGTTATTCACAGAATTCCAGAAGGCACAGTATGTTAAGGAAAAAACAGCATGCAATGCAACACAGTGTAGATATACTTGAGGGTAAGTTCTAAGTTAGCCAATATAGGAATCTTGGGATGTGTACTTGTATCAATTTGGTAGTTTGAGTTAATTATCCCTAATATAGATGATAGACTTGCATGACCTTCTGCTTCTGTAGCTACAGAGGTAAGAACAAAAGCTTCTATCATTACTCAGGTGATAAAAGCAAGACTAGGGAAAATGTGGACCCATTGCTAAACAAAACAGGGAGCCTGGTTATACAAACTGAGGAGGCTTGCACTAATGTACTAATGAAACAGGGACTGAAAGGATCTTTCTGTGCTCTTCTACACCAGATACTGAGTATGTTTATCTATTGGTTCCTCCTGGAAAATCAGAGAGGAGCCCTTCCTGCTCACCCTGCCCAGGCAAAATGCTCTGCAAGCTGCTGTGCCACGCTCTCATCACCGCTGGGTCACACCCTCCCTGACACGCCACACCCTCTCTGACACACCATGATCCTGTTTGCCCAGGCTTCTCCAAGCTCTTCTTCTGTTTGCTCCTGATGCTTTTGGGTCCTGATGTGGTTCAGGGCTGCTGCTCAGGTGTCCCTGAGCTTGGGCCTCCCTGTATGGCCTGATCCAGTTTTCTCCCCTGGACTTACCCCAGTTGCAGCTGCTGCATCTGCAGCTTACTAATTTACACAGCATGGTGTAAGGTATTTGAAATACGATAAATATTACACAAATAAAAGCAGCCTTGTAAGAAAACATAACAAAAAACCGAAAAAAAAGAATAAAATCCACAGCAATTAACCAGAATATAATTTTTTTCAGGCAAAAAATGTTCTTAAAATGTGTCAGGCAGATGGAAATATATCTCTGCTCACATTTATAAATCTCATATGTTGTAGTTAAGGCTTATACTTTGTTCTGTCACTAATGAGCATTTGAGGAAAAATACAACCCAAATGTAATCATGCTCTGCCTTTGTGGTTTACAAAAAGAGTTGCTTGGGATAGAAAATAAAAGATGACCAACAAGAAGACCAAGGGTGTCAAAACATCTTCTCTTCTTATGAAACTGTACTTTGACACGTGCTACAAATGTAGAAGATGAAGCATTTCTCCAAAAGGATCCACAGCTCCGTGTTTCTGCATTTTACTAAACAAAATTTTAACTGGCATCTTTAGAAAGATACTTCTTCCGTTTGCCTCGTCCTAATGTGTGATTTTTTTTCCCCTCTAAAAGTCTGTGGTATGTTAAATATAGGTAATTAAAGAAGGGAACCAGCTCAAGAAAATAAATCTGTAAGAATGAAATAAAATATACCATTTGGAATCCTAACAACATTCTGGAGTTAGGGTAAAATTGTATATGTAATATATATTAACCTTCATATATTGTATAGATTATGAACATAGGAATTTATTTGCCCCTTTAAATCTCCCAGTGCTATGCCCATGTTGTGTTGTAACAAAAATGCAGCTGCATGTAATAATAGCAAGAAGCAAACCACACCACAAAAATATTTCTGCATGCAATCGTACATTACAAAAAAAACCATTAAAAGACAAGCACTCTTAGCTGAATTACTGTTGCAATGGAAACAGTCTTGATTTGGGCTATTTATTCTTAATAAAATTTATGTCCAATTAGCAATGATTTCTGACCATTGATTTCATACAGGGCAGGGGGGAAAACCTCACATTACATCAAAAGAAATACCTAACTAAATAGCTTTTCTTTCCCTTCTCAACATTCAACTTCAGATGAACACCTACTCTCATTCATTGTCTCAGCTTTCCTTGTTTTAACTCCTGATGACTCTAATTCTGTAACATTTTCTCCAATGAGGTGACGGGCAGCATTAAAATTGGGGCTCTGGTGTTTTCTTACTGCTGCTTTTTGCTCATTAGCCTCCCTGCCTTGGCATGTGCTGTCCATGGGCCTCAGTCCCTCAGAGGTCACCCCAACTCAGCACTGGTCACCTGCAGACAATCTTTCAGAAGTGTTCTTCCTTTGGAATGCATCCTTTCAAGAGTGCTTCTTCAGCTTGCTGGTATTATCAACAGAAAATATTTCCTGCTATTCAAGGAAAAAAAAGATTGTAAGTGCAAGTAGCATGGATCAGAAGGAGCAGATCTAAAATTCAAAACATTTGGTGTTGGGGATCTGATGTTTACTTTACTTTAAACAATCTCTAACTTTGCCCTGTTGACTGAGTGCTCTTTTGCAGCTGGAGTGCATCAGGGGTCCATCTGACTTTATCTCCTATTTCAGTAATGTCTGGAAGTAACGCAGTTTGTGCACACGATGATGTGTAACAAAGAATGGTAACTGGACACAAATATGAGGTTTAATTTAAGAAATTCCCCTTGATCTGAATAAAATTCTTACGTGGATTGCATCCAAGAAGTCCCAAAAGAAAATCAATTACACATAAGTCACATATGGCAGTAACATTTTTTACTGCTTGAAACATGTGCATTGCAGAAAGTCTGAGACCAGTCTTCTTTTATATCACAACTATATATATATATTTTTTTTTTCTTTTCTGTCCAAATTTATTGTCTCAAAGGAGTCTGACTTCACTCTTCCATGTAAGTATTCATCCTTCAGAATACAATGAAGTATTGTGTTTGGGAAAAGCACATGAAAAACTATAGTAAGATGAGTACAGTTGCCCCAAAACATCCTATACAGAACTCCACAAATGAAACTCATCAACTGTAATCCCAGTGAATTATAAACAAAGGCCAGGTCCTAACGTAGTGTCAGCTACACAGACTGCTGGATTGTCAGGACAGACAAAAAAGGAAGAAAAGAGAAAAAGGGAGAGTATTCCTCAAAATGTAGTCTTCAGTATACTTAGTCTGTAGAATTGAGGATACTTGCACAAAATGTATATTAAGATGCATAATTTAAACCACATATGCAGTGAAATAGCAATCCTGTCTAAAATAGGTTGTCATGATCACACACAGAGCTGGTGTAAAGCTACATGCAACAGTGATTGAAATGCCTTTGATGTTCTGCAAATGTGATGCTTTTTCTAAAATCTGTTAGTTTGAAACATAACTGATATGGCCTCGTGTATCAGGCTGGTTTAGATTGCTATAATTTGCATTTTCTGATTGTCTCGTTGAGATTACTCAGCAGTAGCCAAATAAAAGTCAGTGTCCTTCAAGAGGGAGTACCTGGGACCTGAAAAGTGGTTCAATGTCAGCTATAACTGACTTCTTATTTGTCTATAGGTTTCTTCTGGTATTACTCATAATTGCTGTTTGCTGATGTTGACAAAATACCTCATAGCTATACAACTATTTTTTTTCCTACACATGCATGCAGAAAAGAAGGTGTCAAGAGGAAATGATGGTGTTGATACCTACATTTTTATGACAGATCAAAATGTTGATGGCTGTGTTGACCGGTTTGTAAACTGTCACAGTTTATTTGTTACACATCAGTAATGTCAAGAAACACTTATTAAGAAAGGTACTGGTTTTGAAATAACCTTTAATGGCCTTATTTTAAATATGCATTGTGTACAATGGATATCGAATGAAAAATGTTACCAAAATTATAAAATATTTTCTGTTCTATTATGATGAATCATCTACCATTTTGTGAAAAAATGATTATATTTTTTTTCTCAGTCTCACCATTAAATAGAAGTTATTATTTTTAAAGAATAAGGAATTCAAGGAGCTTTGTGGATTTAAAAAAATCTATATTGAAATAGTTTGTGTTTTATGAGTAAATGGAAAGATAATTACAGACATTTCACATCAATCCCACCTCTTAATGCCTTTTAGTTGTTAAATGAAAGTTGTGTTCTAATTATTATTACTATTTTTATAATTAGTCTTTTTTCCCAACTACAAAGAGAAGCATAAAGTTTATGACTTAAGAGAGATAAGTGAGGCTTATGTCCGATATTTTAGGCCATATTTTAATGATAATGGGTTTTTTTCACTGACCTTTCATTTTCTGTGGCTAGTCTCCCAATAGAAAATAAAAGGACTAGGTAAAATCTAATGCATATTTTTTCCAGCAATGGTTTTATTTTCTGTTTTTTTCTCCATTTGAGAGATACTTTTCTCTAGTCAACAAATTCTCATCACGGACCTGAAGAAGAAAATATATTATAGCTTGAATTCTAGGCTCCCCCATTTTTCATCCCAAGAGAAAACTGTAGGCAGAAGAGTGCAAAGTAATTTGAGCAGGAAAACAAAGAGATAAAGAAGTCTGAAAACCCCCCAAATACTTGTGCACTTATAGTGATTAAAACATACCAATAATCATTTTTTCATGTTCTAAAGCAGTTTACATGCCAGCAGATACTCGCCTCTATCAGAACATTGCAGCTTAGGAAAGCATTTCATCAAGAAATAGAAAAAAGGCCACACTTATTAGGACCTTATTTCAATTATAAAATTGCTGTACTTTTTGTAGGGTTATCTCTGTGACAAATAGCTTCCCCCCCCCCCCCCCCCCCCCTTTCAGGCTACCTTATTATTCAATTTAATGTTATTAAGTATAACATTTTCATTGCCAGTCTCACCTTTGACATTATCTGTTCTCTATTAAACCTAAACTGAAAGTAACTCACGAGTATGAACAACAAAATCAAAACAATGTATTTGTTTAATAAGCTATGAATTCAAAATTACCTAACGTATGTTTATGTAAAGGCAAATTTCTTTTTTTTTTGCCTCTCTTCTTCTGGAGATTTATTGAATGATTTCTTTATTTTTGCATCATCAATACCTGATCATTTTATAGCTTTTATTTATAAGCCACTCAGCTTTAGTGAGATAAAATGCTGTTTATTTACCCCCTACTCTTCTCTGTGTTTGTGAGGGGATGACAGGACATGTTGTGTTCTGCACTCACAAAACCCACTTATCCTTGGAAATTCAAATGCCTCAAAGATAAATTTATTTATTTCTTTTCCAGAATGTAGCTGAACTTTATGTTCTTGATCTGAAGAAACATAAATATATTTACTAATTTTTAAAACTCATCCATTTTAAATTTGGTTTTAGATATGCTATTACTAATGTGATTAATTAAGTACAGATGCACCACATTTTAGGATTCTAAGTTTTGGAGGAAAACTCTGAACTAAATGTATAAATTCTCTGTGTTTCAATGGACAAGAAATCCAGCAATAGATAGTAGTGTGTTAGTAGGCAACTACCACTTCTCCAAATAGAAAAACAGTCTTCTTCTGTTATGTATGTACATATCTTATCCTCTTGCACTACATTTAGCATTACTCAGCAAATGGGAGAGCCTGATGATAAATGGTCCTAAAACTCACAGTATTTGTAACTTTTTGCCAGAAATAAATTCTTAGCAAAATTCAAGATTTTTTTGATTCAGATCTTCTGATTTCTCTTCACCTCCCTTTTTCATTACTGACTGAAAAGTAATTCATCTGCCATAAGGGAAAGTGATGAGGGCCAGTTTTCTTCAGCTTTGAAGTGGTCTCCAGATTGTATATATCTGAAACTCTTAAGATTTAATGCCATCTATTTAAAAACAATAAATTAAGGTAAATATGACACTATGTTAGGAAAAATGAATGAGGATAATTAAGTGTGTGTCACATGCTGGGGGTAGGAGTGCCAAAAATCTTGTGATTCCATTATAAAAATGCTCGTAACTTATTTGTGGAGATATTTTCATTGGTTTGAATTGCAAATTAATAATTATTCTCTTTTGGACTTCCTCATGTCTTCTGTTTAGAGAAGACCTACCATAACAGTGTAATTTAATATTTGAATATAAACTAGTAGTCTGGATTCCAATTGGAGAAGTCTGTTTGCCTTTATTGATTAAGGAAGGCAGGAACTGGAGTTTCACATCAGAATTTGTTCCTTAACCCACAAGATGCACAATCAGTGACTTTCACTGTAACTTCCTTTCAAAAATCACATCAGTTACTTCCTTTCCAAATCACAGAACACTTCTCTGCTCTTGAGGAGATCAGTGATGGGTACATGGAGGCTTGGATGGAGAGATGGGAATGACTGGGCTGGACCAGAATCCAATTTTATTGAGATCACAAACTTTTATATAGGGTATAAACAATTCTATTTTTGGTAACATTTTCTCATTGGTTACAGGTTCTTAATGATGTCAGTTACCTGGCAATCATTAAAATGTTTCCCAACATGTCTTTGGTCACTTCTACCCCAGGGAATAGTTATCCATGTCTGTCTCTCCCATGGTTTCTCTTTGATCAGGCCTAAGAGATGGGGGCATCCAAGTCTTATGCTTTAGGGAGGCCCTCAGGCAAATCCCTTGCTTAGGCTACATTTCTCTTTCTACAATGCATAACAGAAATTCCATTCACCCTCCTGGCAATATCAGAGACATTGGTACATCTATCTTTCATTCCATTCATTATACATCTTTGTATCTTGTGCGTGCATATATCTATATCTATATCTATATCTATATCTATATCTATATCTATCTATATCTATATCTATATCTATAAAATTGAATTTTCCTAACTGTGAATTATGTGAGGATTCTGAAGCTGATACAGACAAATACATTTTGTCTTCACTTAAGTCACCTTTACCAAAGCATGAATCCTTCTTCCATTCATCCCTGTCTGCAAGCAATAGCTGATAGTACAGAGGTCATATATGCCGGCATTGATGTTTTTTAAGGTAAATATATAAATAAGCGTAGATTTTTTTTCTTTTGATGGAAGAAAGATTGATTTCATACAAAATAAAATGTTCCTAAGATTCTTAGACTGCTTGGGTCTTTCATATTTATATGCTAAGAAGATAAAAAGAAGGATTTAGTTTATATTTTTCTTTAGGAAAAATAAGTACTGATTTTTTTTTTTTATTTTTCAGTAATTTTGGCAGACACTGTAAATGGGATTTATATGAATATAAATATAAATACAAACATAAATAGAAATATTAACATTTAAATAAATATATAGAATGCATACCTGATAAAAGCAACCCATGAGCTGTAAAGAATTATTGATCATGTTTTTGTTGATTTAAGGATGTGCAAAGAGTGTGAATCAGCTCTGATTTGTCACCAAACTTATTTACATAAATTATTTTAAATTTGTTTTAAATGATTTTTCAAGTGAAATTCTGAAACACTATAAGGAATGTCCTGGAAGGCTTGCAGCTTCAAATACTGCCAGTGGCATATATGCCTTTGACCTCACTACTGAGACAAATGACACTGGAAAAAGTCCCTAAAAGAACAAAAAGCCAGAACAAAACTGACCAGAATGGGGCCATCTTTGCAACATTGCTGGAATGAAATGCCTCATTTCAAGGTAAAAAAGAGTACAGCAGCTATCCTCTCATGAGAAGGTAAAGCTCATGTGCTAGGCTCACATGTATGCTAGAAGGAGCAAACTTCAAGGAGGAAGCCACATTTTATAAATAAGCTATGCTCAGTAAACTAATTTACTAAAACCAGGGTACAACTGTAGATAAAATTTATTTTGAGAAAGTTGAATTAGTTACTTAGATATATTAATTATTTTTTACATGTACAATATTTTTTAAACTAAAATTCCTGAGATATATTTGAAATTAAAGCATTCACTTTTTTCTGTTTCAAAGAGGGTAAAAATTGCTTTTATCATATTGTGAAAACTTCTTTTTCCTAGTTGAAAGGTTGTAATAAAGTTTGTGCTTTTGTTCAGTAATACATTGTGATGAAATATAATTTTATTACAAAACCTGTTTAAAGAAATATCTTCTGTCTTTCTTCAGGTATATTTAAGGATGATATAAGAAAACTGTCTTCAGGTAGGTAAAGTTTTCATTCACTTTTAGAAGCAAAAGGAGGTCAGCTCTGGTTCCTGCTGGCTGACCCAAAAAAGGTAAGTTGAAGCCTGTAATTATTAAAGAATCTTAGTGCCTGGTTGAGAGAATGCTTGAAAAGCTATTACTGTAGAATTATTTAAATTAAGGTTCAAATTTAGATTTAATCTGATTAACTAATGAGGAAGTCATCTGGTACTACAAAGCCAGGTAAAATAAATTTAATTAAGTTTCTGTAAAAGAGCATCTGACATCAAAACCTTTTACCATTTAGGAATTCAAAAAGAGGAAAAAAATAAAAACTGATTTGAGGAGAAGCAGTCAGGAAACTGAGGAAATGTCACATTTAAATTAACTGGTGAATCAAATGTTTAAAGACAAGCAAATCTTAAGCATTCAATCCAGAAAATACATCAGACTCACAATAAAACAACATTGTAAAATATATTAATACTTTATCATAAAAAGCTTAGATATGTCATTTTTATCAATACATATTAGTATTTTATCAATACATAGATATTTTATCAATACATATCAGTACAGTGTGACCACACACAAAATGGAACATTATGGATTCTGGTAAGCAATTTCTTTTTATCCTAAAAAATTCTCTTTAATGTAGATGGAATTTTTAGAAGAAATAGAAAGAAATGTGTTGGACCTCAATAAAGAAAATTGATTACTGAGAATTTCCATTTTCTTCTTCAGTACACCAAATATTACTTCTTTATTAATCCTTCTCTTTCATACAGTTGTTAGTCAAACAATAGCATAAATCTTAAGAAAGCCTGTTTCAAACTAAAATCAAGAATACATATTATTTCACTGGCCTCAAAATGCCTATTAAATATATATCATTTACAGCTACAAAATCTTGGATGAGCTGACATCAGAAAAGATGTCACACCTACCTTACTTAAAGCAAATTCTGTTGCAAAGAATTTTAAAAATACTATGGTTTTGTAAATCATTCCTTCTTGAACTGAAACCTTTTGGATTATCTTTTCAGAAACTGAAATTTGGTTATGAAGTTTTCCCACAAATATCACTTTCTTTTTTTTTTTCTGGGTGGAAACTCATAATAACATTTAAAAATATAATTTAGCTTCTCACCACTATGCTAAACAATCTTTGGTTTGAAACTGAAATTTGGCATCTTCCCTCAATTTTGATGTCACTTTCCAGAAGAGTATCAAAATTTTACCAAAAGCATTTTCCTTTCTTTCCTTTCATTAGGAAATATAGTGACATACTCTGTCTCCATTTCGCCTCATCTCTTTGAGTTAATAGCTGAAAGCAATTTAATGGGGGAAAACAAAACTCAAAGAAGTGAATATATTTTATTCAAGACATGATGATATTTGAGGACTTTATCATCATATTAGTGAGTTCCTTAATCTTGTTTCAATTGTTGTTGGATAACTGCCCTCTTTTCTTAGAAGCCTGATGAGCTATGGGTGTCAGGATGATGAAGACTGCAAAACAGAAGAAAAAGAAAGTTTCCTAATTAACCAGTCTCACAAAAGGCTTTGAAGCACAAACAGAAATATGAAGAGAGCTGAACACTTAATGTGAAAGCACTGGAAAGCGAATAAGGCCCTGGAGACCTGTGCTTCAAGGAAAACAGTCTTAAAAAGTGTGTACAAATATGGGAAGGGGAGGGAGTTTTTGTTGTTTTGCTTTTCTAGTGCATAATTTTATTTTTAGAGATGAGAAAAAATAAGCCTGTAAATCACAAATGGGCAAAATAAGTCACACTGAGTCTTAACAGATGGGCAAATCTTCCAATCCTTCATAGATCCTGTGGAACTGTTGATGAGGCCTGACGGCCCCCTCCGCACTGGATTCACTTATCCCTCAGTAGCTGCAGGAGAATGTTTTATTTGAATGCTCTTCTTTTTTCAGTACTCTCAGTTTTGTAGCAAAAAATACATTCCTTTCATGGATCTAATTCAGCAGCATTCTCTAAACAGAGTATCGAAAAAATGTTGGGCCCACAATCAGTTTCAGCTTCACCAGTATTCCATCCAGTGAGCTTGGAAAACATCCCCAAAATTAGGAGCAGCATGTATGCTCTCCAGAGTATGAAATTTAGCTGCCTTCACAAACTAACTCATTAGAGAGAATCCTTCAGATGGGAAATCAGGGTAACAGAGTATTCTGTCCTTACAGCCTCTCAGAAGCAGCTACAAAAGTAGTGTAGACCTAGTCAGTTTAATACTGAACAAAGTGAGATGTTGTGGCTAAGATTTGTCTGAAAAAAGATGAGGAGCTAAGCAGCAGCACTTTCATGAAGATGACATCATTATTGCTATGTCAGTGATAACTAGCAATATTGCTTGGAATAAAAGTGCTAAACCATAAACCAAGTTGCTTAGTAATAATATAATTGAATAATTTAATTATCTTTTAAGGATGGAGGTCTTACATTTAAATCAATTAAACCTCATTTCTAGTTCAATTTTGTAATCTCCAACCATTTAAAGCAAAGATAAAGCTGCTGCTTAAATGATGCCTTATGTATAGATTTATGCAACTACAAGAGAAAATTAAAAAAAAAAAAAAGGATGAAAAATCTGTTATCAAAAGCAGCTGAAATGTCTCTGGCTGTCAACACATCTAGTTCAGTTGGATAGTTTTAAAAATGTGTCATTGAAGCATTTATCAGTGATATTACAAGAGGTTCATTTTGTTTTCCAGTCTGAGGAACCAGGACACGATGACTCCTAGAACAGTCCAATAGTGCATTGGTTTTTATCCTTGTTTTCTCACAGAGGGGAAGAATACAGTCCCTAACAACTTAACTGATTCAAAATGTTGCCTCTTATTGAAGCAAAATTAACTAAAGTCATTGGTTTTTATAATAATTCTGGAAATATGTGTTGCACAATTTTGTTCGCTCCAACTTATTTTCATTGTGTTAACTCGAACAGGTATCAACTAATGGTTTTATTTTCTAGATGTAAAAATAATTGGACATATGGATGGGTTTAATTTATATCCCTCGAAACAAGCATAATAGAACAAATTTCACTTTCTCCTAGAAATAGTCTCCTGACTTGCTTGATGATTTCAGTTATTGAGCAGGACCAATTCATTAAATTGTGACATGCAAAAATATAAGGACAGGAAGAAATTAATAAAAATTCATTACATTTCATTTATATGCCTTAGAACATAATAAATATCAATGGCCAACAAATTACTACTGTTATCATTATTTGGAAAATGATCACTATGAAAAAAAGTGTCAAGAATTTGTATGAATAGCCTCGCTTTTGATTTATAGGATTTTTGACAAAGAAAAGTATGAATTATTTTTATAGCACTGCCTTTCCTGTTTACAAACTGTTTTTATTGATGTTTCCAGATGCACATAGTTTTACACTCTGGAGCAGTTGTTAATTTGTACTGTCAGACAGATCAGCTTGTTATTGTAGATGACTACATTGGGACACAAGCGCCTAAACATTTTTTCTATACTATTTAAAAAATATCATTCTCTGTGTTGCCTTTAGATATTTTTCCCCTTTCTTATATTAAAGTAAAATGGACTATTATAGCAGCTTTTCAATGGTTTGAGTTCTCCATGTAAGCAAAAGTCCCAGAACAAATGCCATGTGCCTTCAAACATAGTTCTTTGTTACTTTTTCACGCTGCATTTCTCATAAACATAGAGAGTCAGAATACCTATTAAAGACATTTGTTTGACATTTTAATATTTCAGCAATAATTTTACCTTGATTTATTGTTCTTCTTACCACCAGCTTTCTGGTTAATGCATCAGTCAGAAGACAGCAGAACTACAGTTTCCAGAATGATCTTTTACTTGTTTATCCAACAATGCATGCAGCTGTTATACAAAAGATGAGCTTATCTCCAGCCATATTCTGCGTTATAAACACTGCAACCTATGACATGTCAAGGCAAGCTATGGAAAGTTATACTGCAGTTATAAACAGTTGTTTCCTGGAATAACCATTTCCATGTTCAGTGGCAGCCAAAAAAGCCAATGAGGTACACAGAATGAACAGGAAATACATTAGGATGAAAAGAGTGAACATTACTTGAAATAAAATACCAGCATCCACAGAACTGTGTTTATTTCTGCTCTCCTAATTTCAAGAACTTTGAGGAGGGTGTAGAAGAGGTAAAGAATAGAACAGCTATACACTGATGTATGTTGTATGGATCTTGTAACTGACTTAAGAGTAGGGCTTAGCAAAGCTGGAGTTCTTGGAGAACAGGCCGAGGAGAAATGTGGGTAAGATTTAGAAAATCATGAAAGGAGTAAATAAGTTAAACATTAACAGTTAGTTGCTCAGGGACAATTTGTGAAACTTGAAGGACATCAGTTTCAAGTATATAAAGGGTGTCATTTCTCAAAACAAAAGTTAGGAAACACCCAAAATACACTGAAAAAAAAAAAAGTGTGGATATAGAAAAGGTCTATGGAAAAGACAACACCCAAAAATCCAATTAAATGTATTTCTTCCTTGTAGAGGACCACTCCAAAACCATATTTCAAGCAGATTTTTTTTGGTTTATGTGGCAAGATTTTTCCAGAAGTAGAGGTGGTGGTTGTGGAAAGAGATCAGGAGCTGCCCCTCTGTGTAACAAAGACAGCTCCAGGTGGCTTCAAGACAGATATGCCACTGGCCCAAGTTGAGCCAATCATCAACTTGGGTGGTGTCTCTATAATAACATACTTGAGAAAAGGAAAAATATACTGGGCTGGAGCTGTATAAGAGAGGAGTGAGAGGAAAAGCCCTGCAGACCCCAAAGTCAGTGAAGAAGAAGGAGGAGGAAGTGCTCCAGGTGCCTGCAGCCCATGGAGAAAACTGTGGTAAGGCAGGTTGTCCCACTGCAGCCTGCGGAGAGAACCACAGCGAAGCAAATATCTGCCCTGCAAGCCATGGAGGTCACCATGCAGTGGTGGATGTTCCCTGAAGGAAGCTGAATTCCATAGAGGCCCTGTGCAGGAGCATACCTTCTGGCAGAATCTGTAAACTGTGGGAGAGGTTCTTTAAGGAAGGATTTCCCATGGGAAATACTCCATCCTGTAACAGAGGAATAGCATGAAGAGACAGGAGCAGCTGAGACAAAGTATTGTGAATTAACCAGAACCCCACCCCACAGCACCACTCAAGGGCAGTGAATAGGAGAAAGAGTCAGGACACAGATCCTTGGAAGCAAGGAGGGGTGGGGAATAAAGGGTTTTATTTCTATTCCTATTCCCATTATATTAGTCCCTTTTCAATTGGCAATAAATGAAATTGATCTTCCCAAAGTAAATTCTTTTTTTTTCCTTTGTCTGTAATTTGTGAGTGATCTCCCTGTCTTTATCTTGACCTGTGAGCTCTTTCTCATTATTTTTCTCTGCCTTTGTTGCTGAGCAGTGAGAGTGAGAGCAGCAGATGGATATCTGGAAGCCAGCCAAGGTTAACTTACGACAAGGACTATGCAAGGATATACTTTGTAATGCCCCTATTACAAGAGCTCTGGATAGTGGAGAAATACAAAGGGGATGGAGCAAGCCATTATCTTGGCTCATGCTCTTTTCCTTAACAGCATCCCCTCTTGTCACTCTCTGAGACAGCATATTTAACTAGATAGATTGACCCAGACTGTCTGACCCAGTAGGATATTTCATGTGCTCTGATATCATTATGTGGCAATGGTAGAAGCACTAGACTTTTACTTTTTTTGGTATTTTAAGCTGTAGACTTATTTACTTTCTTGATATATTTATTTCCTTTTAAAAAAATTTTGGTTATGAAGTGAAGCAGATTTGTGTGTGTGTGGCATGATGTCAGAAAGAGAGATAATGACAAAGATTAGATGTTGATATAGATAAAAAAAGCCACAAATAGTCAGGACTTTTTCTTCTGGGAGTGTTTTTAGTATGATAGATATAAAAGCATGCAAACCTGTGCAATTTATAGCAATTCATGCCATCAGGTGTCGGGAGGTACAATCAGTCATTATTTCAGTCATTATCTTACCTGAACAAAGTGGCAAAACCCTTTGTTCTGCTCGACTTGGAATTAAATGAGGTAAGACTGAAAGGGAGAGGTAATATATTTTGTTCAACTGGAATAACTGAGAAAAATAGTTAAATTTTTGTACACCAAAGGATTTCTATGGCTCTACAAGAGAGTTTAAGTGGATTGCATTATCTCCTCTTTTCTTGTGATCCTCTTATTCACCACATGAGCTGATGTCAAGAGATATGATCTCAGGAACCAGAGCTCCATTTCTCTATTTATAAAAAGGACACATTTATTTCTACTGTGAGAGTAGTATTCAAACACTTTCTATGCTACGGAAAATTGATGACCAGAACAGAAGGAAAATTAACCCATTCTTTTCCGCTTCTTCTTCTTTAATGGCAGAGAAGAATGTCTGAAAATTATTGCTTTGATTAATTTATATATATTTTATTTTTATTTCTGGAGAATAGTTCAGAATGCTCACAAACCATGATAAAGTTGAAATTTGAATTTTACATTGTAATGAAAGAATATAGAAATTCCCTTCAGGTTCTTGTGATAATAATATCACAGAGCAGTGAAGAAAGTATAATCCATCTATTATGATTTTTAAAATAGTGTAAAGTCAAGACTTTCTTTCTAAACCAGAAGAAAATATTACAAATTTAATTAAAAAAAAAAAAAAGTAGCAAACCTGTAGATCTTAAATCTGCTACCAGGATGCTCTTGCCTCATCAGTTCATATTCACCAGTTACCACCAGCTGGCTCCACAATGCATTTGTAGATAGATACATGACAAAGAAAAGTAGCACTGACTGCTTTTCTACACTGATTTTCTTTCACTGTATAATCATTCCACTCGACATGAAAATAAAATTGAGCACTTGGTCATCCAGGTTTGGTTTATTAGTAAAATCAGCCAAGCGCAAACAAAATGCGAGTTGAGGCACTAAAATACAGCTGAAGTTTTGAAATGTTTGGCTGCTTGAACTTCTTGTAAAATCAAAGCAATATCTCTTGTACATCAGCTTCAGGTTATAAACCACATTGTTATTCTTGTAGGTGGTTAGAAGTGCTTAGTAATTTTCCTAGAACAAAAAAGAAAAAAAAATTGGCAACAACTCCCCCACTATAACCCTATCCTCTTCCCCCTCCCTAAATGCCCAAATAGTCAGCAAACCAACACAAATGCTATGGATGTCACAAAAAAACCCACAAAACAATGGGTTCTCCTTTACAGGATAACACAGCACTTGCAGGTCAGGTTTAGTTGATATATCACTGCTTGTGCAAAGAAAAGGCACTGTAAGTCAGACTGATGTATGTGAGGAAGGAGAGTGGTGGCAGCCTTGATAAGGGTGGGTGGGAAACTGAGCATTAGAGTCCTGTAACATGAGTTTGAGTTCTGTCCTGTGCCAGTATGACAGTGGAAGCATGGCCTCATCACATTGTTTCAGGTCTCTTAAGGCTGCACTTGGGAAGAGCCATACAACTTTGTGCAGTATATTTTTTACCTTCTGTATGATACTTTCAGGTGATTGTCACTCTCATTATTTTAATCTAACTCATGGAATTGACAATCCAGTGAAAACTAGAGCTCTGCAGGATTCACAGTGGGAGGGGAATGAAAAATGGGAGTGTACAGAGGGAAAAAATTCCTTGTTAGCCATTCAATTAACATAGAATGTATATGCAAATAAGAGAATACAGGTCTTGATATATTGTATAAAAATCAAATTGAGGTCGTCATCTGCGCATCGCTCAACCTTTATGGCATACTAACTTTGTATACTATTAAATATAAAAAAAATCTGTATTTTTATTAAATACACAGACTTAAACAAAAACATAGAAGAATGCTGAATTCCTCTTTCCCTCCCCACTTTTATTTTTCTCTGTTTTGTGAATTTTAGTGTGGTTTTATGATCCCACAGCACAAAGTAAAGAAAAAAAAGTATCTTCTTCATACTGTAATTTGCATAGTACATCATATAAAGGACATTTTTAAACCATAAAATTTCCCAGGAGGGCTTTGCTTGAGAGCTTTACAGCATCTCCAGAAAACTAAAAATAATGTAAAACAATTTATATTAAAATCAGTAAAGGATGAAAAATTGTTTTTAGGTTTGGTTCAGATATGCATAGAAAAAATGGGAGTTTTTTGGAAATGTATCTAAATATAATAACTTTTTCGTTTATGAATCATGCTGTAAATTAAAAAAGAATTCTCTCATAAAACTTGCATTTCCAACAGTAGCTTCAGCACACTTGGAAGTCTGATAATACTTTCTTTCCCTATCATATTTCACTCTTTGTTTTCTGAATAATGAACAAATCCAGCAGATAAATATACATACAGGGGACGCAGTGGGAGTGGGAAAGCAGAGGAGGAAGTAAAATTTTAAAAGCCTCCCACATTAGCAATATTTACTGAACTAATCAAATTTCTCCTTAAGTACTGAAATATCCTTTTAAAATGTCTGAATTGCCAGACTAATTTAAAGAGTAACTAGACTACAAAGAAGCAAATACATACTAGAAATTCTTAAGAAATTATTCTCTTGGACATAAAAAATAGTCCCAGGTGCTAAAGAAAACCCAAAGCAACCTTGAAGTGGTGAAATCAGCTATCTATGGCCATGAGAAAATACACATAATATGGCTTTTTGCTTTGTCCACTCTCTTCTCTTTTCACTCTCTATTTTCCATGTGGAAAAAACAATTTTCACTGGTTGCAATTTTGGTAAAAATTCCTTTTCACCGAAGTGTAATTAATTGACTTTTTGCCACCAAATCACAGTGTTTAAACTGTTTGGGAGATTGCTTTCTTACTAACTTTTCACCTTCCAGCTATACTTACTGGGGTCTAATGCACATCCAAGCACAAATTTTTATATAGCATGGATCTGGCTAACGTGCTCTTGAGGGTAATGGAATATCTACAGGCCAGTCTGTGTGATTTGACCTGTGACTAGGAAACACTCTGTAGCCCAGGAAGAGTGTGAAGGGTCACGTCCTGAGGAGGAAGTAGTGACAGTGACAACCTGTGATGGACTGATCGCAGCCCCCATTCCCTGTTCCACTGGAGGGGATGGAGGTACAGAAAGTGAGGAGTAAAACTGAGCCCAGGAAGAAGGGAAGATTAGAATGTTTAGTTTTAGTTTTATTTCTTATTATCCTAAATTTATTTGATTGGTAGTGAATTTATTTCCGCAAGTCAATTCTGTTTCACCCATGATTGTAATTGGGAGTGATCTCTCCCTGTCCTTATCTTGTCCCATGAGTCCTTTGTTATACTTTCTCTCCACAGTCCAGTTGTGAATTATAGAATGACTTTAGTGAACATCTGGTGTCCAGCCAGGGTCAACACATTCCCTTCCCTTCCCTTCCCTTCCCTTCCCTTCCCTTCCCTTCCCTTCCCTTCCCTTCCCTTCCCTTCCCTTCCCTTCCCTTCCCTTCCCTTCCCTTCCCTTCCCTTCCCTTCCCTTCCCTTCCCTTCCCTTCCTTTCCTGTTCTCACATAAGTGTACTCTGAGAAAAAAATAAATAAGTAATGAGTAAAAACAGGATCTCAAGATGAACCAAAAATGTTAACATGCTGAAGAAAATATACGTTGTTCTGCTTTGGTATTATAGAATGACCAGGAAAAAAGTTGATAGTATTCTTTTATTATTTTATTTTCTATTATTTTTTAATTTAAAAGAAATTCACTTCTCTGCATAATTGACTTAATCGAGTATAATTCTTGTAAAGAAAGAGAAAGTGAAATAGTATTGTGCATATAGTTAGACTGTACTATATTCTGACTAGACTTTCCAATACTTTGTCATCTTTGGTACCCAATCATAACCAATAATTCTGAAAAACCTAATGCTTTGCCATCAAGGTAATGCTATGGAAATAGAATTGGAGATAAATTATTCATTAATATTGAAGCATTTTTTATTTTTCTCTCATTCATATAATAGAGAAAAAATCCTATATTTCACTGATTTCTAGTTAATTTGGAAATTGTATTTTATACTTCCTGTGTAGTTTAAAATTCACAAGATTTTTGATCCTGAGAAATTAGAGAACTAAAAATTTTTATTCAGATTTGGTAAGGAAATTTAATTGAGCTAACACAGATGGTGATATTAATCTAATTAGATTAGATATTTGCAATTAACAGCCGAAGTCAATCTCCTTTAAATGACAATGAAGATAAATAATTTTTAGGATGCAATTCATGTTAGTCTTACATCCATATTTTATCAAGTGAATTCATTGATAAAAAGTGGTCTCCTTCACTATTTATATAGGGAGACTAGAATGCCTCTTTCAGCCCACTGAAGACCTTTGAGAAGGGTGATTTCTCCAAGGGAGTCCTCCCTAAATTGACTAGTTAAGAAGCCATTACTTTTAACATATCTAGTGTATGCCAGTTAAATCTATACTTTCAAGGTTTGTGGTAACCTCAAAAGATCTGTCAAATGTTCAGATGTATTCTGAATGGCTCTACATTAATAAAAAGAGAATTGGGCTGTAACAGTAAACTTAAGTATATGTCTATCATCAGATCAACAATATATTTCAACTTTTAATTTTTATACAAAAAATCAGAAATCATAAATCTGAACAGATTTTCTCCAGGCTGAGAAATATAACAGATACTGGAAGCTGAATGTCTTATCATAAACATAGGGGATGCTTGTCCAGTTCAGCATTAGTGTTTGAAATGTCATCAGCTCACTGCGATTTAATCTACTACTTATATTTTTTGATGTATTATTCTTCTACCTCATCTCCTCTAAACAAACTTTTAAATTGCTTTTTTCACTTTCATAGTATTGTCTTTTTTTCCTGTGCAAAGGTCTGCTCTCTTTTGGAATAGTCTGATTTCTCAGACGTTCATATATTCATTCAAACTTTCATTCCAAAATATAAGACTTAAGATTGATTAAAATTCATCACATCAGCCTTTTCCATCAGGAAATTGCTTATGTAGTAATTCATGCTCATTTCTGAAATAAGTCAGGTCCCCAGCTGATATAATTTAGAGTTACACTTTGAGGTACATCGATCAACACCATTTGAAGATTTAGTTAATTCTTTTTAATGGATGAATGACCAAAGTATACTGCTAGTTTCTGAGGGCTTTTAAATGTCAAAAAGGGTGCACAGAACTTGCATTTTCTGAAGAACTATTTAATGTGAGTGTACTCCAATATCATCAGCACCTGTCTTGTTATACAAGATGCAAGAAGATTCAATGTAAACAAGCTGTAAATAAAATAAACGTCCTGACAAAGTGAAAGTTGTTTCTCTAGTTTCCCCCTGTGAGCATTTTCAGAATAGAACATAAATGACTTAATATTAAAAGGCGCTTCTGGAAGATGATTCCGTATGTATGAGTTTTGTATCAATTACTTCTAAGAAGATTTATTTGACTGGTCTTTAGACAACTGGGGTTTTTATTTCTTGTCATAATATAATAGATACACAACATAAGCATGAGTGCAGCTACTAAAGAGGTATATTTTTACAAGAGCTATGCATAAAATGCATAGAGTCTTTTTGTTAAAAGACGAAATTTCTAGAAACTCTGATGCCCTCTGTATCATGTTTATCATGCAGTCATGTTCTGTATGTAGTTCAGTATCCATGAAATTCTATATTGTGAGAACTACAGCTCTGTTTCGTTAGAGTCTCTTAAGCATCATATACTTTTTTAAACATTCATGAATAAATGAAATCTAGGGCTGCTAAGTTGAAATTGTGCTAAATAGCACTTTCTTCTCTCCAGTCTTCTTTGCAAAGTACAAAATCCTCACATGGGTTATGTTAGTCTTTTGGGAAAAGGCAAAACTGACAGCACAGCAGGCTGTGCTGATGACCTAATTCAACATCTCTTTCAAGGAATTACTTTTTCAGTACCATTGTTAGAGGATTTCTATAAAAGTGGTATTCCTTCCAGAATTATCTTTTGAACAAAATACAAATCAGTGACCTCTCTGGCACTAATATGCATAACACACTGAATTATCTCTGTGAAGATAATTCTCAGCCACGCTTTATATTAAATTTGAATGTGTTCATTCATACTGAATGATCTACTGAGACTTTCTTCTATCTGCAATAAGCCAGGAACTTTCCTCTGTTTCTGTAACCAATGCTAGGTGACAATAATAATCTTAAAGAAATAATAACATGTACATGACAGCAGAAATGAAGACATATTTCTTTTTCATTGTGATAATACAGTTAAAGAATAACAGGCTTTTATGCAAAAACATATTAAGTTACTTAAGAAGCCTTTTAGCTTTCTTTGGTTAACCCCTACTTTTTCCTTATACTTAAAGCAACAGTTAATGTTCTAAAAACACTTCTGTTATAGTGCATTTTTTGCTGATCATTAGGGATTATGTAAGGAGCAGGGGGGGAAAAAGATTACCTGCAGAAAAAAGATTACCTGCACATTAGTCTATTCTTTGTAGACTTTCAGGTAGGTAAATACTGAATACTGTCATAAAGGACTACAAGTTCTAGGCTAGTGCTAGTTAAAGTGAATATTAAAATACAGACAGAAATCTTAGGAAAGAACTGATATTCAGCTCTTGAACAATGGACAAGTGGACTGGCAATGAAGTGTTTTGTCTGCTGACCTTTTACATAATTAAAATAAATCTTAACCCTAAGAACAGGTATATTTCTTTCTGCTTTATTATTAAATATGCAATAAATACTTTTTAAAACTTACTCCCTGGTACAATAATGGTAGAAATATTAATATTTTTTCTTACTAAGCATCTAGATTTAAAAGGATTTCTACATTGTTTTCCAGTAATGTGCAGCATATTTCTAACTTGATTTCCAAGCGTCAACCAATAGAAAATGCCAGGAAAAGCATAAAAAATTTATTGAAGTGAAACATATGAAAAAACCAAAACATATAACCAAATATTCAAAAGTATGAAGAATGATGATATAAGCATTGAATAACAGAGGTTAGGTACTTAATAGGAAATTTTGCAGATGTTTAGAAGATTTGCCTTTTCTATTGTATTACTCTTATTTAAACCCAACATGAAAGTCAGCTGAACAGAAGTAACCAGAGAAAATGTCCTGGAACACAGGACTGCATCGTGCAGTTCAATGTCCTTACATTCCAGAGGAATTTAGCTGAACATATGAATTGTCTGCTGTGAGGCACATTAGCAACTTTGTCTCCCTACAGCATACCCCCAAGCATAATAATTTCTTTTAGTCTTTTCTCTGGTGTCCAGACAAGGTAATTGATTCCCTACAGTCATTTGAACTCAACTCAAACAAACCCAAAATTGAGTTTTCTTGTAGCATGAAACTCTCCAGTCTTCCCTGTGGATTTTGTGAATGTTTTCCTAGAATTCTTGAGCCAGTTCTGCACCAGAATTCATCCAATTCATGCTGCATTCAGAAGTCTCCTGAATATCCATTTCAGTGTAAGTGAAAAAAGTAATACTTTTTTGTGTGACACATTAATTGAGACATTAGATGGAAGGCAAAGTCAGATTTTTATTTTTATATGAATAACCTAATGCTTGATGTAATTTTATCAACTTCTTTACCGCAAAAGATTGCAGTGATAAATTTTACTGAAATATATTTTCACATAGCGGGTATTGTTAGCTAAGATTGTAAAGGTCAATTTCATAAGTATGAACTATGACACTTGAACTTAATTTTTAAGATGAAGATTTCATGTAAAACTTTAAAAAACACATCTTATACTGGAAAACAGATCTCAGGTTTCAAGTATTTTACAAAGTTTTATTTAACCTTGGCTTTCTAGCATAATGAAGCTTGAGATGGTAATCCTATACACTACCTTTCCTTTTGGATACAGCTATTTTCTAAACTGGAAATTACAGACCATGTTGGCAGCTTGGATCTTAGCTGGATCTGATATTCTTCTACATTATTGGAGAGGATAAAGAAAGTAGGTCACCCGTAATAGTTTACAGTAACAAAGCACAGGAAAGAAAGCCTTGATTGTCCGAGTGTCGTGGCAGGAACACTTCATCCTTATCTTGCAGGAGGGCAGGTTTGACTGTTCCCTCTATTGGCTGACAAACAGAACTACCTTATCGTCAAACTCAGCTGTCAGCAACTCTGCTTACTTTAAAGGAGAAGAGCGAGATGTAAAAAAATAGGAAAGAAAAGTAGGATCTTCTAAACACAAAAAAGTTTCTTCTGTATCTCAAAGGACAAAAAAGAAACATTATTAATTCTGAAATTTTTCATATTAAAATGCAAATTTTCTGCAATAATTAAAACATTTCAAAAAATGTATTTTATTATTCAAAACATATGACAATATATCTTCATTTTAAATGTATTACGTATTTAAACATTGAAGATATTTCTTTTCTAGAATGGAGTGCAGCATGGAAGAAAGTTGAGAGATGGAAGTGTAACACCATGCTCCATTATGAATCTGGCCTGTAATACATGAGAAATTAGTAGCAGTGTAGCTGACAAACATAATTTACTTTACAAACCAAGCTTAGTGAAGATTTAGTATGCCATTTAGACACAGCCCAAAGGAAAAAAGTGTTGTAGGACTTCATCGGTCTGTCAGTGTCCTGCAAGTTTCTGCCTAGAGGGGAGAATTATTTTCCAGAGTCCCAAAGTGTACAACTGGTTGGTAAACAGAGAGGTCAGACCATAGTTGTCTTTTTCTTTCTTAATTTTTTTTGCATTCTTGAGTAGGAAGCACAATATAATAAGGACATATATGAGTACTTGAGGCTACATTTAGCTCTCTAAATATAAGCATCTGTAAACATTTTATACAGCCTTGGGTATTCTACATGACTCACAGTTGCTTCTCCTTAAATTCAGGAGATCCGTTCAAATCATAGAGTCATAGAACCATTTAGATTGGAAAAACCCTCCAATCACTGTCCAACTCTTGACCAAACCTTACCATGTCACCTTGATGCCGTAGCACTAATTGTCACCTCCAGTCATTTCTTGAGCACTTCCAGGGATAGTGACTCCATCACTTCCCTGGGCAGCCCATTTCAATGCTTAACCACAATTTCAGTGGAGAAATTCTTCCTAGTGTCCAACCTTCCCTAATGCATCTTGAGGCTATTTCCTCTTGTCCTGTTGATAGGTGCCCGGGACAAAAGGCCAACAGAATTTGAACATTTTTTGTCATTCATGTCAAACCACTTTAAGAGTCCCATTTTTCCCCACATATTCTTTCTCCTGTATCTATCTCTTTCTAACAAGTTTACAAAATGCCATTGTTTTATAGATGACTGAAAATTTACAGAACTTTTTGCATGATTTCTGCCTTAGAATCTAGTCTCATGATTCTTTAAAAGGAAGCAATATAAATATATGAGATCATCTACTCTTACTCACTGCCTGTCTGAGGAAACAATTATCAGACTCATAGAAATCTACAGGGTTTTCTGTTGTCAAGTAGATATTGCAAAGGTGTCTTTTGTTCTCCAAATTTGTAGGTACATCTAAAATGGTAAAAGAAGTCAGGATCAGAAACCTTCCTCTGTACTGTTTATTTTACCATTACAGTTGTTGAACGCAATTAAGTCTAAATATAAGTCAATCTCTTTTACTCAATCCTTGCTTTTGAATCTTTAGGATAATTTCAGAAGTGTATTGTTCTCACAACAGAAAAGTTTATTATTATTACTTTCTGGATGAAGGGGCACAATGTCTCTTACTGAAACATATAATGTATTTTTATCATTAAGTGAAAAAACAAAAAATGCTACGAGCACATCCTGATTAATGGCCAGACCTCTTTCTTGGAGAAAATTATTTGTTCTCTTGTCATCCCCATGTGTCATTCTCAACGTTTTCACCTCCACTCTCTTAGTTGTGTCATCCCCACTGACTTCAGGTGTAATGAAAAACATTAAACAAAATAAATATAACAAATATTTATAGTTTTTAATAATTTCAAACTATTATACTGATGAAAAATTCATGCAATTTCAGATTTAGACAAAAATGGTCTTTGACCTGAAATTAATTTTATGCACATATACATACATTTATTTATATATTTATATATTTATTAAAACTATATTTATATTTATATTCATATACATACACACACACATATAAGTTTCACAGGATGTCTTTAGGCTCAGATTAGGATGATGTTGCAATATTCACACTCTGTCACAACAGAATCACTCTAAGAATGGCTAGTTTATACCTGAAAGCTATATAGAGAATGAGGGCAAGGCACAGAAGCTCATAATCCCAGCATTTTAGCATACTCATGACTTTGTTCCTTTTGATTCTAGGATTATGTTTGGGTGACCTATCTCAGGAGTGGCTGTCTGAGTTGCTTATATATCTATTACATATGGATGAAGTGGAGCACAGAAATGGGCTGTCTAAAATAATGTTCTCTATAGTATCCTTGAAAGTCTCAGCCAAGTTAAAGACAGCAGTAAAAATATTTTATATTTTAAAGACAAGTACTCTATCTTTCAGCTCAGACTGTTCTGGGGTTATTTGAAAGTGTGTGAGCAAAAACTATTTTTTATCCATTGATCTTATAGTGAATTAAAAGGTGTCAGGTATATAATGGTATAATTTGTTTCCTTTTCAATTTACTCCCTCTTTTTAATGACTTATAGACAAAATCACTTTTTATAGAACATAAAATGAATAATATTTTGTGTAGGATTACAGTTTAGTCTTTGAGTTGAAACTATTGTTGATAGGATCACAATGTTTAAGATGTCCAAGAAGTAAAACCAGAAAGTAAAGTCTTGACAAAACAACCCTCTCAAAATAAATTTAAATAAAACCATGCTACTGAGATTCCAAGTTATTGTTGTCTGCATTGTGATTACTTAATAAATTAGATGGATTTTAGAAGTGATAAAATTTAGAAGAGATTATTTAGTAGAGAGTGATACATTCACATGCTCATGAGAAAATATTTATTGAAGAGTGGGCTATATTTTAAAACAAAAAAAAATCTAACATCCGCTTTTTCGGCTCTGTCTAAACCCTAAAGTAATTTTTGTTTTAATTCTGCAAATACATCTAAATATTATAATAACATAGACCTAATTCCTGCATTTTTATCAAGAGATGTGATCCCATGCGGGGTTTTTACACTCAATGTGGAAGAGGGCAAAAATATTTGGTTGAAGCTTGTGAAATTTATAAGGCTTTTTATGACCTGAGATGCTGTTTTTCATCTGCACCACACTGTTGCCTGTATTGAAAAGACTTAAAAAACTTTCAAATTCTCTTCCTGTTCAATGAAGTTCCAAATTCAAATCCAACATGTATCTGAGAACATTATTCTGAAAAAAATTATCTGGTTGATTTAAGGTGAAGCCAGTTTTAAATACTTACATCTAAGATTTACAGAATTGTTTCTGCTACCCATGTAGAAGACGTAACCTAATCACTATATACATCATCATCATGCAAATTGTTACTAGAGAACCATCTGTATCAAAATGTTTGAATTTCTGTACTGCTCAGAGACTGTATTTTCTAGTATATAATTGATTTCATAGGACCACACCCCCACACACCCCTTTTCAGTTCAATACTTTTACCATAATCCTTATTCAAATCATATGGTGAAGCTGTCTCACTGTTAAGATTAATATTTTCTGGTTCAGAGAATTTCTAACCTTTGTACTTTTACTTTTTCATTAGCTTCATATTATACATCAGAATTGCTTAGGCATATGGTGACCATAACTCTTGGAAATGATATGATGTTCTCCAGGTGAAGATTATCTCTCTTTGAGACTGGCCTAAATTTTTGTATAGTCTGTCCCTATGAAGCTTTTGAATATTCTAAAACATGTCTTAACATTTCTTTTTCCTTCTTTTAAAACTGGGAGATGGTATGAGAGAAGTTGTAATAAAACTGGTATTTTTTGACAACTTTTTTCCTTCGGATACTTGGTGATTTTTAGGTAATACCTACCATATATTTATAAATGCTTTCTGCTTGTACTTATCACTGAGTAAATTTAGCCTGAAAACCAAGGCATGGTGATACCTGATTTTTTAGCTCAATAGACTGGGCTCATGTAATAAATGCTAGCTGAATGCAAACAATAAAACCACTTGGAGTAAACAGAATCAACAACCCACCTCCATGCTCACCCCCAAAAAGCCCTGAACCACCCCCTCACCAAAACCCCACCGCAATAAAAGTGAAGATCACATTATTTCAAATTTAAAGACCTAATGTATCTATTTTCAACCCCAGAAGAAAATTCCCTCCATTAACACACACAAAATTGCCAAAGTAGTACACACATATATGCTCCTATGTAGGGCAATTTACTGTTAGACACTAAAAGCACTCAGGATATTCCTGCAGTGCTTTTTGAAGATGGGCCCCAAACTCTTCTTGACATGTTTCAAATGTGCTGCTTGTTATCTATGTTACAAGCTGCAATAATTTATCTTTTAAACTGGGTAAATCAGGTAGAGTTGTTTCTACATGTTATACCAACAGCAGATGGGATCCTACAAAGATGTTTTGATGCCTATCCCTCAAAGCTAAATCCAAACATAATGGTTATCACTTCTAGTGCTGGAGGAGGTTTTACAGTCTGAAATTGTTGAAAAATTGTCTAAAGTTAGTCATCAGAAGGCATAGACTCCAGAAAATGCCTGAATCCTTGTCATTTACACAGCTCTTCAACCTCAATCAGATTAGCAGGGCTATATTTTCACCTAAGATAAAGAACACAGACAATTTTTTAATGTTGTTTTGTTTTTTTCTTCAGAAGGACTGATTACAAGATGTTAATCCCTATCTTTTATGTAACAGCCCAGAAACCAGAAACCTTGACAAAAAGTTGACATCAGGATTGTAGAATGTCTAAACCACATCTTAATTAAGAATTATGGCAGGCATCTGTCCACTGAGTGTGTTAATACTTTCATACTAAAAAAAGTTTCATTCTGTGCTTATAGATATGTTTTGTTTGTTTCTCTGTTTGTTTATGTTGGGGTTTTTTGTGATGCTTCGGGAAGTTTATGTGAGATTTAATGGCAACTGTATCACTATAAGTATACATTACATACCAATAATTTTTATAATTGAAGGATTGTTGAAAGATAGTTTTTAAATCTTTGTCATATTCCTGTCTGTGTGAGGAATGTCATTAATTCATGGCTGATAATACTTACGACCTTGTTTCTTTAGTGAGAAATAGGAGTACAGAACAGTAAATGCTTGCCAGAATGCAATTTTATTTTCTGCTTCCCTGTGGTTTTAGAACCATATTTTGAACCATTTTCCTTATTTCAGACACTTGAAGAGACATCCATGTGACCTAACATTAACTACTGTACAGGCATTTGCTCTGATCTGTTTGTTCTTTTATAATTAATAGAAAAATAAGGGAGTTCTTGGTCTTAATTTGTCCAAATTATTTTACAGATCTGTTTTAAGGTGATATGAATCACTCAATTATGCACACTTACATAAATGCCACCCTTGTTTACTCACGTTGTGTGTTCTTTTAAGCATTTACTACTTTTTGCATGCCAGAAGCTTGGGGGTGTTAACTCTTTGCAGCCTAAGACAGACCAACTAAAACATAAACCAGATTTCTGTATCCTTTTACAATAACTTCACAGAACCTTTAAAAGCATGTCCAGCAGTCCTGGCATCATCTGGTCTAACTCTTTCTTCTCCTGAAATGATAGGTATCTGATGGGAGTCTATGGCAGCATTGTTGATGTTAGAAACAAATAATAGCTGGTATGGGACTTTTTCTGATAAAATAAATTTCTTGTTTTAAAATACATTATTGACAGAGCTCTCAACCATTTGTCATTCCACCGTAGATCTGTCTTCTCATTTTTATTTTTAGCTTAAGATATTTTGTGGTTAGAGGCATATAAAAACAGTGCAAGTTATGATCAGCAAACTACCTTTTATTTTCTTACTGACATTTTCTCACTGGGATTAAGAAATACATTTAATGTAACTATAGGTTGCTGTAAATAAGCCCTTGGGAAATTCTTCAGTGTCTCCAAACATGAGCTAACATGCACCTACTGAATTTATGTCTTCTTCCTTTTATTTGGACATAGTAATATGACACTTCAGTCAATTGCTATCTCAGATTATGTGAGAACTTCCATGGCAATAATGGTAACTCCAATGTGGAAAAAAGCTTTCTTCTGTAAGCAACTGTACTGATATCTAGTGACAGTAGAATAGCCAAATGAACTTGGAGGTCACCCAAAATATTTGTTTAAAAATCAGAGGTTATATCAAGACATATATTACTTGGCAAAACACTGTAGCTATCAATATTCATGATAATGGCAAAACCTGATTCTATTTGTGAAGGCTCTATTTGTCTAACAATAGCAATTTGTTCCTTCTTTTCTGTAACAGTACTGCTAATACTTCATTTATCATGCCTACTATTTATTATATTTCTAGAGAGGAATTTATATTTGTTGATTATTGATTCTATCATCTGCTGGGGTTTTATATCACCAGAAGCTTACCTAAGCCATTTCCTGGAGTATGATTACTGATTAAAGTATCCCTATGTATCCTTTGCTTCTACAGCCCCTTGTAAACACAAACAAAAGCACTTTTATGTGAAAAATATTTTTGATGGTGTTACTCTGAGTTCACTCTGTTATTCTAGTCTTCCCCTAAGCATTTTCTGCAGTGTACCACTGCCAGAGGTACACCTTGCTGGAATTTGGTCTGTTTTTATTTGTGGACCAGATTCCTGAAGTGTCAGTTCTACAGAAGGATGTTCCATATGTTCCATCAGGGCATAAAAACTGGGGCAAGACCAGTTCCATCACCTTTTCATCCCCCACATTTGATCAACAATAGACTCCAAGAGTAATCAATACCAAAAACAATGAGCAATCATTCACAGAAGAGTTCTATGTTCTTGACCTAGTTTTTGAGTATCCTGTTCCTTTTAAAAGAAACACAGAACCTGCCAGATGGCAAAATAAAATAAAAAACACTACATTAAATACAGAACAAACTAATTATATTTTTGTATCAATTTCAAAATCAGGTCATCTACCAAAATTGCAAAGGCATGCTCAGCAACTTGTATCAGCATTTAAAAATTCTTGGCACTGCTACACGGAAACTAAAGCTGATAAAACTGAACTCAGAAAGCAGCAAAGAAAACAACACAAAAGTTAATGAAAACAAGAGTATGGTGAGAAATTACAGTTAAAACTGAGGGCAGATTTCAGTCCCTACTGGAAGTGGAAAGAGGTGAGGCATAGTGTGGATTTCAAGTGGAGGCGGCGTGAAGGACCAGGCATAAACAAGTCAGCATCATTTGTCTGAAGCATTCTCACTGTTGCAACAGGAGAGTTCTGATTGGAAGAGAGGGTCCCATGGAGGTAGGGCAGTGCTGTTCTGATCTAAATCCCATTTTAGTTGCTAGACCCTCAAGTTTGCCTTGAGACTCATGCTCAGTGCAGCTGCATCAAGGGAAGGATCAAATCTCAGGTGCCTCAATGAAAGGGACTTCAAGACCACCACAGACTTCCAGTTTCCCCCAAATCATTTCCTGGAGGGGTCTAAAGGGCAAACTATGCATGTGTGAACAATATGGCGCAAATGGTGCAAAAAATCCTATTTTTCATAAGAGACATACATAAATAAGGTAAGCTGTAAACTGATTGTAAACTCTCTTCTCTTTCTTCCATTGCCTCCAGACCCAGACCAACCATGGTAACAAGAAGGACATGGGATCTAAGGACTAGTCTTTTTCCTCCTTTCTCTCCTATTCTTTTTCTTATTCTCTTCTCTCTTGTTTTATCCCAGCAAGTGCAGCCATCATATTCTACTCCTTACTTCATATCTGAACTTTGCTCTGAGAGTTGGGAACTTGGTAAAGTTTATTATAAAGTTAAAGCTTGTTAGCCAGCACTTTTGACACTAAATAGAAGGTTAGTTGCTGGAGCTAAGATAATTTTACAGTAAAGAATAGGAGTTCCCTGTCACCTGTATTGATGTTTTTGTTCAGCCTGTCAATTATTTATAATGATCACACTTGCTTCTGAGTTGAGAAAGAGGGTGATTGCTAACTTGTAGTGTAAAATAATCTGCATCTTTCACAGTTAGATACTAACACAGAATCATAAAAACTCAGATTGTGTTAAATGGGACTTTAAAGATTATGTTAAATTCTGGTGATCCTGCCACAGACAGGGACACCTCCCATTAGTCCAGGTTGCTCAGAGCTACTTCTAACCTGGCCTTCCGGGGATGGAAAATCCATGGCTTCTCTGCGCAACTGGTTGCATCATCTCACCACTCTTACAACAATTAATTTTCTCTTAACATCTAGTCTAAACCCACCCTTTTCTCACTTTAAACCATTACCTCTTGTCCTAACTACCTGCACTTGAAAAAAGTCCCTATCCAACTTTTTTATAGGACTTGGAAGGCTGCAATAAGGTCTCCTCAGAGTCTTCTCAGGGCTGAATAAGCCCAGCTCTCTAGGTGTGTCTTCATAGGAGAGAAGTTCTGGCCCTCTGATCATCCTCGTGCCCCTCCTGTGGATTTGCTCCAACAGGTACATCATCTTCTTCTACTGTGAGCCCCAGAGCTGTATGAAGCACTCTGGGGGGCTCACATAAGGGAAGTAGAGGGGTAGAAACGTGACCCTTGTCCTCATGGCCACCCTTCTTTTGATGTATTCCAGGGTGCAGTTGACTTTCTGGGCTGAAAATGCACATTGCCAGATCATATTGAGCTTCTTGTCAAATATCACCTCTTTCTCCTCAGGGCTGTTCCCATTCGCACTCTGATCATCCTGTGTTTGTGCTTGGGATTGCCCTGACCCATGTGCAGCACCTTTTACACTTGCCCTATTGAATTTCATGAGGTTTGCACAGGCACTCCTCTCACACCTGTCAAGGTCCCTCTGGATGGAAAATGTGAACTTGAAAAATCTCACATTAACAAGAAAGACTAAAAGGTATTTAAAAGCCAATTTTCAGTCAAGATGTTTAAAAACACCAAGATGACTGGAAGCAGTCAAATCATAGTGAACATCCTGAAAGCATCTTCTACTCTTTGACACTAACAGTTGACCCAAGAAAATTGGGTAGAATAACAAGCCTGGACACAGGGAGCTGTGACCATCTAATTTAGCAAATATGATATTCTCCATGCTACAGGCCACAATACATGATAACTCTGTGAGACCTTGGGACTAAGCCTGGGTAAGTGTTCTGTGTCTGGTCTTACTTTGGTTATGGCTGGAACTTTGTTACAGGTCATTTGGGTGCAGCACCTGTTGCCTAAACCCTGCAACTCTTTACTGAACTTCATTAAAACTTTGTTTTGTGAAGTCCCATTGCAGCAATATTCTTAATATAGTGAAATATTGGTATAACTAACATGTAAAAAACACTTTTTATGTGTAAAACAAATGCTCTGCAGCCTTAAAATTTAAAAAAGCAGTTTGCATAAATGCAAATCTGTGATGACAGCAAATGCCTTGAAACTGTAGGCATGATACCAGAGGTTTGAGAACTATAAACAAACCACTAATAGCCATTGATTTGTTACAAAAGAAGTGTAACCTTGGAAGCTGGGCTAAGCCCTTTTTTTTCAGCAGTTACAGAGAACAAGTATCCAACAAACAAGTATCCAAAGTAAATAAACCCCAACATGTACAGTAAATAAAGCTACAATAGGAATTGTGGCACAAAAGAGAAAGCTCAAGGTACAGGCAGTGTTATAAAAGGCATGGAAATGACCCCAAGAGAACCTGTGGACAAGAAGCACTTCCAGATAATACCATATTCTCATGGGAAAGGGCTCATAAAGCTGACAACTTGGTGTAACACATCCTCACACCCCCTGAGGGCATCAGGCTTGGGAATCACACAGGCGCTGGGTGAGCATAACAGCAGAAGGAAGGAGTAGATGCATGAAATGTAAGCACAGTATTTCTAATAAAATAGTTTATGAGAGAGGTTTGTTGTCTGGCTTTGGCTGGTTTTGGATTTGCAGTTTATTTTTTCAATTTTATTTGCTTTTTGCTAATAACTAGATCTTGATTAAAGATAATTAAACAGTTGAGATTAAAATTAGATTGACCATTAAGTCTTGGGTTTAAGTATAACTTGTATTTATTTTGGCCTCAAAAATTACATAACTCATGGTGCAATAAATTGATGGAGAATGCATGCAGACAATGATATAATTCAGATGCGATAAGTCAAAACCAAAACCACAATAGAATCAGATGGAAAATCTCAAAATTACCTAGGCTGTCTAGATTATATTACACTATAAACTTAAACCTTTGAAAATCTTTCTTCAGTAGTGGAGACTGATGACAGTAATTATGATAAACATATTAAAGCATTTGCACAATGTGGAAAGGCTTTAGCGAGGGAAAAAAGCATTTTAGAACATCTTTAATCGAAGAAAGAATTGGAAGAGGTCAGCTTCATCATTATTAATGACTGAAGATATTGTGCAAATATCTAAAAGAAAGGGGGAGAATGTCTGGAGAAATGGATTTTGCCTTTACAAGTAGCCATTGCATGTGTTGGAGCCCTGCTTTTCTGGAGATGGTTGAACTCTTGCCTGGGAAGTCGAGAATTAATTCCTTATCTTACTTTGCTTGTACACATCTCTTTTGCTTTACTTATTAAACTGTCTTTCAATACATGAGTTTTTCAGTGACAGATACATCCCATTTGTCACTACAGGGAGATGAAAATAAATATTAAACTGCAGTGAAATCCACATGGACCATGAGACAAGATTCAACTTCCAAGAACATCATTAACACGTATTAGCCGCTAACAGTTCACCCTGAAGTCCCCCAGTAAAAAACAACAAAAAAATTTCTTTCTTTGTTATGTAAATGTTAATCACACCAATTTCCTTAGGGCTGTCTTTCCTTATCCTTCTCAATAGCACAGTGCCCTGTGAGAAAAGCTGGAATTGTGTCAAGCTTCAAGAAAATTCATGCATCAGAAGGGTACAAATCCTTCATGAGAGCTAAGCTCTTTTATCTACTAACATATTTTCTCTAAGAGTTGAAAGCATTGTAGTATCATGTTCAGAAGGAAGTTTGAAAGAAATGTAAATGTTATTTAAGTAGAAAGAGTCAATAGACTCCTCCTCTCTTGATAAATACAAACATCTTTTGTACAGAGCACCTGGTCTTGTGAAGTATTTGCCACTGAGGAATCCAAATAATTTTTGTCAGGCAAATATTTACAAAGTGAATATGAATAGCAGTAGCCTCAACTGACCTCACAAAAACAGTACGTGGTGCTTACTGAGGTTGTATTTGCTAACATCCCTTTTCAATTGTGACTAAGGCTTAGGAGGAACATTTATGTTTAAGTGTTGAAAGCAAAGAATGGAATCTAAAGTCCATCTACAGATTCTTCTCTTGGTCATGGAAACAGCAAGTGTTTTCAAAAGTATGCTCACTGAAGAGCCACTAAGATTGTGAATAGAACACGCAGTTTTATCTCTAAATCATAAAATACATACTAGAGCTAACTGATATGCAATAGCTCGGGTCAATCTAGCTCCTTTTCTTAATTTCCTAACACAGGATGGCCTTATCCAAATCAACTGCTGAGAAGAATCCTTGACCCATGTTTTATTCCTGACACCACAGAATTGTCAGAGAAAGTGTACACAGGGCAAGAGTATGTTAAATACAAATTAATATGTTGCCTTTAAGAAGAATGGAAGATTTATTTTATGCTGATGCTCAAGCCTAGTTGACCAGCTCTTGCTTTTTGACTTAGACAGGTTGGGAAGCTGGAATCAATTCCAGAAATTGAATCAACTACTTTTGCTTTTATTTAACTGCATTCCAGTCACAGTTGTCTCATACCATTTGAGATGCCTTAGGATACAGTGGCTGTCATCCCAGTGCCACACTGAGAGTCTCCAATAGGCTCTATGCCAGATCTCCAACAATCATATCTGTTAGATGTCTCAACTAACTCTATGCTTAGATATATGAGTCAAGCCTCTGATCTCTGCTGACTGTGGTGGAAACTTAAATATCTAACTCATGTGCAGACTGCAGCATATAGATATTAGCACAGTCTAAACACAAACTCCACTACGACTGTAGTTTTGATTTCTTTTCAGAAAAAATCTTTAAAGTGTATATCTCTTATGAACCTTCTCCTCCTATCATAGACTAAGCTTAATATTTCTGCAGTCTGTCAGTCATTCAGAATGTACAGTATTGACAGAATTGCTTGTTTATGTGCATTTTGATAGACTTTAGTGATCTGTTTATACACTTCATTTGCTATCTAGTTGGAGTTTATACTGTTGCTTACTGATCAGCTATGACTGAAGATTGTTATTCTACTCATTGTTCAATTTGAAATCTCACAAGTTATTCAGCTCACATTGTGTGAACACTGCTGTGAACAGAGAATTATGGAGTAATGCACCACAAAAACAGTTTTTGCAGGCATGAACTACTTTATAATCACAACAGTGTTAAAAGAAGACTAATGCCATTCCATTTCTACAAAGAACAAACAGAAGCACCAATATTTAAGGTCAAGTTGTCTACCAGCTTTGAATAGCCAAATAAAATTACACGCTCTGGTGGTGTACGGAGCACACAACAAAATGTATTAACTCTGTGCCTTCAAATTTTAAATTCCATTCAAATAATTCCTTCAAATCTTAAATTCCATTGATTTTTCAGTTACAGCTAGAAGTATTCAGAGATTATATAGCTTATGACAATGAGGAAACCCATGGATACAGGAAATGAGGAACACCATGATTAACAAGTCCTCAAATCCCTTTTGAACAAATTAGTATACATCACACAGTATGAAAAGCTCTAGCGTGAAGAACCTGGCCTGAGAGAGAGGTGGAATTTAGCTACTAAAATTTTCATAACATCTCAGGCCACCCAGTATACAAAGTTTTGCAATTTTCTAAGAATCTAATAATAATAGGGAACTCAAAGAAGAGACTAATTGCCTCAGAATTTCCTAAGGGTAAACATTTTGTTGACTCATGGAAAAGTTAAGAGTTGTAGAGTCTTGTCTAATTAGTTGTTGGTTTTTTTTTTTTTATTTTGTTTTTCAAAATAGAGTAGAGAACTTTCTGAGGTGTGTAAACCTTGAATCCAAGTCCTTTTTCAGCACCCACAGTTGTTATTTTTTTGAACAGTGCCCTATTTGTCCAGTCTATGATTTTGGAAAGAATTTGGAGGTACCTCCTGAAATACAGCAGTGGAGACACATCCCCCACAACAGAGAGATTCTGAGAGTGCATGAGTTTATCTCCATTGACATTTTACTTGCACATCACCTCATGCAGATTTCACAACTCTACCTTTAAAATAAAAATCCCCTATTTTGTGTCTCAGGTGCCGCCCTTTCTACAGTGCATGCATGCAAAGAGAAACAGAATATAAAGTTAAATAATTAATATTATTAGAACACATCAGATGTTAGTAAAACTAAAAGAGCATAAATGCAATGGTTATATAGAAATACAAGTGCCAGTGGCATAATTTAAGTATTTTAAGGATTGATTTATACGTGCACTCATAAAATTTAGACATTTTATCCGTCGGAGATGTGATACAAAGTGAACTGTGAAAGAGGAAGGCAAGGCCCATCCCTTCATATAGTTCCTGAAGAATCAGAAAATCAAGAATAGATATAATTTATTTGTTGTCTTTATAGTCTGAGATATGAGGTGTTCCCTAACTACATAAATGTTGATTAATTGCCATATCAGTAAATGGATGAAGCACAATAGGAAGATTTTTGGAACAAAAATACAAATAAATAAATTGATTAGAAATCCAATATTTCTTTCTACATAACTTCACAAAGCCTGCTATACAACAAGCCGCTATTTCTACCTCTTATAGATATATCTGAAAGGCTTATTAATTTAATAGAAATGACTGAGTCACTTCATTAAACACTGGGATTTAGTTCCAGGAGTGACACATACCTTTGTCATTAATAATTTTTCCTTTTTGAGAAATAAATTTGTTTTTCTTTCACTTGATTGATAAAGCACAATAAGGGGTGATACCAGAGCTGATTTTTAAGATGCTGTGGGCTGATTCACTTCCTTGTGGGATTAATGTGAGCTCCTTTGTAACAAGAAGGTAAACAAAAAAGTATTTATTCATGCAGAGAACATGGAAGGGTTTAAAATTAATTTTGTTAATGTTATTTATGGTTTATATCTCTTATAATTTATTTTAAATTGTGAGAAGAAGGAGCTATTTAACCTATAGGCAGCATAAATATAGATAGGCTTGACACTAAAATAAACAATGCCCATCAGTTAATGAGGGCTTTTGCAGTCATCAGTAACTTTTATACATTTAAGCCCTATGAAAACTTTTGAGGAATAAAATATAAAATATTACCAAAAAGTTTGATAATTTTATTAATATTTTTTAGGCCTTAAAAGACAGTATTATCACTTGTACTTCAGGTAGCCACCGAGATTTGTCTGCATATTACACATCTATGAATTTTTTAACAGAAAATCAAATTTCCTTTTAATGAGAAAGTAAGCATTGAAAAAACATTACTTTAAGCAAAGAATACTTTGTATTGTGCCTTAGTAGCATAATTTGCGTAATACTTTGCCAGTATAGTTATCAGAATATAGAGGCCTTCAGAAATTATTTTAATATCTCTCTAAATAAAGGTAGTGCTTTCTTACTCATCACATGACTGCATTCAGAAAATAATTTCTTCGTGTTTATATCTCATCTGAGGATAAAATCCAAATAAATGAATCATATTGCCGGTTGTAAGCTGTACCTGCATGCATATGCATTTTTCCAAATTTCCTCTTTCCTCAGGTCCTAACTGAGCCTTTTCTTATGGCTTCTAAAGTCTGGTCTCCTAAACTGAGTGCTAACGTTAAAAAATTATATCAATTTAAGGACAGTATAGAGCAAACTAATACAAGTTGGATAGTCTAATAACCAAAGTCCTTTTATTAAAATTGTAAAATTTTAAATAAAAATATATTATATTAAAATTAAAACAACTGTGACATTATTCTGGTAATTATTATTTCTTTACATTTGTTTAGAGTACATATAAGCATTTACTTTCAGAATTTCTTTGCACTCTGTGTTGTATATAAGAAATTTCTTGGTTTCATGTTCTAATGGTACTGAACTGGTTATAATTCAAATATTTTCATTGCATAAGTTTATTATGTAACTGCACACAAACAAGTCAAAATTTAATATCTTTGACAGATTGCCTAAATGAGTATAAAGAATTATTTTTTATTCTTCAAATGCGTGTTATAAGCAATATTAGTAGAACATCTAATGGACTTGACTTAGACTCCTATTTCAGAGGTACCAGTTGAAGAGTTTGCCATTCAGAGAAAGCAGAGAAGAAAAGAGTTGCAGCATGAAATTTTTTGTATGGTGAGGTGAGTGCCATATGCACTTACGAAGAAATATATTTTAATCAAAGATCACTGATAGCTTATTTCAAATGTTTGAAAATTGTTCCATTGAGTTTAGCTGAGAGTTTGCATATTTCTGTGTAGTTCAGTTAAAGTTTTGGGAAGCATGAAATGAAACTCAGGTATATAGAGTGAAACAAAGAACAAAACCACAATGAAAAGAAAGAAAAAAATGACAGGACAGGTTTTTCTTTCTGCAACTCATGTGAGCATGACATTATTTGCAATAGAATGAACAGATCCTATGGTTCAGGAAAGCAGAAACTTTTTGTTACAGTTGACCTAAATTTCACTACAGATACTCCGATAGAGAGAGAAAGAATATGCTAGAGTCACATTGATATGTCAATTGGACAAAAGACACATAAGGTGCTTCAAGTGCTAAGTTGAATTTTGAAAAGCCTAATAATGAAGTTTTCGTAAGATATTAATTTGTTCAACTTTTCAACAGAAAAAAGGGATAAGTAGATTCATAGTAAAAAAAAAAAATTGGGGGTTTGATATTTACATAGACCTATTGTTACAAGAATCCCATTACATTGCAAGTTTATTTGTTTTGTAACTGCATAACTCCTAATATTTTTAAATAAAAATAGCTGGGAGTAGGGTTTCAAAAAATAAAACTGAAGACTGGTATGGTAATGTGCATAAGTTAATTAATTTTTCTTGATTTCTATTAACTTTAACTGAAATTGCGATGAAATAGATGCTTCTACTTCTAAAGAGTGATCCAAATTAAAAAAAGAAAAGGCCAATAAGTTTTGTTCAAAGATAAAGAATAGTCAGCTAATGTTTTGGTGTCATACCACTGACCATTTTTTTTTCTCTGCTTTTATTTTTTTCCCAGAGATTTTGGTGACTTTTCATGTGTTTGATTCATACACTGTGTTTGACAAATTTCAAGGCCTTTGGCATCTCAGATGGACAGTGTGGATAAGCTAAGAGAGTCTTCTCATTGCTTCTGGTATGAGGTTCTCTGAAGAAAAAATGAGATGAAGGAAGAATTGAGTTGGTAGATAAGTTGTAGGTTCCTATTCTCAGCTCAAAACTTAAAAGAGGATTTATTTTGCCTGAAACAAAATTCCTTCTGAAAGGTGCTACAGGCAGGTCCTGCATCTCCAATACCTAAGGAGATAGTTAAATAGAACTATTTACCATACAGTATTTTACCACAAGTTTCTTGCCCTTTGGGTTTTCTGTCACTTTCTTAAATTCATGTGGTTGCATGTCTTCAAGAGTATGCCTATTGTTAAGGTATAATTCTATGACATAGTTTTGAGTTTGATTTTGGTTTTTTCTGGGGGGATTGTTAAGGTTTTCTTCAAAAATGTGCAAGCTTAGGAAAAGTAATAGCTTTTTGAAGGAAATACAGGTATCTAAAATTTCTGTGCAACTTACCTTTATATTTGGCTTATTAAATTTGTGTTTTTACTAGCAGCTTACAATTAAAATCATCTGAGTCCCTGTAATAATTGGCAAAGTATTCTATCAACTACAAAATGAATCTAAAATATAAGCTGGCCTAGATTTTTTTTTGCTGTTTCTATTATGTTAATTCAAATCTGTATTATATCAATCAAATACACCATTGATTAAACAGGTAGAATAATAAAAATCCTAAGAGTATCTTGACCTACAATAATTATTTTGTGGAATTTAGAATGTATATTTCAGAAAAAAATACTGTATGACTAATTTGCCTTGTTCTACATAGTCTCATAGCACTAGATTTCATTTAAATATTAAAACTCTAGTATTTTTCCTATATTATGATTAATTACTGTTTACATTTGCATATAAAGAAGAAATTTAGTCATCAGGTATAATAGAGTGAATTTTTTTTGTAGAATCTTAGCCATTAAAAAACTCTACTATCATAATCATGATATATTATGCTATTTTTCAGAGCAAGAAAACACTAGCAAATTCAGAATTTAAAATATGCAGCTGAAAAATTAGAAAATACCAAACAATTCAGCATTACAATTAGGAAAAAAATCTAAAATCTTTGAAGTCAACAGAAACAAATTTAAAAAAATTATTTCAGAAACAACAACAAGGCAAAACTAAAATAATTTTTTTTTTTTTCAGGAAATCTGAGCTGTGTATTCTGTATCTCTGAATAAAATGCAAATTACTGTGATGACACTGAAAAGATACAGCTAGCCATTATTTCTCTTTCTTTCTCTCATTTCCTATACTCAGCAACCGTGAAAGCAGCTTCCCCTCTGAAGTGATGCTGAAAAAAAAAGGAGCAGGTGCAAAGTACCCATGTCTGATCACATCACCTTTTTTCCTCTCTCCAAGGTAGGACTGTGAGCAAGAGCAGTCAGCTTGCCATATGGCCCTTTGTCCCAGGAGAGCAGGAGAGAATTTAGGTCCTAATTCACTGACCTCTGAAATTACTGGTAGTCATTTCACTGATCTCAATAGGTGCAGGACTGAATCTTTTAATTATGGTCCATCAGTCAGAGGGGAAATTTAAACAGGCAGGATTTTTGTCCTGGCTGATGGCTAAAACATCTTGTCAGCTATATAAAAACCTAGGCACCTGCTCTCTGGCTATCCTTCAATCTTTTATGCCCTGCCTCATATTACCTCTTCCAACACACAATTAAAAGCCTCAGTTAAAGGGTTAGAGGTCTTATTTCAGATGGCAGTATAACATTTTGGTCAAAAAATTATAGAAGCATAAGCTCCATTGCTGAAGATGCAAGGCTGAAATAGAGTAATAGTTAAAGCATCATTGAGCAGGAATATGCTCATAGAAACAAGTAAATCTTTAAAAGTGTAAGCAGCTCAGGCTTGACTTTAGTGTGGATCTACATTTCTGTATATAATTTGCATAATAGATGTGAATAATATTAGTTAATTTCCTTGATTATATTTTTATACAATAATTATTCATATATTATATATTATAATAATAATTATAATTTTCTTTATTAATTTTCTTCATTTACATAAAGAAGAAAAATGAAGATTTCCAGGGTAAACTCACGCTTTATATATGGTTAAATTTACGTTTAGGGAAACTGATTCTTCCAAATCTATTGAATTCTTATCCTAGATATAGCTCCTATGGAGAAATGTGTACATAATCTGGTGAGCACAAAAAGCAGGCAAACACAAGTGCATCAGTAATCTACTTTAAGAACTGCACATCTTACAGTATTTCTTGTATTATTTAAATAAATTATTTAGAAAGAAACTATTAGTTATCCTCGATAAAAATACATTTCTTCCTCACTGTGTACAATATTCACCTTGCCAGACAAGAAATTTCATTCTGGAATACCTCATTCAGCCTCACTAGAAAGAAGAGCCAAGAGTAACCCACAGCTGTGTGAAATTCGGCTGCACAGACTTTGCCAGACTCATAACCTTCTTTTTGTCTATAACATACCAGTACTGGTGAGGCTGGGCTGACACTGCCTCCTGCCAACATGATTCTGCACATAGGAAAAATGGTGCATATTGCACTACTGTGTGTGCCTCTGCTTCTGGCCATCAAAGCTTTTATTTTGTCAACTGTTTTAATAGATCCTATCCCTCAGGGAATCTCTATCCCGCTGAAACGGTCAGCCCATTTTCTTTCTTAGCTGAAAATGTGTCACATCTGTCTCAAACACTAAGAGGGATGGCATTTAATCTTGTTACACTCCCTTGATGAGGATAACCTTCTCAGAAGGATGAAATGGCAAATGAAGAGGAAATTACATAGCTCTCTTCTTTTTGCAGTTATTTGTATCTTTTAGTGAATTAGTCAGTCTTTTGACAAATATTTTTGTGTGTAGATGGAATTGCGAAAGTAGTATTTATGTCAGTCTATAAATAGTAGTAAAGCCACTAGCACATTTTTTCCTGAATTGTTGCCAGTGTCCTCCCTTTGCACTGAATGTGTTACTCACTTTTGGCAGTGACATCTTTTTCACTCTGTGTGGATTTCAGTGACTATTGTTTTCATGAAACCTTAATGTCATCATGGATTTTTTCAGCGATCTCATAAATTCCATCATTTGCAATTATTTGACATTTATCTGACATATTTTTACTGTGTTTCCTGAAGGGAAGACCTGAAAACAGCAAAAGAGACTCCTCTCCCTAAGCAAAGTGAACAAAGATCTTAAAAAGTGGCAAACTGACTAAAAATCCCATTTTGTCTCCTTGGGCTGTTTGTGAGAAGGAAAGAAAGGCTGGTGTGGGGCAAAGATGTTCTAAAGGTTTACTTTAGATCTCATTAGCCTCTTTTAATTTTGTTAATTTTTTTTAATATCCCTTTTAAAGTTTTGGGCCTATTTTGCCCTTCAAATATTTTCTTCTAATCCTTATCTCACATCATGAGTCCTCTTTTCCCCTCCTCTGCTTAACTATAGCCAAAAAGAATGAATAAATTGTTTTTATAGGTGCCCTGATGTTTGGTCAGCATCAGCCCATCACAGTTGCGCATGCATAAATAATTAAAATTTTCAAATTAAAAAAGTTATTTACACAATGAAAATATTGTATAAGATCCAGAACAAAACACTTCAATTTTATGAACTTTTGCTTTAAAAAAAAATTAATTTAGGATGTTAAGTGTTTTTTGAAGTTAAACTTATCTTAAAACTTATCTTAAAAAGACATTTTTCCCACTAAAAATAACTTTGAAATTCATTCTACATACACCAAAGTTGTCATCTTATTACAGGGGTTCCATACTCTTGTCTCCTATCACAAAATTTTCATACCTTCTTAGTGTTTTCTCATAGGTTTCTCCTCAGGGCACTGACTCTTTCTTCTTCACAAAGCAGCCAATTGCCTCCAATTCCTAGCTGAACCAGCCACCCCACTCTTTTATAGCACTCTTCTTCTCATTGGTTACAGCTGTGGCCTCCTAAAGTTCAGGCCTGTTCCTAATCTTTGATAATTGGCCCAGCTGCAACTCCTTAGGGGTAAGATTACTCTCTACACTATCTTTATTTTCTTCTGTTCTATCCCAATACACTTAAATATTTTTAAATATTACATAGTTTTCTCCTTTTTAATTAGCAGAACTTAGACAAACTAATAATGAATGTATATTCTATCTTTTCTTAAAGTCAGTATCTAATTTAGACATCAGTTAATATTCAGTTGTCCTGGGTTGACTGTGGCTGGATGTTAGGCACTCACCAAAACTGCTCAGTCGCTCCCCTCTGTAAGTGAACAGGAGAGAGAAAATATAATGAAGGATTCACGGGTTGACATAACGATAAGGAGAGATCTCTCACTGACTACCATCATGGTCAAAACAGACTCAGCTTTGGGATATTAATCTAATTTATTACTAACAAAATCAAAGCAGGATAATGAGAAGTAAAATAAGTCTTAAAAAACACCTTTCTCCCAACCCTCCCTCCTTCCCAAGCAGCTCTACCTCATACCTCTGAGTGATGCAGGGAGACAGGGAGTGGGGTTTATGGTCTGTTCATCACACATTTCTGCCTCTACTCAAGGAGGGGAGTCCCTGCTCTGCTTTGGGGTCTCTCCCATGAGAGACAGATCTCCATGAACTTCTCCAATGTGAGTCCATCCCATGGGCAACAGTTCTCCATGAACTACTTCAAGTTGGGTCATTCTTCTCTGGGGTGTAGCCCTTCAAGCACAAGCCTGCTCCAGTGTGAGTTACCCACAGGGTCACAAGTCCTACCAGCAAACCTGTGCCGGGTCTCCCCGCTCCACAGGATCGCCCGTCCTTGCCAGGAACCTGCTCCAGCACAGGTTTCCTAGTGTTCACAGCCTCCCCTCAGGCATCTGCCTGCTCCATGAGCGTCCTCTGCAGGCTGAAAGAGGATCTCTGCATCCCCATGGAACTTCATGGGCTGCCGGGGCACAATTACTTTACCATTATCTTAACCATGGGCCATAGGGGTATCTCAGCTCTGGTACCTGGATCACTTCCTGCCCCTCCTTCTCCTCTGACCTTGGTGTCTGTAGTGTAGGTCCTCTCATATATTCTCACTCTGCTCTTCTCTGGCCATAATTACATATGTCAAATAGCATTTTTATTCCTTCTTAAATATATTATACAGAGGTGTTACTATTGCTCCTGATTGGCTCAACCTTGGCCAGCGCAGGCCTGTCCTGGAGCAGATTGGCATTGGCTCTACCAGACACAGGGGAACAAGCTTCTAGCAGCTTCCCACAGAAGCCACCCTGTAGCCCAGCCTTATCAAAACCTCACAAACCTCATATGTCAGTATAGCTTGGATATTAATACCATATCTGATTTTAAAATTTCAGATTTGTGTAGGTTGAGTAAGTTGCTTAGGGTGCAAAAATGCATAGCCTGAAATATCATCATGCAAATATCTCAAAGCTTTGCAAGTCACAGACAAAATGTTAAGATAAGAAGATGATAAAATACCCTGCTAATTTTAACATTTTTCTTTATTCCCTCAGATATATTTTAATCACTGGAAACATCTCTGTGCTTTGGAAATAAGAAGATGGAACGCAATTCATAAGATAGCTCTTAAAATTTTAGAAATCATTCTGTGAAAGTTTCTGTTGCTCTACTAACAAAGGAAGACCAAAGAACGTTTTCTAGCCTGGAGGAAAAGGTAAGATTACACTAGATTATGTATTCTAATTGACTAGCAGTAAATAAAAAGCCCAAACAGGGTATATAGGATGCCCTGTATGTCTCAAAGAGGAGGGTATATAATATACATATATGTATACACATATATATACACATATGTATATTTATTGTTGTTGTTGTTATTGTTGCTGTTATCATCATCATTTACACAGGGAAGTTTGTGATTTTATTTGGTGTGTCTGAGTGCATGGAACCAAAAGTATGTTAACATGTTCTGATTTGCAATAGAAGTGGATCTGTAGAGAGAAATGGTTGTTCCCTATGGTCAACTCTGTTCAGCTTTAGAAGGTTCCCTTATGATGAGTTCTAATCTGATCACATGGACTGGACCATATTTAATCTGAACTAAAAGTCTAATCAGACACTAGTAGTGGACACCAGATGACAGCCTCATGTCTGCTACCAACCTCCTGGATGACCTTATCTGAATTGTTTTATAACCTGATACTTCCTTTTTTCTCTCTAAAAGAAGGTTAAGAGCACAAGTAGGTAGAGTATTACCAGCATTACAAGATCTCTGATGGACTGGAATTTAGAGTGGAATGGTAGTAATGTCCATGTGTAGGAGAAAAAAAGGCCAGCTAGCAACAGGTTTTTCCTCATCTCCAGTATACTTTTTCAGCGGTCATACAGGTGGAAGTATATTAGCAATAAATCTGGCAAGTGTAGTAGTTGTGGAAAACTGTTCCATGTGGGAGAAGAGAGTCTTAATGATTGTTCTTATTTATCCTTATGCGAATAAGTCAAAGATTTTCATTAATAAAAATTTAAGACAGAAATTGAATAAATTGACAGATGAAGCCATACAGACTTTATCAGGGGAGAATTCTGCTTAGATCTCTCAAACAGGCAACTGAATAATCTTTCCTCTACTTGAGAAAGAAGGATCTTATTTCCTATTATAACCTTATTCAAAATAGTGGGAGAACTCATGGTTCTGCTCCATGGTAATTAGGGTTATAGATTCAAAGGCTTTGTAAAATCAGTCTTTTTTTGCTAAAATGTGTTGGCTCCTATACAGTGCTGCTATAGAGCTCAGGCATCATGACTGAGGGAACGAGGAAGAGTTCAATGTCAGTGAGTAACTCTTCCTGCTGATATCACTTTTTTGTGGCATGCAGCCAGGCATGAGTGATCCATTGCAACAGCAAGAAGCATGTAAAGGCCATGTACCTTCTATGACTCACAGTTTAAATTAGGTAATAGCCAAGTTAACCACAACAGCCTCCTGTTTAGAAAAGACATCAGCTCTGATTCTGCGACAGTTTTTGCCTTTTTTGGAGCTGTGCCTGTGTATTCGTATGTGGTGCCTGCTGCTCTGCTCCTCCTGAACATTGCTGCAGACTAGCACGGATAATCTGCACTCAGTTCTGTTTGACTTCAAAATCATGGTAACACCCATGGTTTTGTATCACAGAATCAAAACCACTAATTTTCAGGGTTTTTTGTATTCCATATGTTTGTGGGAAATACCTAAACCTGACTATTTCCTTTTCCTTATGCTTGTGAAAGAAAGCCAGGCAAAATAATCACTTGAGATAAGCTTCAGGATATTTCATTTTATTTTTGTTTTGCTGATGAAATGGGCTGTGTTCTTTGGAAACATAAGCTTTCACCAGAAACCCCTTCTTGAATCTGCAATTATTTTTTTTCTTTTGAGATTTCACATGCATATAGAGAAACTGAAGAAATTTTATTGAATTGATAGCTTTTTACATTGAATGACAAGAGAATCCTTGCAGAATAATTTGCTGAATTTGCTGCACAGCCAAAGAATGTCAAGTGGTTGACCTTTTTTGAGTCTACACCAGTTTACAAAATATACACAAAACCCCTGAGAGTTTTTGCCAGGGGTTGCAGAGAATTTGTCTGGTAAGCCTGCTTTGCACATATTAATTTTGGATATTTGGGAAATCCTATTAAAAGCCTTAAAAACACTGAGTTCAAAGCTTTTTAACTGTTCACTTGCCCCCAGGGGAAAGTATCTACGCCAATTCAAAGGGGAAAAAAGAGACACTATAATTAAAGAAGAAGAACACAGAAACATTTCATATTTTTTCATAGGGTAATTAACTGTGTTCCTAGATCTGAAGCTTATCAGTGTATGTTTCTCACAATGTAAACATTCTGCAAGATGTATGATGATTAACTTGAAATATAGGCTAATTATAGTTAAAAAGAAAATTATTCTGTAATTATCTTTGTAATCATATTACAAAATGCCTGCATATAGCCTAATCAAGCAAAATAACAACAGAAATTTTAAAATGTAGTGTCTGAACATCTGTTTCTATATTTTTAATCAGGTAATGCAGCATATATATATAAATATGTATATATATGTTTGCTAATAAATAAATGAACAGTGTGGAAAAACCATAAAACATGAATTGAAACTCTGTCAACTGCTTATGTAATAACACCGTTTAGAGAGTAAAAGCTTTAAACAAAAAGGAAATTCAGATCACTGGGCTTCTCTTTTTATATCTGGTAGATGACTATATACCCTTTAGTGAGATTATTCTCTGTACATACTCAATCCAACAAATGCAAATCTTTACTTCAACAGGATCAGAAATTCTTACACAGGATTTTAATTTTTTTTTTGTAATTTAATTTCAAATGTGATAGGGAAAATTTGCCCTGTATTTGGTCCCATGATTAAGTTATAAGATACAGTGTTTATTTTTTTATATTATAATTAAACATAAAAATTCCTTTAGAAATTAATAATGTAGCATTCAATACTCGCTGGTCAGCCCAAGAGGGATTACTATACCTAATTTCTTTCTTTAGTTGCAAATAACAGAGAAAACAAAGTTAAAATCATCAAAAAATTGTGGGCAGCCAACTTTAAACTATTTTGATGCACTAATAGAACTGTATATAGTTATTTCCAAACATTTCAGTTTTCCACTATTTTTCAGTCCCAGCCTCCAAACTGACCATCTAGGACATGATAAGGGCCTGATATCCATCTGAGCACTTGAATTCCCTTAAGCCACCAAAGCAAATCTTCCCCTTTGCTATTCTTGCTGTTTATTTGGCCATTTTGCAACAGTCTCCAGAATCATCAACTGAATCCCTCTTGATTACCCTGACTCAGAAGATATGCCATAAGATATGCTTCAGCTGCAGAAGTTTTCAGTTCCTGGGATAAGATCCCACCAAGTGTGGAGTAATACTCCTGAACCAAGCAAAGAATACAACATGTTATCAATGACACCAAATATCTGCCAAGCCCAATTGTGTTTCACACAGCATGCACTGCCTGTACTGGCAGCAGCAATGAGCCCTCCAGGAAGACAAGCAGTGAAATCTAGAGAGATGATCAAACAACAGTGTTCATATTGAGGTGGTAGGAGCAGATTTTCTGTGCTGTTCATATTTTGGGTTTTGGAATTTTCTTATTTCCAAGCAAACTTCTAATTCATTTGTCAAACCTGAAGCTGTAAGCACTTTTTATTTTCTCCTTGTAGTCCCTACCATATTTGCTACTGAAAATACAATTTCTTCAGTAAGCAAGACAGAAATCATACTTAGAAATAATTCCTTCCCTATGACACTAATTTCTGTTTAGAACACTATTTTGCTCTGTGAAGAAATGAACTTCTGGGAAGCGGGAAGCGGGGGGAGTTAATAATAATTTAAAAAATAAAAGTGAAATTTTATCTTACTTAGATTTATTGATGTGAAAATTGAACATCTACTTCAGTCTGTCTAAAGATGTATGTCTCATAATGGCAAATGATTCCCTTATTGAAATAACCATAGAGACAACCTACGCATCTAGCTTAGACTAGAAGGCATTATATGGACTAATTTTTAAGAAAAACTTCCAATCCATATAATCCAATTAGCTGTTAAAAAATAGTTAGAAATGCACCAAGTAAAGAAATAACTATTCCTCATAAGCCTTGATTCAAGTGTCTCCAGTTATGGAATATTTGGTTTTGTTACACTCAGATATTCTTAATTATGAAAAAATAATATTGCAAAAGATTTCTATATAGTATACTAATGTGAACATTTAGATGCTCAAATGCATATGCCAGTTTCTTTATAACTCCAATTTCAAAAAAATGTGCCAAAGACATTTGCTTGCTTTGGAAAGGATTGTACTTTTTTCCCCTCTAGTACATTAACGTGTAATATTTAGTTCAACAAACAGTTAAGATTTCATCAAAGATGACAGGATTTTTACATCCTCACAAACAATTGTCTGGTTTATAAAGCTATTAAATAATTCTGATTTTTAGAACCAAAAATGCTATTGTCAATATATAATAGCTTCTTTATAAGAAATATAAAAAAATAGGTAACCAGCTTAATCAAAGTGTTTTTTCACCTCCACAGTCTCCTTCCAAGCTCCTGAAACATGCTTTTAAAAAATGTTGAAGTGTTCTGATCTATTTTTTCAGATAAGTTGTCCCACATTTCAAAAAACAGAGAAATCCTGTTACCATGGGCTACATCTCCAGCTGTGCTAAAAAGCACTTTGAAGACACATCACTAAGTGGACAAGCCAATATGAAATAGGCACCCCACCAAAGGTGCTTTAGTCACTTGAAAAAAAAAAAAAGGTGATCCATCTTCAGTATTGTCACATAGCAGGCAGGACTAATGCACAATAAGAACAGCCATCAGCATGCACAAGGGCAGAAGCTGACATTAATGTGTATATTGCCAAGTTAATCATAGCTTCAGTCTAGTCAAAAATAAATGTAGTCCTGCAGGTCTCTTCCTACAGATGTCAAATGGAGACTACATTTTATTAATACATACTAACATGAATTTTCATACACTGTAATAGTTGCATAAAATGCCCAGCCCTTTATTTTAGACTGAACACATACATAGGAACTGGCTGTAGGAAAATTCTTATGGAAAAATATACATTAAATACATGAACTTAAGACTAATACAGCAGATGCATGTTTTCTCTAAACACCTTCATATGGGATGCCTGAGACTATTCTTGTGAAAGGCATTTCCAATAAATCACAGTAGGTTGTTTACCTCTTGTCTAAATATTGCATGTTTTTTACATGAGATTTGTTTTCTGTTTTCAAAAGCAGAAACAATAGTACAATGCACAGCCATGTTGAATTGTCAATGGGATACTTGCCAATTAATTTAGCCACACCAACCCATAGAGACTGAAAGTTAAAAATAAAAAAAAAGAACAATTGTTCATTGCTTGTTTGTGTGGAAACAAACAAACAAAACCCCCACAATTCTATAAGATATAAATCATAGCAAATATAGGAAGAAATTAGTATGCTCAGTTAGGAATTCCCTTCTGGCATTTAGCTAGCATGGCTGTCTATAAACAAACTCAAGCTTTCACAGCTTACCAGTACCCTTCAGCCAAATTCAATGTATTAATTGGTTATCTAAAAATGTTTGTTATGCTTGCTTCTTAGGTATTTTGCCTACTGACCACCCTCCACAGAGGAACATTTCTTAAAATCCACTGTGATTTTTTTTTCCATTTAAAGAAATATGCTTTACCTAAAAGCAATTTCTTTTTTTTTGGTACCATAGGATGCAACAGATCACCAAATTCAATATAATACTAATCTCATATAAAATAAGTATTTCTGCCTTTCTAATCAGAAACTTGTGTTGACATCTAAAATAAATTGTGTTCATATTTTTAGGAAAAAACTGTTTTTGTTGACTAAACCTTGGAAGTTATGTTAGGACCCGTTCACTCTTTGAAAGATGGTACAACTAAATTGAGGACGGTAACTGTAAAATGTTTTGAGTGCTAACTTGAATTTTGTTTCTACAGCCATATCTGCATGAGTGCACTAAATGCCTGGCACTGAAACCAGCTGGCATGGTGCAGTTTGTGCCTAGGCTGGCAATTTTCTCTGCCACGCTTACAATCTCTCTGCGCGCCACGTGGCACAGGCCCCAACAGGGTACGGCCCCTACTCATTTTACTCATGCATCAGTACAACTCAGCAGGATGTTGTGTAATACATCCCTCCTTCCCTGCCTCACACGGCATGTAGAGCACACCTAGGGCATTTAAAGAGGCCCAGTAACCACTTTGTCCTATGAGGAATTACACTTGGAATTGTCCCTCCACCCTGCTTGTGTTATGCAGGGACAGCAGATACCAGATTATGGGTGCTCTCTTTCTTCTTCGTCTCTCTCCCACAGGAGGAGAGTCTATATTTCTCACAGTCTATATTTCCTGACACAGTCTATATTTTTATGCCCACCAGAGCTCTCCCAGGGGCTAACTTGTTTATCCATTCTGATGGTAGTGGAAAAGTGGTCATGTGACAAAAAGCCTTCTGGCCTTCATTAAGAAAAGCAGTTTCAGCAGGTTGATGTGGTGATTCATCACATCCTGTGGGGGAGAAGGTGGTCCTTCCCCCTGTTGAAGACACATTTATTGTGCTGAGTCCAGGTCCAGGCTCTCCAACACAAGAGAGACATGGACATCCTCAAGCTGGTTGACTGAGGGCTTAGAGATAGTCAATGCAGGAGAGCTGGAAATGTTCAGCCTGGAGAGAAGGACTCTGCAAAAACACTTGATGAGGAGCAGCAAAGAAGTTAAAGACTCTTCTGACAGGTGACAGGACAAGAGTCAAGAGAGACAAACTGAAATAGATGAAATTGCATTTCAACATAAGAACACTTTTACCACAAGGGTGGTCAAAGACTGAACGTGGTGCCTCGAGATGTTGTGGAGTCTCTGTCCCTTGAAACCCAACAGGGCAGGGCCTTGAGCCACCTGCAGTGTTTTACCCTGCTCTGAGAAGAGGGGATTAGACTGCATCATTTGCAGATGGCCTTTCCCAGCAACAATAATTCTATGATTCTGGGATTCTGCAGTTTCAAGCGCTCCATGGTGTCTCCCTCTGCAGTCAGATTTTCAAAAAGATTTTTCTGAGGGTTGGCAAGTCTGAGGTGGTTCCAAAGGGAAAATCTGAAATCTCCAAATCCAGATGTTAAGCAATGCCGGGTTAGACAGCAGAGCTAAACATAAAAGCAAATATGCTGATCTGTGCCAACATGTTAAAAGTGAACCCTAACGTGTCATTTTTCCTTTAAAAAAAATTAAAATATCTTTCTCTGCAGTAATTTCTGAGTGCTTTTTTCTCTGCCTGTTGTTTTGCTATTGATAAACTGATAAACCTAGCCAAAGCAAAATCTGCATCCCCAGCACACTTGGCCAATACCCCTGCAGGCTAAAGTGAGGGTGAACAACAAATAGGAGCATAGGAAATACAAATACACAAATGCAGTGGTTTGTACAGCAGTTTGTGCAGAGGGGCATATGGAAAGGATCCAGCAGCAAATTAGGACAGCACAGGACTGCTCAACATGTGATGTGCCACAGGGCACAAAACGCAAGCCTCAACAACAACTATCATCCCAGCATACTGGAGACATCCACTCAAAGCCTGAGCTCCAGGACACCCAGAGGTCTCCCACTGAAGCAAGATGGTGCACATGCCTGCATGTGTGCTCCAGTTGAAAAGCTGGGCTGCATAGCAAATACAAACAAACAAACAAAAAAAAAAAAAAAAAAACCATAAAAACATGTTCTGGAGGAGATGAACAGAATGCAGTACCAGGAAAAATGAAAATGAGGTTAACAGGATCCTTACAGAGCACCTGAAGAGACATGAACCCAAGTTCCAAGCTGCAGAAGGAGGAATAGCCATTAGATGTTCTAAAACACCAAATAATCTGCATAGAGCTCCAGACTGGACAGAAGATTTTTGGTACACATACATTCATCTGGAGTGGAGAAGCTGAAGACCAGGAAAGCTATTTCACCAAGTCTGAAATTATCCTAGAGACTGATGTTTGAACAACTGAAGCCTATCTCTGCATTTGCTAGGAGTCTATTGATTTAGGAGCTCTAGAGACACTGGTTTGTTCTCTACTAGAAACAAAAAGTGTTTACCTTATTAATTTTTTTCATATTTTATCCTAGACATTGAAAACATAGGTGTAAATTAGGTTTTGAAAAGAAACAGGATGCAGACTACCATGGTTCCTTAACTGTATCATGTAATCTGTAGATTACAAATACTTTCTGTCAAAGACAGAAATTAATCTGATTTCATGTCCATGAGTGGAAGCAGGACTTAGTCAAACAAGAAAGTAGAAAAGGGATGAAAACCAGTGATTTGGTCTTTGAAGTATCTCTTACTATTTGTTTCAAAGCCTATATTTCTAATTTTTCTACTTCTGGATCTTATGGTTGCTCTCCTAACATCTCATCCATTCATTGTAGTAAATTGTATCTCTGTCTTCAGATTCCTTAGAAATAGTAAGAATTTGTTAACATTATTTAAAATTCTGCTTCTGGTTGAGGTATCAATAACAGTAAGATATACCACATTAGCTGGATAATTTGGTGGTAGAGATTATGGATAGTATCTTTATTTACAATTGTCAATAAAATATAACTCAAATTATCTGTCCTAAATTCAGATGTAGATGTTGTTAGTTACTGATATGTACTGCCTGCTGCTGAACAGTTACACAAAATTACTATAAGAATGGGATTAATATCTAAATTCAACAGACAACTATCGTTGAAGGTATTAAAAGTTAAAAAGACACCATTTTATCTTGTAGACTTAAGGCTACAACATTTTATCTTGTAGACAACTCAGTATAAGGCTTTTTAGCAAGCACACAGTCATTTTGTGAATTGCAGAATATGAAACAGTTTTTTGGGTGTAAATAGCATGCATCCCTCCAGAATATGAACTAAATTTACAGCTTTTGAAAAAGTTTATGACAAATGTGAATATGCCTTTGGAATAATTTTGCAAGGAAAAAATGAAAGTACAAGTTAATTATGACAAAATTGTTTTCTAAGGGACAAAAATATAGATCCATGAGAACCTTGGCATAACTGAAACATCTCAAGTTCATTTCATTGAAAGGGAATCTAGTTCTCCAGGTTGTGACTTTTAATAAAGTATGGGTCATATTATTATTATATTAATATCATATTTTGGGTATTGCTAAAGGACAAAAATTTTTATGTGTTTTCCATACACTAAAATAGATATGTTAAACACCTCTCTTCAAATAAGAATAATAAAATTCTGGAAGTGATTGTCTCTCTTAATACTAGACAAAGTATAGGCAGCTCGCATAAAGACTTTAAGTCACAAGAAAATCTTATTGTAAAGGTAAATATTAAAAAAATATATTTCTAAATAGTACTTTGAAAAAGCAAAATATTTTCTATTTTTTATGTTAGAATTGAATCTAATTTCAAAGTTTCCTTTTGAACCATTGTTCAAATGCAATTTGATATGTTATTTTTACTTCTGTTTGCTTCTTTTTTAGAAAATAAGGAATTCTTCATGCATTTTCCATTTGTTTTGCAAGCCTCAGGAGTTTGGCAGTGTGTGAAACAGGAAGATAAGTGACAGAACTTGAGATGCAAGAACGTAATGTACCACAAAACTGAAAGCAGGGAATATTGATAAAGACAGGTGAAAACAAATGGATACGTGAAGAAAAAGTGCAAGAAGAAAGTGTAATTTCTGCTGTATCTAGTGTGTTACTTCTACTTAATTAAAAATAACTGGTTATTTTACTTTTAGAAGTAAATTTAGAAGAAAATTTAGGCATGAAACGTATAGGATTTTTGTGTTTTAAAAGGTAGGCATGTGTAAAATTTGGGTTCAAAATAAATGGTTTTCTAGAGCTGAAAAATTCTAAATGAACCTGCTCAGAAATTTGGGTGAGCTTGCATCAATGATTAATCTCCAAGAGGAGAGGTTGTGATATCCCTCAAAGCAGTGTACGTCGTTTTAGTTTGTTTTAACTGCTGAGGTTTTAAACTGTGATAATCTGAATAGTAAAAAGCATACTTTTGAAAATTCATGAAGTGAAAAGATAAAAAGAGGGAAACAGCTCCAGTAACATATTAAGTGATGCTGTTGTGATATTCCCTGACACCTTATAACTGTGACATGCTGAAGGTGGTCCTTTGCAAACAGTGAGTAAGCTGACCCATGCTGCTCTTCCATATCTACTGCATTGGCTGTGTCATACAGACACAAAACTGCTGTATGGATTTTTTCTAAATTATTGTTCTCCTAGTGCTGGACGTATCTACAAACACTTTAAACCTTATTGTTGTCTAAGGCACCAAGAACAGTTAGAATTTCTTTCACTCAGGCTATTTTGTATCTCAGTGCCAGCCCCATTAATATTATCAGGTATATCACTAGAAGCCCTATAGAATTTTCCAGTCTTTCAATGCTGCAGGATTTCCATCTGTCCAATGGACTTCTCTATTTACATTCTTGGAAAAATAAAGGAGTCCAGTCAATTTACTTTAACAAAGGCCAGGAATCATTTGCTGTGCAATTGTTAGACTCAACTGAAGTGTAACTAAAGCTTCTTCTCAATGATCTCTCACCACATGTTCTCTATGTATCATTCTCTGTATTATTTACTATTTTGTAGCTTTAACTTAGGCATTTCTTACATCCAGATGGTTTCTTATGCAGGTATTAAGTACCTTTGTAAGAGACTAAACTTGAGCTTTCACTTCTAAGGTGTATTAAATAGTTTTCTTTTCTCTGGATGTTTTGGCATACACATACTTCAGGCTGATATTTCAAAACATCTGTCATAATATCTTGGATTTTCTCAGACAGGTGGGATTTCATATATGTGAGTGACAACATAAAACTGGTATTTTCTGAAGCAGAATATGTGGAAATTTTCAAAATAAAATATTAAAAAATGTATCTGTATTTGAAAAAAAAACCTATTTTTTAAAGTAGTGAGAATAGCAAATATGTAAGTGGATGTAGTTTGATTTATATTAATTGGTTTTATTGCCTTATCTTTGTAGCAAAACACAGCAGAATGGTACTAGAGTTTGCTATTTATTGCAAGTGTTTTTTGACAAAATAATTACTGTTTGAAACCTACTGCCCACTCAGAATAAATAAAAGGATTCACAGAAGAGCAGGTCCATTAACTAAATATCTGTGAGGAAGCATCATATTTTCACATGCATGAAACAATCTCAACATCATTATTGATCAGTTTATCAGTAGTCTGATTTGAAGATAATTTCCCCCTAATAATTTCACTTCAGCCAAGCACTGAATGAACAGCAAGAGATTGTTAGATAAAATAATTTTTTAAATGTGCTATAACAAAAAGGTTATAAAAAAGATGACCATAAAACATATACTTAATTTGTAGACTCTTTGGTGCAATTAGAAAAGAGACAGAATACCTAAGATAGTGATTATATATAGTTTTTTAGTGATCATATCTTTTAAATACAGGAAAAAAATCAAGTCCACTATTGCCCAGGATTTGGCTCTGGATTTGGCTCAAAGGATTTTTCTTCATGGCAGACAATCTGGCTGTTTTAGATTTATGACCAAATCAATGTTGATAGCTTACCAAAGTTTTAGCTACTTGGAACAGTGCCTGCGCAGGGTTAAGGTCTCACTCTGCCCCCAAAAAGTGGGCTGGGGGTTGGCAAGAAGATGGGCAGGAGCAGAGCTGGGCCAGCTGACCCCAGCTGGCCAAAAAGAGATCTCACAGCACATAACATCACACCCAGCAATAAACTGGGGGAGTAACCAGGCACCTGTGTGGGGACTTACCTGTCAGCTCAAGTCAGCCATCACAATCAAGATTTAGGCAAAATAAAAATTTCAACAATACTCATACATACATACCTTTAATAAAAAGGTGTGAGACTCATTTATGCTGACACAAGGTTCTGTCTACATCCACGGTGTGCAGTACTCATATTTGACCTGAACTGATCTGCTCTATTCTCTGAAGAGTTCACAATTTTATGGGTAGTGATGTTTCCTCTATTATTTTGTAGAATTTCCATTTTCTTAAATGTGTCATATTGAAATATGCTTCCTTTCCTGCATTGCATTTTATACAACTGTGTTGCCTAGGGGCCCTTGTCACAGTCTAAGTCTCCCTTGAGCAGTACAAACACTGAACAGAAAGGTGAACTTAACCCACAGACATTTCACAAGGTAAATATAAAAGAAGTTACTGAAGCCTGATATAAGAAGTCTCATTCAGAATACAAAGAAGAAGAGAGAAGGTATTAGTCATGATGTTAGATATTTGCTTTAGTGAATAAGCTCAGTTTTTAACACTTAGCAGTACAAATGGTAAGAACACGTCCACAAGATCATGATAGTGTGGAAATGAGAAGAACAAGAAGGATAAAGGAGATAAAAGAGATTCAGTTGTCTAGTATGAGTCATAAGGGCCCTATTGTAGCACACTTACTTATAAGTGCAGAAAATTTGAATCGATGGCTGCAATTGGCTCACTCATTTGGACCTTTTTGAAACAAGTACTCATTTTATAGAGAGGGACTCATGTGGAGAGGCCAATGGACACACACTGCTGTGCCCCACCCCCATCAAGAATTTTAGAATTCCTGTTGGAATACTGAAGTTCGAAAGAAATGGGATTAATTTTCTATCTCAAAAAATGGCTAAAATACTTATAGAAAATATTGAATTTATTAAAGTATGCCTAAAAATATCAGGCAGGTCAGGTACTGTACAAACAATATCATCCCAGTTGTGTGCACGTGCGACACATAAGAAGGATGCAGTTTGTTTGATTCTTTCTTTAACTCCATGATAGTTTTATTCTTTTCTATATATGGGCTTTAAGATTGTCTGCTTTTTGGATAGAAATATTTTTCTTTTTTGCATGCTTATGGGCTAACATGAGGAAATCTCCAATTGCAAATGTCAAAAGGCAAATGCAAACGATATATCTAAACTGGGAAATATGGAATATGTTATGAATTAAGCACGACTGTCATACTCTTAACAGTTGCCAGACAATTTCACAATGGAAAAAACAAAAAGTCAGGTTTATAAATGAAAGGGGACCTTTATTATCTAACACTTCTACCAGGACATGTCACATCAAAAGCATCACCATCACACTCTCTAAATGTGTTGTGAAGGGACAAAAAGTAAGAGGCAACAAATTTGAGCTTCAGTCTTATCTGTGGATTTGAACCTTGTGTTTATATTTTTCACACAATATGACTTAGTAAAAGATTAATTAAAAAATCCAATGTCACTCAAAATGACATCTTTTTACTTTTGAAGCTGGTAAGGTTTTATATTTCTACAAATAAACTGCAAAAGATTATGAAGGTACATTAAAAAAATCATATAGTTGACTTTTAAATCAAAATCATACCAGCAGACAAAAAAAAAAAAAAAAAAAAGATTTTTGAAATATTTGAAAGAAATAAAAAATAATGAAAGGAAGTGGAGTCCATATTATGAAAAGAAAATTCAAAGGAAGAGGATGAAAGTTAATCCAAGTTACTGCCTTTCTGCTATTTATATAAAAAAAAAAATTCAATGAGTGACTTGGCTATTTCCTCATACATCAAAATTGTACTCTTATTATATGATCTAAGCTTTTTCCACTACAAGGTGAAAGTCAAGCACACAAAAAGATGTGTATCAACTGCTCAGTGTGCTTGTATGTTGCGTAGTGCTTGCTAAAGTATTTTGTATGAGTTTCCATTTAATTAGAATTACATACAGTCAATTTTTACATCTATAAATTAAATTAATTATGATTTAGCACTTAATATTTTTTACTCTACTATAACCATAATGTCAAGTTCAAATTATAAAAATAAGTCCCATGCTGTCTACTAGGTAATTACCACCTGAGAAAAAATACTTTTCAGATACTATTGCTATTGACATGCGTTCATGTGCACACAAACACACAAAAATTCACACACAGATGTCTGTGGTATTTGCACTTGAATATAATATAAGGAGGTTTAATACAGATTTTTTGTTTGTTTGTTCATTTGCTTGCAAACTCTTATCCTAAAAGAAACATTGACAAGTTCTATAAAACCTCACTGGCATGAAACTTTTCCCAGGACCCCTAAGTTAGAAGACCTTTTCCATAGTGTCTAAATTTAAGCATAAAAGTCCATCCACACATCCTATTGTGCAAATGATGGATATTAGTTTAGGTAATTCAGAAAAGTATGAATTTTCAACTTTGTTATTTCAAATACAGGAATACACAAAGCAATTAGAAATCATGAAAAATCAGCAGAGCAATTAAACTTTTACACAATTTTTTTCCAAGTTAACTTTAACTCTGAAAGTGAAATCATACAAAACAGATGATGCTGCATTTTTAAGTTGGCGAATGTATCTGGAAGAGGTAATGCACTCCACTTCTTTTTTTTTTCCTATTATCACAGTGACTGAGAAATTGTTGGAAGCTAATATAATGTGTCACATCCCTCTCATCTAGCACTGACAGCATGAGCTTGTGGCAGATGGATTACAGCACATGCCTGTTGTGAATGTTCCTAATGTTCTCAGTTCTCCCAGCTGAGACCTGAGGTAGAACTGATCTGTTTCCTATTATTATTAATAAATGAGGTAGATTAGTAGAGGTTATACAAGTCTGGGAATACTATGGAAAGTGGATATACCCGATGAATTTGCATATTTTATGATATAAAACATTATATAATATTTGAAAACTATTAACTAATGCTAGCAAAGGGAAAATAATATAATGGGGAAAGGATATTATAGCTACTGACAAACTGATTTGTCACTTTGAAACATTAAAGACAAAATGGGTCTTTAGACTGGTAGGAAAAAAAAATTTGCTATAGTAGAGAACAAATGGTTGGGTTAGTAAAACTCATTACAGTGTAAAGTCACAATATCTTTTGTTTTTTTTGTAGCTTTCTGTTTACTCAGAAGGAAATTAATCTCTTACGCTACTGTGTTTTTTGATTAATTGTTTCTGCAGTATGAGTAAATGAAAACAAAGTATGAATTTTGTTACTACCTCTTTTTTTAATAAGGGTAGAATTGTCAATGCTTGGAGTCAGATGTTTAGAATATTATCGTGGATGGGTTTTATGGAAAAATTCAATCCCTAATATATTCACAAGTAGGGCCACAGTCTAAAATTCTCAGCATCTAAGTATTTCTAATGTGACAGGATCTGGAAGATTTAAAAATAAAAAAAATCTAAAAACCTTGCAAACCTCATCCCTTTTCCTGTTGAATTGCTGATGAAGTGTGATTGCTATACTTGTAAAATTCTTCAAAAATCAGACTAGGAAAAAGAAGACAATGAAAGTGCTTTTGAAGTACCAGTGAAATATGACTTAGGCAATGTAGTAGCCAGTGTACAGAGACAGGACAGACATGTGTCTTGAATTAAGTGAAGCTGAGTATAAAAATTAAGTTTTTCATCTTAAGGATAGAAAAGAAAGACCTGAATTTCAAGTTACTTTTTAACATTTGCATTGATTGTACTTTCTTCCCTCTAAGTTTTCATTACCTTCAAATTCAGCATTAATTTACCACCAAATTTTCTCATTTTGTTGAAATGAAACTTACTTATCAGTAATTTTAATACACTATAATTTAACTTCTTTTGTGTTATAATCATTTGGTACAGTTTTACACATAACCAAATTTAGGTAACCATAAATTAGGCCTCAGGCTTCTATTCTGTTTGCACAATGAAAAAGTAATTTCTGCGGCTTAGAAGGATGTTGAAAATCCTTTCTTCAAATGTGAAGGTGTTAAGGAATTTTGGATTTGTAGCTAGAACATTTAATTCATTTCAAACACAAACTCTTGAAGGGCACAGGATATCTCTGTGCTGTCCATGTCCAGGTTTTTCACATCTTCCAAACCTTGATCATCACTTAAGGTTTATTCACTATAAGTGTTTTTCAGATCATGAAAATCAATTAATTGAAGTTGTATTACAAAATATCAAAATGAGTTCAAGAATGAGGGCAAATCTCTACCACTGAATTCCATCTCTTTATTTTTGCTGTGCTTTACAATCATGTGTTTACACATCATGAGTTTTCCTATTTACCCCATGAATACTGATATTGACACAGAATAGGAAGAATTCATTTAAGCTATCTATAACCACCTAAAAAATAACTCTTTAAATTTGAAGTACCTATCTTCAAAATCTAAATAGATGCTTTAAAAGCATATTCTGTGAAAAAGAAAGATACTTGAGGCAACCATATTTTTAATTCAGACAACTCAGTTAAACCACAACACATTTCTCTTCATAAAAACGTTATATTAGTGTATTTTAAAATCAATCTTTCTAAATGAATAAGTAAAATCAATTTTTTTCTTCAGTGTTTCTAATGCTTTTTCTAGGAAAATGTAAGACTAAAAAGATGACTAATAATATTTGAAAAGTTTTCTCTATCTGCTTTACTGAAACCTTCTTTCCACAAATGTTCACATCTTTGTGCCTTCCAATTAAAATTTGCATAATGTGGACATTTCTATGGTGTTAGATGAAGAGAATAAACATATATTGCATTGAATATTTTGACTTATGGGTTAGCCCTTATGTAAGAATGTCAGCATACATGAATTATTGTAATTAAAAAAAGTTTATTTCAGGTTTCTGGCAATCAAGCCTGCATACTCAAGCCTTACTTCTGTGCTCTGAGATTTCTGTGTAGGAGTTGTAGCTCAGTATTTCACTACTAGTTTTCTTTCAGAAGGCAATACAATACTTGTGAATGCTCTTAGAATCATAATACTGAAAAATTCATCTTTCCAAGAACAGAACAGATAGAGCAGGGGCAGTGATGGACTACAGCCTTCAACATGTGGTCCGAGTCACTTTATGTCTTACTTACAAGTTCAAGGGCAGCTGTTATAAACTGCTGATAAACTTAAATAAATGACACTATGTAGAGGAGTGAATCTGCAAAAGTAACATCATTTTCTTTCATTAATAAAGTCTGATTTTGTGAACTTCTCAAACATTCCTCCTAAAAGTATTAAACATAGAGATCAATATTCTTACGTCTGTTTATGCAATGCAAAAATAAATAAGCAAGCAAGCAAAAAACCAAAAAAAATCCCATAATCTTTGTTTACAAAAACATAATACTTTATTATAGCAAGGAAACACTTTTGTACCAAATAAGCTAAATATTAAAATATGGTATTAGGGTTTAAAAAAAACCAAATGTAACAAAAGAAAAAAAAAAAGAAGAATGTAACAAAAGTTTAGAAACCAGTTGTTTCTTTATATTTTGATTACATTCTCTTGCATCTGGTAACCTAAAAAAGAATAAGAAACATGAGAAGGTAAGTCATGGCTCCTTTACTGCCATTGTAAAAAGTACAATCCAGAAATTTGGAATGTCCAGCATTTCCTGGTCTTTTCCTGCATATTAAAATTAGAGAGGTTATTTTGTTTGAAGGAGCATTCCACAATCAGAGCAAAAAGGGTTACAAATACAAAAGCTCCAAGTACAATATAATTAATTTCAAATTTAAAAATTTGAGAAATTATTTTAATGACCAGGCGTTCACTTTCTTTAAAAGCTAAGCAGTCCTTTAATTGCCATTATAGTTTCACAATCATTAATAGAAAGGGATGCATGAGTGGAACTATGAAACCTTAGGGGAAAAAGCTGAAACAAACATGCTGCCAATAAAAAGAGGAAACAAGGAAAACAAATTAAAAAAAAAAAAACAACCCAAGCAAAAACTGCACCCCCTAAAAAAACCCCAAACAAACAACCAACCAAAAAAAAAACCAACCAACTAAAATTTGAAAGACAGAATAAAGGAATAAAATTTCCCAAACTGATACTGGGACAGTTTAATTCAAATCAATGAGACCTTTAAAAATAAGGAAAAAAATTAAGTAATAAATTAATAAATAAGAGGCTGCACATTCAAGTGAGCTTGAGAGGACCTGCAAATCTTTGCCATCATTTCTGAAATAAATTATCTGATTTATTAACAGTGTCAGGCAAGTTACATGGGAATCATTCCATAAACACAAACATCCATCAAAGAATCTGCAGTATTATCCCCGAAGTGGGTTTGATCATTTGGTGGATTGTTCTTTAAATATTTCTGCAAAATTTGACCATTTAAGATACTGAAATTAGTTTCAGTAACATACTTTTGCATTTAAGGATGCCCACACTTCTTTTCTCATTTAAATGTCTGCTAATTTGTCACACTTCTTTTTTAAATGAAATTAGAAAGTTAAATTACACTTTCAGGTGCACGAACTCTACTGGCTGTTTCTTCACACCTGCAAGCCAAGGTCAGTAACTTCTGGAGGAAACAGGCCACATCTATTTTAGGGTGCTGGGCTACAGCTCTGAGATGTAAATATAATATCTTATAGGTTTCTTTCACTGAAAAATGTCTGAAATAATAGTACTGAGTAAACACAAGCCTTGATTTCATAGCAGAAAATTAAGCACATATTTCATACGACAAAGTGATTGTTTATGGGTGCCAGGATGAGTAGAGGGGTTTTGTAGGATTGTGTAGATTTAAAGAATATGTAGAGTTCCAGTTTTAAGAATAATATGGAATTGGTTTCAGTTTGTTTTGGTTTTGTTTTTTCATTTGTTTGTTTTTGGTTTTGTGGTTTTTCTTTAACTAGAAGTCTGTTCTTTATCTTAAATATGTAGTTTGGGATTAAATGAACACTCACAGAGTGTGAAAAATAAGATGATCTGGGGAGGGAGAGCTAAGGTCTTTGGTGGCACAAATAGATCTTTGGATTTGAGTTCTTTGCCATAAGCACATATTTGTTGCATTAGTTAGGAACTAAAACTCTGAATAAATAGATCCAAAATGTTAAAAGTATCAGGAAACGTATGATCCCACTCAAGCAATCTCAGACACTATTATATACAAAGCTTTTCTACTTTGAATATTAGCTAAAGAACCCCTATAATTTGGCTTTCAATTCTTAATGAATTAAGGCTTCCTATAAACCAGCAAAATGTCCTTTTATGTTTACAGTGCAAAAAAGTCCTGTAACGTGACCTTGGCTCTGCTCCAGTTATTTAATAAATTTTCATATCGCTAGAAACAGTCTAGGAAAAGCACCAATTCTGTAGATTTTTGTTCAAGCTCTCAGTCATGTGCTGGGAAACAGGTTCATGTCTTCATCCAGCTGGGTGCTCAGCTGGTTATAAACTGTAGAACAATTTCAACAAGAATACATAGAGAGAGAGAAACCTGTTCACAAAAACAGATGAGCCTGTTTCTGGACTATATGCTTGAACAGCATGTGCAAATGTTCAGTTTCATTCTCTAAACCAAGACAGATATAGGGCTAATACATGGATAAACTTGACAGTGCAGCTGTTTGCCTCTCATTTAAAACAAAATAAACAGGTTTCTTAAATATTTTGGTTTTGTTTTTGGTTTTTGGTTTTTTTCCCCTTTAAGATCTACCTAACTACTTTAGAAATACAGTTGTTGAAAATAGATGAAATTCTCACTAGCAAAGATAAAGATTTAACTATGAAAAACCACCTCTTTTCCAGGGTCAATTGTTTGGTGACTTCTTGGAGAAGACACGTTGGGCAAATATGTGTAGAGATTACGTCTTCCTAAAATAATACCAGGTTGTTTTCTTCATTACGGACCATGTCAAAAAGCCTAGCAGAGAGTTTCTTGTAAAGGAGTATGATATTATTGACTTGCACAAGGGAAAACAGTCTACGTGCTCTGTCAAAATTAATTGTCTAAAAACCAAAATTATTTATAATTCTGTGCACTGCTGAAATGTTACTGTCTTTCGACTTCCCCTAGAGTTCCTTTTCTTTCAAAATAATTAGATTTCTCTCCTTTTTTTTTTCATCTAAACTTGACTTTACTATTAATAAATAAAGACATGAGATGCAAATTCTGCTGAAAGAAAGTTGAGTATATCAGCAAAAATGGGCATCTGCACATTAAAATTGGATAGGTGATTGCCCAGACACATGAGGAAGTAAACAAGCTTGCAAGAACTGCTATAAAAATAGGTCCACATAGTTCTTGTTATAGACAAGTAAATAAGTCCACCATTAGCAGTCAAAAAGTCATGAGTTTTGTATTGACCTGACAGTGCAGGCACTCAGGGCTCTCCTGAACTTGCCATGGCCTAATCTGGCAATTGATATTAATGTTTATAATAATATTAGAGTATTATTTTGGGGCCTTTTCTATATGAATTAAGATTGTGAAGGATAGTGTTATTGTAACAGGATTTATTATAATTGCTGCATTTTTATCATTCTGTTAAAATATTTATTGGGATATCAATAAATTCTTAGGTCCATAAAAATTATGTGTTCTTTTTCTCCACAAATAGATTTTGAGGTTACTGCAATAACTATTTATAGACTCTTATGAAAACTTATTTATTTTAGTGGACTTTAATTGAAGTGGACATTCAAAGAGCACTTAGGTTCAACTACGATATGGTGCTTGAGAATTATACCTCATTCAGTATCATTCATCAGTGCACCCTCTCTTGAAAAAAAAAAAAAATTATAAAAGCCACCGGCCCTTCAAGAACCATAAATCATGACAGCTTCTTATATTTCAAATATATTATATAGTCCATCTAAATTCCTAATATTGCTGTATCTGTATCAGAAAAACATATTATCAATTATTTTAATATTCATGTACTTGATGACCTAGAAGCTAAAGATACTTTATTATTTCTCTTTTACAGATGGGTAATTAATGTGCAGGAACAGTAGAGTGGGCTGACAGGGTCAAGTGTGTGAAACGAGATGAACTTCTTATCAAGACTGCATTCCATTGGCTTTTCAATGGGTCATCAAACATATATGCAGAAATCAAAAATACATACTTATTCAAACTACATATTATTGCTATCACTCATGGTAATATTTGTTCAATTAAATATTTGATTAAAAACTGTTCATTAATATTTGTTGTAATTTTAATGTTTTCCAGATCCCTTGCATTCAGGGAGCTTCCTTGAGTGCATGTATTTCACTTTAAATGAGAGCAAAGATCATTAAAAGAAAAACCTTGCCAGAATACACACTTTAGTATTTGGCTGTTAGGATAGTAGGTAGAAATTTAGCAGAAATTAAATGCCAGAAACTTGAATTTTGTACATGGTGCTGAAAGGTCACAGAACAAGATCAGTCTTCTAAAATACTTTGTGGGGTTAAAAAAATGATGTTTCTTTCTAACAAAGATCTTTTGGGTTTTCTGATTTTTTTTTCAGTTGTAGATCCTCTAGACATGGAAAGAGTCCAATAGAAAAAGACGTCTGACCCAGAGATGTACTGTACATTTGTGATTTACATTAAAGTAACTAAATAATGTTATTAAATTCTGCTAAATTGTCTGAATTTGCCTTATTTTGTATGCCAGTGTGTTACTAACCTTTGCACTACTGTATGAAGAAATACATAAAAACCTGTATAAACATACCAAAGAAATCTTACAGACTTGTTCTTATGTTTACATAAATAGCCACAGAAGACTGACAAGCTATCATTCACTGCTAGAGAAAGTTTAATTTTGGTTGCAGACATTAGTATTACTGAAATGCTAATTTCTATATTCTGTGTGTGTAAATTTGTTTCAAGCAAATAATTTACCACTAGCATTTTTTTCTATGACAACGTTACAGAATCACAGGATAATTTGAAAGAGACCTTAAAGATAATCTATTTAAAATCCTCCTGCCATGGACAGGGCTGCCAGTCACTAGGACAGTTTCCTCAGGGCCCTATGCAGCCTGACTTTGAACTTTCAAGGATGGGGCATCTGCAGCTTCTCTAGGCAATTTGTTCCAGTGCTTTACCCCCCTCTGTGTAAAGAATTTCCTAACATCTAATCTAAACCGGCCTTCTTTCAGTTTCAAACAATTGCCCTTAGTCCTCTCCCTATGTATACTGCACTAACTATAAAGCAGTAAAACATTCTAATTGGGAAGATGGCAAACCACAGACTGGGCCACATTTCAATGGTTATCATCATCAGATCATGCACACTGTCAGGGGCCTTGAAGACCTGACATATTTTGCAGGCACTGGAGGCTCAAAATAATCTAAAAGTTTCCTACCACAGTTTGAAAGAGCTGCTAAGAAGTGCCAAGCAAACTCCTCTTGGTTGCAGCATATGCTATAATGATGGATAACATCTACAGATTCCAGCTTGGGCATTTGGACAGTAGAAAAAGACTTTTGCACTAAGAGTTTGGATGAAACCTGAGTATGTTGCCCAAAGAAGTTGCAGAACATTGATCCTTGAAACTTTTCAGCAGTCAACTAGACAAAGCTAAAGCTGAACTGGTCCTGTACTGGCAGTAGTTCCTATATGAGTGGGAAGCTGTTCTACATTGCCTTTGTTTCTGTGATTCTTTATGAGCAAAACAAAACAAACAAAAAATCAAAATCAATCCACTCTAAAAACAAACCCCACCCTTAAAACCCCAAACCAACCAACCAACCAGCGAACCAACCAACCAACCAACCACAGCAACAACAACAACAAAGAAACTCAGTCGTCTACCAGTTTCCTTTTTTTACATTGACAGAATCACCAATAGGTAGCAGATGCCTGGAAATGGTCTGAAGTTAACAAAGTCTTAACATTTCTTAGAACAGAATTGCTTAGTCTGGATTTCATTATGTGGACAGATTTATTATTTCATTGTTCAAAGAAGAACAAGAATAGCAATTGAATCATTAAGCAGAGAGACATGAGCAGAACTGGGCATCAGTACCATTTCACTTTTTTAGTAAAACTTTTTCCACTTTCAGACACACAGGCATTTCATAGGACTTATAAATGAAGGACAGTTCTAATTTTCTGACTGATCAGGCTCACTGACTTTGCTAACAAAAAATTTATATTAGGACAAAAATTCATCCCCAAATCAAGCATTAAGAGCTACAAATCTTCCAAAACAGTGGAGTTAACACCTTGAATATAAACCTACAAGTCCTGATTTTCATAAAACCATCCATGTAAGCAATGAGACTGTACTATAAGTCCTGAGGAAGATGCTGTATTTGAGGAGTTAGTGACCATGAGCAACCCATATCTGGTCTATGGGGCTGGTACTTAGGGCTTGAAAAATCTGCATAAGTGTGTGACCAGAATGCAGCACCCCCCTCAGTATGAAACAGTAAGGGAGTGTGCTGGGACACCCTGGATAACTGATCTTCCTGTGTGAGCAACAGATATGTGTAGCTAGACATGTTCTAATAGGCATAGAAAAGACCAGATTTCTTCCTGTCAAGACAAGATGCATAAATTTTACTTACATCAGATGTGAGGAGCCATGGCAGGGGTGAAGGTGAACCTCTTCATGGATAGGCTATGCACAGTGTGCTGCAAGAGGATTGATCCAGTGTCCATCTGATGATGCATAAAATCAAGTTCTCTGAATCTGAAGGGAGATAAAATTTGTTAAAATTTACTTACTCTTTTTATTTTTCTTCCTCTTCCTGTCTTATTATTAAAGCCTTTGTTAAATTTCTTGGTCTTTTTTTTTTTTTTTTTAGTTTTGTTGGGGTTTTTTGTGGGTTTGTTTGTTTGGTTTGTTTTTGTTGTTTTTCTTTTTTTTTTTTTTTTTAAGTGTGCTGTTTGGTGCTGTACCTTCCTTCCTGAGATCCAGCAAGGATACTGCTCCTTCTCCATAACAGACATAAGAGTGAATAAGAGGCATGAACTAATAGATAACTCCTGAAACAGATTTAGAGGCCCATATCTCTGAAAAAAAGGGGTCTAAATCCATTTTACCTCAGCAAATATGGTTTCTCCATAACTTAGCCAAACCACCCTAGTTTTTATGTAAATACAAAGTTAGAAAATCAAATACTCTCTTTGCTTTACACTTTCTTCTTTTTCTATGTCACACAGATTTCAGAATAAAACCAGACATACACAAGCTAGAGGCCTGGATATTTTACTTACATGGAGAAATAATTCTTGGTCACTTATTACTATAGGCAGCAGCAGCAGGAATATTGTATCTGGATATTGATATAATTTAAATTACAGTTTAAACCTTAAAAGAACAAATCATCAAACTTCTTTTCTTAGTATGTTTTTACTTTAAAGTTATTACAGATAGAGTTTGGAATTTTTAATTTTTTTTAATTTTTTTTTAAATGTCTTGGACTTTTCTTTAAAGTTTGTCAATTGTAATTTTTTAAGTTTCCTACTGAGAAAGATTAAATTTTATAATCATTTTCTCTGAACTGAAAAAGCAAATTTGCAATGCATTATTCCAAATTCTAGTTTATTACATCCCTCTGCAAAGGTGTTGATCAACCTGAAAAAATTCAAAAATATTTACCTAGAGCCTGAGGTACATATATTTTATTTTTAATTACCACTCATCAGAAAATTTCTGCTTTCTTCCAATTCTATTTGTCTCTCTAAAAACTATTGGAAATAGATAAATCAATTTTAAAAGTGCTTGTGATGTGCAGAGCAGAATGTTGTATGATGTGGATAATTTTGCCAATGTTAGCAGAGGTGATGGCCAGCTCAAACTAATAAAAACAAGGTCCAGAATTTTATATTTACCATTGGCTGACAAACATCTTGAGATAGACACAGTACATTCTTTCCACAAGGACTGCTACTTCTTGCCATTGCAAGACATAGTCCTGTATGTATGAGGCAAAGTTGTTCACTTCACAACATCTTACTCCCAGAAATCATATTTTTTTGAATAATCATATCAGCACTAGTATATATTAATAATGGTTGTTGTAATGAACTTTGGATTCAGCTTCACTTGCTGCAGGAAAAAGATAAATTAATTTTTCATCCATGCAGAGATTTTGTTTCCTGTATTTTATCACGAGAAGGGGAAATTATTTTTAGTTTCTTTTCCAAAATTAAAAACTTTCTGAAGCTGCATGTTGCTATTTTCAGCTTGAAAAACTTTTTCAGTTTTCAGACATCACCTTTCACAAACTTTTCTTCTTCTTTTTGATAGAACTTATGGCATAAGAATGACTTGTAATGCTTTAGTTTTCCTCCTCTCAAGTTGCCATTCTCTCTTCATTAATAAAATTATTTTTTCTTGTCTCAGTTTAAAGCCCATCAGTAAGATAGTCTTACCAAATAACTTTATTCCCAAATGTACAAAACAAAACTACTGAAAAATAAAATAATGCAACTTATGCTTTCATCCCAGTTGTATCATATCAAATGAGATATAAAATTGATTTATAATGAATGATTTATTTGGTACATATGGTAATTGATAATAGTTACTGGGTAATCGAATTTTGTATCCAAAATTACATAGACAGAAAAAATAGTTCCTTTTTTGCTAACATCACATCTACCATTACATCTCCACAACATCCTCTCTAATAAATTAATGTAGGACCTCATAGACACACCATTGGAGCTAAGGGACAGGATAAAACATTATTTTCCAGACACAAAAAAGGGCTATATTCCATTTCTTAAAGTCTTTAAGCTACTTTCTCCTTCATCTATTTGGAGAACAATTTCATATGGCATGAAAACTGCCCTGGAAATTGTCTCATGTCAGGACACTGTCCAGTTTGTGTGGTTGCACCTTCTCCAGCAGCGACCATTCCCTGCAGTTAACAGCAGCATTTGTTATACATTTTGTGACAGCCACATCACAGACCATTTACAATATCTTCAAGGTAATAATCTGTCACCTAAAACTCTGGTCATTAAAAAAAAAAAAACAAAAAAAAAAAAACCAAAAAAAACCCCAAAAAACAGAAAATCAAAAGCAATGCAGCTTTCTGCTGTTTAATGCACTTCAGCATTTCAGGATATTCAAGTGAGGTAGTATCCATCTATTCCTTATCATTTCAATCACTGCCCTTGTTAAATCTTCTATAATATTTGTTAAGATGTATCAGAATCACGTTGGCTGTCTTCTTCCTTACTTCCCTTTTCTTTTTCTAGTTTAAACTTGCCTCATCACTGGAACACATTTATTATTTAAAAGTGGAAATTAGAAGAGTGATTGAAAATCGTGTCACAGATTTTAAGGACTTATTAAATAAATCTTTTCTTCTTTTCAGACTGATTTCTAAAAAATTTAATTCAAAAGTATGTGGCCCAAATTTAAATCCCTGCACTTTGCCATAATATTAGAATCTAGACATTTTTAAACCTTACTTTGCATTAATGCCTAGATCCTGAGGGAAGCTTCCAGGAGGCTTTAACAATCCATCAATTTACTAAATACATCTACATTTTTAGTCTCTATTTCCAAGTTTAACCATCTTGAAGGAATGGACAAATAGTGGAGTTTGGAGCATGAAAACATTAACCTTTTATTCTTCATAACTGATCATCTCTACCTGGCAAGATGATATAATTGTCATTTTCTATGGCCACAGTTCACAGGAGTCCTTTCTAAAGCTGATTCCATATAATCAGCATCCTATTCATCATTTTATCTTCCTTAACACATAATCTTTGAAATAATTGCTGTTCATTTTTCCTGCAAAGATAAAGTACTCTTGAATTAACAGAAGCAGCAATAGAGTTGAGTTTATTAATTTGATGGAGAAAATTCTATTTTAGAGAAAATTCTATTCTATTCCTTTGTACCTTTTTAAGGAGCAATGACTTCATTCCATTTTTTCGGTACTTGGAATAATATCTGATGATATCTGAGCAAAATTTGTCAGTAGTCTTTGTAGGATCTTGTCATTGCAGCAGGCCCCCAGCCAGGTAATAATTAGCATTGACTCTATGATTCACAGAAGCCTGATAAATCTCTTTATTATATTATATCATAGTTAAGAAACCCATTGCTTTTATAGACGGTTACACCTGGATACTACAATTTTATAGACAATACACCTGGACCTGATTGGTCCTCCTATCCAAACACCATCACCACTGGCTAATTAAGAAACCACCCTTTGGTAAACAAATCTCCATAACACATTTCACATGTTCAGAATACCAGGTGCAGCAAGTGAAGGTAATTGTTTCTCATTCTTTTCTCTCATCTTCTCACAGACTTTCCCCAGAAAGGCCTGGGAAAGTTATGTGTTGATGTCTGTGGCCAGAGAGCTGCTGCAGGAGGAGCTATCATTTGAAAACATTGTTTAGGAATTTAAAATCTTTGGGAAGTTACCTCTCTTTAGGATAAGTCTAGGATTTTTTGCCATTAAAAAGTACCGAGCAATGAAAGTGCTAGTTGCTTTACTCTATCTCAAACTGATGGAAAACAAAGTCACAAAGGTCTAGCTGTGTCCAAATACATTAATCAATGGATCTCAGCATGAGCTGTCACAATCTACTATTTTTTATCTTGAATGACTTGAAGGGATGTCAGTTATTTCTATGGAAAATAGCTAGGTTGGAATTATAGGAGTATCACAACTCATCCTGATTTCAGACTTGAAGGCAGTCACTGTTGCATTCAGATAAAAGGAAAGTTTCTTGCCTCATTTATTCAAAAAATGTTTATTTTCAAAAAAAAGGGTACTTGCAAATATTTTGAAATATTCCTGAATTGAGAGAGATATCTAAAATATTATCCTGGAAAAGTCTCAAAACAGCAGAGAGAATTTGGAGGGCGTGGGTTGCTTATTTCCCTTGCACAGGTTACTCATTTAGTGTTAGGCTAATTTAGTCTAATTTTTCATATGACCTTTTTTTTTTTTTTAGGGTTGATGAATGAAAAAAATTCACTCTATTATTCATTCTGATTTAGCACTGCCACAAGGACATGAAGAAACCCTGAGATTTGGTCAGTTGGTCAGAGCACGGTGCTCATAATGCCATGGCTGGGAGTTTGATCCCTCTATGGACCATTTACTCTAGAGCAGGACTTCATGATCCTTGTGGGTTTCTTCCAACTCAGACTAATCTGTGACTGTGAAATGCAAAGCTCTCAGCTCTATATATCTCTACAAGCTCCTCCAGTTAAACATCTTCAAAAAAGACAGTTTCAGGAGGACGTGCAATTTAATATTCAGGTTGTAGTTTGACCTCTGTTCTTTATTTCATTATAGTATTTATAGGCTTTATTGGAGGTTACCCACTTAGAGAACAGAAATCCTCTTAATATTTACTAGTTAATGAATTGAATCTTCTAAGTTTAAAGAGTCACTTGATTGTAAAGCTTTAAAAAGAACTCTTAAGTAGTTCAGTTCTGGTGTGAAAATAAAGGATATCTAAGTTGGCAGTTCATTAACATCCTTGAGGCTTTTGGTCTCCTAACAATACTCTTATTTCAAATTTTAATGCTTGTGTTTTCAGTGAAAACAGTGAATAGATGATGAATTTTCAACAGAATGTGCATACTCTAAGTGAGACATTCAGAACTGCAAACAGGAATGCTACCTGTCCTGCTCAGCACCTTCTTATCCATTCTCAGAAAAAAACGAAAAAAAAAACCTAAAAAAAAAAAAAAATTAGATTCATATAATGCATTTATCGAGGAGTCATCTGATTTAAATGCCTGAGTGTCTACCTTGCTTATGCATAAATCCTCTTTAGATGTCTGGCTTAGATGCAGGCACTGGTGTGATGCACCTAGGTGTCTAAGTTTTATTTAGTTTTTTTTTATCACTGGCTGCAAAATCAACAATTCTAGTTGAGACCAGACCACTCAAGTCCAGAGAACAGGAGAACAGTTCCATAGAGGCCTTGACACAATGCAATTGTGAAAGTCTGCTGTAAACCTGGAAGTACAGCAACAGGATACAAAATCTTTGCTACTGAACAAACAAGATGATAATGAACTTTTATATTTCCTTATCATTTTAGTATTGGCCAAAAGACAAGGCATTCATTTCCCCCGTTAAAATGTTATTGTCTACTGTAATGGTATCTTGCTAAGGGATATACAGCTTGAAAAAAATGACACCAGAAATCCATGTCTGTCTTACAGAACAAGGAATTTTTCATGTGGTCAGGAACAGTTCCAAGGAATAGTCCTTTTAGAATTTCTGCCTTTTTCTTATACAAGTATAAAAAAAATCTTTACATTTAGAAAATATTTTAAGATACCTGCATTGCAGTCTAAAAGGCATAATTTAGCATGGTAGCCATGGCTGCTGGTCTAAATTGTCTTCTTGAGAAATAAGGTTATGATCAGCAGATGTGTCATTCTGATTTTGTATTTTTGCGTGCTTTAGATGTCTCATCTGAAACTTTTAGCAGTTTAATTCCTTAAAAGAAAACTCCCTGAAAGCCCCCCTTTCATCATAATTGCTCAGTCTTAAATCATTAGACTGCATTTAAACATTGCAGCAAAGCCCTACTACAAGCTTTGATCTTGCTCATTTAAGTGACTGTACTTTCCACAAAAGAAAGAACCAAGAGGCAAGAAGTGTGTTTTGGTAAGAAACACACCACTTCTGTGTTTTCCATTTATTTGTATTTATGTAGTATTTATTTTCTCATCTGTTTTCTGCCTTCTGTCTGTAGAACAAAAAGCACAGCTCACTTACTGCTGTTTGCTGCATACACATGCAAGCCTCATCCACAGCTGAAACATAAACAGATAGAAACTTTATATATTTATATATATATATATATTAGTCTTCACTAACAAAAAAAAAAATAGCAACATGCTTTAAAATTATTTGCTTAATTTCTTCGGCTTCTTGAATGACTAAACATTTCATTACAAGCAAAAGTTGGGTAGCACCTCTAGTCATCACAAGAGATAAATTTTGAAAATACAGTACAGCAGAGGAATTGTACATTAGGGATGTGAGTCAGACAAAGAATTTCTAATGGAATTCACTTAGCTGCAATCCTAACCAGGTTCTGTACATGTCCTTTTTGTTATTTCAATAGCTCCCTGGAACTATACAAAGTGAATTGCACAATGTGGGTGTGGTAATGAAAGTACTTACTTTACCTTTGAGACTTTCAGTACATAGAAAAACAAGTTTGCCTAGCTATGTATTAGCTGTATCACAGCTCAATCATACATCACAGGCGCAGAGAGATTTATGAAAACAGGAATTAATTCTGTAGGCATGCATACTTCTCATGTCCTGAGCAGGAAATAAGGAGTTCTGAAATACAAGACAACAGATGTAAGCAAGTCTTAAAATTTACTGTGGCAAAACAGAGCAGAGAGAGTTTAGAGTATGCATTATTCACCCTTGTTACTGATTTTTACAATTTCTGGCACCATTTTAATATTGATCAAAAATTTTGCACTCTGCTGTTTACTTCTGAAAAAAACCTAGCCAACAATTTTAACACAAGGGTATATCAGATATAAATATTTCCATTCCAGCTCCAAATACTATTAATGTCATTCATAAACTCTTCTTTCTTTTTTTTTTCCTTCCTTCATGACTACAGTTTCTGTCATCTTTATTATATTCAGTTAACACAAAACTGTGAAGATGTGTCCTTCAGTCACCAACTCAAACAGTTAACTAAAACAAACTGGTTTAATCACCAGTAAATTATATTACTAAATGAAGTAATTTGAATTGTAATGCAAAGAGTACAGCTCAAGAAAGCTGTCATCTGAACTGTTCAATTTTTAAGTTATTTGAATTTAATCAGATTTTATATTTGTGAGTTTTTTAATTTAATTGTCAGCAGGTATTTAATCCCAGTGATAGCTCTTGGATACATCTCTCTGATACAATTTCTGTGTTTCTGCTTATTTCTGTCATTATCTGTAGAGAAATAGAAATAATTGACTTGTAAAAAATTTAGGTACAGAGTTATATTTCATTCAGGTTATCTTTTGATTTGAATTTCATATATTTTGAAGTTGTTATGCTGCAAAGAATATGTGTATATATAATTGTTGTTGTAGTTCTTGTACAGATTAAGCTTTCATTCATAAGGTAGGATAAACTTCTGGAATTTTGAAAGTGAAATTAGACATCTACACCTTCTCTAGAATTTATTGTTATAACATGCTGAACCAGATGTTCAATTTTACAGCCTCAATCTCTACCTACTTCTTATTTCAGGAATTGAACTTTTTCTCAAATAAATCTTTCTTTTGCAAAAGTTTTGGGGGGTTTGGTTTCCCCCTCTCCTGATATATTTTTGGGGGTTTTGGTTCTTGTTTTTTTTTGTTTTTGTTTTTGTTTTTATTTTTTCTTTGGGTTATTGTGGGTTTGTGGGTTTGGATTTTTTTTTGTTTTTTACTTTTTGGGTTTTGTTTTTTTTTTTTTTTTTTTTGCCTTCTCCAACATTTTAAACTGATATGAAATTCTCTTTATGGTAAGGAAAGGCCAAATTTGATACGTTTGTTTCTTGGGAAACCACCATGCCACTCCTGATCAGACAAGAACCTAATATTAAACATTGTATTCTCAGTCTGGATTATGTCTAAAGTGAAATATAAAAAAAGGATTAATTACCCTGAGTAATTCAAGTAAAATAAGTCATTCTTTTCTCCACCATTTTTTCCAGAAAATACAACAGAGACATGGAGACGTTGAGGGAGTCTCTTAGTCATGTGGGAATCTTAGAATCATAGTTCAAGATACATAACCTACATTAGGAAGCTGAGCCACAGACTGATTGCTGAATAGTCAGCTTGTTCCTGTTTGTTCATACAACTGTAGTACAGGCCTTCAAGACGAGTGATAATGTCATCTGCAATGCTTTGGGATACTGAGTGGAATGAAACTAGTGGAAAAATATTGGTTCAACTTTTCTGAAGAATTGTAAGTGTTGGAAAACTTTCCAGACAGGGAATGACATAACTGAAGTGTTGACTCCAATCTTAAGACATTGGGATGAATGAAGAAGATATTTTCAAGGCCCTTATGAGGAAGTGAAGCTGATACATCAAATCTTAAAAAAAAGTAGCTCCATGTGTTATAAAAGAAAATTCTTTGATAATATAATCCAGAATTATTTTGCAGACAACAGCAGATATTGAGGGAGATCAACATATTTTATAATTTTGTTTGGCTGAGTGTAATTTCTTTGGTCATTTAAGAACACTGTATTTAGTAAATTGTCAAAAGATTGGTTGCAAATGATAGCATTACCTTATGCTCCTGTAAAAAAGGAAGAGTATCTGACACATGAGATCCTAAACATTGTTTCAATACTGAAAAAGAATGGTGGAAAAACAATTTTCTGAGGTCCAGCATTTTAGATGGTGAAGTGCCAGCTGTCATACGAAAGAGGTAGCCATAATATCTTTATCATTTACATTTTATTGGTTGCACCACCTTAAAGAAACTTTCCCTATAATACCAAATGCTGTCAGCTAAAGGAGGAGGACAGATTTATTGTATTGTTAAAAAGATATGAGGGAAGGCAATTCAGGAGAACATCTGTGAGGGGTAGACTTGTGTCCTGTATGACAGCATGTCTGATTACAGCTCTGCCTTGAAAAGCATGAAAGAGCCCTTTCCAGAAAATACAGGATGACAGACGTACAGGAATTTGGTGCCAGGTTTGTCTCAAACTGTAGAATGCTCTCTCATGGTGTTTGTAGGTCTGCAGATGTGCACTTCTGGCTGGACAGATGTGCCTGATGTTTCTGTTTCTCTCGTGTTTCTCTGGGGATAAGCATCACCTCCTTCTCAGTAGCTCTACCCTAACATGAACTCCTCTGTCATAAGGATTTAGTTGACAGCGGATCTGTATCTTAAAGTTCCTCAAAATTAAAAATAGCTGTCTGAGTTTTTCATAGCATTTTTTCAGCTATAATGTCCCTATAATTATTAATACAACTAATGGGATAATGCAATGAGCCAAGTCTGCATAGATCAACACTGTTGTCAGGATGGTTTCACATTATATGTTACCTAATGTGTTTAATCACTGGCCTCCTTTACTCTAGACCTACTTTGATGCATAGCAAACATAAGGCACATGATCAGATGATTTTATCTCCACAAATGGAGAGCGTCAGCATTTTGGGTTTCATACATATTTCAGGCATGTTTCATCTAGCAGCCTTTCAGTAGAGAAAATCCAGACATTAGTAAATCAGAAGTTTAAGTTTTTGCTGAAATTCATATCTGGAGAGCTTTGTGAAAATTCAGAGTTATTTTATGCTTCTTAAGAATATTTTGCTGCAAATCAGACAATATTTAATAAAAATCACATGAAAAAAGGAAACTGATTTTGAGAGAGGTAATATCTAGTAGTATCTCTACAATTTGACTTAGAGTTTGCAAACATTTCTTCAAATCAATAGAAGGATAGTGTGATTTATCATACTATAAATAAGATTACTATAATAAATCAGAGCAGGTACATCATAACATGGTCATTTTTCTCTATGGATTTTGAAGGAGACCTAATATTGCCTGCTCAGACATAGATTTCTAAATTATAGATATCTGGAACTAGCCAGTGAAGATAGATCACATGTCAAGGCTCTGTATTTTAATGCCATTACTATTTGACTCAGGTAATTAGACAGTTAACAAAAAACAGTTGTGGAGAGATAAGGGCCAAAATCCCACCTAGCTATTTGCTCACTCACTCTCTTTAGTGGGACAGGAGGAGAGACTAGGATGAGAAATCTAATGGATTGAAAAAAAGCTAGTGAGATATTTTAGCAGTCTCAGCTTGACAGACTTTGTTCAATTTATTGCCAGTTAATACAGGTTTGAGTGGTGTGAAAGAAAGACATACATCAAACCCCCACCTTTCTTCCGCCCTTTCCCAGTCACTTCACTCTGCTATTGCCAGATCCTCTCCCCACCTCGAGCAGGACAGGAATGGTCAGGGAGCAATATGGTTGGAACACAGCAGTCTCACCCTTCTGCTATCCTGCTCTGGTGCAGGTTCTTCCCATTGGCTGAGCTTCTTCAGGAGAAAAATCTGCTCCCATGCAAGGTCTCCGTGGATGTAATCTCCTTAGGGAGATTAGGGAGATATCTAACTGCTCCTGTGTGCAGTCCCCCACAGGCTGCAGTGAGTGTCTCCTCCATGTGCCCTTCCAAGGGAATATCAGCTCTAGCAGTCTCCTTCACAGGGTAAAGGGGAGGATGCCCTCCCTCAAAGATTTCACCACAGGCTGCAGCTCCCCTTCTTTATTTTCGGAGATTGATATTCACAGAATAGTTTCTTGCTTTTGTGTTCCCTCCTCCTCTGTCTGTGTGGCATCTTCTGATCTTTCTTAAAAATGCTTTCCCTGAGATGCCATGATCTTCGTAGAGGGGCTCGGCCGTGCCCTGGGGTGGCTCAGCTGGGGCCAGCTGGAGCTGGCTCTCTCTGTCACAGACCAGAGCCCATCCTCCTACCCCTGACAGCCTTGACACACATGCAAACCCAACACATTAGTGACACAGTAGAACACACTAGAAACACAGTAGTGTTTCTAATTCAGCTCATAATAACCTTCACATCAAATGAACATGGAACAATAGCTCTGGTATCTTACGGAATTTCAGATCTGTAGGTAACATAGCAATATTTGAGTAATACTAAACTTACATCAAACTATGTCCCAAATCTTACAAAAGGGAATAAAAATCTAGGGCTGTAGAGTGATAACTAGCTACTTTTGTTTCTCAAGAAAGGGTCACCTCTTAAGGTTTGTGGCTGTTTTATAAAACACAGGCATTTCCAGAAAAGTAGATCTGTTTGAAGAGGCTTATAGAAAGTTAATTACATCAGCAGTCTAGGACTTCACATTCAGAGAAGCAATCAGGCATCAAATTGTTGAATGGTTTTCAAATAAATGACAGGTAAAAATGACATTGGTATGATGGAAAGTCTTAAAGAAATTTCATTAGCTACCTCTGGTGATGGTCCAAGGTGATATGAGATGCACAGAGCAGTGGGACTGAAGATAAAGCAGGACACCCTATAGTGAATTAATATTAAAATCTCAAAGTGTGGCACACTGCCAGTTTTTCTGAGAGATTTAGCTAATCTAATTAGAAGAGAGAAGTGAGAGGACAAATTCTGTGTCTGGCTGTCAGCACTGAAATAAGAAGGAATACTGAATAGTAAAATGGCTGTAAACAAATACTCAATACAAAAATGAAAACCAAATTGCACGTACTATTCACTATTCTACCAGTACTAAAACTGGCTTTATTTTTTTTTTTTGATAGTAATTCACCATAACTCAGTCAATCATCTTAAAATTTTTGCAATGGGTATAATGGAAACACATTTTGCATAAAATATACAAAGCAAAATGAGACAAAACAGGCAGATGAGACAAAGAAAAACTGATCAAAAATGCTTCTAAATAAACTCAGTGATTTTTTCTATGGATTTGTTTCAAAGGTTTGGGTTTTTTCTTCTCTTATATGAAACAACAAGATCAGGATTAATTCTAAATTCATGAACCCTTTAGAAACAGAAACATTTGTGTTGCAAATCTTCAGATGATTGCCTGAATAAGGTAGTGGAAAGCACTATCCTATGAGGTCAGAATAGGTCCTGTAATGAAAATATAATTTTATTGACTCATGCTTTAGAGGACTATGCTTTGATAATTTTATGAGCACTGGTATATATAGTAAGTTATCAATTACATAGTGCATATATATCCAGTTAAAAAATATTACTGATAGTATTTTGGTTTTATTAATGCTTTTGCCTATTTGGTGCTTATGCAAAAAAAAAAAAAAAAAAATCCTGTTGTATATAAAAACAATTTTACCATCACAGGCTGTGAATAAGCTGTATGTGAGGCTTTTTTTTACATCTCCACACTTCAGAAACAATCAGCTTCTATAGTCTTATTCTAGCTACTTCTGATACATACAAAGTGGAAAACCGTTTTTGTGGCAGAATTAGGAAGGTGACACATCTGCATTAGATGGAAAACAATTAATTTATATCTCTGCAGTTGGTGCACATCTGTGCTCATTAAAATCAAAGCCCAGACTTGCATTTTCTTCAGTGATATAAGATGAAATAAAAACTCATTTTAAATTTAAAGACTGAGTTATTCCCATCCTCAGAATTAAATATCTCTGTGATTGCTGGGTGTTATGGAGGGGGAAAGAATCCAAGTTTAATGTCGGTTTTCTGTCATTTGTCTGCAAAGTTAACTTTTGTCAGAACTAATAATAACATTTCCATATGGATTTTTTAGTGTTAAGTACACATTTAGCATTTTCTTAGCATACGTTCTTTCAGTACAGTCAATTCCTTTGATTAATGCTGTATTACACATATCTAAAGATACAATGCTTTATTTTTTCAGACCCATGTTAAGAAGAAAACTAAAAAAAATATGAAATTCACTGGCTGTCAGCTGGCACAGAATATCCTTGAAATAATAAAACTAAATCCTGCAGGAAATCCTAGGTTTTCACCAAAGTATCAAGTTAAAAACAAGCAGGAAAAAACTAAAGTACTCTAAACAGGAGCAATACCAAAGATTAGATACAGAGACTGGAGAAGCCTTGATACAACTTCAGGAGTTGTCATGAACGAACGGTTTAGGCCATTCAAAGAACGTCTAGCAAAGGTATTGGCAGAAGCAGGTTTAATGTAAAAGTGAGAGTGTGACAGAGTTCATTGGCAAGATCCATTCTACTACTTACTAGATGGTAAAAGCAAAGAGAAAAACAAATCAGTTTAAAATCTAATATAAATCAATCTGTAATTAAAATCAATGTGAAATTATCTGTGTGGATGCTGGGGCTAGAAAAAGAGCACAGATGGGAATATAGAAAGGAAGAAGGGAGATCCCCTATTAAGTCACTAGTTTCGGAGTGGACCCCCTTGACAAACCTAGCCTCAGACTTGATCAATGGTTTAGGCCTAAAGGTTTTAATAGTACTTAAATTTAACAGCACTTAATCCATAGCCTAAGTTAAACGATTTAATAAAAGATTCTATAGAATTTACTGTAACACAGCAGTAACTCACTTACAGTCCTAACTTACTTACAGAGCTAATGCACTTAAGAGTCTAAGACAGCAACATTCATAATATATTCATGTTTGGACTCACACGGACCCAAAGGAGCATGTGCAAGGTATATACTTGGGAAAAATTCCCCTTGAGTTCCCTGAAGTACTTACATCAGATGTCTTTGCATCTGCTTGATGGTTGAAGGACTGAGGATATCAACCTGGACTCTGCTGTCAGTTGTCCTCTGAGTATAGCAAACTTGAGAATTTGCTCTCTTGAGAGGCAGCTCACTTAGAGGCAGATCCTAGAATCATAGACTGTCCACGGTCAGAAGAGACCTTAAAGATCATCTTGAGCACCTCCAGAGGTGGGACATCCAAATCTTTGGGCAACCCCTTCCATTGCTTCACCTCTCTGACAGCAAGGAGCTTCATCTTAACATGCATTCTAAACCTCCTCTCTTTCAGTTTGAATCCATTCCCCTTGTCTGCTGTGGTTATACCAGCACAGTAGGATTAAATATGTAAATTGGGGAAAAAAATAAGCAGGTTAATATTACACATTACAAAATGTTGACAGGGGCAGACAGCAAAATTTTGCAAAATTCCATCAAGTTTTAGGAAACTTGCACTATATTTAATGTCATTGAAATCTTTACTGATTTCACAAAGGTGATCAACATTTCATTTTCTGGTGAGGGAAATGGCCACAAAGACATACAGACAGGAGTATGTCATAAATTTTGTTTCTGTAGGAAATCAGATTAATAAAGAAAGACTCCAAGCTTCTGATTTAACTGTAATTGCAGCAACCTATAATTTCCAAAGAATGAATTTGCCACATCTGCTAGGAAGTAAACAGTAAATGAAAAGATCGGGAACAACTCAGAGGAAGAGACTCTTGAAGTCTCTTTAGAGAAAGAGTGACTAATATTGCTTCCAGAAAGTTTACATTTTTTAATTAAGATGTTTTAAACCTCTGTAGAAGAGATGTTGTTCATGGAACTATTTACTTATAATGCCTTCTCACAGCGAAAGTAACTGTCCCTTGTATACTTATAATTTTATATAGGCAAAAATTTAACACACTTTGTACATGGACATGCAATTTATTTTTAGCTCAGCCAAAATTTTAAATATCAAATATAACTAAAACAGTTATCTTGAGTCCAGTTACAAAAATATAATCAAATAATGTAACTTTATACAGAAAATTAATATTCTAAAACAAAGTGGAATAGGTAAAACTAATATTTACTCTTCTCTTTGGTGTTGCACTCATTCTTATAATCTTTCCAGGGGTCCTAACATGATGACAGCCATTTTCCTCAGTAGAAAGGTGGTCAGTTGTGCAAAACATTGATAATGTTTCAAGTTCTTCCCTGCAGAACTTGCAGTATTTGTAATGGTGGTTCCTTTTTTATTGTCTTTGGGTTTGTTTGTATCTTTCTACTTATTACTATGGTCTAATATCTTTCCATTTTTTCCAATTGCCCTTTAAAATTTGCACAACTGCTTCTTCCAATCTCAGTGGACACAAAGTCCACTATAATTTAGACAATAGGATATGAAGAAGATACAGCATTGGTAAGCATTTGGCACTTTTATTTCACGTTTTAGAAGATAGAATGAAATATTTCAGAAGTGACATCTGTTTTATGTATTTCTTCCCCTGCCATTATTCCCATCCTGCTGGTTATTAGAAGGATATTACTTCTGAACATGATTTTAATTTCATGGTAAAAAAAAAAAAAAAGCAAATAGACATTATCATCATGTTATATAAAATTCAACATAAAAGATACTCTACAAGCTGCTACTCAAATATGCAGTCTGTCATCTTGAAGTAAAATTCAGAGGTAATGCGTACAATGAAAAAACATATATGGGGTAGTTCAGAATTAATTATTTAGAACTTTACAGGTTTAACATACAAAGAAAAATGTCACTTTACTTTCTGCTGACAAATATATAAATCATTTCAGTTTTAAAAAATTCCTCTCCATGATCATGCCTCCCACATACATGGATGAGCAAGGACCAAAACAGGATCATTATCTATTGTAGAACAGTTAAGAGAAAGTTTTAGCCTTATAGTTTATTGATGTCATCTAATCAGACAATAAAATTTTCTTCTCTGTTGTCAGTTATAACTTCTAAATCATGCCTAGTCATGCAGCAAATAATTCAGCAAATATTTCCAGAGTAAGAAGACACATATACAGTTTTTTAGGGAAAAATCCCCCATGTTTTCTTATAAGGTGAAGAGAAACTATTGCAATTGTCTGTGCAGAGGAAATCTTTAAATAACCAGACAAATCATTAGAATATATTTAGATTTTTATAGAAGTCTTTATGATATGAGGACTTCTAGAATTAAATATTCATTCTTTGACTAAAATAGAAACAAAAGGACATATCATGGTAGAACAATCATAAAGAGTTCAAAAATGCAAAAGTATACAGGAAACATTTTGCATTCAACAAATTATTTTGATAACAATTGTCAGAAACTATAATACTAAAGTTTAAAGAGGAATGTAGAAAAACTAATTCAGCAAGAGATAGATCAAGGAAAAAAAAAAGCGCTCTGATTATTTGTTTTGTTTGTTTGCTTGTTTTTATGATGATTATGATGGTCTAGAACAGGGCTGGATTCAAAGGTTTTCTTTGCATCATGATCTGCATAATTGACCTTTATTTCAATAAACTAATGGAAAAAAAATATATATAAAGCCTTGGTTTTATTTCTTGCTGTCACTGCTATAGTGCTGCATTTGCACTCTAAAATCTTGGGTATGTGACTTTTTTGTACAAACCCGTGGAGAAAAATCAATTATGCCATAGTTGTCTTTTTAGGAAACTGTTTACAGAGATATATATCTGTGAATATTTGTTATTATTACAATATTACATTGTTGAATATATTATCTAAGTATGCAATATTACGTGGTAGCATGTAATTTGTATTTCTCAAAACCACTGGAAATAAAATTAAAAACTTCAAGAAATTTAGTTATTTGAAACAGGAACAAGATTCCTTTTAAGATAAGAGAATAAACTTTTATCTTTCTTTGTAACTCACTTTTTTTTTTTTTTTTTTTTTTTTTTTTTAATTTTCTAAGAAGCATCACTTCTGGAAGAACCCAAAAATGCACTAATTATATTTCCACTGTATGCCAGTAATGATCAATGTTTTATATTCCACTGAAGTTTGTCTGGAAAGATTAAGGCTAGGTAGATAGAACAAACAGCATTCACATGTCCATGCTTTGTTTCTTTGACAGGTTTAGACCTAACAAAATGTTTTTAAAGACTTAAAGATATTTTACAAAATGGACAATCTTTTAGGAATCATTACTGCTAAAAGGTTAATGAATGGAATTGTAAAATTCAGTTGTTATCACAACTCAGAGACATGATTTCATAGTTCACTGTTAATTTGTTATTGACATAAATGACAGCAATACATGGACCTCCAAAATTTCTTATTTCCTTCTCTTACTCCTTAGGACTAATGTTTGGACTGAAATCTGTCTGATACTCTTTAAACCAATATTGATGGGGTACAGCAGGGTGCAACCTGCTTGGAAATATTTAAGATGTCTCTTTTGTTTCAAAGACACTATAAAAGTCTCTTTGTTTCTCAGTGGCATTAAGTTCAACTTAAAAACAACTTATGTTGGTTTGGGCTGAAATAGATTTAATTTTCTTCTTAGTGGACATTTTCTGATTGCCATCCTGCCAGTGAGTAGGCTGAGGGTGCAGAATTTGGGAGGGGACACAGCTGGGACAGCTGACCCCAAAATTTCCAGTAATAAAAGCTGGGGGAAATAAGGAGAAGGGGAGATTATTCAGACCCATGGAATTTGTTTCTCCAAGTCACTGTTATGCATGATGCAGCCCTGCTTTCCTGCAGGTGGCTGAACACCTTCCTGCCTACAGAGCAGTGGGTTAATTCTATGTTTTGTTTCTCTAACATGTGCCAGTAGTTGCTGTACCTGTTAAATTGTCTTTATGTCAGCCCATGAGTTTTCACACATTTGCCCCTTGTTGTACTGATAAATCTTATACTTTTTTTATATAGCTTTGCAAGCTGAAGCATTTTCTTTATTGTGGTTTTCATAGGTAACACAGGCAGTATGCTTCTGCAATCTGTATATTAGTCACAAAGGGCTGGCCTGAAATAAATATGTGCTTTGTAGTGTAAGTCCTTTAAACATGGCATTGTACACATAAAGAATGCAGTTGTTGCTATTGGAAGAAAAAAATTAGTGGAAGAAAAGTGAAAACAAAAAATAAATTTGACATGGCAGTTAAGGAGAGTAAAATAGATGATGATGAGCACATTTTTCATGCATAAGATTTCTTATGTTGGTTAGTAGCTAATAACTGTAAAATACAAAATGAAATGGTATATCTTGTAAGAGATGATTTTCCACCGAATTCCTATTTGTTTTGGATAGGTCCATTCTAATTTAGTCTTCTGAACTAATTCAACCTTAAATCAACTTATTTCTCTCTGTCTTTGTAACTCAACTAGGATTTTTCCACATACCTTGTCATAAATCTGGTTGTAGCCTAATAATGTTGCCAGCAGCTGCTAAAAGCTTTGTTCACAGTGCTCAAATTAAATTCACTTATAAGTAGCGCATGAAAATGCAGGTCAACCTTTTTTTTTCTTTATTTATGTCTGTGTATATGCAGATTGTGAGTGTATATGTAGTGAAAGGAGATATAAAACAGATACAATAGCTGTAATAGCCATGTCTCTTTTTCTGTGTAAACAGTTCCAGGCAATCTCACATCCCCAGTTTATATGTTTTCCTTAGCACTTCCACTTGTGGAAAGAGAACTGCTTTATGTTTTACAAATTTAGACAAAGACTTTTCATACTTGTCATCCAGTTGAAGTGAAATGTGAAGAAGTGCTAAGAGATGCCATGTTGGATTTACTGGACAGCTATGAAAACCCAGTGCTGTCTTTGTGTGTAAACTGTAGCTTCTGGAAAGGAAGTACTCACATTGAATATTTCTTTCCTTTCTGTGCTGGTGAACAGAACATCCTCTGTATCTAAATTATATGAGAATTTGTAACTAGTGGGATTTCTACAAGACACACTGGATGAAGAACTGGTTTGTGGTTAGGGCTCAAAATGTAGGGAATGGGACTACATCTGTCAACTTGTCAGCTGCAGCATTCCTCAGGGTTCATTCTAGGGCTAGTTCTCTTCAAGATTTTTATCAATTATCTGGGTGCAGAAGTTGGATGCACCATTAAAAAGTTTGCTGCTGTTATTGAGTATTGTCCCTGCGCATGGTGGGGGGCATAGGATGGGATGGCATTTGAGGTCCCTTCCAACCCAAACCTTTCTATGGTCCTACAAGAGGTGGGACAAAGTGCCTTGCAGAGGGATTTAGATATATTGGAGCATTGGACAATCAACAGTAATTTAACAAATTAGAATGGCATCCAACTTAACCAGGGATGGACTCATGCCAGGCACAAATACAAAGCAGGAGAGGACTACGTGGAGAGCAGCACTGCAGAAAAGATTGTGACAAGTTGAGTGTGGGACAGACGTGTGCCCTGGCAGCCATCCTGAGATGCATGAAACACAGTGTAACCAGCCAGCATACTTCAGTGGGCCCGGGGAAAGGCCACCACAAAGGTCTTGAACACCTCACTTATGAAGAAAAGCTGAGAGGCTTGAGGCTGTTTAGCATAGAGAAGGTGCTTGAAATATCTCATTGTTGCCTTTCAATGGTCAAACGGGGCTTACAAAGAAAAAAGATGAGAGACTTTCTAGAAAGGCCTGTCATGTCAGTGGAAGGGCCAATGCTTTTAGTCTTTAGTAAGGTAGGCTTTGAGTGCGTATAAGGAAAAAATTCTTTACAAGGAAGATGGCGAGATGTCACAACTAGTTGTCCAAAGAAACTGTGGATCCTTCATCACTGGAAGTGTTCACAGTATATTGGATTAGGCAACCTGACCCAGGGAAAGCCACCAGGGCAATGCAGTTGAACTAGTTAATCTTTAATTGTCGCGCCCTACCCAAACCATTTAAGGCTCTGGGATATTTTTAACAGTGATGTGAAAAAGTAGCTTGACACTTGTCCTGGAGCTTTCACCTTTATTGCATTTATAATTCACAGGAAAAAAAAAAAAAAAAACCAAAAAAACCATAAAAACCAAAACATATATATTTAGAAGCCAAGACAGATATGAGGGAAATTTTACCACATGAACTGATAATTATGTTCTGCCTTTATATAATTTATGTCAATAATTAATTTGAATTGAGAACATTCAATGGAAGAAACCATGCATATGTGTATATAGAATTCTCATTAGAAATGAATCTCAGACAAGGATCACAGTTCATATAAATCCATTATAGTGTTGTTATGAGGAAAACGACTGGTAAAATTCTAATGCTTTCAGCATTCTGAGATTTCAAATGATTTAAAGATAAAACCTGAATTTTTCAAGCTATGAAAAGAAAGGTGTTAACATCTCCTGAGTCTTTTTCCAGCCACCTACCAGTCTCAGTACAAAAACTAACACAAAAATGTAATACACTTTCATGTCCATAGAAAGCCTTTACAAGGATTAAAGCTTTGCACTATCTTTCCTCCATGAAAAAAAAATCTTTTTTTCCCTTAGTGAGATCTTTTATAACTGATTTCTATTGTGTGCTAGATATTTTTTTAATGGATGTGATTCAGCTTCTGGTTTCTTCCAATACTCCTCTCCTCCAAATAAGAAGCACAACTTGTTAAAATTGAATAGAGGTGGCTACAAGCTGACATCTGTGTCAATGTGAAGAACAAGGGCAACGTTTCTATGGCTCTCTTTTAAGAACAGAAGGACAGGGTTTTTCCCTGGAATTCTGAAAGTACTCTAAAGGCTTACACATGTAGTCTTCCTTTCTAAGTGAAAGATGAAAGGACTGCAGAAAAAAAGAATCAATGTCCTGTAAATTAGTAAATAAGTTCTTATTTGGGTAAATATTGAAGACAAAAGCTAGAAGTCTATACACACCCTCTAAGGTTCAATGTTTGATAGTAAACTCCATATCATGCAGGTGTTTTTATACATATAGTTCTTACCTTTAAGTAGACATTTTTGTCAGAGATTAAATACCTTTGTGCTAAGTGCTTTTATCTAAATGTTGCAAGCATAAATGCTTCCTATAAATAGAAGCTGTTCTTAACTTTGTCATCTGAATAGAAAACTTTATACTTGCACTTTAAAGACATGCTGACAAGTACAGTACTCCATAGGAGTAACCACAACTAGATCATATCTTATTTTTCAGAATGGAGCTACATGAGGCACTATGTAAATTGCAGCAGGTGAAATTGTAATTAAAAAAAAGCTATTTTTCAGTAACAACACATTACAGACATTTAAAAGACAAAGACTTTTTTGACTGTAAGATATTAGAAAAAAGCATTTTAGACGAGCCATATTTACTGAAGTTTGAACATTAAGTTTGTAATAAAGATAATTTAATCTAATGTCAACTAAATACAGACAGTCACATCTAATATAAGAGAATATAGGATATATTAAGTTTCAAATCTGTGCTAATCATAATTGTATTGATATTTTCTTTAGTGAAAAGTACATTTCTGTGATGATTTTTCCTATACCATCTTTCATCCAGAAGGTAATTTTTAAGAGTATGAAAATCAATCCTGAGACAGTTTTTCACCCACAGTGTGATGGAGCAGTCGGACTGGCTCCCAAGGGAAGATGTCCTAGCAGAAAGTGTGACGGGGTTCAAGAAGCATTTGGACAATACTGTCAGGCACAAGGTGTCATTTTTGGGGTGTCCTTTGCAGGGCCATGAACTGGACTAAATGATCCTGAAGGGTCTTTTCCAACTTAGCATGTTCTCTGATTGTACGATCACTCCAAACATATTAAAGATAAAAGATAACTCCCTTTGTCAGGATGTTATAACACATCCAACACATCCACATTTCAAGCAGATATGATAGAGGAACCTTGAAAAAATTATTGACCAAACAGAATTGTGGAAATAATTGTTTTTTTTTCTCTAAATGAAAAAAATCTCTTGAGAAAAATCCTTTATATAGGAATGTTTATCTTTTTTTATTACAATATTAAAATATGAAAATTAGTTATTAGTTTCTCTCATTAGGCCATATCAACTTGTGTTTCTTAGGATAGATTCTCTAGACAAGTACTTGTCTCAATAAGTGTAGGGTTTTGATGTGACAACCTTGAATCTCCTTAAGAATCACTGAAATATTTCATATACGTAGGCCATAACCATATATGAGAGGAAAAGAGAGTTGAGATGACAAATTCATTGCTGCTTCATAGTTAAATTTGAAAATTAAAGTAAGAAACCTTTGTCTTAGTTAAAATATTTTTTTTCAGGTATTTAAATTTATTTATAATTAATTTTCATTATTTTTACATGAAAAGTAGCATTTGAAGAAATAGTAAATCTTGGAGCACTTACATACTGATTTTGCCGTGCAAATAAACTCTTGACTTGGTATGCATTTACTAACATTTATTTTCATGGGAACCCCTCCCCCTCCTCCCCCAGGTAACTACATCATTGCATTTCTTTGGCCATGTTTGACACCTCAAAATCTGGTACCAAATTTAGTCAAGTCATCTCTGGGTTTCATTACATTAATGTCAGAAGATATAGTTCAATCATTCTGGTAATATTAGATGCCTTTTTATCATTATTAGAACATTCTCCATCCAACTGTCTCTTTCTCATTTCATTGACTGCAAAGAAGCCTCTAGAAATCATCTTGGAAGAAGACATTCAACTCTCAGTTATCTAAAATTCAGGTGGGTGAAACCTTCCCTAAGTTCCATTCTGAGGTCACCCTACCTGATCTTGACTAGACTTAGTCCTGTCTGGCTGAGAAGTCAAATGAGACCAAACCTTTGGTTTATATTCTTACACAGTACATCAAATGTTATTCCTGGATCTCATTACATACCTTTACTTGCTTCAGAATACTCTTATTTTTCATGCAAGTTTTTACTTCATGTGTTTAACTAAAAAAAAATAGTTAGTAATTATATTTTCTGTTTAAAAAATAGTAAAAAACAAACAACAAGTAAATAACAATCAAAGAAAACAAACAAAAAAAAATCACTAAATCAAAAGGAGCTGTTTTAATAATACAATATTGTTCTAGACTATGTTTAATTAGAAAGGTATTTTGTTTAAATGCAATTCTTTAATTAAGAATCTTTTTGTGTATGAGACGTTTCTTTTAACAATATTTCTAGTCAAGTATCTCATAAAACAGAATTCTTTAAATAAGAAATTTTTTAGCTTTGGTAGCAACATCAAATCAGCATGGTATACAAGCAGAGTGTAAGCTGTATGCATTACAAGGTGTCTTGGTGAATTGGCATCTAACTATGGTAATTATAAGCACTTTTACCCTTATCACTCCAGTGCATGGGCATCATGCCAGCTGTCTTTATGCACTGTAGGGCCCTCATTCTGCAAATTGAAAAGCATTCTAAAAAGCATTTATGCATTTATTTGCTAATCTCACTATCCTGAGTTAGTTATTGCCAGATCCATTCAACTTGACATGAATAACATGTCAAACTTAAAAATATTTAACATTTCAAAATATAGTGCTCAGGAATATGTGCCATAGCCAGTTTACAATTACTTACTGTTTAACTCAGTCCCATTAACAAGCCACTCTTCTTTCCATGCATTCCTGGAGGAAATAAACTGGATAATATTTTAAGGTGAGAATACCAGACTACAACAGAAGGCTGTTTCTGAGATGAGAGACACTCACCTCAACACTTTGCATTCAAACTATTGTCAATAATAATGAGAATTCTATACTATAGTAACAACAAAGAGAAAATATCTACAGCTTCATAGATTATACAAGTTAAATACACTCAGGCAAAAGATGGATTTCAACAATATATGCATAAAAATATGCACTTCAACCATTAAACTAGAAAGGACAAGAAGACCAAATCTATCACAACTTCTGAGAAATCACTCTGTATGTGATAAAGGCCCTTAATGTCAGGAGATGGATCATGAATCCCAAATGGAGACAGAAGCCATTTTCCCAGACCAGAATAAAGTGCCTCTCTTTAAGAAATTAAGCATAAGGCCTGCAGCTCTGCTCAGCATTCTCTTCTAGCAAATAATTTTTGCTTATTTCAGCAGCCTGGCTTCATGGATTGCTCTAGGTCTGTAACAGTCCTCAAGAACTGCAAAGGTGTTTAGGCACTGAAAACAGAATATGGAAAATATTTCGAAGAACAACAAATTTCCACAACAGGAATTTTTAGACCTAACTCCAAACCCAAAGGCTTGTTTAAACTACTTGCTACCAAATTAGAGAAAATAGCACTCTGACTGGCAGCTCTGCTTTCTGGTTTTTTAAGTGTATATATAGATAATTAATGAAAGTTTGGTGTTTTTTTCTTTATGAGAAACAGGAACTCATAAATCTAATATTGTTTCAAAGTTGTAACAGTTAAAAAACACTAGTGATCTAATGAAGGATTTTTTGGTATTGGTATAGTTGTTTACTTGTTGGTTGGTGTGTGGTTTTTTGGTTGGTTTTCTTTTTTTTTTCCCTGTAGTAGTATAATCTGGAGTAGTGAATCATCATGGAATGGAATAAAATTAAATTCAGCTTCTGTATCTGCAAAAACCAGTAGTTCCTGTGTTTCAAACATCCTCATTCAGAGCAGACACTTCATAAAGGCAGATTTTAATCTGACATATTTCCCTATAACACCACTGCGTGATTTTATTTTTTGCCTGTTTTGAAATTGAAAGTGCTGTACAGATACCCATGGAAAAGAAGATTCTTTACTCAGCTGTCGTACATGCAGAATTTATGCAGAGATAAATTGAAGTACAAGCTTGAATCTAGCACTTGTGTAACTGGTAGTTATGTCTTGGGACTTCTTTAGTTTTAAGCTGTGGTCTGTGTGATGGGCTGACCTTGGAGGGATGCCAGACCTTCATCCAGCCCCTCACACCCACTCAGCTGTTCTCATACTCCCCCTCCTCAACAGGGCAGGCAGAGAAAATCAGATGAAAAAACTCATGGATCAAGATAAATACACAGTTTATGTGTTGCAGTGGGATGGGGAATGGAGGTTGCAGTCAGTCTCATCTTGCTCTCTGCTCATCCTGAAATTGGGAAGTGAAGTAACTGCACCAAAGGTATTCTTTTCCAATAAACAATGTCTGTATCATGGCATTGGCCGAAATGCTTTTTTTTTCTGCCTCCAGATAGTTATTAAACTATAGTTATTAGTTACGTAGTTGTAGTTATTATTCGTGTTAAATATATATAAATTTATGTGAATTTTAAGGGTCTTTGTGGTTACACAACAATTGTCCCTTTTCCATCATATCATTGTATTTTTCATTAAAAAAAAAATCTGTAGTAAAGAAAGCTAGGTAGAGTCTACATAAGGTTTGGACATTTTTATAGGAGTGTAATTTAATCACCTCCATTAACGACTTCTCATTAAACTTCTTTAACAAAAATTTCAACTTTTAAATTCAGCGTAACAAATAAGAGATTTTTGAGCTAAATGCACTCATTTTGAAAACTGGAAGCAGATATGCTCCAAGATGGCATTGTAATTTGTTTTACTTTTCCAGCTATAACCACTCAGGGCAAGACTGTCAACATAAATTAAACATTTCTAGGTTAAGGAATAGATCTGGTTAACTTTAATGTGTTCACAACCAGATTTATTTTGTTGACTGTATCACAGACTATTCAAGAAGCAGTTAGTATAGAAGAAACCAAGAAGGATTTACACCTAACTTTAAGCAGGAACAATTTTCATAGTTGTATATAAAATACTCTTTTTGCTAAATGCTTCAGATTTTCTGTTGCAATTGCATATAAAAGTATTGCTTATTTTCACCTCTTGTTGTCAATATTTTAATTATTGCTACTAAAAACATCTATTATTAAACAGAACAGGAATTTTTTTATGTCCAGGTTGGCAATCATAATTTATATTTTACATAATTTTTGTCTTTATTTTTTGTCTCTGTTGTGACTCTCAGAAGTAAGTTGGTGGACATGGAGTGTTGGCAGTAGAAAGCAATACCCGTCTTTCTAACCAGACACAGCTTTCACTGACACTGGACAGATCAACACTGAATCTTAACAGCTCAGCCAACGTCAAAAACACAGAGTTCAGCAGGCTTTGGATCAGACTGAAATGTCCATGTTTTTCCATCTTCATTTTCCTCAGGCAGGCAAGTCCTCGCTTGCAGGAAACCCATCTGGTTCTCTTGTGTAGGAGGTGGCTGCAGGAGGTCAAAATGTGAGGAGCCCAGGCTGGTGCAGAAATGTCTCCTGATCCCCAGAGAGCCCCGGGGCAGCACAGCCCAGCACAGCTCTCCCAGTCTCTCATGCGAGGAAGTTAAAGCAGCTCTGGGCAGTAGCTGAGCAGTGGTTGGAAAGAAGTACAACTGTATCTTCCTTATTCCTCATGGATCAGAAAAAGAGATGTTCATTCAGAGTATGTGCAGGAGAAAGGCTGTGCTGAATGGTATTTTTATGTACTTCTGTAAAAATTATATTTGTGCATTTTGCAGTTTTACCTGAAATGTCTTTGGTTTAGTTTAGTTTTTTGGTTTTTTTTTTTTTTTTTTTTTTTTAATGTGGATTTCTCTAACATTGCCAAACATTAGCAATTTGTACCATTATTAAGGAGTTTATCAGTAGCAAAGGTATGAATATAACAGCAATCTGACAGCAAATATTTTCATTGTGGTATAGTCACTAAATACACTCCTAAAATACCAAAAAAATCACGAAGAACTTGGTGTTCGAGAGTCTTTTTAACAGCTCAGATCAGGTTCAACAAAAGGTCAGTAAAGCTTTGAACAGAACTTTACTACTGTTTTTGGGCAATTTCTGTGTTTTATACATGTATTTTGAAATAACAGAAAGAAAATACCAAAGCACTTAAATTAAACAGGAAGTAGGTACCTAAATCTCAAATTTTAATGCCTGTTCATCTGTCACTGAAGTGAAAGGAGTCTATACTAATGCAGACTTTACAGAGAGTATTACTAATCATTTCCAAGTTAGAAATCCTGAAAATCATAGCATCTGCCCAATTATTCCTGAAAATCCTAGTTTAAGAAATAATATGACACAGAAAGTGTAGTTGAGCCTCTTGTATACTTCTATAATGCTTTTGATGAGAGGTTGTGAAATGCCTTTAAACAAACCTGACAGGCTGAAGTATCTTTTTGTACAACGAAAATCTGCGCTTCAGTTTTCCCTACATGCATGAAGGATTGCAAATGTACACTTCTCATGCTCATGACAGTCACTTAAGCACTAAACAGGAGGCTGTCAGTTAGGTAAAAGAAACAGTAGTAATACTTTAATAAAAATATAGAATGGTTTGTAGTGAAAGGGCCTTAAAGATCATTCAGTTCCAACCCCCTGTAGTGGGCAGGGACACTTTTCATAAGACCAGGCTGCTCAGAGCTCCACCCAATGTGGCCTTGAACACCTCCAGGGATGGGACATCACTTCTCTGGACAACCTGTTCCAGGGTCTCACCACCCTCATAGTACAAATTCTTTCCTAATACCTAACTAAATATATTTTCATACAATTGAAATCCATTCGCCCTTGTCCAATTGCAACAAGACCTTGAAAAAAGCACCTTTTCTTGTGCACTGTGTAGGAGCCCTTGGTTTCTAACACAGAGTCCTCAATTTCCTTGCATGGATAACTCTGAGCACAGAGGCACCCATGCTTCTTTTCATATCTGATAGCTTACATGTGCTGTACAAACACACGTGGTTGCCACAGTGTATGCTCAGGACTTGGATACAAATGAGTGATGGGTCAAAAAAGTAAACTAAATTTTCCCAGATACAAGCCTTCAAAAGACAGGCATAATGTTTAGGCACAACTCATTTCACTGTTAAAGAATGTGCTAGGGGGCTTATCACTCTTCATTGACTTTGAAAAATATCCAGCAAAGTTTATGTAGACTAAAACGCTAAGTTGTAAACTGTTAATCCATTTTGATTTATGCCTCCGTACCCACAAGATGATTAAGCCTTACCATTTAAATCAGCCTTCAAAGTACTCAACCTTGTCATGGTTTGGCCTTTTAATCCTTTAAAACTGAGTCCAGAGCAGAAATTTTCTGAATACATTAATTCAATTTCAAATACACAACTTCAATCCATAATTAGTCTTTTTTTTCTATTTTATTCAATCATCCAGGGATTGTTAAAGCATAATAGCCTCTGGCTTTTTGAGGCCCCTTAGGCAAATCATAATGTAGCTATAAAATAAAAATAGTGTAGGCATGCCTACCACTAAAGAGATATTTGATATAATGTGTTATGCATTTTCTTCAAGCTCACCAGTGAAAGATACAACATGAAAGCCTGGAAATTATTAGAATGAGATTCCTGTGAGGGAATTTTGTTACATGTTGCATACACCAAAGAGATACAATATTGAAGTGAATATTAAATACTCATAATGACTATCATTAACTATCAAAATCCATGTATATTTTACCTTTTTTCAGTCATTTGAATGTAAATTCAGGTTATTGTACAGATTCAGAAATTTAGTTTAAATTTAGATGGCTTTTTTCTGAAGTATGTGCTATGTAATTTTAGGCAATATGAAGAAAATCAGAAAACTTTCTCATTTAGCTACTTTTGCTCTATTTTGTTTTAAATTTTAACATTAATGCTTATCAAAAAGGAAGCTTTTGCTAGTAACTCTGCTGAAGATTCCAGAATGTTAAATACAGCTGCTTACAATACTCATGGCATTTAAAAGATTAATTTATATACGCCATGGAATACATGCTAATTCAATGTTATATTAAACATATGTATGTAAAATTTAGACTGGTTATTTAACTGTATTGTGGTGTAATGTTCATAGTAATTTTTAATGTCTATAGAAAATCTGTTGCAAATGTCCTTATTGCGCCTGCATATGTAAAACTGTAATGAATGGATTCTTTCCATAACTAAAATACAGTTTTTATTTTTAAACCAGAAATCAGAATCAGTATTCCAGTGAATCCTGGGGACAAAAATGCATCACTTTTCATCAGATAATCAGGTGGGTTGTGGTTAAAGTTTTTTGCATATTCCACAGAATAAGAAAGGCATTAACTTTTAATATGGGCATCTGTGTTTTAGCACAGATAACTTTGTTGATGCTGACAGTTGTTCTGTAGGCTAGAATCATTCAAAAAGTCTCAAGCATGCATTTGACAGCAAATGCTTATATAAAATGATTTAAATAGGATGACAAAACCTATTTAGCAGTACTAATGTCTCTGAAATAATGGAACTGTTTCTAAATTATATAACTCAAGACAGATTGTGTCTGTACAGGCAAAACAACAGCAACATGTAAAGCACGTGATGATCCAGAATACATCAATACAAGCAGGTGAAATTCTAGCATATATTCTGTGGAAAGATATTTGTTCTGACTGCATTGGGAAAAATATTGGCTAGAATATTCTGTTACAGAGGTTATGAACATAGGAAGGATGAAACAGACAGAAAGAAAGCAGCAGATGTAGTTTTTCATTAATACTCATTTTAGTCTGTTGCTAAAGGTTAACAAAAATATAATGTTGTTTGAAGAGCATATTGTCATTAATACAGGTCAATATAATTATCAATGAAGACACTAAAACTCAACACATTCAAAAAAATTCAGATGGTTCACAAGACATACAATATAAAGCTTAAATTCAAGCTATTCAAGCCACTGGCCAGAGTAATAATTTAAAGGTTAGCTGATTATTCTTGCTTCACCTCAATTCTTTCCTGCTTTCTCCACATCAACCTGGAGAACATAGTGATCTTCAATCAAAACAAGACCAAGCCATCACATCTCTTTTTCTGTACCTGTGGACAGTTTTTTATTGAGACATAGTTGATGGGAAAAGAAACATGAGAAAATACATCTGAGAAAGCAACAGCTGCCTAATTCAAAGACATAGTTTTCTTGAGCAAGCAGCTGTTCAAGAAAATATGTGATAACAAGAAGTAAAGAAGAAGCCACAAACATCCTGAGAAAAGTGAGACTGACTTTTTATAGCTGACCAATAGTGAGCTCTACTTTTGCAATATGTATGAGCCTTATTACTGTGATTATAAAAGTGTGCATGTTAATCAATAAATCCGAGACTTGTCGATCATCATCGGATGAGCACGTCTCCCGTCTACCTCGTCATGTACCAGTTCTTTAGGTTTTCTGCAATTATTCCTCATTTTTCCTAGAGAATGGTCTACATTTTGTGAGCTTTATTATGAAAAATTCATGACATAGTGAGCCTCCCCACACTTGCTGTTGAGCTTGTTCTATGGGCAGAAGAGAAGTTGAAGTTCTTTGTACCGGGGGAAGAGGAAGTCTGTAACAGTAAAGAAGTGCAGCCTTGAGAGCTGTCAAAGGCTCCTTTACGGTCAGGGGATAATCAGACAATTCAGGCAAGGGAGGCTAGAGGAGCACGTTAAGAGAAGCACCTACATTTCATCAGCAGACTGTTCTCTTGGCTCCAAGGGCTTTCTTACCTAGCTCTTCACTGACCTTGACAGATGCTTAGACAACTGCATTTAGACACTTAAATCAGTGTCTCTAGTCTAATGCTGCATCAATTTTCATTGATTATAAAAAAAATAAATTCTAAAAAAATTTAAGCCATGGTGAGCTAGTAGAAGATAAACAGATGAAGCAGAATCACCCTCTTAAAATTATTTTTTTAGAATACTCTGTGGCCATAAAACCATTAAGACTTTTCCATATTTCTACAATCTTTAAATTACAGCAAATTGAAGAAAAAAACATACATATTATTTCTGAATATTCAACATACAAACTATTGTGTAGAATAACTGCAATATTTCCCTTGTAAGTAGCATCAACCCCAAGTGAATTTACTTGACTGTGGTCACTGTGCTTGTGTGACCCTTTTGTGTATATGGTGGAAATGTGTGTCCATTGAATGGAATATGATACATGTTTTCTTTCAAAGTCTGAAGTCATCTCCACTGTCACTGTGTTGCAGCATATTCAGAATTGAATATATTTGGAAATTCCTCCAGGTTAAAAAAAAAAAATCCTTTGCCAACTGACAAACTTGTACAGCATCAAAAAATTTTAAAGACTGGAGTTATTTTAGTGAAAGTTTATATTGTCAGTAATAGATATATCTAGTGCTTGTGTAAAGAGTTTTTGTGCAAATGTTTTGCACACCTATTATTGTTGATGTCTATTGTCCCTTATTCTGACTTTCAAGTCATCTGATCTGGATAAAAACACAAAAACTCCACCTTACTGCAATTTTTTTCTTTTGTATTAAAAAAAAAAGATTTTGATTCTATAAGTCTTACACCTGGTGAAGTCTAGAGGAAAGAGTTGGGAATTTTTATAGGTATGAGAAAAGCAAAAATAATGAAAGATTTTAAGGCTAAATGCATATAGATTAAATAAAATTGCATAATATTGTAAAATACCTCAAACTTCTTTTCAAAGTTAATATGCCCTCCCCACAGAAGCACAGAAAATGCTCTGACATGCCTTGTGAATGTCCTGTATTGTGCACTCCTCCCACCTTCAGAACCCAAAGCATTCGTAACTTTGCAATTACTGACTCACAAACCCTAGTTTTTGATCTGTGTTTTCACTTAGAGGAGAATTGCAGATAATTTAATAGAAATGTAGAAAGCTTCATGTATAAAATACTATGTGACAATTTGCCCATGGATCAGTCACAGTTTTAGGAGAATGCAAATTCATTTGTTGTTGTTTGCTCCTTTCAGCTTAGGCTGACTCACTTTCCCTCACCTGTCCTTTGCCTTGTTCTAAAAAATGAGAACTGTACTCCTTCACAAGGAGAGGGAAACAGATCCATTACGCACTTTTTTTCTCTGTGTGACCTCACCTTAATTTTGTGTGTGGTTTTGCTTCTTAATCTTGCCTGAATTAGTCAGTGACAAAATTGTAAGTATAAATGCATGATTTGCCTGTTAGTCAAATGTGATAGATAACATATTCACTGCAAAGGTAGTTTATATAATAACAGGTGAAAAGGAGGAAACAGTACACCATTTCTAATAAATATATATCCTTTAATAATTTGCTATTTATGCTCTCCTGGTATGGCAAATCCACTTAAATATACAGTCCTAGGCTCCAGAGCTTTTTAATAATATTGTTATTATTTATCCTGTTTATGTGCCACAGTTTTTTTCCCTTGTCATTGATTTTTTTTTTCTCAATAGAAATATGTTTTATATTTTCCGTTTTTTATAAAGTTTAAACTTAAATCAAATGTTACCAGTTACCAAACAAAATGTTACAGTTTCATGAAATGCAGTGCTATATCATGTGAAGAGACAGAAGATAAATTCGGAGATATCTATAATACATATCTATAAAAGCTTGGAGATATGTATATTTTTATACACATATATGTGTGTGTGTCTGTGTGTATAGAAATATATATATACACCTTCCCTTCAAAGGTGTAGCCAGCTTTGGGTGAATATATTAAGACATTTAAAGTTTTAATATAAGGTATTGGGTGTCATTACCTTTAAACCATTCCCATGGCTTAAGCTCAGTAATATAATTGAGCTTTATATATCAAGCCAGCTTTAACTGTTCAAGTCAGATTATAATGCTGAAACAGTATATGCTATAGTGCTTCAATATATGTTATATACGCTTCTATAGTATTTTGCCTGAATTTATTTTTAAAAAGTTGTAATATATTTTACTCAATACTTAAAGTTTGGGTTCAGCACATGAAGTACTACAAAGAAGAAAAAAACAAAAAACACCCAGTAATATGAAAAGTCAGTCTTCCAAAATGTTTTGTATTTGAAGAGACCTCTCATAAAATCACAATCTTAATTCTTTGTTTGCTAGGCCATTGGGCAGCCATGCAAATTACACGTTAAATATTTGTTTAGAATTATTTTATACTCTGTGTACATACTTAAAAATAATTACTCTTGATGAAAAATCTCTACAAAATGAAGCCAAAATAACATTTGCATTTCGATAAACAACTTATTTTCCTCTATTTGTACTGAAAGGATGAGAGGCAAATGAAGACTTAACATAGATATTCACATTCAGTGTTTAATGAGTATAGTTTAGAAACAAAGTAAATGGAAATTGCTTGAGCAACTGGTAAAAATTATAGATAATCAGTATGGAAATTTGATCAAATAATCAGGAAACCAATGACTTAATGACTAATCAGAGGTATGAAAATAATTACAGGAGGGAAAGAATTAAATAGAAGTGACCATAAAATCATGGAAAGCATTTTAACCTCCCAGCAATACACCTTCAGTAATTCCCCTCCAAACCCCGTAAATGTTATATTTATAGACTGCCAGTACAATTCTTTTAGACAGGAAAGAATTTCTACAAATGAGACCCAAGGGACCTGTGCTGAATTGCCTTTGTAAGATATTTCCTGTGAACTTGGAAAAGTCCTGACAGCTCTCTGTGAGGATTCTGCCTCATACAGCTTTGGGGAGCTGTGATAAAGGTGGCTGCATCACCTGATCTCCTATTATACTCACAAGAGAAAAAATTTTTTTAGAGCAGATTCATCTGATTTACTTTAAATATCTTCATTGTGAAGAGACAATGTGTCTTTCTCTCAGCCACAAATAAAAGACCCTGAGATGAATCCCATTTTACATGTCCTTCTTTTGAGAATTGTAAAATGAAGAATGTAGTCCTGCCTTTCTCCTCGGAAGAACAATGAGTTTTGAATTGGAAGCATTGTGAATTGCACTGAGTTTAAATAAGATAAATACAAATATCTGGATATAGACATAGAATTGATAGATCTAATTATCGACAAATAATTCTGATAAATCAATCCACTAAAGAATGAGTCATGACAGAACCACTTATATAGCTTAAAGGACAGAGAAAAATGTCAGATTTACAGGACCATAAATAAAAGGAACTTGAAACTCAGTCCCAAAAATAAGTGTGTCCTGAGGTTGGATCTGTTCTTGTTCTTCTACAAATAAATTCAAAGTAAATATACAAGATTTAGTGAAGTTCTCAAGATCACAGACTCATTGAATAGTTTAGGGTAGAAGGAACCTCAAAGAACATCTAGTCCAACCTTCCTGTAATAAGCAGGGTCATCTTCAACTAGATTAGACTGCTCAGAGCCCCATCCAACCTGGCTTGGAATCTTTCCTGGGGTGGGACACTCTTTTGGTGTTTCACCACCCTCATTGTAAAAAATTCTTCTTTATAGCTAGTCTAAATCTACCCTCTTTTAATTAAAACTCATTACCCCTTGTCCTATCTCAGCAGGTCCATGCAAGAGGTTTGTCCCCATGTTTCTTACAAGCTCCCTTTGTACTCCCATGTGCTGCAAGACAATGATGAGTTCTTCCTGAAGTCTTCTCCAGGCTGATCAACCCAAACCATCTCAGACTTTTCTCATAGGAGTGATGCTTCAGGGCTATGATCATTTCTGTTGCTCTCCTCTGGACCCACTTCAACAGGTCTACCTCTTTCCTGAGCTGAAGAACCCAGAGCCGGATGCAGTACAGGTGGTGTCACAAAAGAGCAGAGTAGAGGAAAAAAAATCTCCTTCATCGATTTGCTGGTGAAGGTTCTCTTGTCTTTCAGTCCAGTTTCCATTCGCCAGCACTGCCAAGTACTTCTCAGAAGGGCTGCTCCCAGACCCTTCAACCTCAAGATATTTTTGACACTGAGGATTGTCCTGACCCAGATGCAGCACCTGCATCATATGGTTTCACCTGACCCCACTTGTCCCCTTAATGTCTCGAAAGGCATCCTGTCCCTCAGGTGTGTCACCTGAACTACTAAACTTGATGTCTTTTGCAAACTGACTGAGGGTGCACTCAATCCAACTATGTCGCTGAAGAAGACATGGAAAAATACTGATCCAAATATGGACCCCAGGAACACCACTTGCCACTGACTTCTGTCTGAACATTGAGCCATTGAGCATTACCTTCTGGATGTGACTATCCAACCAATTCCTCATCCACCCCATAAAACCCCCCATAAAATCCATCTCTCCCCAATTTAGAGCATTTGGTGAAGCAATGTTGCCTGTTTCAAGCAACTTCCCTCTCCTTTATTATCTTAGCAAAGCTTCTAAGATGATCTGTTCAATGATCTTCCCAGGGTCTTCTGTTTTCTGGCATTTTTAAATGTAGATGCATTGTTTCCCTTCTTCCAGTCACCAGGAACCTTACCTGACTGCCATGACTTTTAAAGTATGATGGAGAGTGGTTTAGTAGCTACATCAGCTGATCCCCTCAGGAGACTCTGGGATGCATCTCATAAGGTCCCATAGACTTATGTATGGTCAGGTTCCACAGGCGGTCACAAATCTGAGCTTTCCTATCCTCTGAATGCCTATTTTATATTTTACTGACTGACTGTTTCTTTTTTAGATGATGTCTGATCTATAAAGATTGGTGTCTGTGGTCTTAGGAACTGTGAGTGTAGGTGTGTGAATGAATGTGTGAGCAGTAGTGAAGATCAATCTGCTCTTGATGGTGAGCAGGTGAAGTGGCTTTTTAAGTGTGAAAAACAAACAGGGGGCGAAAGAACCTTGTTTGTCTACTGGCCTGGATGTGGATCAACTTCTTTTGAAATGTTTAAATTAAAAAAAATGGGTTGCTTATTCACCAAAATCAGAAATAAGACCTTTAAAATATTTTTGAAGCATAATGGAAAATGAATTTTTAGATGTGACCTGAAAAGCGGAGATGAGGACTGCATGATTTTTTTCATTTTTTCTAAGAAAGGCATGAGGGACAAACCTGTGGGTGGAAGCGTATAGATGCACACATGAATACTTGTGCATATTTTACGCATTTTACATGCGAACATTTTTTTTAAATGTGCTGTTCACTCATTTTCATTCAGAGGGAGAGTTTACAACAGTGCTTGCTTTGAAGGAGAAAGAAGTCTGTTTGTTACGCTAAATGATTTCTAAGCTGAAGATGTGACATGTTATTAAACTTCATCTTCCTAACAATATTGCTGTTCTGCAATCATTACAAAGAAATTGTAGTATGGAACAATACACAAAGAATATCAATTAAAAAAAAATGATGCATTTTAAATGGTTTTGTGAATACATGCCCCGTGGTTAGACATAACTGTAGAATTGAGTTTGGATGAAACCTGAGGTGACAGTTAAGGGAACACACTAATTTAATAACAGTTGATGAATTAAGAAACTGTATTACTTTTTAAAATCACTTAGGAAGTCTCCTTTCAAACCCCTTGGTAGTCTGGCTTATTCTTCTGGACAGAATGTCAAAAAGATTTGGAAACACACAGTCTGTACAAACCACCATGTCTGGTTCAGCTTCTTTTTTCACTTTCTAAAGAAACTTACATCAAAGCTTTATATTTCCATTTCAATAAATATGCTCTGTTTAAGGGTTTTCTGTTTGGGACAAAATAATGTTGGTTATCACAAAATTTATTCTAAACTGAATACATAACCTGTAGCATCCATCGCTTTATATAAATTTCCTTTAAAAGGAGAAGAGTCTGTTAATGAGACAAAACCAAGCATTCTTAATGATGATGAACCACTCCTTCACATTTATATCCAACAGAAACCAAACTATTTGCACAAATGAAAATTTCCAGGAAAACTCTTAGTATGATGGAACAAGTATCTAATAAGTATAGTCAAATATCACAAACTTTATAAACTCCGTGTCACAAAAATATGTATGGCACAATTTGAACGTGACAATTGTGATTCCTAAAATGTTTTTCAAACAGACAGGGAATGACTATGACTGAAGTAGAAAAGGAACTTACATACCAAAAGCATAAGTCCCAGTATTCCAGAAGTCCTCAAAGAAAGACATTTTAGTTACTTTTTAAAATGGATTTAAATATTTTCATATTTATTCTTGATATTCCATAATAGATCATTTCAATGAATTCTTTGCCAGCATGAATATGACTATGTTCAAGCAAACTATTAAAAATTATGTAAAAATATTAAATTTACTACTTAAACTCTCAGTGACTACTTCATAAATTGCAAATCTTTAATCCTTCCTTTAATACAAAAAATTATATGCCCTGGTCTTGAACTTTCTCAAGTTCTTTACCCTATTTAATTTCTGTTAAAACTGTTTAGAAGTTCGAATTTTCAGACCAGAGATCCTTTAGGTAATTTTTTTTAGTATTTCTTGTGTTTCAACACTTGCACAGCCTAAGAAGGATTACATTTCTTTCTACTCTACTCCATCCCATTTGTATGGAAAGAAGTAGCTCTTCATTTGAATCATGCATGGCACAGTCTTATTTGGAAAATAGAGTTCTAGGAGCAAATCTTAATAAACAGTATAAACTATAGGGAAATACAGATCTTTTATTTCCTTAAAAAATCATCTTGATAATTTAAAAAAGTTGGATGCGTTATAGGGAAAATATTCTTGCTCTGGAAAAAAATTGGAAACCATTAAATTCTGATTCACAAAGAAATACCGCCATCGCGAATTCACATTTTAAACTAAATGAAACAAATAATGAAAATGCAAAAAGAAAAAAAACTGCATGCCTTATGAACTAATGTTCTTTCAGAAAGATTATTGTAAATTATGCTCTTTGAATTCAAATTCAGAATATGAAGTGTTCGACAGTCAGTCACTTCTGCTGATGAGAGATTGTTAAAGGTATAATAGAAAGCTATAATATAAAAGTCAATCTGCCTAAATAATGTGTTGGTGCTTAAGCTTTAGCTTTTCTTTGTTTCTTTATATGTATTATTGAATCCTACTAGTGCCATAGGTAGACCTGGCTGTCTCCTTCACCGGAAATTTTTGTGAAAGTGTCTACTCAAACTTTGTTACAGGCAAAAGGGAACACATCATAAGGACAAAGCCAAAAATTTGTTGTTATTTCAATTAATGTTTTAGCTGTCCAAATCAACTGCTACAGAAAATTCTTGCTAGTAACATAAGTTTATTTTTAAAGCAGGCAGAGGTCCCAGCATCAGTAGTTGGAGGGGCCATAGCTCTCTGGATCTAGTGAGGATTTTGGACCTTGCAATTTTTTCATGTGCTGGGATTTGTCTATGATAATACATCTAACATTCACTACAAACCATAAAGGAAATACTTGATATGCCACGTTTATTTCATACAAACGATTCAAACCTTTTATCAAAGATTGAACCTCCTGAATTTGAGGCTCAATCTGTTGATAGGCCAGCTGAGTTTTGTATTCCAATGTATGTTTAATAGGAATAATTGACAAACAGATGTAATGGCAGCTGGGGTGGAAAAATTGATCTGTCAATACAGCAAAAGCTTAACAAAGATTAGTAGATAAATGGGTAGAAAAATACACAAACCTCTGCCACAGATATGTTAGCAGTGAATCTTTTCCTCTCAAATTTATGTTCCTGTCTTGCTGGTGGAAACAGGAAAATATTCTCTTTAGGAAAAGTCTCACAAATAAAGCTAAAGACTTAGGCAGACGATGATGTTTAAAAAGAAAAGAAGAAATAATTATGTAACATTAATATATTACACAGCTTCCTCTTGCTCCACAACAATTAGTGGTAAAAGCAATTATGTCTATTCCTGCATATCAAGGAAAATTAAGTAGTTTTTTTATGACTTAGATACTTAGGAAGAAGAAAGAAGAAGAAAAAAAATTAATTAAAAAAATCAAACCCATCAAAACCTGAGGAAATAGGACATGATCTTACAGAGAGGATGACATCATATTTTCCTAAATATATTGAAAAAGCAAAAAGGTGTTCCTCGGTAGTTACTATTTCATGTGTCTAAACTAGTTAGAACAGAATTGCTGTAAAAAATTTTGATCCACCACTAGAAGCTGTTCCCAGTTGTGGAAATAAGTTCCTTAGCTCTTTCATCTACCATGCGAACATTAAGTATAAGGTACAATTTATCTCCTCCGCAATCTCCTTTAGAAGGTTGGAATAAACATCAGCAACTAATCCAAAAGCAGCTCCCACAGAGGCTTGCAGGGCTGGGAGTCAGTTGGTATGAGAGATCCTATCCAGGAATGCATTTTAAGAGTCTGGCACACAAACCTAATAATTTGCATTCTTATACTAGGGTAATGAGAATTGATAATCTTAGCATGCTACACAAATGAGCTGTTGTGTTCTACATACATTCGATCAAATATAAAAAGTTGGAGCTTCAAATTTGCTGAGGACTGTAAGAAAACAGGAAGTAAAATATCAAAATATTTATTAACATTTGTTCACAAATGCGTTCAATTTTAAGGACTAGAAAAGCATATAATTCCTAAAGAAAAGCATATTTTTCCATCAAGTTGTACTTTGATGGAAAATTCCAAGTCAACTTGAGATATAATTATTTTTCTTCCTCTCCTCATATAAATATTTATTTGCTTGTTTGCACTGCAATTCTTTTACACAAAAAGAGAAAGGAACAAAAATAATGAGTTATACACTCGTGCATTTATTAGGACCTTAAGGATCTGTGTTGTTTTAAAAGCTCAATATAGAGATCATTGGCCAGTGGTGAACAACAAACACTTAGTTGCTACCTAAAACCCCACAACTTAAATTTATCCAGGTGACAAAATTTTACATACATGAAAAAAGAAATTTAAAAAAAAGAAGGAAGAAAATAAAGAACTAAATGAGATGGATGATAAATAAAATTAAGTGATAGGTTATGCAGAGAACAATGGATACATACTTGAAATATTTTAATGATTTTTCTTTCCCTTTTTTTAATTAGGGATTTTTTTTTTCTTTTGTTCTGGGCTTTCTTACAGGTTTTGTTTGTTTGTTTGTTTGTTTGTTTGTTTTTGTCTTAATTAAAACACAATGTTTTTCAGTCCTCTCTTGGATCTATCTTTTAGACGTGAGACCAAGGATTCACCGCAGCACAAGAGAATACAACTGTGTATTAAGTCAGCTGAATTCCATAGCTGTGTTGGGCATTTTTTGTCTGAAAAAGCATCTTATGTAGGAATAAAAATTTCAAAACTATGTGACAGTGTATTTACATATTTAGGTAGAAAACAAATACATTTTTTTAATTTATGTTCTTTATCAAAGATTTACATGATTGGTGTCTAATCTTCTGCTTTCAAACTCTAGGAATAATAAATATTTTTCGTTGATTTCTAAAAAACTTTTGAACTCTTATGTTCATGTTTAATCTCAAGGTAGAATTTTTTCTTCTGAATATTTTGGATGACTCTCTGTGATTAATTCAGTCCTTTGCTTCCTCCACATGTGGCTAAATAATTGGTCTGGTACGAACATGTCTGTGTATATACTACCTTTCAGAGGTTTAATTTACAAGATTAATAAACAACAGACCTATCAAAAGCATACAAATTATAGGCATTTTTATTAAAAAAATACTCTTTTAGCAAAGTTAGGAAACCACTTCCAGGTATAGGTCTTGTTATGTTGGAGAAATTTGGTTTCCACAAGGATATACAGGTATGTAATATTTGTACAAGTACATATAGCGAACTTACTAACAGCCATCCTAGGACAAATCAAAGACCCATTTAGTATCCAGTCTTCAAAAATAGCTAACTTAAATAGCTAAAGACTATAAGAAACATGGAAATATAATTGCAAGGATATTTGCCCTAAATCTGTATGGAAGTCCTGGGTTTCGGGTAACAGACAACATATTATAGGAGAATTTTAAAAAAGCTGATTACTAAGTAGCATGAAGCACTGCACTTAGACCAAAGAGTCTTTTTCCAATTGCTGCTTCATAATTTGAAAGATTTAAAGTAGAATTCTTATGTAAAATAATTTTTAATTTAAAACATACATTACTTATACACTGCTTAATAATTTGTCCTTTTGGCAAACAGAATATATTGAATTAAAACCTAGAAGAAATTTTGAAAAACTGTGATTGTTACCTTTAAAATGAGTGAAGAATTACACCAGCAGTATGTCATGAAAACAAGAATCATTAATTCTACCAGTACAGAAAGGGACACTCTTCAAGTGTTTCAGATAGTTTCCGTACTTTATTTAGAAATCTGAAGTCATCTATTCTGGAAGAAAGTGCTTTTAATAATAAACTTATATAACCAGAGTTCACCATCACCAATATACCACTATCAAAGAAGTACTGTTTATTTGATCCAAAATCCAAATGACTGTATCTGCATGTTACAGAAAGAGTTACATGAAAAGCTTTTATTTCATGTCTGTGTTTGGTGACTATTGCCTTTTTCTTTAACTTCATATTCAAGAAGCCTGTGTATAGAAAAGAAAAACTGTAGACTATTTTGCCTTAAAAAATCTTTTGCAGAATCAAATTAGAACCACAGATACTGTCCCTGGAAGGGATCTCTGGAAGCTGCCTAGTCCAGCCTCCTGCTTCAAGGACGTGAGGTTCCATGGGTACTTTAGGTACAGAATCTCAATGCTGCAGTAGTGAAGACAGTTTTTTTTATTATTCCAATGTATTTCAGGTGTTTATTATTCATATTTACCTTTATAACCCACACTGTCATGTTCTTAACATACCTAGGTGTTAGAAAAAATGAGGGGAAGAAAAAGACACATACCTCTTCATTTTTCAGGAGACTATGTCATGGGAGTATTCAGAAAAAATTTTGTGAGGTATTTTTTTAGCATATGGTCAGGCCTTATAGTTAAGAACAGGCTCTGGTCTTGTCTGGTTCCACCTTATGCTGTTTGGAAAACAATAGGATGCAACAACACCCCAATGCTTTTTTAAGTACTGTTTTTCTATATGTATTTGTGCAGAAAAAACCATAGACTTCTAAGATGCTTCTGCATTGCTCTGTATCTGAAAAACATAATTCCTTAGCTTCAATGGCCCTTGGATCAGGGCATTAATCAAAAATTCAGAGGGGAATATTTTTCTTTACATAAATGCTTTTATATGGGGAATAATAAAGCTTCTGTATATTCTGCAGTCATTTTTATGAATAAAAATAATCATGGAGGCTGAGACTGCGAGAACTTCAGATGACATTTTAGTCCTTAGAGCCTATAATAAACAATTACTTTAGAATTGATAAAATATGATTCAGCCTTCATACGATCATATATGGCACCATGAAAATAGCTATCTTCTGCACAACATTTCCCTTCAGGAAATCCAAATGTGTGGGTGATCAGGAATGCCACCTGCCCCCCACCTCTCCTGAAGTCATACATTACCTAAGACACTTGTGTAACACAAGGCAATTAAAATCTCCAAATATTAATCTTTATGTCATTATTATTTGATGGAAACATTTACCTTTTGTTTAAAATGGCATCTAAATGCTACATTAACACAAGATTTAGTGATGTTTTATGTTCATCCTTAAGTAATGTGATACAACATTGTGGAACACTGAGCACCGTAAGATGAGCAAGATGAGGAAAGCAATCCAAGTCTTGAACTGTTGCTCAAGGACCTTTCCTCTGTATAAGATGATGGATGTTTTTCACTGCCCTCCAAGTACCCAAAATTCCAGGGTGTCTGGATTCCAATAAGCTATCCCAGAATTCTCAGCCTGGAATCTTGTTTGTATCAAGCTTGGAACTTGTATCATGTTTCATAGAGATCTGATATCGATGGGGTCTCCTCAAACAACATCTATGGGGTCTGATCTAGCAGGTATATCTGAAGGATATTTCACACACAAGATCATAAAATGGCAACAGCTTTCCACTTACAAAAGAGCATGCTTGCATAGACTATTAGTTAGACCAAATCCTTCATTTTGCATGCCATATGAACTGTGTAAACATAATGTGCTGCAGGAATGGAAATTCATTATAGTCTACTCTCCAAAAAACATATATAACAGAGATACAAAAGAATTTGTCTAGTTTGGTCTCCTTTCCCAGGAAATGTACTTTTTTTTATTATTATACAGTACACTACACCATTTCAGTAGGGAATATGAGGGAAAGTAGTAGATCATATTTGAAAGTTTTTAGGGTTTTTTTGTTAATATGTCTTAGAATGGAACTGTTTAATATGCATTCAACCCAAATATGTGTCATTATGGAAGTGTTATGTTGGCTTTGAATTTTGAAAAATGAAAAGATGCTGAGCTGTCTTAATTTAAAACTAAAAATAATGCTAACTTTTATGAGTTGACAAAATAAATTTCATAGTTTCTTTTAAAAAACATTTTATGTTTTTTATACTGGAATGCTATAGTATTTATTCATATATAAAAGTTTTCAGATTTTTTTCTATTTGAAAAAGTAATTACTCTTCTGTAGTTTATTTGGTAAATAATTAAAACTAGAAGAATTTTAAAACTTCTAAACTTGTAAAAAAATATCTGAAAATGAAATAGTCTGGATGAATCTTTTAACAAAAACAAACAGCTGAAATTATAGTAAATAACATTTCTCCTTGAAACATGAAACCATATTGTTTCTTCTTTTCTGTATTCCAGCATTCCATTTCATAAACTGTAAGTAAAAATCAAGAAGTAGTCCTTCCAGTAGTAATATTCACATACTGTGAATGTTTTGAAGTTAATGTCTTAGAACATGAAACTTTGGTAAATGTTTTATGAAGTGCACTGTGTGCATGTACTTGCACGCTTGCATCCTGGTGAAGCTGAATAAATAAAATAAAAATTCTTCATCACATTTTGCTTTCATAGAGCTGAACAGCATCTGGCCTTTTATGTTCCTCCTCATGGTTAGCTGCTTTCCATTAGACTGTGGCTCTTTAGAATTTGTTCTGTTGTGTCAAAAAAAGCCAAGGCTGACTGTTAGATGTGCAGGAAAAAAAAACCACCGTGCTTTATCTTTTCATTATGGAAAATATATTGATTCCAGCTACAGTTCACTTCTGTTTTAAGGAACAGAAGGATTTGGCTCCTCAAACAACATCAAGGATATCACAAACTTCAGAAAATTGAAAAAGAAACACAGTTTTGACTTATAACACAAGATTATCTTCCCTGTCTCAGATCCCCAATGGTGCACCAATCATCAGGTCCCAGAGGAACTCACCACTGAAGACAATGAAAAAAACTCTCCAAGGAGTAGATTTCAATTGCAACAGATTGTAATGCCAGAGGGCAGTCTATGGCTGAGCGTGAAATTCATTAGTGGAATGCAGATATTCTGTGTTAGGGAGTACAACAGAAGACAAATGTGCCAGTCTTAAGAAAGTTTCTAATCTTTTGAATTAAGTGTTTGATTGGTCTTCAATCTCAGGATAATTTCAGTACATCTACCTGAAACTTGCAGATTGTTTCAGTGTGACTAGTAAAGTGTGTTGCTGTAGACATTGACATCCTCAGAATGGTAATCCAGAATTCCTTCTGGTGATGAACTTTGAAATTCACTCTCCATTTTTTCCTCTTGCCACTATCACTTTATCCTGTGAAATAATGTCTCATTTGTGATAACTATTATTTTTTATTAACATACAAGAAATGAATCTTTCTACGGTGTTGTGGTTTCCCATCCTGTTTGAACTTCTTTCTTCAGTTTAACACACTTTACAATTAGTAATCTCTTTGCAGATAAGTTAAGTGGTACATGGCAAACATCTTCCATTTGGAGTCATACAGGGAACATTTTTGTCATGCAAAGAGGGGCTGAAAATCGATCCTCAAATTCCAATCAGAGAAACAGGGACTGAAAGTTAAAAAGGATTATATTCAAATCTGATAGGTTTGACACATCACTGAAAATAAGTACAAACTAGTTTTCAGTCTGGAATAGATGACAGAAAGGTTGATCTGTCATTCAAGTGGAAAAGAATGTGTAAAAATATTAGGCTGTTTCTGAGTAGGCAAATGTCCTAATTGATGTGTACACTTATATTCTTTGTTGGATAGGGTTTTTTAAGTGCGGGGTTGGGTTTTATTTCTTTTAAAAAGCTTGTAGAGGCATCACTGCAGGCAATACAATCAAGTACCAGTGCTAAAAGTTTGTGGGAAATTTACCTGTAGCAGGAAGAAAAAGAAAGAGAAGACAATTGTCTTCTATGAAGTTGAAAATATAAGAACAGTTTAAAACAAAAAAAGTGTAATTAATTGCTTTAATGTCTTTAATTAGGGAACAGGTCTGTTCAAATGTGAGGTGAAAAATGGTAGTGTTGGTTACCTTGAGGTACCCTAGTAACAACATCATAGCTGCCACTTACACCAGTGTGCTTGACGAAGAACTGTTCTTGCACCCAATTAAACTCTCATCCTGACAGGAAAAGAATGGATCCACTTTGTTGCACACTGTTGAACATGCCTTACCTTCCAATCTCCATTATTCTAGCTAAGTAAAAATGTATCAAACCACTTAACTGTGCCTGTCACTGAAAAAAAAAAAAAAAAAAAAGACAATAGACTTTTAACAAGAAAATTTATGAATATTCTTCCTAGCTTTCTGCAAACATCAATAACATTACCAACACATTTCCAGTTGTTAGAATATTCCAAGAAACTTCTAGGAATGGATATCACATCCTTCTTTCTTATGTGATGCTGTTCTTATGTCATGATTTTATTTTTATAAGCAGACAATAATTTTCTTTAGCTGAAAAATGATCATATGATGTCAAACCTTTGTCCTTTTTTGTTATGGCAGTGTACATTTTCCTCATAGTTGGAAAAATCGCTATCTGAATGTAAGGCAGACCCCTCCCTTCTCATTATAAAGGCTCACTACATGGCAGCCCAGTAGGCAACGTGATGATAGGAAAGTGGACAGCCAGCCACATCCTGGAGATTCCTGAATATTGCCAAACCACTTGCAGTGTTACACAGACTGCCACAGAGCACAGTTGTCCTTATAAAGTGAAAGGCGTGACTCTCCCTTCTGAAGGAAAGCTAAATGGTGAAGGTCTCTTTAATCCTGCTGAGCCAGGCTCCCATACAGCTGTGTAACTGACTTGCTTTGACATTAATTTAGCACACTCTTCCTTCTGATGCTTTGAGACTGCAAGGGAAAAGAATGTTTGCCACACTGTTGTCCTCAACATTCTGCCAAGTAACTGTTAGCAGCTAAGCAAAGTGACATCTGTGCATGTGGCAATTGTCTTTAGTCTGAAGCTATTTCTCTTAAATCTAAGCCGGAGGGCTTGAATCACCATTTCCCCTCATCTTGCCAATTGCAGGGTGTTATTTTTACACACTTTTTTTTTCTTTTTGGAAATAACTACTGAAATCAATGACACTGAAATAATAAACTCTGTTATCAAGTACCATTCTGATTTTTTCCTTTACACTAATTTGAGATATCTGAGAATTTGAAAAAGAACAATTTAATGTGTCTGATTCAGCATTCAAAGCTTTCTAATTCCTTTAAATAAATTCAATTTTTAACTGCATTTAATTATTCGATATAATAAATTTATTTGATTCTTTTTAATCTATGTGAAACTAAATTCTTTAAATGGAGACACTTAGTGTCATTTTAATGCTCTAAGCCATCCCATCTGTCCCCCAGTTGCTCCTCCAGATCCAGGCATGAGTTTCCATAGGTTCTATGCTTGTGAAACACATTTACATGTGCTTGAATATGCAAGTACATCTAAAATAACATCATATAACTCATTTAATGCAAAGTTATTGTACACATATTTTCCCTTTTTTCTCACCCCTACCTGCACAAGGAATATTCAATATTGTCTTTCATAATCTGGAATAAAGATAGCAATGGAACAAAATGTATTGTTGCCACATTTACTTTTCAAATTCTTCCAAAATACACAGGTATTCTGATTAAATTATTCTCAGATATAGAAAGAAGAAATAATACTTCTCTAATAACTGGAATTTTGATTTATGAAAGCCAGGTTTTACTTCCATAACAAACTGGTAACACCTCAAAAACATTAATAAGGAAGTTGATTTGTTAACAAAGACAAAAGAAGGTCAGATCCTCAAACTACAGAAATTAGTATAGCACCGTAAAAGTTGTTATGTCTTTGCAAATTTGAAAGAACTGAGAATCTGACTTTCTCATATAAAAAAGGAAATTTTTGTCAGAAACTTATGTAGAAGAATATGAAGAACTCTAATTTGTATATACAAATAGGTAAGACATGGACAGCATTTTGAACTAAAGAATATATATCTTTAGACTTTGAGTTTGTCAAGATTTCAATGCTAAATTTAGCATACATATCTATACATTTAGTAATTAAGCTGATTTTTCACTTTACAAATAGGAATGATAAAAAAAAAAACCCTCATGCATAGTCAGTTTACAAAATATTTGCTTGGAGGAAGATAGATGCAGGTCAGAAATTGTATTTTGGCACCACATCAGTCATGCACAGAAATTGAATGACCTTACTGAACTCAGGATAAGATGCTTCTGTCCACATGGCAAGAGTGAGAATTATTGTGTTTAATTCCCAAGTAGTTTTAAACTTGTGCATGCAGAAGTTGCTGCCTTCTTTAAAAAGTGACCTTTAAGAAAAAGACGTTTAAAAAACTCTTTATTTCTTTTTCATTAATAGAGAGCAGTTCCTTGATTAGCTTTAAAATTAGCCAGGAATAAGCTTTTTCTTTTCTTGTGAGTTGGAAAGAAAAAAATACAAAATTATACAGAATAAATAGTAAATATAAATCTAGCGAGAATTCATTGCAAAAATAAACCTGCAGTGTTCTATGTGTTTGTAACCTATTTTTCCCACAACACTTTATTTTCTTCTAATTTCAGAAAATATATTTTTGTACAAATAGCTATATACTATTATTCCTCCTTATGTGTGTATTGTTGCAGTTTGTAATTCTGTCTGAGCGTTGCTTTTGGTTAGGGTGGAAAAAGACCTGTATATGCACTTGGAAATTCCTAGCCACAGCAAACTCATTTCCTTCAAGAATATTTAAAGCCAGCACAGAAGTTATTTATATACATATGTATATATATATATATATATTTATAAAAAAAAATCAAACTTATTAAACACAGTAACATATTTACAGCTGATTCTCAGTAGCTTTTCAAATTACCCAGGATTATGAGTTGAAACACCAGTGATGCACAATATCTTATAGCAGCAGCTCAAGAAAAGATTGTCCAAACTTAGGTAAAGCTATCAGATAGGGAAAGTAGCAAAAGGCTTGCAGTTTTCTTTGTTGAAGATGTTGGGTAAACATAGATGCATATTTTTCCTTCCACATACTGATACAGAATTCACATAAAGTTCTGTGTAGAATACTTAAATATTTGCAGGCTCTGGGTGAATACGCAAAAATATTTTATCTGTTTTCCTTTTTAACTGACATTTAGTATGACAACTTTTCAACTCCTTTCATATTTATTATAAAGGTATGCAAGGTGTAGTTGTAGACAGTGGTCATGTATGCAGTGCATGTACTAACCTAACATATACACTCTAAGGTTATAAATACAAACACAGGTGTTGGAATATTCTTTTTTTTTTTTTGGTCTTTTTGTTGTTTTAAAGGAATCTAATTAAATGGAGGGAAAAAAGAAGAGGAAAAGGAAATGAACTTTTTTCTTCCATAGGTTGGGAAACAGAGAAATGAATGGAGAGTGGCATATACACCTTTTCAAAATGATGAGGAATAATGCAATAAGCAATCTTCCTCACACAGTTCAATCGTACTAAATTCTTGCTTCACTTGGGGTCTGACATATTGCCTGCTCACAACCCCATGGCTTCCCACAGTGATCCCTGAGTTTTTCTTTGCTAGGATTACTGCTGTGCTTAAGTTCTGACTGTTGACATGTTTTTATAAGGCACTTTTATTCACAATGATTCCACCTTAAAGTAAAATCACAGAAATTCTGCCCCAGCCCAATATATTATCACTTCACGTTTGCTGCTCCAGGACTTCCAGATAGTCAGGCTCAGCATGTAAATTAGCCTTGAGCTCAAAATACTCATTTTTAGTTTGTTCTAGAAAAACCTTTCTTGGCCTGGAGTACATGAGTGTCTCCATCAACTTCAACTCTTCATGTGTTCCAGGATAACGAACTTCCATGTCAGGCTGGAGCTGGACAATATTTTTTCTTAGGTATTCTGTGATCCCTAGTTGCTGCAGCTCCCTCTCTTTTTCAAGAATGTTTCTATACAAGCAGCTAGCATCCTGAAAAGACAGAAATTCAGCAGATTGATCTGTAGCCTTGTATTTGACATTTGGACCTGTAAGTGGTGAACTGTTCTCTCTTTCCAGGAGACTTCGTCGAAGGTATTTGGAATCATTAGCTTCCTTCTCACTGCCCTCCTCCTGCTGCTGCTCGGTGTGCTTGGGGCTGAAGGATGGGCTGTGGTACACCTGAACCATGGGGGTAACTATTCGTTGCTCATAGAGAGTGGCAGCTGGGCGCTCCGTGGTGTGGTGTGTTGTCTTATGCCCATACATGCTGTACTGAAGGTGAACAGGGCTGCTGTCCCTCACTTGTTCATCCACTTGCTTCTTTTTGCATCTCCTGCGCCGGTGCAGAACAAGAACAACTATTCCTGCTGCACAAAACACAATAGTTATAAACACAATGAGCAATCCTAATATTAGAACAGAAAGTGGGACAGCATCTGTAAGAGACCGCAGGATGGTGTCTGCGGTGTTGGCAGTAGGAGAAGAAGTTGTCACAACTACAAAACTGGCATGGGTTGGTAGGGGAGGGCTGTTTATTAAACCTGGACACAAGACTTCACTCTTCAGGGATTTCAATTCTTTTTTTGCTAAGTGCCCGGGAGATTTACAAAAAATATCACCCATCATGGTATTCTTACTCAATTTTTGTATCCATTTTTGCAGTCCAACTGAATCACAAGTACAGTCCCAAGGGTTGTCTTCAAGTTCAATTTGTACCAGCATATCCAGTTCATCCAAGACATTGCTCACAGGCAAATGAGCAAATTGGTTTGTTTTCAGATTTAGTCTGGTGAGGGGAATACCTGAAAAGATATGGGGTGGCAAAGCCTGCAGAAGGTTGTTATTTAGGTAGAGAACTTTCAGTTTTGGCATTACATTAAATGTGCCTGGCAAAACTTCTTTGATGGCATTATATTCAAGGTACAAGTACTCAAGGTGCTGAAGGCCAAGGAAGAGATTTTGACTTAGCTTTGTAAGATGATTGCCATTGAGATATAGTTTCTGTAGTCTGGTCAGATTCATAAAGGAACCTTCCTCAAGGATCTCAATGCGATTGTTCCCCAGGTGAAGCATTTCCAGGCTGGCGTAGTCCACAAGATCTGATTTCAATAGCGTCTGAATAATGTTTCCAGCTAGGATAAGCTTTTTAGGGTTTGGAGGAGGGGGTCCTAAATCAGACAAGCTTTCAATATTTCGCTCCTGGCAGTGCATAAGAACTCCTGAGAGCATATGGCTGGTGCAGTGACAAGGGACAGGACAAGAGATTCCAGGAAATGTAGTAGGCTTGGAAGTATGAAGCACTAAACTTGGTTCTTTAGTAGGAGCTTTCAGGAGAGGAATCACCTTAGTTGATAGAAGATTATCATTGATAGAGGTGGTTACAACCAAGGGCAGTGACCCTGAAGGGTCTTCAAGTTCATTAACAGGATGGGTGGGACATAGAGACTCTTTTTTCAGCCGGCTTAATATGCTGCCCTTGATAACTGAAGGGCTATTGCATACAACATCACCTATTATGGACTGAGGAGGCATGTTTTCTAGCCATATCTTCAGCTGCAACAAATCACAGTTACAGGCCCATTTATTGTCTTCCAACTGAAGGTCTAATATTCTTCCAATGTGTTCCAAAAAGCCAACATAGGGCAGTGTCTGTAACTGGTTTCCACGCAGATCTAAATGGGTCAATGGCACAAAACGAAATATGTTTGGAGGAAGATACTCAATGGCATTATCATTCAAAATAAGCACTTTAAGCCTGTTGAGCTTGCTAAAGGCACTTGCTTCAATCACTGTGATGAAATTGTTGTCTGCTTGAAGAAACTCCAAATTTTCCAATCCATTAAACGTATCTTCTTTAAGTGTTTCCAAAGAATTGTGATTGATATGAAGTTGCTTAAGAAGGCTGAGACCATTGAAAGCCCCAGGCTCAATATCTGCTATATTGTTAAAACCAAGATGCAGAGAAATAGCATTAACAAGGCCAGCAAAATCATTCACATGTAACATACTCAGACCATTGTTTAACAGATTAAGATGGAAAGGCCGTGATGGTGGGACGATTATTTCTGATATCATCTTGATGTCTCTTTTGTCACAGTTGATAATCATGGTGTCATCCTTTTCTTCACAGGAACACAGACTCTGACAAGATCCTCTGACTGAAGAAAAAGAAGGCTGTGACTGGAAAGGATCAGATGCAACCACAATTGAGCATAGAACAAAAATCCAAAGCTTCATCTTGTCCAGCAGATTCTACTAAAAAAAAAAACCAAAAAAAAACAACAAATAAATAATAGAGTCATGATTTCACAGGATTTAGGTTTTTTGTTTGGGGATTTTTTGTGGCTTTGTTTGCTTGAGTTGTTTTGGTTTTTGCTTTTTTGGTTTTTTTATTCTTTTTGTTTTTCTTTTCCCTGGCATAACAGCAAGAAAAAAGCATTCCTAATCTTCATCACGGAGCTATTTCTCCTTCCAAGTGGTATCATATCATGCAAAACAATTTAATTATTTTCGAATTAGAGAATATAAATTTAGTTTGATGTACTGAATGAATAAACAGTGTCATAAGGGGAAATATTCATTACTTTCATGCTGATAGCCAGAGTAGGATGTAATCAGGAGTGTGTTGCTTTTTTCATATACTGTATAGACTGCCAGTGGAAAACAGTAATAATTTACTGTTCCAAGAAACTTATATCAAAGTTAATATAATATTTTGAACCATTGCTTTCTGTCACTACATAGCACTGCAAATTTTAAGATTACCTTGCTAAGATTAAGTTAATGTTACCCAGCTGCTGAAGAGAAATAAGACTTGGTTTGGATCAGTAATGTGTTGTGAGCAAAAGCCCATTCTTGCAGGATACAGGGAATGTCTCTACAGTTCTGCATTATGTATGGAAATCAAAGGGTATTTCCTCTGAAATCCTTGTACCCACAAACTGGAAAGGACATAGACAAAACAATCATCTCTCTTTGCTTAAATTTTAATGCATATGTTGTAGTCTGTGGGTGAAAGTGGGGCCACAGCACAAAGTAGTGTAAAATTTGCATGTAATGTACATACAAAAAAATTTGCGTACACAACATTAAAAAAAGAGAACTGAGAATGCAGTGTGTGCCAGAAAAAACAAGCAAGCAAGGGTAAACTTTTTGAGATTAATATTAGACTCCTCCCAATGATAATAATCATAAATTCCACAGTGAAATGTATATGTACCTGACTCTGCTTTACAAATTAAGTATTATCACCACTATCAACTATTTGTTATGTAATATAATTATCACCTTTCAATCTGATCTTAGACTTTGAAACACTTGATAAATGCATCATTACAATACAGCTATGGAGTTGCAAGTAAAATTTAGATGTTTAAATCAGTAATTTATTATTGGCTTGAATTAAGTTGTCCTATAGTCTATTAGAAGATTCTCTGTTTCTTTCTCTCAAGGCTACCTAATTAGCAAGATCAATGGCAACTATTGATACATAAGATAGAAGGAAATCACCATTTATAATCTTTAGTTAACTATTTCCACACTTGAAAAAAAAAGTAAATAATAACAAAAAAATCCCCTAAAGTGCAATGGATTAATTAAAAACAGTAATGTTTATGGGGTGTGCTATTTATTTGAGTACTGAACTAAGCAAGACTCTTAAGTAATCCATCTAATAAAGGTCAGACTCTTTCAAACTAGGCTATTGAAAGACAAAGTACAGAATGTCACTACACAACCAACAGTGTCCGTTTCTGAAAGATTAAAATGTTTTGCAAGGATCAATTCAACTACCTGCATGAACATTTTTATAGTGAGGTCATATGATTTGGCATCTCATCTATGCATATTTTGAATATCATGCACCTTGGTTACTAGAAACACTATTTCTCAAGGCTTCCCTTAGAACAGATTGCAAAGCTTTACACATGCAAGCACTTAAATGCTGTGGCAGGAGTATTACACACACACACAAAGAACAACAGCAAGTGTGTCCACAGTGAATTTTGTTTTTCTCCACGAGCAGCTTCTGATAAGTGAGAGTAGAAATACGAGTTTATAAGTAGTAAGTGCAATTCACAGTGTGAGAAAAAGTGTCCTTAAGAATATGAGCTTTTATCTTTGTTTTAGTAGTTGCAATATAATTTTGTTGCCTCGTATAACCCTCCTTGAACTCCAGCTGCCCATGTTTAATATATATGTCTTTAAGTCTGTTTTCCCAAGAAGTATTTGATAAGACACATCATGTCAAGATGTTATTTTAAAATATGCAGAATAATTCCAGGATCATATTATGCCAGAGACTTATTCTTGCTTTACATGCATCACTATCCTTTCCAGTGACCCAAGGTAAAAAATACAAGCTCTTGACACAGATGCCGGCTTCAAACCTACACTATGACTAATTCAACTTTATTCCTGTACACTTTTTCTCATTAGAAATTCCAGCGTCAATCCGTATCAAATTCAAACAGCACTTATAAAGTCCCTGAGCAAAATTAAACAAAAAAAGAAATCTTTAAGGCATGTTGCATTCTATTGCATATTGAGAAATTAGGTTACTAAAATGAAAGCCTTCCTCTCAGAGATGAAAGTAACAACATTTGTAACCAATTGGAAAACATTCACATTTTAATCATTGTCATACTTCTGTAAGCAGCACTGCCAGAACTCTCTCATACACACACACATATATATATATACCCACACAATAAAAATTAATAGGAGATTTTTATTCTTTTTCCTTTCTCCATTTTTTTTAAACACTCAGAAACATGTAATGAAGTTCTCAGTGGGCTACTATTGTAAAATAAAAACTGCTCTCATGTAATAGATGATTAACATTTAACTGAAAGAATTCACAATACAACAAAATGTAATTTGAAAGACTTGAGAAACTAACCTTTTTATGTAGTGAGGTTTTTCAACAAATTCCACATGGTAACTTAAGGTTTTTTTTATCTGCTTTCATGTAAGTCACTGCTGACTGCATTCTGTAACTAAACTCTGCAGAAACTCTAAAAGACTAAAAAATGTCACAGTTTTTTCTATGAGGCAAAGTTGAATACTTCCAAAAGTAGTCACCTTACAGCAAAGGCATCTCATGATTGCTAAGTAATAACTGATTTGGTTTTAAAGCATTGAAATAGCTTGTTTCATTATGCTTGGGGGTTTGTTTGTTTGATTGTCTTAATTTAGCTATTTAAAAGAAAAAACAACTATGTTGATGATTTTCAAATCCCCAAGCTAAGAATTAGTAATTTCTAAAAGCCTTTGGGATTTTTATTAAATTCTTAAGGGAATTGCAGTCCGATGATGCATTTAAGACCATTTTTGCTCTTGAAATAAAACCAAACACCCATTCCTCTACCTCAAGAGGTTAAAGAACAACATTCCCTTCATGCACATATTCTATTACAGTAATCAGTTTGAATAAATGTCCCTGCAAACTGTTTAAAATACAATATAAACTGCCATCATTTAACATAAAAGTTATACAAAATCATGCAGAAAAATAAATGCAACTTTTACTGAGAAGTGAAATTCTCATGTGCTTAGATAATTAACTAACTGGAGTCTTTCTTACCTGTACAGCAGCAACACTCCCTGGTACACTCAGTAATGCACAGTTGGAGCAGCTGTTTCCATGCAAGATAATTTTTCCCCTCTGAAAAAACGCAGACTTTTTTCTGAGTTTCCCTTTGCTGCAGGCTCCAGTAATGCTACAGCTCCATAAAGTTAAAATCCTTGTTCAGAAGACAAAGTACAAAGCATTCGATTGAAAAAATCTTCCAGGCAGCCGTGCACGTCAGACCATCCTGTAAGCAGTTGTCCTTTTTCCTCAATTAAAATTCACAGCATACTTCACAGCTAGGCTGACTTTTCTGCATATAGTTAACTGTTTGCAAGCATTTGGATGCAGTAAACAAACAAGATGCTCAGCAGAGCTTGACTTGATCACTTGGTTTGTCAGAATTTTAGATGCAAGCTGCTCCTGTGTTCTCTCTGTTCTTTCTAGTCTTTCTTGTTAGCTCAGTTTGTTATTAGTCAGATTGCCAGGGGCTGGGAGGTAGGCGTAAATAAAGAGACTTCTTGGCTTTTGACTCAGCCTTTAAGCCCTTCCCCACCAGAGAGCTTTAATCTGCCAATGTCATTTAATACAAGATACAGCTCCACCTTGAGACAGATCAGCTCCTCCTCCTGCAATTTCTCTCACCTCTTTTTCCCCTTATCTAAGTGAGTCTCAGAAAGTAAAATTCAGCTAAATATCTTCTAGATTGCTTAACGGCTGCTAATACCCGATTTTACAAAAAATCAGTAAACATCCACTGCAGCTCTTACAGTTTGTTCTCTTGGGCAGTCCTTGCATTTAGTCTGTATCTGCAAATGCTTGCTTTAGAAACCTGAAAGCATTCCAGCCCAAATAGACTCCACAAAATACACCACAAGGGAAACTTTGTCCTCTGGAAACTATGTCTATCAATCACATTGAAGTGCAGAATTATTCAAATATATAAATGAGACTGTAAAGCTGTCAATCCAGTCCACTCAGTGTGACTGGGGTAGGGGTGAGTATGCACAGTTGTGCATGCTTTATTATGGAAAAATAAAATTATGGAATATTAGTGCTTATGCTTGCACAATGACTGCCGTCAGTCCTTTTTAAAACTGCCATCCTGCTCTGTAGGAAGAAGACTGGGTTGATTGTAATAGTCTGTTTTACAGATGTTAGCACAGTTTTGGTATCTGTCCATGTGAGGTTGCATTGTATTTCCATGAAACACTGCTTAGATAAAAGGAGGGAGGGCATTTTTAAAGGCACGTATCATGCTTAAGGTATTATTTTCTTTGTGCTCATAAACAAATGATTAGCAGATACAGTACAGCTACAGGAAAATGTTTATTCCATGCAAGGAGGGTTTTCCTTATCCCTCCTGCACTGCATGGGATGGTTTTATAAGCAGCAAATGCTACTTCCTTGTTCATGCCACAGAGTCACAAAGCCTTTTGCGAGCAACAATAGATGTGGTGCTCCAGCATATTTGCCCTCTACAGCACAACATTTCTGATTTGTTTTTCTGTGCCTTGGATTACTACACAGACTGTTTACTGCAGCCTCCAACCAGTCAGATTCCAGTAATTTCTTTTGCAGTGATGGATCTCTAGGTGGCCTCATTGACCTCAAAAGGGCTATTGCAATTTACTGTTCCATGTGCTGAAGGGTATCGAGATCTTTTCCTATATTTTTGTTCACACAGATATACGTAAACTTTTATATATAAATTTATATCTATTTACATTTATATATTTATATATATTTTATATATCATTTGAAAAAAAAATTGACTAAGGGGAAATATTCCTGAGGAGTTGTAACAATTTGGTTTCCATTCCTATCAACACATCATGTTTTATTTTTTTTCAATTTGCTACTTTAAATGAACCTTGTCAATCTCCATTTGCAAACCTTTTACTGTTAAGACTCAAAGGTTCTCAGCTGTCTGTGACCAGCCAAATAAATAACTATTTTCTTTATTAGTTTTGAATTTATGAATTTAAAGTTGTATTATTTCTATTTTTACTGAAAATTTTTCAAGTGTTTACACTTGTGGCTGGCTGTTTGAGATAGAGAATATCTCTAAATATAGATATTCACATTAAAAGTGAAAACAACATCATTATTTGCTTTTGAGTTGACAGCCACAAGAGTAAAACATGATCACAAAAATATTTCCAGAAATCAATTGCTAAAAATAGGTCAGTTTCCTAACCTAAGCACACAGAATTAAAAACCACTGAGAGTGTATATCAATAGTATTTGTGATTCAAAAACTGCATATTTACCAAGTTTATAAAAATGACTAATGTTTGTTTTTCTACCATAATTTTATGAATCATTAAGCAGATTATTATAAAGAATGTGATTCTGCACGTGCATCTGCATGTCAGCTGAACTGACACAGGATTTTTACCTTATACTTCAAGTTTTAATAATTTCTTCCAACAATGTTAAATTTTGTGAACTTCGGATACATAAAATCTAAAACTGTCAGACTGACATTTACTGCAGGCATATGATTTGCAGATTAGTCTTCAAAATGTTAATCTTCATGGTGACTTGTTAATTTGTAACTTCATTGTTTAAACATAACAGGAGGAATAGACATTTGCATTTGCTATTTCAGGGGATAGAAAATATTTTTTCCCCATCATTCACAACTCATTGTCACTTCTCAGAATGCACACAAGGAACCATTGATAGCACACAAGACGTAGGAGGTAAATAATATATCCTTCCATGCTTGCAAGAAGTTTCAAGCCTGTATCAACAACTCTTCACCTATATTTCTTGCAACATGAACCCTTTGAACTCTGCATGAGTACAGGTCTGACAGCTTAATATATGATATTGAAAGGAAGCATTCTCCTGGAACCACTAAGTAGCATCTGACTATTCACACATGAGGAACTCAAAACTCATGCATATATTATAAATTAAAATTGCATATGGAAGAACTGTCACCAAGGCCAAGACTTAACTAAGAACACGGCATGTGCACACACACAGAGAACAAAACAAAAAAAAACCCATAATGTAATGTACTATAATTATGGAAGCTAACAATGCCTCCTATATTATTTAATTCAGACACAGAATACCTATTTCCCTCACAGAATTAATGTCTCTTTTTACATATTGGGATAGGTCCTACTCAAAAGTTCTGCTCTGAACACACTATTTGTGTGACTTTTTGCAGTCATGAACACATTGCCATTGTGTAAAGAAAGGTAAGGATTCCCCTCTATAAGTGATACACTGCCCTAGCAGCTACCCTCTAAGCATTTAGTTTCATCTTTATATGACCCTTATTGAGAGGCAATTCTTTGAAAAATCTGCTGAAAAAATCTCCAAATTGTAAGGAAACAGGTTAAAGAAACAAATTTCTATTATCCTTATGCATTTCTAACTGAATTAATTTAAACTCATATTTGTATACCTAGTATATAAGGACACACATCAATAAAACATAGAATCATAGAATGGTTTATGTTGGAAGGAAGCTTAAAGATCATCTAGAGAATCACCTCCCTCATCCTGTTAGCCACGTATCTTATGCAGCTGAGGACATGGTTGTCTTTCTAGGCTGTACCTATATATATGTGACATTGTATGCATTGGTATATACCATCATGCAAAAATCACATTTCCTGAAAAAACCATTCAAAAAAAGGTGCATTAAATTTAATATTATTTCTATTTAATTTTTCAAGTTAAAAAGTCATATGGTACTTTAAATGTTGTACTTGAGTGAAAATGCATTTTATACTGCTATACTTAAGAGCATGATTCCTTACAAAATACTGGATTCTTATTTATTTAATAAAATATGATGCAATGGAAACAGATGAAACCAAGGTATTTTCCCTTGCATACTACTTTAGTAATCCTGGTTTTTTGTGTAAGTCAGATAACTGAAAATATGTAAATGTTTCTGAAATTTGTGGTTTCCTTCTTCAGTATCTGCGCAATAGGTCTTGAATCTTCTTTATTTATTGTTTGTTTGTTTGTTTGTTTGGGATTTTTTTGTTGTTTGTTTAACCCCTTGACAGAGAATTTCCAGTTCTTCACAATGTAAGAGTTTATTATCAAAGTTAAAATCTCCTACCCAATTCTGAGATCGTTCATCTTGTTCATAAATTCTGGTATTGGAGTGAGAAATATTTCTTGATCTGAATCAGCCTCTTGGAACAAACAGATTCTCCTTACATTTCCTCCTGAATTTGGCGATATTTGAATGTCAATTAAAAAAAATGCCTAGAGGCAACTGGTCTGTAGAAAATAAAAGTCACCTGAGTATTTGCAATCTCAGTTATGATTAATCAGCTGGATATATTTCAAAGTGTATTTTGCTTGCCAATGACCCAAGAACATACACACAAAAAATTGAGTCATGGTTTGGCATTGTTTAGCATGCTAACAGCACAAAAAGATCCCTACAAATCAATTTTTTCTTAGTAATTTCTGAAACCCCAGAAGCCTTGTTGTCCATTGACTTTAATTACTGTAGGTTTGTACTGAAGTGATCTTCTCCACTACCATATAGCCATTCAAAACTTTCTTTGAAGTTGAATGGGATAAAGTACCTTTTGTCCATGTACAAGAGAAAAGCCAGTGTGAAACCATTCAAATTTGCCTAGACTTCTATGGACTTTGACTTCTTTTCTGATTACTTTGGGCTTCCAGTCAGTATCCATTTAAAAAATACTTGTAAGTTTATATATATTACTTATATTTTACTTACTTTTTTCTTTTTAAAAAATATGTTACAGTCAGCCAATTAATTACCATCTGTACCTCTGAGTAGTCAGCTTCAAATTATAGTTACAAATATTCCAATTGCATTAAAGTTAGATTTCCTGACTTTCAGGTCTGAGAGAGCAACTGACTGTCTAGCCCTCCTAAATCTTTAAAAAATATCACTTCAGTATCAATAGCTGATGAAGATCAAAGATAAAAGAATTGTGCAAATATTTTGAAATTCATAATGGAATATGTTTTTCTTCTGTACTGCAAGAGAAGTAGAAATAACTACTGGGGGTGCAGTAATCAATAATCAGAACAGAGGATATGATATGATTTGCATATGTTTACTTTTTTTTTTTTGGTGTTACAAAACTTCTTTTTTATTCTTTTTCAATAAACACGAGTAAGAAAACATGAAATATTGAAACTGCTGTGTAAAATAATTTTCTTTCCTTTTGCCTATGAATAATGCATTGATATTTAACATTAGTATCCTATTAAACACAAATGAGTTTCTACATGCTGACTATGCCTAAGTCTATTCATGATAATGTGTGCTTGTGCCTAACCTAATTGCCCATTACATGCTAGTGCTACTCCACCAAATACAGCTAAAATAGATTATATCAGGCAACTTGGAAAAACACCTTAAAATTAAAGTCTGAGATAGCAAATCAAGTTTGGTATTTGGCTAGATTGCAAATAGCCATAGCGTTTAGTTTCTTTCTCTTGAAGGTTCTATCTACACAGTAAGATTCACAGACCCAGCACTAGTTTAATGAACTAGTGAATTAGTATTTAAGCTCTGCTTTGAAAAAGATTTTATCTTTTTCTTCTGAAAATGTATACTCTTTACAAAGGCACTGTGTCCTGAACTCCAGCTTTGAATGCATCATACAGGAACTGAAGCAAGTGAGCACCCCCATCAGAGAACACACTGGATCTGTAAAGTATAGGTAGTGTCCAGCAGAGAGTGAATCTTGATGGCTGGCAACATGCTTCTCACCACTCTGGCCTCCTAATAGAGGATTGATGGGATTCTGAAAGTTCATTAAGTCCAAGTTTGTTGATCTATTGTCCTTTTATTTAATGTATGGGCATATTTAGGTTAATTTGTCCTGTTGCCTTAAGATGCCAGCCCTTGGGACACTGTACTCTGGAAGTCACTAACTCACTGTGATTCCAGAATTTACCTATCTTAAGCTCACAGGTACCAGTGGATGCTGGATAATTTTGGGATGCAGTTGATGTTCAAAGCAGTGTGTATAGTGTTATACTGTAGATTTGTGACTAAACCAGTAACATGACAGTGTTTTTTACTACTTCTCAGAAATACTTGTACCATGTAAAGACTTCCCACTCTTCCAACTTTACCCCACCATGGGTAGGTTTGGGGTAGGCAAGAAAATGAGAAGGGACACAACCAAGACAGCTCCCCAAACTGACCAAAAGGATACACCCTACCATGTAGTGTGATGCTCAGCAAGAAAAAGTAAGGGGACAGGTGGTTTTGGGAAACTGCCTGTTGCCCAGGGGGAAAATGGGCACTGGTCTATTCATGTGAGGTGATGAGTGACCACTTTTACATACTTTCCCCCCTCTCTTTTCTTCCTTTATTGAACTGTGAGTGTTTCTCTTTTTTCTCTTTTGGTCTTTCTATTCTCTTCCCCATCCCTCTGTGGCTTGGAGGTGAGAAGGCTGTGTGGTGCTTTACTGCTTAGGTGGCTAACCCACAACACAGAAGTACAACGAAGCTCCCCATCTCTAAATCCATAACAGCCATTTCCCCTTTTGCACTATATCCAGGAAGCCAGACTACTCAAGAAGTAGTAGAACTGGAAAAAGAACCCCAAACACCTTATTTTGTCTTTACATCCCAAAAGTCAGTAGGTAAATTCACTGTTCACTGGTGCAGTTGATGCATGGATGAATAAAGACTGCAAGAGTATTAGGCTCTAATTGGAAGTACCCAAGCTGTAAAAATCTGAATACACCTGACCACAGATACAACTCAGGAAAGGTGTGACAGATCTGTGCCATTACATGCAGTTACCTCCTTAAGTGTGTTTTCTTAGCTTACTAATCTGCCACGTAGCCATACTCCTTGTTCCCACTCACACTATTATCACAGAGCAAATACAGCACATCAGAGAAATTCCATTTGTTAGTTATAGAACCCACTTTCAGCCTTTCTGTCAAAGTGGGAAGAAGACACAAACGTACATCTGCCAATGATCTCATTTTTGGCTTCTATTTTCAAACAGACATTTATTTTTAGAAAGCAACTTTAACAAATATAAGGTTCATGTTAGTCACTACCAAATAAAAACATTATGTAGAAAAAAAATTACAATCAACAGAGTAAGGAGTATACCATTTCCTAGATTTAAAAAAAATTAAAAAATTAAGAGTTTACAGCAATTTTCCATTTATTCAAGAAAGTGTATAGTTATATGTAAGCTCATTTGTTCAGAAAATATGTCAGATTTCTCTTCAAAAAATTTATACCTGAGGTGTATAAAAAATGCTGAAATACATAGAGAGGTGTATTTTAATCACTTCAGCATGTTATATCAATAACTTGCATTGTAATTTTGATGGCATGACTTCAGACTCATATGGTTCTCTTTCCAAAGAGGAATGGGATTTTGCGACTTTATTCAGCATTGCTTTTTATTGGGCAGATGTGGACTCCTACTTTGCTTTTATACAATCAGCTAATGCAGACCAAATGAACTTTTGTTTTCACTTTTGAGGTAAGAATAGGAATTTTTATTAATGTAAACTGCATCTTACCTTGAACTGTTGTTTGTGGTTCAGATATTGGGATTTCTTACATGGACCAAGGAGAACATTGGTACAGCAGAATCAAACATTTTCTCTTCTGTGAAAGGGAAGAAAATCCTCTTTAGGCTGAGGAAAGAAAATCTCAATTTAGTATCCGCAGGGGTGAGGAATAAGGACAGGAGCAGGAATATGTCTGCTGAAAAAAGATGCAGAAAGTAGGTCAGGAAGAGTGAACTTCCTGTTCTTTCTTCTATTAAAGGAGATGAGAATGGGGTAAAGTAGTGACTGTATTGAGAGAATTCATCTCACCAGCTGCGATCAGGTTGTTACACACCTTTACTTTTTCTCAATGGCAATGACAGATACAAAAGGCAGGACTATATACATTATTTCTGCTTTCAAAAATCTATTGCCCTACACTCTACCTGCTATGTAGCTTTCCTACGAATAAAGTATTTTCTGAGCACTAAACCTTTGCAACAAATTGGCCTCATTTTTATGTGGAATTTTATAGAAAAAGCAGCTTTGTCTAGAGCCCATAGTAAGGACAATTTCTGAATAAATTTTCTGAGTTTTCCATAAATCTTTATGTGATTGAAAGATGTAACAACTGACCAAGTACTGGCACCTGTGAAAAGCCATACGGATTTCACTGAGTCACAGACCAGCAGCAGGAGTGAGCTTCTCTGTAGGACAGCTACTGACTCAGTAGCTGGGACTGGTATTCTGCATGACATCAGGGGTAGATTTTTTTCATGACCATCACTTACAGCATGGTAGTCACTATCTCAGTCCAATTAATAACTAAGAATATGGATAGTGAATTAATAAAATGTGCAGTGTAACCTGACTGAATAAGTATGAATTATTTATACCCCTCTGTTTTCAGGTTGTAGGCAAATTTGTTTTGAAATAACAAGAAAAAGGGTTTCAGAATGAACCATGTTTTTCAATTTAGAGAGCTGCTCTTTGTTGCATATAATCTGTCTTAGTTAAAAAAATAAATATCGATATTTATTACTGAAATATTTTGCCTTTTTGGAGTTTTTTCTGTGTGAACAATGACCATATTTTTGCCAAAGCTGAACTTGGTTTTTTTCATTGGCATTTTACATCTTTCAGAGGCCTGCTATGCACAAAATTGGCATCTTGATGTTGCAATGACTTCAAATCATGAAGCAGGCTGCAGAGACAGGTTGTAGGGTCTCCATCTCTAGAGATACACAAGTTCTGATTGGACCTGTTCCTGGTCACGCTGCTGTAGCTGACCCTGCCTGAGCCACAGACTGTGGACTTGATTATCTAAGCAGATCTCAGCCAGTTTTGGTGGTTCAGTGATTCTGTGAAATGCTTTGGGAATTTGAATTCTGCTTGGTTCAGAATTTTAAGGCACAATACTTTAAAACAATTATTAGAACTAGATTACTATAACTCAAAACATCATAATTAGTATGTAATTGGTTTATTCAAAGTCATGTACCATGGTATTGCTTAAAGTATTAAAGTATTATTTACATTTCTCTCCACAGTAAAAGCAATACTGCGTAGAGAAATGTAAATAATACTTTAATTATCTTAAAACATAGTGTAAAATCTCTTCAATAGCATGTTAAAGTAACACAATTCATATTAATTAAGTCATGCGATATTAGCTTAGAGGAATCTCAGTATATTAAGAAGCTCATTTAATGACAACAATTATAAGTACATGTTCCTTTTTAAATGTATTATTATTCAATCTTGCAGGACTCTAGACCAATCTTTGATTAATTTGTAATATTTATGCATTGTCTGGAGTGAAGCAGACAGTGATTCTGTTGCAATTTAAAATAATGACCTAATCCAGTTTTGAAAGGTACCTTTTTAGGATGAAAATGTGGGCCATTAATTCTCTTTTACTTGATATCTCTTGTTCCAATCTGTTACAGTTTGACCCCATCCAGAAACTAAGCACCACACCAGCCACTTGCTCATTCCTTGTTCCAACAGGATGGGGGGAAGAAAACTGGAAAGATAAAAGTGAGAAAAATTGTGGGATGAGAGAACGGTTTAATTATTGAAATTAAATATGCAGTTATTAATAATAATGACAATAATAATTATAATAATTATTATAATAGTGATAAAAATGGTACATTTTAATGAAAAAAGGAAAAATATATAATAATAAAAAAGAGAACCAAATAAACTTGAAGTAAGACAAGTGATGCTGATGAAAACCACTGCTGACCACCTACCAACTGTTGCACAGCAGGTCCCTGAGCAGAGGGCCCCCCTGGCCAACCTTGCCTTTGATTTTATCTCCCAGCTTGGCACTGTATGGTATGGAATATGACTTTGGAGGGTTTGGGTCAGCTTTCCTGGCTGTGCTCCCTCCCAGCTTCTCATGCAGCCCCAGACTTCTCACTGTTGCAGTGATGTGAGAAGCAGAAAAGGCCTTGGCTCTGTGTAAGTACTGCTCAACAATAATGAAAACATCCCTGTGTTATCAGCGCAGTTTCCAGCACAAACCCAAAACACGGGCCTGTACTAGCTACTGTGAAAAAAGTTATCTCCATTCTAGTCAAAAGCAGTAAAAAAGTGTGCAAAACAGATAATCAAATCCACTGAGACATCAGTTTATGCTCTTTTAAAAAACTGCCTGCACTTCTGTGACATTTAGTATATAATTTGGAAATGCATTTTATTACTATCAAAGGATGTAACTTTCAAAGCACTGGACACTTTGAGTGAGCTTTCAGCTGAAACACAGACCAAAGAATAAATATTTATAAAACCTAATTTGAAGATCACAGGTCTTCTGCCTAAATTCTAAAGGTCACAGGTCTTCTGCCTAAGTTCTAATTCTAAAATACTCAATTAATTGTATTTTCTAAACCACAAAACAAGCAAGCATTGAAATTCAAGGTACTGATGCCAGTACATTGGTTACTAAAGTATCGATCATGTTTTACAACCAGGCAGTATAAACACAGATTATCCTTTGAATAGTCACTAAAGCTCAAACAAATTACTGAAGCTCAAACAAATATATTTAATTAATTCATTTAATTTATTTAATTTTATTATTTAATTTAATTTTATTTGTTTATTTAATTAAAATGCACTACACTATTCTATTCAAACAACACAGAATCAGCTAATTTCTATTGGCTCTTTATTGCAAAAATACAGTATTTTTCTATACTAGCAATGCTGCCCCATTTTGTTTTCAAACTTTTACATTAATTATTTTTATGTTTTGTTTAACTTTTTTTATTCTTTTGACACTGTCAGCATTATGCTAATTCTTTCATTTCCTATAAATATGAATTACATTTCTGAGCTGCAAGCTTTTAACTGCATCTCTTTTTAATTGTTGAAGTATAAACTGTAAAGAGCTTGAAGATTACTGTACTCATTTCTTATTTATGCAGATAGCAAATAAATTATAATAAATAACAATGAATGTCTGAATTTGAACTTTTGACTGCAGATCAAAATAATGCAATGTGAGTAATTAAAATTATATATAGAGAGTATGGTCTACATAGATGTATTCATATGATTGCAAAGACAAAGAGTACATTAACTATGTGTTGTCTCGTTGCTGTCCAGTTGTGTCACTTTTATCCAGGTGACATTGACTGAGATGAAGACTAATGCTGAGGTAAAAAGGAAAAACACCCATTGACTTCTACCAATGCATTTGTTGACCCTATAGAGTTATTGGAAATAAACCTACATATTGGGATTTTTTGCATAGAAAATTGTTTATAAACAAGAATTGACCAAGGAGTGTCAAGTAATATGTTACCATTAAACACGCTCACTCCTTTCCCAGTACTAGCTTGCAATTTGAATTTCTTTTTCATCTTTTATTCTCTGACACTTGACCTACAAAGGAAGAAAAAGACCCAGCAAAACATTGCTACCAAGTGTTCTGAATATTAAGAGATTCTTGTAGTATGTAAAAATTGCTTTCTTATCCATTTGTCTCTATTACCCTGCATCATAGAGATAAGACATGGAGGAGCAGTTTCAAAGTACAGATCAGTTAGATACAAATGTAAACTCTGCAAATATCTGTTCATTAGCAGAAGGGACACTGATCAAGTGGTAGAAGTCTGCTGGCATGATGGCAGATCCTCAGCATGAAGCTGCTGGATCCAAGTTGCAGTATGGTTGACTTGAGAGTCAGGCAGTGGCACAGGGCAAATATCTCTCCTGGTTGTAAACACAATTCCATGACACAGACTGTTTTATCAAGCAAAGAATGGGCAGCTGATAGAAACTACAGCAATAATACTGCTTTCATATTTTACAGTTTATATGAGAAATTTGTTATGATTAATTTTGCATCATGTTTTTCACATCACCACAGAAAATCACACTTGTCATTCGTAATCTGTAATTCCTTTGTAACTGAGTAAGAACTTAAGTGAAAATAAAATTATTCAACAGGAAAAGAAAAAAATATAAGAAGAACTTAGATGACTTTTAAATCATGGTGCTCATTACATTTCCTTTTTTTTATATACATACACACTGATAATATACAATCATATTATTATGACTCATTTCAAATGTTTGTCTTTGGGGTTGGAAGGGTGGAAATTCACCAGAGAAATATTTCCACTCTCTATTCATTCTGAACCTATTAGAGAATATATAGAGTATATTTGAAAGCGTTAAAATGTCCTGGTCTTCTTCGGGCTATTTGTCAAAATGGAAAGTTTCTTGTGAAAAATACTGTACCTAAACTCCAGTGAAAACTGAACTTTCAGCGAAGGCAGGCTGGACTGCTTCAGATTTATAGCTCAACACCACCCTCTCCTGGTAGTACAACTCAAATAAAATGCCATCAGTGGACCATCTGAAAATTGTAGGAGTCTTTTTATATTGATTTCAGAATATTGAGATAATTTTTACTAATTAAACAGTATTTTTAACATAGGAGAAGCAAATTGTTTCCTCCTGTTGAGAACTGTAAACCACTAAAATAAAATCTTCTGGTTTTGCTAATTTTCTAGTTTTAGCCCCATGAATCTAAGGTATTTTATTTTAGGTAGATTTAAAAGTATGTACAAGCTTCTCCAGCCTTCAGACTGTTCACAGTCCATATGTAGTTAACACTGTTATAATTTAATCACTTAGAAAACTATTATTCTTTCCTTCTACTGATTAATTCAGATTTCAAATGGTTAAGGGCAAAGTATCATCAAAGAAAAAAATAATGAATTTATTAAAGTTTAAAAATAGTATGAAAAATTGATTAAAATAGCACTTGAAATATGGGGAAGAGCAATAAGCAATGAAGTAATATATTTAGATAACCTATCTGGTTTTTACCTTGCTGAGGAATAGCAGCTTTTCCTTCCCTCTACATACCTGCAAGTTCTTTGGAACAGCTTCTATTGCATCCATATATTTCCTATCACAATCAGTGTCAAATCCTGACTGAGTCTATTGGCAAAATCCCAACAGCTATCTGAAGAAGTGTATTGCTACTGTAAGAGCAGTAGTCTACCCTCTCATGCAAACCCCAAGAGAAAAAAAGTCCTAAACCTCATCTGGAATCAATCCTGTTCACATCTTAATTATTAGTGATTCCTAAAGTAATAGGCATGAGAGTGTGGAAATTGAAAATTGATGACCCCTGGCATGAATTAGTTTTCAGGCATCAGCATCTTTTCCATAGAAAATAGATGCTTGATTTCAAAGCTCAACCTACTTTAAGAGTGGGAAATTTATATCTTTAAACACTGTTTCATCCTAAACCATGATATCCCACGAATTGATGTATTTCATTCTTTCAACATAAGTATAATCTATGAAACAAGATAAACCACTGGTTATAGGAAAGTTTCACAGAATCATAGAATGGTTTGGGTTGGAAGGGACATTAAAAATCATCCATTTCCACCCCTCTGCTGTAAGCAGGGACACTTTCCAGTAGAACAGGTTGTTTAATGTCCCATCCAACCTGGCCTCGAAAGATAAAAGATCATTATCTACTTCTAAATAGCTATGAAGTGTTAAATCATTGAAATGTTGTGAAAAGCTGGCAAAGGAAATGCTGTACTATTGCAACAGAATAAATTATAAAATACAACTTGGCTGTTTAAATATAAAGTTCAGAGTTATAACCTTTCAATTGCATTATTTTTACTGTCCAGTAAGAAAGACATTGTGAAATTCAAGTTTATCTTATGTTTTCCACTATTTAATGTTTTTCAAACTGTTTTCATTTCATTCTATTTTAAATGGTTTCAAACTTTATTGAGTTATTAGCCTTTGATGACCTGCTAGATCTTCTCTTTTACTATCATAAATAACAGTACCAAGTAAATACAGCTGTAGACTACAGTATGTTAATGATAGTTTAAATGTTACTTCTTTATTTTAAGTATCCTATTTTACTCGTATGGTATACTAGCATACTGAATAATCTGAATTCAGATTAATTCAACAAGAATTTTCCATCACTTTTCCTATTTTTAGCTGACTGTTGTATATATTTTCTTATATTTTCTAGAAACTAATCAAGGACATTACATATTTTAATTTGTTGTAAAAATCTGTGCACAAATTAAAGTACTTGAAAGCCAAAACCTTACATAAAGAGATGCCATCATATATGAGACAGGATTATTTTATTTCCATTATGAACTTGTACTTATCCAATTTATTATGTGAACAGAAAATAATTCTTGTCCTTTTAGTGACTATTTAGATGAGCTGGATGTTCTCAGACTAAAACACACTGAGGGTTTTTAATCAGATGGTGTCTATCCTAAGACATTTGTTTTCCTTATGACTCTATATTTTTTTCTCCTTAGGGATTCAGAACGTTAAGTGCCCAAGAACTGTCCTTTTTCTCTTGACTATAATATGATCCTGCCCATGATGTAGTAGCTGAATGTCTTAATTCAAACCACATATTTTTTATTTCTGTGCTTCTACTTCTGGGAAAAGCATTCAGAATCATAATAAGCACAACCATTTACTCATCCTATAATATGGCCACAAGCTGATGATCTCAAGAACTAAATGATGTCTTTCATTCTTACCTTGTTAGTTTTTGCAGTCTTGAAAACTATTTGCTCAGTATGTGAAAAAAAAATTGCTTTTCAGGGAATGATAAATAGAAGCCTTCAAATTAGTCAGCATACATAAATCTATCTTATCTGATTTTAAATATTCTAGAATCACATGTATGTTTCTCTAAGGGATATTTTTACCCTGGAAATGTTGCAGATATCATAATTTATCTTCTCACATTGATTTGCAGTTTTCGTTATAGTGTCAGGGCTTTGAGGGTAGCACTAAGCTTCAGTGGGTTGGGCCAGTGTTACCTGGAAAACCCTGACAATGAGCCCAGAAGTGCTTTTCACCTTAGACCTGGGCATCCAATGCCTCTAATCAGCTCTGTTCCCTGATATTTCTGCCTTGCTGATGGAGGTCTTGGGCTGACTTCAGTTGTGAATTTTCATATTGTGTTTTTATAAGGATCTTTGGATTGTTAGGGAGACCTGTTGATGACACCAGACCTGCATTTGTCACCCTGTTTTGCTGCTGTGGGGCTGCACTCCCTAAGGTCAGGGTCTGCACTAGGCTTATCTTGGCTCCATGCTCCTTCTCCTGGGAAGCAGACTCATTTTCCTGCTCCCTGGCAGATGTCATCAGGTCATTTGGCCAGCTGGCAAAATGATTAGAAACTAACAAAGGGAACAAAGCAATAATATCAAAGATAAGTAAAAGGCACTGTCCATAGTACCATTGCTTGCAATTCAGATGTGCAAACCAGTGATAAAATAGCAAAGATTTATAAGTGCATTTGCAAGCATACAAGAATAATCCTAACTTAATCCTAGAGAAAGGAATAAGAAGCCATCAATATGAAGGTCATACCTGTCTTGACAAAGAACTCCAGAGACTGAAAATGGCAGTACCCTGCCAAACAAACCTAAATGAAGCCCCCAGCCTTAGGACTCTCAGGAGCCCAGGAAGGGTGAGCGTATGAGCAGGAAAAGGGGTATGGAAGAGGTGTGTGTACAACAGTTTAACTGCATCATTATTTCTTATTCTCCCACAACAATTTGATGCAGACTAAAACTGATTAGACTTTTATAATCTTTTTTATATTAACAATAATTTCTTGATTGTACTTATCTGAAAGGTGTGTTTCCTCCTCCTCCTCTAAAATCCAGACTTTGAGTGTAACACCACAGGTGGTCCTGTTGATTGCATTAATTCACATGTCTACCCAGTATATCCTTTGTGGGCTCCAGATGCTTTCCAAAAGCTGCAACTCTCCTATAATTTGAACATTACAACTGTAAAATCCTTCTGAATTATTCCAACAGGCTAAGTTGTCCCATAAAATATTAACAGTTTGTGTTCAAGTAACTAAATTAAATCACAGCTCTCCACTGAATATTGAAATGGGTCAAGAAAATACATTTTAATGTTTTAAACATTATTGAACTAAATTTCAGCCAGAAAAAACCTGCTTAGCTATTATGGCAATACAGAAAATTCACATTTTGCTGTTACTATTTACTTTTACAATTACAAAATGCATGTTAGTATCGTCACCTTAGTTTTATAGACATTATATGAAGACATCTATAAGATATTATAAGATAATTAAGTGCATGTTTAAATGTGATTAAAAGGCTATGTTCTTTCCAATGTAGCATGTGATAAAATTTGATTAAGTCAACAATACACAATGTTAAGCATTTACACATTTATTTATATATTTGTACATATCTAAGTTATTCGGAAGTATATGCTATATAAAAATAGTTAGTATAAATATTTTTATAACAAGCTATAAATAAGCCATATAAAAATTTTCAATACTGTATTTTATTTCAGTAAACATAAAAATCTGTATCATTTTTTTTCCCCACGCCCAGGATATATGGAAATACTGCTTTCTCTTTTCCCCAGTTAGCATAACTTTTTCCTATCACAATTGCTTTATCATGCTCATATATTTTCTTCCCATCATCTTGTTCCATTACTGATTGCATGTCTCATCAGTAATTTTGCAATTATCTTAAATTATGTCCCTAGTAATTCTTTAAATTATTTTGACTCATATACCTTAATTAATGGTATTCAAATGAATGCTTGAATTTAAATCTGTCTTTCATTCCTTTCTAGTCAGTAGTTAGCTCAGGAGTTCATTTGCAGTCCAAAATTACTAACTTGTCACAAAAATAGCGCTCGCAGAAGGAATTATGGTTAATGTGTTTAAAAAGTTATCCGTCTCTGCCCTCTAGTGGTCATGTCGTTCCTCAATCATTTCTTCAGAGGGAAAAAACTCCACAGCACAACTGAGAAATAAAATAATTATTGATTTTCGATTATTTCATCCTAGTTTACTATATTCAGGCAAGTTTTTTGTAGAAAATGTTTTTGTGCAATTCCTTTAGATCCATGCTTCTATGCTTTCAAAATAAAACCAAGTATTTTGTAGACAATCAAATAAGGTGATTTTTCCATGTCCAGTACAGTATAAAGTAGCTTTTAAATTATGTTGCTCTGCAGTTTCACTAAATCAATTTAAGATGTTTTCACTTTTGAAGCACTGCTGCATGACAAATCATACTCATACTCATTCAGGGCAATTTGCTTGAAATTCTAAATTTTTTTTCTTTTTTTTTTTTCTTTTTTGACAAACTGTAAAAGATAAGAAAAGGGGGAAAAAAGGAAAAATAATTTTAAAAATCAGCACAAAACCAAAAATTGTATGATACTAATTATTCTATTTTAATTAATCTAATAAGTGTGTTTTAAAAGGTAAGCCAGTATAATTTCTTCTTTATAAGAAAACAATTCCAAGACATGAGCTTAACATCAGTGAGATTCTTCCCTACCTGCAGAGATTTGCTTCTAGGCTTGATGTCAAGGAAGAGTTACTACCTGGCTGGCAGCCAACTCTAAAAATCCTGGTTTGGCCTTAGGAAGTTTTCTTTCTCCACACCACTGAGACCTGTCTGACAGTTTGTTAATTCTCTCAACATCTCAACTGAGGCGCAGGTGGAAGCTTCATCTGTTTCATGTCTGTTAATTCTGTCTGCTCCGGACTGTTGACTCTCCTTGAACCTTCTCTCAAAGTCCAGTTGCTCTCAGTAGACAGTGGCAGCCTCCTCCATTTGGCAAGTTTCACCTGACTTTCCCTTGCTCTTTGGAGGAGTACAGAATTATAATTCCAGTTCAAAGGGAGCCCTAGAGACATCACTCCTAGAACAGTAAAAAGAGGACATATTTCAAACCTAAATGTTGTTGTATAGGGATTTGTCCTTCCACCCTTTCAAATTCTTCAGAGGTGAAGAATTCACAGCCTCTCTAGGCAGTCTGTTCCATTGAAAAGACTTTTTGCTGTTTCTTCTTGTCCTATCATTTCATACTCTGAAGGAGTCCTGAGACCAAAAAGACTGGCACATGATACTAGCTCCTCAATTAGTTACTGTCTTGTCACTACTGGTATTCGCCAGGGCTCAGTATTGGTGCATGTCCTATTTAACATCTCTAATGGTGATTTGGATGAAGGAATTCAGTGTACCTTCGGTCAGTTCACAGATGACACCAGGTTAGATGGATGTGTTGATTTCCTTGAGAGCAGAAAGGATTTGCAGAGGCGTCTTGACAGACTGGATTGATGGGCCAAGGACTACTGCATGAGGTTCAGTAAGGTAAAATGATGGGTTCTTCACTTGGGTCACAACAGCAAGATGCAGTGCTGTGGCATTGAGGAAGAGTGTCTTGAGAGTTGCTCAGCAGAAAGGGACTTGGGGATTCTGGTTGATGCACAGCTGAACATGAGCCAGTGTGTTCCCAGGTAAGGAAGAAGGCCAATGGCATCCTGGACTGTATCAAGGTTAACGTGGCCAGGAGGACCAGGGAAGTGACTGCTCCCAGGTACTCGTCACTGGTGAGGCAACACATCAAGTGTTGTGTTCAGTTTTGGGCCACTCACTTCAAAAAGGACATTGAGGTGCTGGACTGTGTCCAGAGATGGGCAACAAAGGTGATGAAGGGTCAAAGAAAATATCTTATGGGGAGTGACTGAGGGAGCTGGTATTGCTTATTCTGGAGAAGAGGAGGCCCAGGTGGAGCTTCACTGCTCTGTGCAATTATCTGAAAGGAGATTTGTCGCCTTCTGTGTTGTAAGGCGGGCGACCTGGTTCCGAGAATCAGCACGGTGACCCCAAATCCTGCTTGGGTCACTCAGGCCAGTGACGACGCTGACACCAACGTGGTGGACGGTTCAAAGGCCTTTATTAACTGATCTCTAGGGGTTTCATAGTTTGGGGGGTCTCCTACGTCAGAAAAGGGGCTTGGTTGTGCTCTGGGGTTAGTACAGGGGTGGAAAGTTACTGGTATCTTCTATGTTAGGGGGGTTTCAAGTCTGGTTGCATTCCAGGGTGATCATTATCTCTGGGGAAGAGGGGGAGAGGGTTTCTGTAACTCCCCGTGACATCCCGGAATCTTCCAAAATGCCTGTCCCTGCCTGTTACAGAGATTGTAATGAGGTGGGGTCAGTCTCTTCTGCCTTGTCTCAAGTGAAAAGACGAGGAAATGGCCTCAAGTTGCACCCAAGGAGTTTCACATTAGAGATTAGAAAAAATAAATCACTGAATGGTTTGTTAGGCACTGGAATTGATACCTCAGGTTTTAGATTTTATATTTTTCAGATTCTCTACTGCTCTAGTATGTATTTCTGAGCTTCATATTAGGGGACATAAGCTCTCTTCACAGAGTAGGTAGACAAGACTATTAAAATTCCTTCTCTAGCTGGGGATCAAGGGCCATCAATCCAAATCTCAGGCCCAAGAGCATAAACAATGATGGACCAAAGACAGGAAAACAAGAAGGATGGGAATTCATAACCAAAAGCTATAATTGGACAATTAGCTCCAATATGCTAATGGACCAAAACATGTAAAAATGTGAGACACCTTGACCAGTCATCCATTTTGTGACAATTTTGTGTTCACCTTGAGTGTAGCCCTGGCTGGGCTCTTTTACTGAGCAAGGTGTATCCACTGAAGCCTTCTAATAAATACCTACTTTATTCTTTAACTCTATCTAGTCTCAGTTCTAGGTCAGTCTTCACAAGGCAATTTGCCCAGGGAGGAAGTGAAGTCACTGTCTCTGGTAGTGCTCGTGAAGTTTCTGAAAGTGGCATTTGGCTGTATGGCTTAGGGGTGGTTGTGGTGGTGATAGGTTGATGGTTGGATTGGACTTCCTTGAAGTTCTCTTCTAACCCTGATGGTTCTGTGATTCTCTGTGTTTCTGTTACTGGCAGACTTCAGCTACGTGCTTCTTTTCCACTGTCTGACAGAAGCAAGGACATCCCCATAAGAAAAACCATGCCACTGCTCCTTACGCTCAGAACCCTATGCTTATCCTTGGTGTGCTCAGCATTTACTTTGATGGAGTCATTAATGCTCACATGGATGAGCAGCAAGAAGCGCTTAACCAAAGCCTCACTAATTTCTCCACACATCCTGGATGCAAGACCTTGACAAACAGCAAAATCTCTCAGGCGGCTCAGATAGAGAGAAAATAGACCATCACTACTATCCCATCCTCAATCTGCAGCAAGAAGTTTCTAAACAGAATCACAGACTGCCCTGTCTTTGCATCATAGCACACTTGGTTTTCTGATATGCCTTTACAGAACATCTGCAAGAGGAGAAAGGCTTTTGTCTTGTTGCTGAAAAGCCAGTCTTTCAACCTTCCCCAACATTGTAGTCTCTAAGCTTTACTGATTTAAGCACAGTCTTAGTTCTCTTCTTCTACAAAGCAGGGTTGAGGCTGTTGGACTTCCAGGGCGTCTACGAAAAACTCATCAATCTTCTTGCTGCTGAGTCCTGTTCTGATTTTTTGAATATTATCCATCCCTTACTGCAGCCCTTTCAATAAGTGACTCAGTGCCTAACTGAAGTTTACCTGCATGAGGATTGGGGTGCACACCTAGCCCAGCTCAGTCCTGGGAAGTCATCCATTGTTCCTTGCACCTAGCGCTGGGAAACTGTTCTCTCACAGGACTCAGTAGGGTAAAGCCTCCTGATCTGCCCATGAAGTCTGCTGGTCAAGTCAGGACTGCGTCTTACGGTGAATTATTGTTGTGGTTGTTTCAAAATTGGCAGTCTTAGTCTGTCTCAAACAGTGTCCTCAGGACTGCTGCCCTCACAAGATGACTGTCAAATCCCCTTTTTGCTGCCGATGGTTGTTGTTCATTGCTAGCAAATATTAAATAAACACTCCATGGTTGTATAATACTTTCCCATGCAGAAAGAACTTGGATGTGTAGGTCCTCCTTTATTAGGGAAGTCTATCTCTCTGAATAGTCATTGTCCAAAATATACAGTTCTTTTTTTGCCAGCCCTGTTTGGCTTTCTCAGTATGATGATGTTGAGGAAGGTGAAAGGAAAAAAACACCCTATTGAGCAACAGGCACCTCCACTTCTTGCAACCTGTGGTGTTTTATTTGTATGACACTATGTATATTATACTACTCTAAAAAGGCAACAGATGAGAAATCTCCCAGGTGAGCAGCATAACAAAGTCTACAAAAATACTGTTGAAAATAAAGATCAAAATGTGATAAAGAAGGAATACCTAGGAACCAGAAGGGATTACCTAAAACCTAACAGAGGAAAAAGGAACTAAATTTCCAGGCAGAAATCAAGCTAGAAACAAAGGACATAAAAGGCAAAAAATCCTTTTTGCTTTATTCTTGTCTCTTCTGAGTTTACTTTTTAAAGTTATATGTCCTAGCGTATATTAAAATGAAATTCTTTTTTTAAATCACTGTATTTTTTTCTCTTTTTTTTGATGGTGCTTACGAAAATGATGGCAAAATATTTTTGATAGATATCTTTTAAATATGTTGTCAAATTAGATTTTTTTACCATAATTCTCCTAGCATTTTGTATTAGTTCCAATGCATAAGTCAGCTTCATCTGAACTTCTCAATCAGCTTCTGTCATATCTACATTTTTATGAGACCTTCCCTGAGGGAATAAAGACTTTCCCATGTGACATTTCTATTTATTTAATATGTAAGACTTAGCACCTCCTGACTATTTGAGAGTAAGAATTTTTGATGGCCTGTTCTGCTTTCTGCTAGTTTAATTTCTGTGATTTAACAGATCCTGGTACATGGCTCCTAGGTTTGCATCTTGGTACATGTTCAGCTCATGCATATGTTGTCACTATTGTGCTTTCTCCTTCCAAGAACTAACCACCATTCCCTATTCTATCACTAGGACAGAGAAGGTGGTTTAAATCCTCTCAGCCCAGTCCAGTATTCCCTGTAATCTTTGACTAGGAAACCACGTTGTCTCACACAACTAATTAAGGCAGAGTAGTGAAGCAGTAGTGTATCTGAAGACTACTGCAGCACTTCTGAAAAACTGTCAGCAGTTACTTACTGTTGATTTATATATGCAATATTTAACTATTTTTAATTCCTCATATTTTTATTACCAATACAGGAACACAGTAAAGCATTGGCTTTTGAATGCACTCCAGATAATATCACTTACTCCCATCCTCTCTGTTCTTTAGCTGACTAGACGACCAAAAAGCCTTCTCAGGAATTTGATGCAAAAGACAATACAAGGATAACAGAAAGGGGGTTTTAATATGTTCTTTTCTTAAAATACTTCAGTTCTGTGAATTTTATCTCAAACTACATTTTATATGCATATGATCCACAGTGTCACATCAGGCACTGTTGAACTCTCCCCATCACGGGAGATATCCGGGTGTTCTCACTTGAAGCTGAATGTATATCAGCCTGGGGAACTTTGTGTCTCATGGCCTCCCCCACTCATAACATATCAACACTGCAACTTTGTCTTCTGCCAACAGTGATCTAGCACATTGCAGTCAGGAGGACAATCCTACCACATCACAAAAGTCACAATGAGATCAAAGCCCTGTGACTGCACACACATCTGCATTTTCTCCTGTTTGTTCCTCACGCTGCCTGCATTCATGTACAGGGTAAGGTATAAGCTAAGATGCAAAGGTATGAGATCGAAATAATTTATTTTTAACTCCACCAGATGGGATTGTTGAGAGGCTTAATTCTGACAGAATAACATCTTGTTAATTATGGTGACAATTAAAAACAGAACGAAGGACAGTAAGAAAAAACAAGACTTGTTATTATTTTTTCTGAATTGGTAAACAAAATAATTAAATAACTTTACTACAGTGTACAAGTTAGGCTCCTGGAAGAACTTTAAACTTCTTAGTTTAAATGAAAGCTTAATTAAAGATTCTCAGTTCTTGTGTTAGGGCAAATATTTCTTTCTGGTCTCGAATGTTCTTATATCCCTAAATAGACATACAGGAACATTTACACATAATTTAATTAATTTACATATAATTCTTTAAATCACATAATTAAAGAAATGTCTTTTAGCTCTCATCTTTTCTGCAAATGAATTAAAGTTTTACTATTGCTTTTTGCCATGATTTTATTGGTTGGTTGGCTGGCATGAGGGATTTTTTGTTTGTTTTGTTTTGGTTGGTTGATTAGTTGGTCGTGGTGTTTTGTTTGTTCGGGTTTTTAAAATTTTTTTTTACATTTGAATGAACACACAATTACATCTGATATAAAAACCAAATATATTTTCAGACTCATGTAAATGTTTGATAACTTTGATGATATTGGATCCCTCTTATTGAACTCCTAGGTCCTCAATATAGTTGTTAAGACAGAACACATTATATTTGTATGCTATGACTTGTGAATTGCTGAATTATGGTCTTGCCTTCTCAGCATTTCCATTTAAGTAAACCAATAAAGAAGAAAGAGAAGGGAAGTAAGCTCACACACTACCTTCAAGAAGCAACATAAATCTGATTTAAACTTCCTCAGCCATTTATAAAAAGAGGGAAATCTCCAATTATATTAATCAGCTCTTCAGAAACATCTCAAAAGTGTCTCGTCACCCCAAAAGTCATGAATCACACAAATTACTTTCCAGCCTGTCAAGGAGGAAAAGTGTTTTCTCCTAAATAGCTTTCAGATTCAAATCAAGGCTGAGGGTTTGGAAGGAGAGGTGGAGAACTGAATGGCCTCTGTTCTTGCTTTTTTATAGTTTGATAAGGTTTTCTTCACTCTGCCTTTGTACAGTGATGACAATGTCTGTAGGTTTAGAGGAGTATGAGTCAATAGATGACCACAGTGATTTGTGAAGGAACTGCAGTACTTGCCAATAGAAGAAAACAGCATCTGCAGACAAAAGGATAGGAGTAAATTGTGGTTGTTACTGCCTGTTGCTGGTGCATTTGACATTTCTGACACTCCCTTGGGAGGATTGATGCTCCTGTACTCAAACTGGTTTTTGAAAACTTGATTTTTTACAAAGAACAGGAAAAAAACCAAAAAAATGGGTGATAAATACTAGGACATAGTCCACACCCTTAAGTGCTTCTATAATGTGACTAACCATTACAATAGTGACTAAAACCAAATTTTCTAATGGAAGTAGTGATAAGTTATAGCTCCACTTCCCAAGCTTGAGTGGCTGCTGAGCCCCAAGTGGATATTCTGGCAATATCCTAAATCATCTGAGAGAAATTTCAGAGCACCCCAGCTACTCATCTTCCTTAAAAACCTGGATTTTGGAAATTAAGTCAGTCAGTGGTTCCTAGTGCTAAGATTAAATTCTTGGTCAGGAAATTTGGAGGTTCAGGCCTCTACAATATGCAGTGGAGTAACCTACATTTGGTAAGTTACCTGAACAGAAAAAAACCCCAAACTTTGAAAGTAATGCACACATTGTTTTGATACTTCTACATGACAATTTTTCCTCGATTCTTCCATCAGCTCTTTAATTGCTATATAATTTTTCTACATGTTGACAGTTCCACAAAGTTCTGTCAATTAAGTAACATCTGAGTAACTGTAATGTGACCTAGCTGATATGCTTGTATTTCCTACATAATTTCATACACTTCTATTTCTTTCAAATATTTTTTGTAAGCAAAAATGCAAACCATAATCAGTATCAATAATGATTCAGTGGTTATTCCTTAGGTCTTTGCAATTAAATATGTGTTTTCTATATTACATAATGACATTGCTTTTTCTTCAAAGAAAAATTACTATTTTATTCTTGCTTTCATATGCCTCATATTATAGAAGTCACTTATTTAATGAGTCTTAAAAACAAAACCTTTACTCATTTTTTATAGAGACTCTTTTTTTTTTTTTCTTTTCCCTTTTTTCCACCATATTCCTTTCTAATTCTGAGCCTGGGTTTCCTTTCTGCAAAAGGGATTGCATTTCACCAGATGATCATAATTGAATTAAGAACAATTAGAGTAATCTGCATATCGCTCCTTCTTCATCCAAAGTACTTGTTTCCTGGTCATCTAGCAAGTCCTGCTTGGAAAACAGAGGTTTTGGGCTTGTAGTCTGAAATTTAGGAAGACACGTAATACAGGTCACCCACTATGTCCAAAATACACACAATGAGATATTTTCAACTTTTCCAACAATAGTACTAAATCAAGGTGGCAGTGAATGCTGTGTTTTATGCTGAAAGTGATGTGGCTGGGCTTTGTTGAGGGAGCTGGCTGCAAACATGCTGCCATGTGCCCTCTTTGGAAACAAAGCCTGAATTTAAAATGACATGAAGCAAAAGATCAGTTGTGAGTGGCTTAGCTTTCCTCGTGTTGTGGCATCTCTCAGCATGGTTGCATTGTATGTTATGGTTCAGACCAAAAGGGGTTTTTTTCCCCTTGTTTGTCCATTTTTTAATAAACTGCTCATTTGTACTCTCTTTGCTGAAGGGCCGTCCATACAGGGCTCTCAAACTGTACACAATGGGCATCTTTCCAGTTATACTTTGCCAGAAAAAGCTGTCATTTCATCTGCTGAAGGGTTTTCAATACACAGAATCAGCCTATGACTAGGTTGGGGTAAAGCACTGGAAGATGCTTGCAATGTGGATATCAAGGTCCTTAGCACTATTTATTATTGAATTAAATTTGCAACCAATATAGATAGACACTCACATTTATGGAAGTCTTGAAATGCAGAGAAGTTCTCCAGTTCTCCTGAAGGTATCTAGGGACACTCCATTGACTAAGAGATGCTGCTATGGGGTTTTGTTTGATTGTTTGTTTTGCTTCTCGTTTGTTTGTCTTTTTGAAAAAAATAATTATTGCTAATTAATTTAGGTCACTATAGTTTTTACAACTTTGGATATTTATAAAAATGGTTATATCAAACAGAAATGACTGAGCTGATGATTATGCTTAAAATGTTATTTTTGAGGGACATAGTCTGAAGTAATTTTTTTTTTTTTCACTGAACTGGGGTTTAGCTTTCCTTGAAAATAACAGATATATTGAGGAAGAATTAGAAAAACCTTCAGTCAGTTAGTTGTCAAGAATTCTCCAGTAGGTGGAGGTAGAGAATAGCGCATTTTAGAAGACGTATGAAATTTTTTTTTCTCAATGATAATGTGTACATTTTCTGTCAATCTTCCTAGGGTGTTTATCATAATTGTTAATAAGTTGCTGTCTGAGAAGATGCTCAAGAGAGCACAGGCAACAGCAGCCAGATAAGAATTCAAACCATCTCCACATATGAAAGGTGAGTTTAACAAGTTAACAAATGGATTAAGAACAAATTTACTGCTTTCCTTGCTCTCATTTCACTGTCTTAAAATAAACACAACTCTATTTAGTGTTTTGTGTATGGACAGACATTTGTAAATGTTTCATTTCAGATTAATAGAAAAGATATGTAGTTTTGATTTAAAATCGTTTATTTTAACATGCTAACTCATCTGCATGATTTGAGTCATCATCATGTTAGTGTGTGATAGTTGTTTATATATTATTTTCATTATACTAGCACATCATAAATGCTGTCATAGTTTTCTTCACTTTTCAGTTCTTTTGTAAAAAGAAAAGTGTGATGGTTACTTTACTGGCAACTTATTTTCTGTGATCTCTGCAGAAGCAGGAATACACTGAAATTAGAGGAAAGACTATGGGAATATAAAGACTAAAATAAAAATTTTAAAAATCCATGTAGTCAGAGCAGGAAGATGCTAATGATAGAAAAAAAAATGCATGGTCATTTCTAATCACATATTTTATTCAGATAGGCAGCAACCCAAAAATGCCAGTGAGTGGCTTCTCAAGCAGTGGTATATTTTTTTTCTACTTGGAGTCCTTAAAACATTGGCCTGAAGACAGACATTTAGCCTTGCCATAAAATATTGACTCCATCTCCTTGGAGAGAAGCTGGTTTCTGAAATAAGGAAATTTTTGCAATAAAATATCCAAATTTTTTAAAATATGTTTACTATAGATATTTACAGGGACTTTGTCATGATGGCACAGAGACTCTTTGATGAAAAAGATTGTCTCTTTCTGCTGGGCAACTTGCAATGTATGTTGATTTGATGTTAACAATAAATTGAAACCTTGAAAGTTTTAAAACAGTCAAGAAAAGGGGTGAAGATGAGTGGTCATTCCTTTGAAAGGCAATTCATGACCCATGGGTCAGTGTCTGAGAAAACTGCTGTATAAACCTTGTCCCTTTTCTCATGGCTGGTACTCCAGTGGTTACCAACGTTCATGGTCACATGCAAAAAAAAAAATCAACTGTGCCAAAAAAATTTGATGCTACAGAGAAAAAAATTGAGCTATGAGAAACTTCAGGTTTTTTATTTTTCATAGAGCCTTAAAGATATGTAATTTTATCAGTAGTTTTGAAAAATACCATGCATATTTTCCAAAGCCAGATTTATGCAGGAATTTATATTTTGGATGAAGAGCTTGATCATATTTCTGGAGAAGGCATTAATTTATCTCTCACTGTGTAAGAATTTTGCTTCATTTGTGGTTTGGGTTTTTTTAGTTAGTTTATTTTCCTTTTTTTATTTTAATTATCTTTTCCCATGTAATAGAAAGCCATCTTGAGATTTCTGAGGATTTATAGAAAGAAGTGATTGTGCTGAAAGAACAGTTAGACTCAAAGGACAGATTGCCTTGAAATCATTCTGAAGAATAGGGCAAAGCTGTGGTGTAGGTCTGCAACATCTCCATCAATAATGCAGAAGTCTCAGGAGCTCTATAGTGTTGGGTAGATAGGTGAGCAAAAGATCTCTTTAATTTAGAAAGAGATACGGAAAGACTGACCTTGTTTCTCAAGAAAGCCAGTACAAGAAGAAAATTTCCTTAGAATACCACAGAGGATTTCTTGATCATTTTACCTCAAAAAACAAGGAGGCTCTGAGTTAAAGTGGTTGCAGCATTTCTCTTTTTTTCCTTCTTTGTTTGAGCACTCTCTCTTACTACCATCTTCAATGAAAGTTTGTAAGGAGTTTTCTTTATCTTTTTTTTTTTTAATATCTCTTTCCATAATGAAATAATGTTTTATGATGGTTGTAAATGACAAGCAGTGTACAGCAGCATAAGACATTAAAAATAGCATTGTATGTATGCATGTATATGTATACATATATAGATATGTGAAAACAAGGCAAGTGTCTTTAAAGTTGTTTATTGTGCCCTAAAACTTTTTACTAACCTGGTTTTCTGTCACTTAATGAGACATGAATTACTTTAACAATAGTAAGAATTGTTAGGATTTTTTGCATTCTCATCTTAGCAAGAGTTCCCTTAACCAGAACATTGGGCGTTTGGAATACATCATACATTAAGGACAGCAAATACAGAACATTTGTTTTTCCCTGTGTCTTGCTGCTCTACAGGTCAATCAATCTCCCTCTTCTACCAGCCTATACTGGGATTCTGGCCCTGTTCTACAAGCATAAGAAGTCAGTTGAATTTGTTATTCTTTGTGCTAGAAGCCCCTGAAGTCATCGACCAGAGAGGAACATTTGTAGCTTTGTTTATGAAGTGAGCATTCAAAATGATTTTCAATACTTTCTGCTGCTCTTTATTCCCTTTATTCTTTCAAGTGTCTGATTTTTCATCAGCTTTCCTGTGTTAAACAAAAAGTGCAGTCCTGACAAAAGGTCTTTTTGATGACAGAAAGAACTGCAGGAGAGATTGATCTGTACAAGAGAGGTCTTGTATGGTCTGAATGTTTTCTATTTTTCTTGCCTTGTCTATGGATCAAGATGAGTGAATGATCTCTCTTTTACAAATGAGGATCCCTGGTTAAGCATAAACAAAAATAATTGGTGTGGAGGGAATGAAAGTTAATATCAAATGTATATTTTGAAATCATAGGCCTCTTTTAATCTTTATGTAATCTAATGTTTTTTCCAGGGCCATATGTTTTGCTTACATAAGTTTAACTGCTAAACCCATTTCGAAGTTCTGTACTCCAGGTCTTACCAAGTGCACAGTGAAAGGACTGGCATTTTACTCTGACCTCAGAGTTCTCCCTTACATTGTAACTTTTGCACTGCTGTATACTGCAGGTGACAACTTCCACCTTCTACCTTTCCAGGCTTACTTCATTTTCTAGCAATTGTTAACTACTTTGGAAGTACTAGTGTCAGCAAAAATGGATTTAACAAGAAGAATCTGTAACTGCCGAGTTCTTTTAAAAGAACAACCGCACTGCTTTGGACAGCAGAGTGCTCTCTCTCCAGATACTATGAGGTCTCAAGAAATAGTATAATCCTCTTGATCACCTCATCCGAAGAAGATCTGTCATTTCCAGCTGATCCTACAATATTTGATTGTTTTTGCTGGTCAGTTTCTCAAAAGTTCAAAAGAAATAGTTACTGTTCCTTGTCCTCTTCACACTGTTGTTCGAAGCACACAATTCTATGATTTTCTTCTGCAGACACTGCTTTATACTAGTTTACTTTAAAGCAAGCAATACTAGTAAAATTGATAAATACAAATTTCTTGTTCTGCAATGACTCATGCAAAACCAATGAGAAAAGAACAAACCTTACATACCATGATACGTACCTGTATCATGCTAGATAACTATCATTAGTGCATTGAGTTGTTAGTTTTTTCCTGTGTACCTTAGAGTAAATCGATTTTACACGCAATTATTACACTTATGTTGCATTTAATTTTTTAAAGAAAAATAAACTAAAGGATTTTATGAAACCTTTTACAAGATTTCTAGCAGAATGTCACTCTTAAAATAAAATATAACAAAACCTATTTTGGAGCTTTCTTTCTTTTTCCTGGCTCTGTATGATTTTTATTAAGCTCCACTATACTTTTGTTTGTTTGAATATAGATGTTTCTTTAAATATTTTGTTATTCCATAGCAACTTCATTATCTACCAAAAAAAAAAAAAAAAAAAAAAAAAATTGCACCTTGGAGATATTATTTTCAGGCACAAAATAATTTAACTCCTTTGCCTTTCTAACTTCCACTATTGCAGGTGACATCTGATATACTTTTAAAGATTGTGTAAATTCTTGTATATGAAAGAAAGCAGTGCTCTATTTACTGAACAAAATAAATCCCTTGACACACAAATTTCTGGCAACTGGCCCCTGGTTCATTTGCTTACTTCATGGAAGTGATGGAGCATCTTGGATGTTTATATTGACACCATTATGTAAAACTTACTAGAATTTTTGAAAAAGAGTGTCATTACTCTTCTTAGACAGAAATAAGTTTATTCTGGGTAAACTGAGAAAGTCTTTGCTCTGCCTCATGCCAAACTAAATTGTTGTGACAGCACTAATAAACCCTTGCCAAGACACCCTGCCAGTGTAGTAGGGCTCTGTTGCAAGGATATTCCTAAACAGAGGAAAAGACTAAAAAAAAAAGAAAGAAAATAAGAAATGCAGAAGAAAAGACAGCGGTGCTCCCAGTCTCAATATGTTATTCCACATTTTCATAAATTTCATCCTTGTGAACTGAATTGTTACTTGGATATGTGAAGATGCACAAAAATCCAATTTCTCTTTCCATTTGTGTAAATGCTACATGGAAGCACTGTTACAGATTTATAATATTTTATTAAATTTTGCCTCTAAAATGTGGCTCAAGCAAAAGCAATTCAGAAAAATTTTGGCTTGACCTTTAACACATTTTTTGACATCAGCAAGGAAAAAAAATTAGTATTTTTATTCTAAGGAGATTCATATATGCCTTGATTATCTACTTATTTAATAACTAAAGATAATTGTGGAGATCTTAGACTATATTTAGAAAATAAAAGATTCATAGTAGAGATACTTTCGTTCCCTATGAGGTGTGTGGAAAGAATTAGAAATAACAATTTAAACCTGGTTACAATGTTTAGAAGGAACATTTTGCCTGAGGCTGAAATAACAAAGCAGCAGAATACATCTGATAACAGGTAGCCTGTAAGAAATACTTGCAAAATGGTGAAAGTCAGAGGCTTCAGTTCAAAGCATGAGGGACAAAGTTCAGCTCAAGTGAAGACCCTGATGTAGCTATGGATGTGGCTACTAAACAAATCTGGGCTTTTGTTATTCCTTTGAAACATAAACTTGAAAGAGAACATGCTCTGGAGTACCTGCAGACCCTTCTCTTAAAACACATATGTGGGTTCTGGTCCCAAGTCTCATGGATTTTCATGTAAATTTTATCTTGCAACAGCTTCATGAAAAGCACACAAACTGACATGGCAACAAGGAAAGAAGTTCTCAAGTGTCATACAGAATCCCTCTCCTCTAAACACAGGGAATCTCAAAGACTTCCCTGCATGCAGCAGCTTCTACAGCACGTGCGGAGAGAGTGGCAATTGAACCATGGTGGGAAGGCTTCCCAGCAGTGACACACAAGTTTTGTGTGGTCCACTGTGAGAGATTTAAAATAGTTGCATAATGACCTGTTAAAAATCTATGTCTTTTAATATTTGTGTGGGTTTACTGGCTGTATTGCACTGTGGAAACACATATTGGCATGCTGGTCATGTGATTGATAATGCACTGGACAGCTATCGAGACCATTTGTGGATCGTAATCATGAAAATTATCAGGATAAGGGAAAACTGAAAAGGATTTCTCTACCTCTTCTTGTTAAAATTCAACAGCAGGAAGGCAGACTGTTCAAGGGACCTATACATCTGCTTTGCATTTCACAAAATATTATGGGCTTTAATGTTAGCAAATTTTGCGAATGAACATCAGCCATTGTACCTTCAGCACCCCATGTGGCACTTTGTTATACACTGCTTGTTTCAATGACTTTGCAAATTATATTTTTTCTTCCCCTATAGCTCATACACAAGTATTAATATAACACTATATAAAAGAAAGGTTGAAATTGTGTGCAATGGTAAATCACCAGGGCAACAGGGAACTCTTCACAACCTTGGAGTGTTGATTTTCCATTTCAGAAGCTCTAAAAAATATTACTTTTGCAGAAATAACCATCAAGCTGGGAGCAAAAAAGAAAACAGTATTTTCAAAAGCCAGTTAGAAGGTGTGAATCATACTATTGTTAAGACATTATAGTTTTGTGTGCATGTCTGTTTGTATTTACTCACAATTTAATGTGGGATTTTTACTGTTCAAAGACTGAATGTCTTCAAATGAAATTTATGACAAGTTTTTGAAATAAAGGTTTGTTATTAATATCTTAACATATTGCTGTTTTGCCAGTACTGGAAGATTGTTTCCACTAAAACACTCCTTGCTAAATTTCAAAATGTAAAACTTAAAACATTCATATTTTCTAAATGCTTTATCTCAGATATTTTGAATGCTCTGATCTAACTAATGCTACATTTGTTGCATATGATTTTTAAACTGGGTAATTTCTTTTTGGTTCTGAAATAAAAATTTTCCACATGATCATATTTCTATGAGAGCCTGTGAGCATGTGACATAATTTCTACCATATCATAAATCTTCCCTTCACTTTCCAAGTCTTTGGATTTACCCAGTACATACATGAATACACTAAGCAGAAGAAGTATGAGTAGAATGCCTAGAATGAAGACTAGAACACACATTGCCTGGACAGGCATGAGATCAGAACTCTATAATTTCTTTTGCATAGCCTAATTATCTCTATCTTTAATGAAAATCCTGCAGGTAGATAAGAAGAACAGAAGTCCTTGCAGACTGATTTTAATGAAGTTGCATTCTGTTATAGAGAAAGGGTATGGAAAGTTATGCCAGACACTGATACAAAATTATCTGAATGTAGCAGTGATTCTTGTGGCTTTAGGTGAAGAGCAGAAAGGTTGAGATTTTAGTTCATTTAAAGAAAACTAGAAAGTCATTAATTTTAAAAAGTATGTATATCTGCATGCAATATATACAAGAATATATTTTAGTAAGATTGCAAGAAGTAGAAGTCAAAGAACAAATAGTGATTCATGCAAAGCATTTATGATCCATATAGTTTTATCCTAGAAGACTCATGGTCTATTTTTTTTTTCCTTCAGCTCTTTGACAGAGTAACTGCAGAATTTCTCCTGAGTAGCTGCAGAATTTCTCCTGCTTCCATAGGAAGCATTTTGAGAAGAAAAATGGAGACACAATCTCTAATAACCTTAACTCTGCATGATTTTTTTGTTTTTTAATTTTTATTCTGCATAGTATGGAAAGAACAGTATGTGTTTCTCACTTTTTCCAGTATGGCTCTGCATCCAACTATAAAGTGGTGAGCTTGTTTGGTGGAAGTCATACATCTCTCCTGATTTCATTTGATTCTGACTTGTAAGTGATTTCCATCACACCAGCATTCATGTATTTTACACTTACATATTGTCAGATGCATTTGCAACATCATTGTTATGTTGCCTATAGTCAACTAATATAAAGTAGTCTTGGATAAGATTGTGACATCAAACATGGAATACACTAGAGCTTTTCTAAATGAGAAGAATAGTGAAATTGCTGGAGAATGACAAGGGGAAAACCTTTATTAATGCAACTAATAGAAGTGACAAAACAAGAACATGGAATACTCTCAGAGGCTTTGTCATTTTAAAATCCCAAGCAAATATACACTGCAGGAGTCATCACCCTCTTAAAAACCTCCAACAGAGATAAACTAGTTTTTCTGAAAGATTTGGGACAAACTATGCTTGTCTAACACAAGGCCTTCAGGGAATCCCTTTGGCAGGAGTTCAAGGGCATCGTTTCTGAAGAGCTCCACAGACTTTAGAATAAAAAATTATCCACATACGCCATGCTAAAAAAAGACCTGTAGGACATCAATCTAGTTAAAAGTCCAAGGACATGTTCCTGTAGAATTCCCCAGGGTGTCAGAGGAAAGTGTATTTCTGCACATCATTGCATATTCTTCATAATTACTGCAGGGATATTACCAGGAGAACTGCTGCAAGGAACAAAAAGCCTTTGGGTCACATATATTATTCCCCTGATTATATCAATGTGACACACTGTTGCACAGACCGTTGTGCTGCAGATTGTCTGAAGAAAAAATGAAGAGCTATGAAAATGAAAATTTAGATATGTGGAATGATTTTCAAATGTACTATAATATGGATCTGGGGGAGCAGTTTTCAGAATGAGTCTCAAAAGTAATGAATCCCATTGCTCTTTATGCACGGGATCTGTAGAGCAAAGACTAGGTTATCTTGTAGCCACAAAACACATACTCAAATGCAACGAAAAGAATACATTATTTTAACCAAAAGACAGATGGTGGAGGATCACCCTGGTAGTATGGATGCTCTCATCCAGAGGGAAAACCTCAGCCTTCAGCTTCTCAGTCATGGAAAGTAATATTGAGCGTCAGCTTTCAGATTGAAAATTGATTGCCAGCTGCTTCTTGCAGCACTCTAGATCTGCTTTTTCTTTAGTTAAAATCGCAAAGAAGCATGGACAATAGTTCTGTATCAGGATGAGTTCATTTTCTCTTGTAAGTGCTTCTTTCTAAATCTCCATCTGTCTGTAACTATTGGTTCAAAGACACTGTCTGGAGCTGAGAAATTTTGATGTTAGCACATTTAAATTCACATAGAGACTACCAGGCTCTGGCCCAGGTGTGACACCCATCAGAAAGAGTCAGGGAGCTGCTCTCCAGAGTACCTTTGGGACTGAGGAGGGATCACTGCCTAGAAGTATGGGACACATTATGGGATGCAGGAGAAAAGCAACTTGGGATAGCTCAAGATTTACTGTGGGATGCCTAGAGAAAGAACTGAATGTTAGGAAAGAAAGGGAAGATGTTGCTTTGTATAAGACCAAAAAAAGAAATGTGGAGCAATAAGGTGATGAAAGGGTTGATTCCATGTAAACCCATGGAAGCTCTTTGTCTGGCAATGCTTGGCATGTCATCAGCACAGTCTGCCCCGACTTATAAAACGCTATTTCTAACTCCTTTTGCAGTGGATGGACTCTCGTTCAATGCTGAGAGGAAAATGAGTGTCAGCCCCTACAGTCAGTCCGCACATCAGCAGACCATGGAGTCGCAGTGCCAGGAGCTGAAGACAGCAGAATGGACTGAAGTGCCAACAGCTAGAGTGGGATCTGAGCATCACAGAGATCCATGTGCCCGTGCTGACAGTTACTGCAGCAAGTGCAGCTGTGTAGGTGAATGTGTGATCACTGGGAAATGTCAACACAGAATAGTCAGAGAGCAGATGAAGCTGCCTGGGAGCCCAGGTTATGTCTCTTTTGGAACAGACTTTTAGCATCCATGTGTTTGAGGATGTTACAAGACATCCCACTTTTTTTCAGAAGGTAGTGTGAAGTTTGGTTAATATTTTATTTAGGTAACATCATTCAGTCCCAGGGGGCTTTTTTCCCCTTGAATATGTGTTTCTTAGAGGCATCCAGAATGGCTTTGAAACCAATATACATAAACCCAGGCTAAAATTATTTGTCTAAGTGACAGTACAGGCAAGGCTTGGGATTTTTGACAAATCCTGAATAAGGAGCACAGTGTGATTGATATATATTGGAGACCTGTGCACTCTGATTCAGAGTATTGAGGGCTAATGGAGAGCAGAGCAGTGACTATGAAATCCAGGGAATGTGCTGGAGTTCATTGCTTTCTTGTAGTCATGTGTTAATATAAGTTAAATTATCCGTAGTAAAATATGCTTTGTTCTTTCTTTGTGCTTGCTCTGAATGTGTTCATTCAGAAGGCATTATGTTCAACTATAAGATTTATCTGTGAGTCAGAGAGTTCCTTGTATCCTAACATTCATTTCCTAAAAAAAGAAATTGAAACCTAGGCATAATTAAAATATTTAACATAATATTTCAAATTTAAAACTTAAATAATTTCTGTCTGACACATATGTTGAAAAATCTGAGCTTGCAATAGGAGTCTTCATACAAAATAATGTTTTGCTTCCTGGTTGCATCTGCTGGTACTTGATTTACACATAAAAATTTTATTCAAATTTTCCATAGAGAGAAAAAGAACTGAACAACTAGACAGATTTAAAGCAGTGCTCAAAATAACCTTAATTTCTTAAAATCTAGATTTCTTTTTTTTCCTCATACTGGTAAACAACTGAGGTCCAGTTGTTCTTAAGGGGTTTTCACCTGAAATAAGGTGGTTTGAACTGTTTTTAATATTTTTATTTGTAAACTCTTTATGTTGATTTAGGCTAGAAAATATACACACTGTACACCACATACTGGATGATCCCAATCCATCTATGAGAACTTTAATCAAGTCAAATTTCTCTGCAGACCCATGAATCTCTGTGATATTATGTATTTTTTTACATTAGCTTTGTTTCCTTTCCAGCATGATGCTACCAAGGGAAAACATTGGGATCTATAGCATCCAAAATTTCTCCTTAAAAGGAGAATTCTAATTCTTTAGAAAGTTAGCTTTCTCACATTTCCAATACTGCTGATGCCTAAATAATTACTTTATTTTAGTTTGATCCTGTGGAGCCACAGAAATAGCAAGGGAGTACTTTTATGGATCTACATAATGAATATTTCAGTATAAAGAAACTTGCTTAGCAAATTTCCAACAATAAATAAAACTACTCTTTAAAACACATCAAGAACAATTCTCCAGCAAAACGTTCAGTACAATGTAGTAGCTGGTTTTCGTTGGCTCCTATCTTAATGAAATATCTCTCTTAAAAGCATTACTACATCATCATGAAGTTAAAAGTAATTATTTACAAGTAAATATTTATAAAATATGCCTCGTCATTAAAACTTTTTGACTACAAGAGTAATATATATGTACAAAACAGGGCATATTGGCTGAATTTAATATAACAGCAGTCATTGGAGATAATGTAGAACAGATATCTGAATATCCAATGAGGTGGAATATTGCTTTCAGATTAAAAAACACAAAATGCTTCTATCCAGATTGTGTTAGAGGAGAATTCAGTGGACAACTGAAATAAAGAGGCTCAGGCCTGTTCCCATGTTCTGTTGATTACTGTTCATCTGACAGCTGATCAATACCTGAATAACTCCCTTCAGATGAGGAGCAAAGAGCATTTTTGATTTCTTATTTCCGTTCCTTGCTATGAAGCCATTGTCACGCTTCATATCTTCATTCAGAGCTGGATATGGTCAAGAGACATCACTAGAGTCAGTGGAGGTCCCTGAACAGGGATTATCTACAGTGCTAGAAATTGTAATATGAAAGTCAGACTATGGTGTGAATGCTGGTTTGCAACCATCAGAACTGAACATTTTTTAAGTGTAAAGTGAGAGGAAAATTGTTTTGGAGGAAACAGGAAGCAAAAGATGCATTTATGCTTCTGAAAAGTTCCTTGTATATGCTTTCAATATTCATTTTGTCATTTTTCTCGTTTGGTCTGCACAAGACGAAGCTCACTGGGAAGATTTTTTTAAAGATTGCAAAATACAGGGCCTTTTTGAATTAGAAGTAGATGACAAGTACTCTGAATCTCAAAGTGTCAATAACAAGAAGAATGAAGATGCATGTTTCAATGATGATAGTAGTTCACATGAAACCTTCAAAACATGAGGCTGTGCAATGCAGTGTGAGCAAGTGGTTCTAGGCTGTCTATTCTTCAAAGTGTTGAGAATTATCTTTGAAAAACTTCATGCTATCATAACTATCAGGTGATGTGAAAGAGTAGATACATTTAGCTCATCTAGGAAAGTGGTTTCCAATTTTTTTACTGTTAATGAGTAAGTGCTGTGTAGTTGTGCAAATACAAAAGGCTGGTCTGCCTCAGTTGTGCAAATACAAAAGGCTGGTCTGCCTCAGTTTCCTTTGGTTGACAAGACATAGGAGCAAAAATATGGTTCCATTATTTTGCTGATTGCTTGCTTCACAGTTATAGTAGGACCAAGTATGAAAATATCTCTTCTTCTATGAGAAAATGCCTATTGATTCTCTAGTTATATAAGAGTAAGGCTATGTCCTTACTCTCTCTACACAGAGGAGGCAAGAATTTAGGTTTTCAAAAGGCCAAATAATTTATGATCCCAGGATCATTATTTTCCTCCAAGATTCAGGCTCTAAGCACATAAATCACTTTTAAAATGTTATGGTAAGTTATACTCTGGGCTTCTGAGATAAGAAAGGTAAGACGCATGGAAAAATGTATTTGACAAATGTAGTTTCAACCACCTAAAGCAACCAAAAGGAAACAGTAAGATGTTTTTCTGTGACTCAGATGCATTAAATACTAGTCCTTCTAGGATTTGGATAATCTTTCTCCAACAAAACAGTGGTGGATGGTTTGGTAGTATCTCAAATTTGATGACAAGAAGGAGCTTACTAGTCACGCTTTGCACCATTATCATATATATTACATTCTGTAATGACATGCTGACATAAAAATATATGGATTGGAGGCTTTAGCAGTGCAATTATGACGAGCTATTGAGAAAAACAAAACAACCAAATAAAATGCACACCTAGAATAAGGTGTATATGAGAAGATACTGTAACTAGTGAAGGATAAAATGTTAAAACTATCTGTTTCATGAGGTTTATTTTGCTTTAATAAAATAAAGCTGGTCCAGGGAGAGTGTGTGCCCTCTGAAGAAGAAATGGAAGTGCAACACTTGAATAATAAACGTTGGTTTCCTCAAGGAACGAGAGTGACAAAAAAGGTAAAGATAATGTAGTGATCCATCCTAAACTAGACTATACTGAAGTTTTATATTAACCTTTGACTGTGACTTTTGAAAACTTGAAAAATAGTAGGTATAGTACTGAGAATCATGCAGTTGCAATTCTTTCCTGAGGCTGTTCTTACAGGGCAGGTCTTACCAAGCTTAATATTATCCCTGCATTTGCCTCAGCAATGTCTGGAATTTGATCTGGATAATGATATGTCAAGTTTAAGCCACATTGTCTTGCTGTATTCCTTTTTTAATATTCAACAATTATTTTACATAAACTCAGAGTTTGAAATATGGAAAAAGTATCTCATAAAACAAAAATTCTATATTTTCATCAGGAACATGATCTAAGATCTAAGACTGTTTTGTTTTTGGTTTTGTTTTTGTTTTTTTAATAAGGGGCTTTAAATATTGAGCAACTTAAAAACACACCTTAAACATATTCATTTATATTGTCTCTATTAAAAATATTTTCAAGAACTGAAAAATTTCAAGCCTTCTTTCTCTTTAGGAACTATTTACATTTTTCTATCTTTAATACTCTTTAAATAGATACAATTTGTTCAAGGGGAAAGAAAACAGCCAGAAGTCAGGATATATAGCTCTGCAGTGATTCACTATAGTTGTCTTCAGTTTTATTTTAGATGATGTGTCTCCATAAATTCAAAGAGTTAGCCTCTGAGTTAATCTTTCATTTCCCTGGAAACTGGAGCACTGTGGATGAGTACTTGGCTCTGACCCAGAGCTGAGTCATAAGCAGTTTCAGCATCAGCAAGAGAGTCCAAGATCTCTCCTGAAGTCAGCAGCAGCACAAACTTAGCTCTGTGCATATTCTCCACAAGTCACTTCTGACAGGATTGTTCTCATGTAGCCCAGGCACCTAAGTGATATGTCTAAATGAGAGCCTACTTTACCTCTCTGTCTCTTGAAGTGAAAGCAAAAAGAAAAAAAAAGCCAGAAGAGGAGGGATATCGTGATTATGTGTTTAAACCAGTGGGCTCCTGATTTCACCTGTGTGCTGCCTTCATGCAGAGAGGAAAGGTGGATTTAGAAATGATGAGATGTACATAAGATTCCCTTTGTGACGGCAGGGCACTTGCTTAAGGACTAGGAAAGGCAACTGAGAGACTGAGTTTCTGGATATACTGTGGCACTACATGCTGCTACTTTGTGCAGTGCATTGTGCTCCCTCAGTGAAACAGAGAAACCTCTCTCCTAACACAGGCACTTTAGTAGGGCCCAAACAGCTAAATTTGTGAAAAAATATGTTTGCATTTTACTTTCCACACCTGCAAAATCAAAGTATTGTATTTATTCATACTATATTTATGAAGCACTAAAGTTTTTTAAAAAAAATAAAACCCTCTGCTGTTCATCCACATATTAACTGGAACTCAGTGTAGCTACCAAACATATAAATAATGCTCTGAATTTATGATCTTGTCAGTGATGATCCAATAAGTTGGTTGTTTACCTGCAAAAGCAGGATGAAAGCTAAGAGATGATGAGCACAAATCATTAATGTTATGCTAGATTCCCAGCTGCAGAATGCTATATATACCTGAAGCTTCCTTTATTTATCTTCAGCATTTAAAGTAAAAATAACCTTTTTATTTTCTTTGCTCTGATGTGTTTTACATACGAACCAGTTTTTAAACATATTTATGTACAGAATTATTTCAATATTACCAAAAGTGTATTTTGGTTGTCATAGTTATTGTGACTAAGCAGCTCACTTTTCATTACTAGTATGAGGCTTTTTGAAATTGCATGCTCAATTTCAACAGCATTTGAAAAAGAAAATGTCCTTGTGAATTAAGTTTGCATTCAGTGATACATCTTGCTGTTCTTTTATTCAGAAGACCAGACCAGTCCTGTTTGTTTGTTTATTATCTACATAGTTTTGGAGCAAATTTGTTATGGGATGTCTGAAGTTCCTTAGTGAATCTCAAGGTAATCTCATCTCTAATGCTTTTATATAGTAGCTGTTTAATCTTCTTTATGGAGAGAACAGAATGACCTTATTCTTTACTTTTTCTAATAAAACTTCTTATGGTTGAGAATTTCAATGAGGTTAAAAACTAATTTTGCCTTACTGAAAAACAAAAACATGGAAATGTCTCTGAGTTAGGAAGAACCTTTATTTCCTAAGCTTTAACTGAAAAAAATAAAAGGCTTTACTGATTAATCTCTTGCCATCCTGATTATTTTCTGGCAATGGTTGGGCCATAATGCCAGAAAATAATCATAGGAAAATATAATTATGGTTTCCACTTAATTCATGGGTATTAAAAATTAAGGTATGTATAATAAGTCTGCAATGTAGAAAAATATCCTAAAATCTATTTTCGTCAAGTAAATTATTTTATTCCCTGAGTTTAACCATGCAGCATTTTGTCTGGTTTTTATTTTAAAATGACAGATACTGTCAACATTCATATTAAATTTCTTTCTGTGAACAGATAAAAAAGCTCTATTTTGACAGCATTTCAAAAATATAGAATGATTTAAAGAAAAGTCCTTACAAACAGAAAAATATATTTAAGGTAATTCAATGCTGTCTTTTTTGACAGGAAAAAAACACAACTTTAGTTACAGCTTCAACTTTTGCAAAAGTAGCATGAACACATAGATTAATCTATACAATGATCCAGAGGATGCCAGAATTTTAAACATCATGTTATTTATCTTAAATTACAGCATATTTAAATTAGAAGTACTTGTGTAACTTCATATTCAATTGTCATTCTCCAAATGAACCGCTGTAATAAGCATTAGCCCAGTTCACTTCTTTGGAACTACGATTTAATTTAGTTACAATGAGTGTGCCTCCCAAAATGTAATTATCTGTGTGTGTGTTTGCACACATATCTGTTTGTGTGGGTGGAGGATACACACAGAAAGAGTGCATAGAAATAACAGGAATAAAAATAACTGCTATCATCAGTGAAAGGCTGACATATCTGCACAGTCTTGAAAATCCTGAATTTTTGAACAGTGCAGGAGGAAGAATCAAGTACCCTTTGCTTTTCCTGTTCAGTCTTTAATTTCAGCAAGATTTTATTTTTCCCTGATGTGATATATAAAACTGGAAGGAATATGTCACTATTTGGTAATTTATGCTACACAGATAAATTATAAACTTACCCTTAAATATGTCATTGACCCCCACAACCAAACATATTCTTTAAAATATTATTTTACTTGATTTTACCACCTGCTTTAAAATATAGATAGAAGAGAATTTTTATGTTTTATGAAATTGTGTCCTATAACTACCTGATGGCATCTTTCTGTTTAATATGTTCTTCACTGTACTGACAAAAAGAACAGATGGCAGATCTGTTTAGATTTCTCAAAATAATAGGTCCCTTTACTCTGTGGTGGAAAAATACACACAGATATTCTGAGATCACTGATACTTCCAAATCCTGAATTAAGGATGACAATGTTATAACTAGAACAAAAATATGTAGAAAAATGACAGTTGGTAATATCCACCATTCTTTCAAAAGCATGTAGGACTTCAGCTTAGAGAGAAATAAATTCTGAACACCACTTTATCTCAGTCTCTCAGAAACATTGCAATTTTTTTTTTCATCAATATTAAGAGGCCATTTTGTTTGTGCGGACAAAATGAAACAGAATATTATTAATTCAATAATTAAACATAGTCAGCAACTAAATGCGTTTATACCACTATCCCCTTGATCTCATCAGTCTATGTTCTGGCTCCTTTTTTTCTATCTTTTTATTTTTTTTTTAATCTGTGTGTCTGTGTGTGTGTGTATGGGTATGTGTGTTTGTAAATGGTCCCTGGTGTCATTTAAGGTTCTTGAACTGGGGGGCGGGAAACCCTAAAACTTTTGGTCAAGACAATTAAACCTTGTTATGCAACTGCAGCTTTTTATTTTGTAAACAGAAAAACTCTAAAAATTTTAGATAAAATCTTTCAAAGATTTTGGAGGATTTTGACACTCCCTTAGAGGATTTTACCACTTCTAGACAATAAAAAGTAGATTCAAGTTAATTTGTACTGGGAGTAAAAACACACACCATGAAGAAAACTTATGAATTATGGAAGTTTCCCAGTTTGAAAGGCATACTTTGTCATCATATAATTTCTACTTATGCTACAGTGAATGAACTATCTTCAGAAAATAATTAGAAAGCTGTTTGTATTGAAAAATATGGTTAAAAGACCCCTTGCAGTTTATCTGCATATATGTTGTTTCTTCAAAATTTATTTGACATTTGAATTTTTTCGGAATTGATTAAGCATATTAAACCACTGATAATGAGCCTTCACAAACACATGGTATTGCGTTTGGATAAAAGGAATTTATCCCTTGATATGAATTAACTTTACTAACATGTGTAAATGAGTAGCAAGTGGAAAGTCTTATCTCTGTAGTTGTTCTAATTAGGCAGTAGTATCTAACATCGCAAGAATTTGAGATAGTGGAAAAGACAAATAATTGAATTTGTTATTGTACTTGTTAAACATGAATATTAACATGTTTGTTGACACATTTCAGAGTGATTCTAAACAAAGTTATCTGTAGCCATTTGGAATATATTAATAATATTGCAGCTCAAATGATCTAAGTTATTGTTGTGTTTTCATTAAAAGTTTAAGATTATACTTAGACAACAATAAATCCTTGGATGTTCAGTTTCATCCAGTTAGTTCCCTTTTGGCCTTGTGATTGTGAGTCAACACAGAAACACCTAGCAACAAGGTCAGCAGCAGTTTGTACATTCGCATGTTGAATTATATTTATAGAACACAAAGCCACGTAAACACAATCGTTATTTGGTGGAGGAAGTGTTGTTAATTGAATGGGGGCATTCTTGACTCCTTGACATTAATTAGCATCGCGTCATTCACTTCTGTGACCTGAAAATTAACAGATGATTTGGTACCATATCAGACTTCTGCACTCTTGACCAAGTGATTTTGACAGGGCTTTAGTAGGGTCTAACACATGTAGAAAGTTTTCATATTTTTTCAAGGGTATAAGAGAGTTGTTTCATTGCCCTTTTCCTCCTCATTCTGATGAACCATGAGCCCACAAATGATTGCAAAAAGGATTTAAGGAAGATGAAATACAAGACAGGTGTTAAAGAAGCGTGTACTATTAAGGTCTTCTTGCATTTGCATTGCTATGTCTATAAAAAAAAGATAAACCCAGTTTATCATAGAAGTTTGTCACAAGTATAAAGGAAGCAAGCATGGCTGTATTTTTCTTCAAGTGTTTGTATGACATTAATCATTATATTTAATTATATATGTGGCTCACTATGAGACTACTTGGAGCAAGAAAAAGAGTTATATATAAAAATCATCTCTGTGCCATCCAGCTAAATAGCAATCTTGCAAGATGTTTCTTTCATTTCATGGTGTTTTTCTCAAAACTGTGTTGAGAAAAACTCTGTTACCATCAGAATCAATGGTATTTAAGTCTTTAATGTTCTCACTTCATGGAGCTGAAACTGCATTTCTGATTCTTAAACCGGTAGTAACAGTGAATGCAACAAGATACTCTATTTGCAGAGGATTGGTTTTATTATTTTTCTTTCTTTTTTTCTGTTTCATCTTAAACCATCACTGTCACCTCTGAACTTTAATCCTGGTATTTCATCTTTCATTTTAAAGTCTTGGATATAGAAAAACTTTCTCAGATAAAAGTTAGAGATTGAAGTCAGGAACTGTCTAGACTTTCATGATTTCTTTATCTGTTGCCTAAGGACATGTATTGTACAGCATGCAGCCTGCTGAGAAAGTAAATGCTTAATTGAATAAATGCCACTGGATATTAAAATAATCTTTAGTAACTGTGGTGTCAATGGACTTAAGGGGGAAAAAAATACCATAAACCTGTCTGTTGCTCTTCCAAACTGAGTTTGTTAAATTCATGAATACCAAGAAACAGGAATTAGCGCTTCAAGATATCTATCCAATCCTGTGTTCCTATGTCTTCAATGTAAACAACAGAGCATGTGCTTCATCTTACTGTCTGTGTCATTAATGCAGATACTAAAGAGCATTGGTGGCAATACAGACTGCTGAGGGACATCACCATCACCAGTCACCAGACTCCATCTGGACATTGAGTCATTGACCACTACCCTCTGCATGCAACCACCCATTTGATTCCGTATTCATCAAGCAGTTCATCCATCGAACCCATCACTCTCCAGTCTAGAGAGAAGGATGTTGTTGAGGACTGTGTCAAAGGTACTACAGAAGCCTGACTAGCTGACAGCTAGGACTCTTACCTTGTTCAGGGAGTTGAACTCTTACCTTGTTCACTGATGTAGCCACTCCCTCACAGGCCGCTAGATTGGTCAGGCTGGACTTACCCTTGGTGAAGCCTAAGCACTTCCCTGTCCTCCATGTGCCTTAGCAGAGCTTCTAGGAGGATCTGTTCCATGATCTCAGGCACAGAGGTGAGCCCAAAATGTTGCTACTCCCCAGGGTCCTCCTTCATATCTTTTTAAAGATGGTACAATGCCTACCTTTTTCTAGTTCCCTGAGACTTTATCTGACATGACTTTTCAAATATGGCGATAAATTACTCGGGAGCTGCATCAGTCAGTTCTCCCAGGACTCTGGTATGCATGGCATCAGGTCCCACAGCCTTATGTATGTTCAGGTTCCTCAGGTGGCCATAAACATGATTTTGTCTATTCTCTGAACACCTATATTTTATTTTATTTTTTTAGCTGATTATCTCTAGGTCTTTTTAAGGCAGTACCTCTACCTTGATAGATCAGTATCAGTGGTACCAGGAACTAGAGCAAGTGTAGGTGTGTGAATGAATGTGAGCACTAGTGAAGATCAGTCTGGTCTTGCCAGCAAGCAGGTCATGAATCTGATCTCTTACAGTGGGAAAGACTTTGCTCCTCCAGTCCCTCTCTTGTGATCCATCCACTCAAGGGAAGTGGGAAGAGAGACTGCCAGTGAAACTGAGGCAAAAGGTGCTGTGTATCTCAGCTTTCTCATCCTCGGCTCTTATGGTTGCCAGTTGTGCTCAACAGGAGCATATGCTGTCATTTGCATTCCTTCTCTGGCTCACATACCTGTAGAAGTCTTTCTTGTGGCCCTTTGCATCACTTGTCAAGTTCTATTTCAGCCATGTGTTGGCCTTCCTGACTCCATGCCTACACAATGAGGGCTGTGTCTTCACCTCCTCTGCCTCTCCTGCCCCTTGTGACCAGCTTGATGACTACAAGCTGGTCACAAGGGGCAGGAGAGGCAGAGGAGGTGAAGACACAGCCCTCATTTTCCCTCAAAATCAAGCACAGGGATGATTTTTATATATAACTCTTTTTCTTGCACCACACTCCAGTCCTGTATTTCACTCCATCAAGTTTCAGTAATGGCAACTAAGATGTAGCTTTGTCATATTTTCTAGCAGCATTATGGCTTCTATCTCTCTTCCCGTTAGTTGCCCATGCTGTGGCGCAGTTGATTACAAATGCAAGCTGTCTCAGAAGGAAACAATGAAGAAAAAAAAGCTATATATAAACACATTTCAAAGTGAGAAAACACATCAATTATGAGGCATTTTTTCATATGGAAGGCATGACACAAATTTTTAGTCAGAATTTTGTACAATCAAGATTATTAATAGAGGCATCATGCTGCATGCTTGAGCAGAGTGCTCCATTCTCACCATTTCCAGTGTAATAATACCTAGTAGAACTGACCCAGGGATTTTTCTCAGAGTGTTCTAGATACTACGTCATCCTTCTGGTGAGATAAATTTTCTTCTACTTGGCTCTATTGTCTGTTTGTTCTCAGTAAATTAGTAAAACAGTAAAACAACTGAAAGAAAAAAATGCTCCACTGACATGACATATAAAGGAAGGACAGAAGTTTTGCAGGAGATAATCTATTTTGTGTAAGACTAGAAGGAATCACATTTCAATGGTAGTGGTAGCAGGTAGTTCAGGAGATGTAAATAAATGGATAAGTGCACTTTCCTAATGCACTTTACAGTACTTTTGAAGCATAGGCTGGAAACCATTAACTCACAAATTTGATAATAATCTTGTATGAACTTATATTCAGATTTGACACATGCATGTACAATTACATTTTTCTTATTTGTGTGAATGACAAAATTCAGATAGAATAAGTAGCAACAAGACTGACTGTACATAACACATATTCTTACAGTCCATGTAGCATTTCTAGTTTATTTCAATCCTATGTAGCTTCATTTATATATAGGAAATGCAGATCCATCCACCCATCCAAACTCTTTCCACATCAGTGCAGGGAAAAATTGTCTGGAGTGTGCAAGTTTGGAATTTTTTAGCTCTACTTTTTTTTTTCCTTTCACCTGTAGAGAAGAAATAGATGTCAGAGCACTTGATATCCTGAAGAGACCTCCTCTATATTGAGCAAATGGGTGATTTATTCTGTACGTGGGCATTAACAAAAGCCAATGCAAAATAAGTGAAACTCCGTCCTAAGCATGAAATGAAGCTTCCTTGTGGAGATGATGATAGAATAGCTATGTTATACCTTCAAACATTGTTTTTTTCTGACTCTTACTTAATTATCTGACATGTTTTCTTGGACTGTGTCCAGCCCATGTACAGACCTACTCACTACTGAGATAAGTCTTCTACTCTTTGGACTACGTGTCTAAGTGTCTCTGTTTATGAATTTTAATCTTCAGTTTCAGGAATGTGTTAGGATGATATTTAGTTACTTGATATGACATTTTCTCTGCAAAGCATAAATACCGAAATTTCATTTTCTGCCCAGGCTATGATAGCAGGAATTTCAAGGGACTCTTATTATTATGGAATTGTAGTATTATCATGTACATAACTTAAAGATGACTAAATGTCAATTTCTGTCATACACCAAAATAGACTAGAGTGTCAGGACCCTGAATTTTTTGCTTTTTCTTCTAGCATCCATGCTGCTATAACATTCAAGATTCATGATTTGGTATTAGCATGAGCCTATTCCCAATCCACAGACATTGTTATTAGTGGGATTTCCAAAGTCCTTACTACTAAGTCAACCATTTTGGAACATATATGTTATATTTTTATGTAATCTACAGGCCTAGAGGTTAGAATGTTTTTTCCATTTATGTTCATCCATGACCTGAAGTTGCATTTTGTATCTCAAAATACATGGTGGCTGAGTCTTAACCAGAAATTAAATTATTCAGGTGTTGTAATGACTTCCTGTATAGATCATCTCTCTGTGAATACATTGCAAGTCATATACCAACGAGACCTTTTCAATCTTTAGATCAATGTCTTCATAATTGCATTGCTACCACATGAGGAGATCTATTACTCAGAACCTTATGGCATCCTCTGTGCTCTTTGGCCCAGATTTCATCTCACTTGGCCAAATTTATGACATTGCTTCTTTTTTTATGAAATTGCTTCTTTTTTGGTATTTTGTTTAGTTTTGTTTGTTTTTGTTTAGTTTAGCTTAGTTTTGTTTGGATTTTTTATTGGGGGTTGTTTTCATCACTCAAATACAGAGTGTACTGAGAGAGACCTGTGTCAAACATGTTATATTAAAAGCTATAATTAAGAAGCATATAGAGTTAAATTTGATATTTCATTATCTCCATAGAGTTAAATGCCTTCTTTAAAAAATGAAAGAAACCAAACAAACCCCAATCATTCTATATGTAATATAGAGACATTTTATGTAGCTGTGTCTATCAGTCATTGTCTACGAACTCAACAGTATCAACACTGTTCAGAACCCTCCCTGGTATTAGAGGCATATGAAGGTTCTCTGTGTTTTTCCTTCTGCATTTAGAGTTCATGCAGCCTTGGAGTGTAGCTGACCTTGAAGAGGTTTCTTTCCATGGACTTTTGCACTGCTTAAGGTATAAGCAGTCCAGGACCTACCACTACTAAGTGCAGGCATCATTTATTATCTCTCACAGGAGTGGTATCCATTTGTCTCATTGTTAGATGCTACGGATTTTGGTCTTTCAGTCCTTCCCATAATTACTCCATAATGCTCTGTCCAGTAAAATCTCCTGGCTGCCCTCAAAGACAGAATGCAGAGCACTACCTGTATCTGCCAAACAGGCATTTACTGCAGGGCAAATCATAGCTACTTTGCCTTCAAGGATGTGAAATATTTTCAGCTCAGTTTCATGGCCTGGGGTAGATATATTTACTCAGGTGACTTTCCATAATTGGTTTGGTTGCATGTCAGCAAGCCGGCATGTAATGATATGAACTAAAGAGCCTGCTGGCATATATTACTGAATGCAAATTCAGATGTTCCATTCTTCTATAAACTTCACAGTTTAATTGTAGTTACAGTCCCGTATCCAACAAAGAAATTCACAAGCCTATTATTCCTGCGTTCTGCCAGAATGAAACTGTGGTGCCCTGTGTAGTAAAGGAGCATCCTTACCTCTATGCCTTGTCAAAATCATGGCAGAATTTCAGTTTTAGACTTTCAAAGCTATCAAGTTTAAGTCAATTAACATTACTTTCTTCCATCACATTCAACTGACTTTTGAAAAGACAGCTAGAGAGACATTTTCTTTGGTTTTAATCTTCTATGTAGAATACATTAACCAAATGGGAGTAAAGTTCCTTCAAGTCACTGAAAACACTTAAGAATACACATTTTTAAATATTTTTTTCTCTGAGAATTGCTGAAGAAATCTTCACTGAAGCTGGAACTGCAAAAGATGTGGGACTTTCCTCTACCTCCACTGCCCTACCAAAGGCATGTAGGCTTTGCTTCCAAAGCAATGTCATGCAAATATCCATGTTTACCACACACTTTCCTTACATCCAACAGTGGCCTAGCTGGAATGGCAGAACCAGTAAATCCACTTCACCCCTTCAAAGTGTGCAGGCAGTGCTGAATGGTCATAGGCTCTCATTTCTGCACTAACCTACAATATCTAGAGTGCTACACTGCTTCCTGTATCTAAGTTATCCTCATGTGGCCAAATAGAAGGTAAAATCTTTTGAAGTTTCCACCATGAGCTGGCCTCTAATTCTTACTCCACACTTCTAAATGTATTTTGTTGTCTTAATTTTGATGTCTTAATTTCTTTTCCACGGTAAGGAAGGGCTGATTCACAATGCCATATGACAGCTATATTTACTGTATTTTTAAGAGTTATCTCTCAGCCACCACGAGCATGAGGATGGTTAGAATATGTAGAATAATTATTCTTTTTAATAGCCATGGCACATTACTAATTAGGAAATTATTCTTTGCACACAAAGGAAACCCAAAGAAAATTAAATAATGAGTATAATTTAAATATTAATGTGAGTAATATTAGTATGGTTTTGTCACTATGAGAATGGGTGTAAAAAAGCTACAAAAATAACAGAAACCTTATTAATGAACAAGGTCAAATCAGCAATGATTCTAAGATGAAGACAGAGTGTTCTTAGATTCAAAATAGTTTAAAGTACTTTTTGCTGCAGAATATTTTCTTGCAATTAAATGTGTTCAAACAAATACAAGCATAACAATAGACACAAAACCAGAAAGTTGAGGCGTGCTAGAGACACAACAAATTAGCCCTTTGCATATTTACAACTCATACTTCAACAGCACTTTGAAGCCATGTAAAACAGTTTAATAGAAATGAGAATTGTGTCAAAGACATAAAAGAAAGCTTCATTAAACTAATATTAATCTGAAGTGTTCTGTTATTTAAAGAAAAATAAACAAACAAACCAGAAAAAACAAAACCAAAGAAAACGCCAACAAACTGAAACCAAACCAAAGCAAACGAAACAAATAAAAAAACCCAAACTCAAAAGAACCCCTAAAAACTAAGAACCTGGTAATGGAAAACTACTTTCAATACTTGGAAATCTCAAAATTCAAAATATTACTTTGCTTCTTCAATTAGAACACAAGGAGAAACAAGATTTTATAACAGCAAAGATTTAAAACACAAGATTAAACACAAAGATTAAAACACAAAATTTTATAACATCAAATGTAACTGTAATTGAACAATGACAAGCACAATTTTTGTCAACTTGTCATATTGGCAAAAGAAAAGCAAATTAATTTATTCCTAGCCATTTTTTTTATATTTTCTTTAAGTCAAATAAGTGGTGAGTCAAAGATATTATCAATCAGATGAAAGCTTAATTGAAGTGCCGACTTCAAATATACAGTAGCTTATTTTTTGTCTCAAATATTATTCAATAAATAATTGAGATAATTATTTTTACCCAAACTCTAGTTACAGTAGGTTATAGGTTTACTCACTAGCATACTACTCAGATGCTTGAAACTGATTTATTTATCTAGCCAAGTGCAGAAGGGACATACATAATTCAATTCATACAACTTTAAACATCAGATCAGTAGAACTGCTGTTTTTCTAAAATAGAAATAGGAGTTGCCAGACTTTGGTAACATTGATCTACAATGTTTCCAACTATATTAAACCTTATTTTTAGTATATGGAATAGTAGGTAATATACTTTAGAAGCTTCATCTATACTTATAGATGTATACATCTATAAATATACTTCATCTGAACATATGGTAGGAAGTGTAATATTGTTTTACTGTTGAGCTGGCAGTTCACTGAAAGGCACTGCTTTTTGATTTTATCAATCCCCTTGTGGTCTTTAGAGTATTTGTTGGACATTAATTGGACTAATTCACAAAATCAGAAGAAAACAAATCTAGGGGGAGAAAAAAAAAGGAAATGATAAGAGAATGGTAGGAAAATACATTTCCACTCATCTAACAAACTCTTATGCCTGATAACACAATCAAAGGCTGCGCATTGTTGCTAGTAAGGATATCAAATTCTTTCACAAGTATTTTTTGCTAACAGAGTCTGAATTTATGTCAAGATCCATATAAGAATGTTACATTTGTACAAATAAAATTTTTCTATTAGTGATTACAAGAAGAGATTTTCACAGAATTATAGAGCAAACTGCAATTTGAACTAATTTAAGTATATCAATACTGCAGAGCATGGAAATTAGAGGAGGGTAAGAAAAAACAAACCATGAGAACTGAAACAGGCTTATTTTAGTAAATTTGCAGTGAAATAAGAATGGTGAAAATAGCCAAGAATGGCATCTCTATTGATTCTTTCTGAACGTTATCTGTGCCAAGGAGTGGGTGATACAGTGAAGGCATCTGCTAAAAATTAAGATAACTCTAGAAAAAGAAGAAAATGGGAAGACTAAAAGTGAGGGAAAAAAAGTAAAAACTAATAGTACTATAATATTGAAAAGAAAAATTTAGATTAAAATGTAGCACAAGAAATATTTGAACTTAACAGGAACCAATAAAGGACATTTACACTCAGCTTCATAATACTTATGATATCACTCATGAAACGTATTATATATATGAAAAATGAAACTAGATACCAATTTTCCTTTGAAATGTACTATGGCTTTTCTCACCCTCAAAAATAACATAAGGAAACAAATAAATGTGTTCTTACATTAAAATGTATATTAGCTTTGTTAATTCTGCGTAATTTAAACAGTGACCTTTTCAGCAAGAGAAAATTAATACATGCAGATACTTAAGTGATTTCACAACTTCTTCTATGTCCATATTCCATCCTTTTTTTTCCATGGGGATGAAAATTCGTATCTATTCTGAGTTGTAGCTTCCCTGAGATTCAGCATCTAGAGTGGGTATTTTTTTCGACCCCTCCAAAAAGCACAAGTTCTTCCAGAGGACTTGGAAGGAAGGTGACATAAAAGGGGATAAAATACCATTTTATTAGCTGACAAGGTTATAGGAAGGCTTCTTGTTTTCTCTACTCTGCAAAATTATCAGCAGTAAATAATTAATAAATTCTAAGTATACTTACTGAAAACATAATTTTGCTTACAAACAATATATTATTTACTCATTAATACAACATTTTTTTTGAAGCATCAGAAATGCTGGAGGGAAGTTCAATGCTCTACAATGCAGTAACAGTACTAGGATCACAAGAATACTACATCAGCAAGTATGTCTTTTTTCATCATGTTACCTTTCTTGTTTTCACAAATTCAAAAAATAAAATCTCCATGGGCTGCTTTCCTTAAATAATTACAGTGTTGGGAAAGGCCAATAATTTCTACCCCAAAGCTAAGGTAGAAAGATAAAATCCAGGTTAAAAAAAAAAGTGTAATGAAGAAGATTTAAAAATTCAGGTGACTGAGATCAGGATTCCATTGTTTTGGTATTTAAAATGGAATATCAGTCTTTAAGTTGTATTACAAAAAACATAGGAAGTAGAGATGTACTTTTGTAAGCAAAACATGAAGCCACAGGCTGGTTGGAAATAAAGACTATTTTTCATGCTCTCTCTTGCTGAACAAAAAACATTCACAAATCAAATACCTCACCATGCTGTGCTTGCAGTCTTTGCAAGCACATCAGATAGGTTGGTGAGTTTGCTTTGCAGGCAGAAATTCCAAGGTTCATCCATCCCTAAGATTAATATAGCCCTCTGTTATAGCCTTTACTATGTAGTAAGACTGTATTTGCAGTCAGGTATTGCCTCCTCAGTTCTATATTCAAAAGTTAAACTGATTAGTCACATTAGGCTTTAAGTCCTAGCTCTGATGTATATTTATGGATTACTGATCTGTAGAAGGTTTTTCTACAGCAAAAACAGCAATGCAGTCTTCAGCTGAAATCTGATTCTGCAGTAAATGAAGAAATGTTTTTGTGCAGCTATTATCCTGATCACGTTTCAAAAGTGAATGACATTTACTCTTTGCTTTACAGCTTATTTATTTTTTCTGTGGAATTTATAATCTATATGCAAAATGTTTTCGCTACAATTGATGCTGTCAACATTTTATATGTGAGTGCTGTCAGCTGTTTGGTTTTTTTCGTCTCTTTCTAATAAAGTCTACCTTTGAATTTATAATAGAAAAATGGCTATGGCAAAAGGCTGAATAGCTGAGCCCAGAAGGCCCACCTGAGGCATGACTTTTTCTTTTGTTTTGTTTTCTATATAATAAATAGGGAAAAGGGAACAAAAACCCAGAAGATCCAGAAAGAATATAGACTCCTGCAGACACAGACACATAGACATCTGATATAGAACAAAATACCTGCTGTTTTGCCAGGGTGGAAAGATGCAGGGATGGCTGTTGGGCCAAGCACCAATATCTAGTTCTTCCTGGTCCCAAGAATGACCTTCCTGTGGCCAAAGCTGAGGCAGCCAGCAAAAGTAGTAGCTGTACCTCTGTAATAGCTTACATAAGAAATGGGAAAAGATGGCTGCACAACAGCTGCAAGAGAGGAGTGAAAAAATGTGAAATAGACCTAAAGACACCAAGGTCAGAGAAGAAGGAGAGGGAGGGTTTGCTCCAGGTGCAGATTCCCCTGCAAGCCATGATGCAGGCCATGGTGAGGCAGGCTGTCCCAGTGAAGCCCCAGGAGCAGCATGATGCAGCAGAGATCCACCCTACAGCCTGTAGATAACCAAATGCTATAGCATATAGATGTCCTAAAGACAGCTGAAGTCTGTGGAGAGCTCATGCTAGAGCAGGGTCCTAGCAGGAACTGGTGACCCTGGAGAGGACCCCCTCTCTTTTATCCCTCTTATCTCTTGGATAAGTGGAGACTGAGAGAAGATGGGCTCAGGTTTGTTCTTAAATCTCATTATCCTACTGTGTTTAATTTGCAATAAATTAAATTAATTTCCCAAAGTTCTGTCTCCTTTTCCAGTGATGGGAATACATAAGCAATCTCCCTGTCCTTATCTTGACCTACAAGCTTTTCATCAGACTTTCTCCCCCTTTCCTACTGATAGAGTGAGAGGAATGGAATGCCTTGGTGGGCACCTGGCAGCCCTCCCAGGTCAATTCAGTACAGACAGTAAAACACACCAGCACAGGAATCACTTGGTTCCACTGTGGATCTAACACATGCAGTCAAAATCCACAAAAAAGCTTGGAAAAATCACAGATTTTCCCACTTTGAGATTCTTTTCTTCTGAGAAGTTTGGTTTGGAATTTGTGTCGTAATTATATGAGACACAACCCAAATGTTGGCACAAATGGATACTATTCCAAAGAATTCTGAATATTTTCAAAAAAATTTGAGTGGAAATTTTTCAAACAGAAGACTTTCTTAAGTCTGCACTCTTCAAGCACTAAAACTGAGAGCTATCAAGGAAAGCAGAACAAGTAATCAGACAATATGATAATATTTAAGCCAGTTTAAATATGCTTGTGGGAAAGGTCTTTCATCTTTGCTTACATTTAGTTCAGGAAAATTGCATGTTTGGATTATAAGTACATCAACCAGATACTGTCATCCTGAGAAGTTTATATGTGAAACTACTGTCATCTCAGTAAATTTATTAAAAGAAGTTATTCAGTGAGTATTCACTTTAGGAGGAAGACAAGAATACTGAAAGAAAGTTATATCTTGTAAAACTTGAATGAATTGACATAGAAAAGTTTAACATTATGCCTTTATCAAATAATGCAGTATTCAGAGAAAGTGAGTTTTCCCATTTCTAACAGGTCTTTGGAACTTGGAATATTTAGTAGAGAGTTATGTATGAATGAGTCCTGCTTTAATTTATTTTAAAATTATTGCTGAAAAATTTCTGCAAATATTTTGTGACAGTTTTGTTAGATGCACTTGAAACACAAGATGATATTTGAATCATCAGCACAACTTTCTTATGCTTTACCTCTATAATTTAATTTTTTCATCTTGCATGTTTTCAATGCAAACATTGTCATAATTTCTAATTGTAATCATAAATCATGAGGAGTCCAGAACAGGACACAACACTCCAGATGTGACCTCACTAGGGCTGAGCAGAGGGGCAGGATCACCTTCCTTACCCTGCTGGCCACGCTCTTCCTGATCACCCCAAGATATTGCTGGCCACAAAGGCACACTGTGAGTTCATATTTTACTTGCCAACTTGCTACTGAGTGACAGATTTGCCAAGTACCCTGCTACAACAGGGGTCTTTAAGTATGTAAAGTCAGATGAAACTGGTATTCAAAGAAACAGTGGCTTCGATTCAGTTGCTTGAGTGTAGGAACTGAAAGCCGCTTGAGAAACTTTGGCTAAGATGGTTGGCCCAGCTCTGCGAGTTTAGGAAGATACAGACCTCATGCAGATCTCCTGTCATATATGCCAGCCCCAAAGGAGGGCACTAAATAAACTAGCCTGTCTCAAATATCAGCAGAAGTACCATTAACATAATTAAGTAAGGTTCAATAAATGGATTTTTTTTTCCTAGCTCCACAAAGACAATATCTGAAGAGTGAGGTGGGAGTCTATTCTGGGAGATCCCTTTTATACAGATTGCTCTTGCAACGAAGCATACTTATTGTGCAGTTAGAACATTGGGGGGGTTCTTAAAAAAAAATCTTAAACAATTGAAGTCTTTGTATTGGTTAAATTGCAGTTAGCTGAAGTTAAATGTTACCCGGAGAGATAATTCAGACTCATAGCACCCAATGCAACTGTCTTAGACTCAAAGTATAGAGAGATATTACAAACCACCACAGCTTAATGACTTAATAGCTCAGTTTCAGTAATTATCTATTCTTAGCCATTTCTGCACTTAAATCGAAGTGTTATTCTAAGTTTTTTAAAAACTTGTTTTTCTATCTTATATTGTTAAAGTTTTAGTGCTTTCCAGTTCCAAATACAACCAGCTTCTGTGATTTTGCTGAAGATCAGTAACTGACTGTAACTTTATATGTGGTGGCAAGGGAGGGAGGGAGGGAGGTTTTGGGATGGAGGGGAAGAGCCACTTGCCTTTGTACTGTTTACACCAGCAACTACTTTCATTAGAAGATGCTAGTGTAATGAAGCTTCAAATTTTATTTTCTTTTTAATCACATTGTCAATGTCGTTTTCAATAACTGGAAAAGTTACATTTTCAGAATATCAGGAGGTTGTGAATCATTAAATATGACCATGAGTAAATCACAAATGAACTGAAAAAGGCAAAAAGATTTGACTGCATTTTTGGTAGCATCAGTTAGAACAGCATCAGCAGAGGCTATACAGCCACTTTCTGCACCAAGAATAAAGTGAAGGGAATAGGAAAAATTGCAAGGATGTACCTCTTCAGAATAGCTATCTCTGGAATGGTGCTGTAATAGTAAAGGTGTATATGGTTGAAGTTTCACTAAAGGAGATTTTCAACAGAAAAATGTGGAAGATTTCATTGTTGTTTTTTTCTCTGTGTTTTGTTTTGGTTTTTTTTTTTTTTTTTTTTTTGTCCCATACCTATTTATCTAGGCAATTAAATAAATAAATAAATGCCACTTCAGCATTTACCATATTCCTCAAAGGTGTAAGCACACATAGTAGTATCCTTCAAGAGATTTTTAAAATCTGCACCTTAAGCACTCTATTATAGAGAGTGTATTCAAAGAAATAAGTCATTCACTAAGGATTCCTAGAATATATGACTGAAGGAAATTTTGTATTTTCAGAAGATAATGTAACTGAGGATAGAAGCGGAATTAGTTAAGCACAAACTCCCTAATTTCTGTTTTAAATGGAAAATTTATCCTTTCTTTTTGTTTATCCGATAAACATATACTTTAAAATTATGCATATATTTGTGATGTACTTGACACAATAGAGGAGAAAACTTTTTCATAGATCATAATTTGTTCAAAGTTCCCATCTTCTTCATACTTGTAAAAATGTAGATGCCAAGGTATCTTATTATTGGTTTATATACTGATTAGCCCCAATCAAAGATTTTGTCATAGGATTTCTATTCAAGCTTATGAGACTACAGAGTGTAAGGTCTTTCCTGGGTAATTTGGAACTCTGTGCTGTGCTCCACCTACTCTGAGCTGTTTTACTGGGGACTTGTTTTACTACTGTTCACAACAAATCACCTTCTAGGAGGGGCACCTGGAACCATTGACTCCAGGTAAAAACAGATGAGGTTTACAAATTCTATCTGAATGTTTAAACTTTTATTTACTTCTGGGTTATCAAATGAATTTTGCAATTGGGATTCTTTTTATAAAGTTTAAGTCACTACAATTTTGTCATCTATATCTATCTTTAAATTATGTAGTCCCTTACACTTGTCTTGGGTCGTTATTTTACAACTGAAGGAACAGTCACTCTATCTGTCTAACAGTCATTCACACTGTCTCCTTTCATTAACTATACTGAGCATCAAGAGGAGCTGCTCGATTCACTTACTTGACTTTTAGGTGGTTAAAATTAGATTAGACAAGCGAGTCTGCAGAATAACTTCTATTTCTCTCACATTTGAAATGTCTTGAATCTTGCCATACCAGCACAGTATTTATATTTGCAGTAATCTAAAATCTTCGTATGGACAGACAGGTTGAAAGAAAGGATATATTTCAATCGCTGCATTTATCTATCAGATTATAGAAAGAAATTAGTAAAAACATGAAAAATTGGGCATCTTCTCATACAACTAGTTTGAGTTCATTAAGAATCCCATCAAGATGCAGAAGCATTTTCTCGCAGAATATTTGCTTTCCTCTGAAAGTAGGAAACAAAATGTCATCTCCTTTTGGGAGGACCTCCTATGGATTATGAAAAAACAACATAGGGAATAAATATTGTCAAATTATGACAGGGTATCACAACTCAGCACAAAGCTGAGGTATTTTTATTCCTCAGACATGCAACTCTGAAGAACTGAGGTGTTGTTTTCTTGGGTTTGACTTTTTCCACCTATGTTAGTAACTCAGAAATCATTATATTGATTTTCAGTCACTCTTCTGATATAATCTTAATTTGACCAGAAAGTAATTTCTGGAAAGTAAGATCTCTTCTTTTAAAAAATGGTTGCTAATTTGGAGAACAACTCAGAGTTTTTACGTACTGCTTGAGTGTTGTACTGAATTCAACAGAAAAGCAATACTCACTAGAGTAAACCAGTAAACATTTATGTCAGGTAACTTTAGTACGCAGTAGGGGGAAATTCACCCTTCCTGTTATTTTTTTTTCTTTTTTTCCCTTTTTTCTTTTTAATAATCTAGAAAAATGCAATCATAAATCATGGTTAGGTCACTTTCAGGTTGACAGGTTGGTTTAGATAATGCAAATGTAGTTTCAGCCAAACAAGAGCTACTCCAGATCCTGGTGCTATGTAGTAATAAACCACATAATTGGCTGCGGCACTGCTGCCGATACACAAAACCATGTACTTCTGTCACATAAAAATTGGTTTCTGAAAAATGGCCCTTAAAACCTGTTCCGGTTGTTGTTTTCTTCATAGCAGTCCATACAGTGTTGTGTTTAAGGTCTGTGACTAAATGTTGAAAACCTGCTGCTGTTCTGAATATGATTGAGCATTGTTTGCACCAGTGTCATGGCTTTTTGTTTTTCCCACTTTGCTGCCCACAGTGATTAGGCTGAGCTGGGTTTTGTTTTATAACCAGTGATGATGATCTTCTTTCTTCTTTAATGTCTTTTTCTTTCTTCTTCTCTGATTAAGATATCCTTATCTTAACTCATGAGATTTTTTTTTTTCTTTTTCTCTTTCTATTCCTTCCACTGTCCCTTTTTGGATGGTACAGGGAGTAAGTGAACAGTGGTGCTGTGCTTTCAACATAGGTTAACTCATCAAAGAACTGAATCCCCTAGCAAGAGGACAAGGAAGCAAAATTATGTACACCTGTTACTGTAACTTAGCTCTTTTGATTCATTTACTTCCTGTTCAACACAGGTTTTTTAGTGGTGATTGTGATTTTTGTAATATTTCATTTTACCTTAGGTACATTTTGTTGCTCTATTGCTTATTTGAATAACAAACTGTTAAAATCTGAAATTTCTAATAGATCAAGTTGCTGAATTGTCAGCTTATAGTAAAAAGAATGATAAAACTATTTTTACAACTTCTGTATTTATTTCTGGTAAGTCAGTTCATTGCTGATCTTGTTTATCATTTGACTTTACCACAGCTTTCAGAATGAGAAATCCATTAGTATTGTTGTTAAGAGGACTATTTCATTATGTACTTCAGAAATTAATGATTTGGCCCATTTGTGGAGTCTTTTCAAAGAACAGAATGAAAAGAAAAGGAGCCTTAGAATTCTCAGTATATCTTTACTCAGAAAAGAAATATAATCATGACATTGAAATGACAGCATTTTTATGCAAAGAAAACAGTCACACTGGTAAACACTATTTTGGGTAGTTACAGGTTGATTCTGAAATGTGGAGCAGCAATGATTGCATGGGGTTTCAGACCTGGGGTGAACTTATCTGGATAGAAATCAAGACTTAGAAATGGTCATCTAAGTGATGCTTTGATACCCTACAGAACCAGAGGCACCTGTAGTGTGTCTAGTGCAGGAACAACAGGACATGTGTGCACTTTAGGCTGGTAAGATACCATAGGGCCTGCAGGATACAGTAGAGAAAAATCAAAGGATGCTCAATACCTAAGTACACCTGGGGGATGACACTCATTTCTGACAGCTGTCTGCACGTGTCTGAGCTGCCTGAGCTCTCATTTGAATCAGTAGATATCTCAATACTATAAAATTTCTTTTGAACAAAGCTTGAAATTGAATTAACAAGTAACTCTATAGGTGATGAGGCTGTAGTGCTGGAGTTCACTTTCTGGTCTCTCTTGTTTAACATTGGAGGTGGACCCTCAAAAGTCACCATGTTTATGTTAAAAACAAAACACATTGACCATAGAGATATAGCTGATCTAGTGATGTACTTGAAGTCTAAGTTAGTTAATTAATTTCATCCAGTTAGGATACAGAAACTGAAGTCTTCTCTAGGGTAAAGCAACTGGCAATGTGCTTTGAAAGAATAAAGTTAGAATCACCTGTTAAAAAGACAATACACTTTTGTTGGTTAGTAGCATATACTTGAACTACTGTCTTTCCCTGAGGAAATAAAGAGATGGATTACTATTGTCAGATATATGTAGCCATTTACTGGCTCATTTATCACAGACCTTTGCTTCCCTTGGAGTCACAGAAAAAGATTTTCTTTATTTAAGATGAAAACACTGATCCCAGACTAATGAAAAATGTTGTGTTGTCACTGACTAAATTGCTGCATCTAGAACGTGTGCATTTACCTATCAATATGTGCTCTCACCAGACTCTTTCCTCTTTTTCTCAATGTAGTTTATGAACAGCTTTGTTTAATCCCTATGCAGCAAAATAGATTTTTTTTTCTCAAAAATATGATTCTATAAAATTGATGTATAATATTGAAGATGAGAGTGGCTATTTTGACTCTCGTATTTGGACACAGATTATTATTGATACCTACTATGAAGAATAATCCTAATTAAAATAGAGAATATCAATGAATACCATAATTATTATGATATTTTATAAAAATAAATAGAACTAAATCCAGTATGTGCCTCTATGAAACTTTGTCAAACTATATTAAAAGAAACAATGATGGGGAATTTCCAGCTATAAACCTGCTGATAAGAAAATACAGCATTGGTGATTAAAGTAGAAACAGTTATTATTTCATGTGTACAAATTTACCACTTCAACTGATGAGTTTATTTAAAATTTCCAAGACAATATAATTAATTTCAACAGAATTTTAATATAAAATAAATCAGAAATATTTTTAAAGTTCATCATAACAATTTTAAAATATAATTAATCAGCTAATATGACAACATATTTTTCCAGCTGTTGCTAAAATGAAGCTTTTTTTACATTCCTGAATCTGATTTTTAATATTATTTTACTTTTAATTCCTCAAAACTAATACTCTATTAAATCGTGTTTTCTTGCCATTTCTTCTATACAATCTTTCAAATTGATTGTTCCATTTTTCTATTTTAATTTTATTTCCTACCCAGTCTATAAGCATTATTTGTACATCCAAATTTACTGCATTCTTCAGGTGATAGTTCTGTATTCCTCCAAATCTCTTCCAAAACATATTTCTGAATAGAATATGCTTACTTTTTTTTTTCCTTTTTATTTCCCTGCAAAGATTGGCAAAAGAGTTCATAATATCAAAATAAACTCCAGAGTCAAAATTAAATCAGTTATTTTTTGCTTCCTCAAAAATATCTAATGTTATAATAAATCCTTATGGAAATAGTAATCATGAAGAAAATGGCCAACAATTTATAATAAGGGTCTAAAACATCTCCACAGGTCAGTAGTTCACTGTTTTAATGGGACAGTTAAAAAGGAGCACTTGTAGTCATGACAGTAAAAAAAAATCTCACCTGAGTGAGATTCACCTGACTGAAACAGATATTCTTTTTGTTTTCCCTCAATAAATAATTAAAATCAGCAACAAAAGTAACAGGTTTCTCAATTGTCTAGTGCAAAAATACTGCACTACTTAAAATTTTAATCATTCTAGGATCAGGAATAATTTGGGAGGGTGCAGCAAAACCTCTTTTAATGTGATTTTATGCAGATATACTGAAACACTGGGAAGGGATTTTTTCATCTTGATGTATAAAGCTCACTGACAAGAATATATTTATGATTTTCTGAGATAAGCCAGAAGCAATGATATAATAATTTTCCAAAGATATGTGCAAATAGTAAAATTAAGAAGGAAAAACCAAGATGGTTCAACTTCTCTCTCTATGATATAAGAACCTGGGTTAGTTATAGACTTGGTCACTAGCTTTATTCTAAAACATGCAACAGGCAAAAGTTTCTCCTGAATGTTCTGAAGATATCAGTCATGTTGATGTACTTACATAGGTAAAATTTAATACACCAAGGTTTTGGGCCATACGTTTATTACTAACCCCATCACTGAGATTAGTTTGCTCAAAAGGACAATTCATTTCCTTAGCAGTATTTCTTATTTGCCCATTTATTTCCACTTTTGTAATATTTTTCAAGGCCTAAGGCATATTCACTATATACTCAAGTACTAAAAATATTGGTCCAAAAGTATTCCCAGAATGGAGGCCAGAAGTTTGAAATGAAAGTAGAGGTTAGTAAATAAGTGATCTGCATCAGTGAAACTGGTAGAAGTTAGTAGTGTCCCACTTAAAGTGGGCACATGACCTGCTGATGAATAAGCAGAGTCCTGCAGAAGTGGGAAAATGTAGCTTCAGCATGGGATTTTTTTCAACCATCTGCAAAAACTTAACTCTGCGCAAGCTTCACCCTGGAAAAAATTTTACTCCTCAATTTTTATTTTTTTCATGGTTTGCAAGAATTATGTTTCTCTTTTTGCTCAAAATTTCTCTGAAAAAAACCTTCATCAGATGATTGTCACATACTATCACCATTATTACCCAACTGTAATGATGCTTACCACATAAAAATTCAAAAGAAAACAGTGAGACCTGATCTTAACTTATGAATACATAGAAGCATTTATGAATACTTGAAATACATTTTGATATAAATTAACACATAATATTAATAACAATTAATGTTAATTGAATCTCACAATAATAATAAAAAAGATTATAAAGTGGTTAAGAACAGAATTTTAGAATTAAACTGATAGTAAACAGAAATGCATGGTTTGGAGGTATCAATTCTGCATTACCTTGTTTCCTTTTAATGAGGTAATTAAAGGCATATATCAGAAATATTAACAGAAAAGAAAAATTATAAAGCCTGTAGCATTCAAGTCTAAAATCAAATGATAGGCAATCTCATTTGTCATCTTATAAAAAAAAGAGGAAGCAGTATTACATTACATATCCTTAAAATGGTTTTGAAAGAGAACAGTTTAAAACCTTCTGAGAATCTAGATAGCAATTACATTATTACCTTTGACATCTTTTAGACACTGGGTTTAATTACAGGTATGTGGTATTCACATTCTCTGAACAGAGAGACGTAATTCTCTCTTAGGGTTTTTTTTTCCTGGAGAAGCAAAGAGAGAAGAAGAGAAAAACAATTCTTACCTCTACTTACTCCTCCTGTTGTTTTGCACACGTGGAATGTGTTAGGAAGATTGTTTACTTGAAGAAATTTGTCAATTGGATTGTGTTGAGGATTGTTTTGCTTCCTTTGCCAATGGGAATAAGCGGTGTCCTGATTGTCAGGAGACAGTCATGACTTCTCTTTAGTATTCTTTAGTATTCTTTAGTATTCTCTCTAGTACAGTTATAGTTTAGTATAATGTGATATTATACAGTTTAATAAAGCAGCTGTTCAGCATTCTGAATCAATGGAGTCAGATGTCAATCATTACCTGGATTGGGGGGCCCTGATTTTACTATGCAGGTAAAGTAGGAGAGTGCTAAATTTATCTTTTTTATGGTTAGAGATATAGTCTAAATAAAGTTTGGTGGTTTTATACATTGGCTTCTTTTAATTTCTGCATAATTTTATCAGAAATGCCTGGATTGCAACTTTAAAGAAAGAGAAGCAGACACCTTTGCTTTTGCTTAAGGAAATAGGAAAGATGATGAAGGAAATAGTAGTTCTTTCCAGTAAGTACCAATTAGATTGAATATATGCAGCACAACATTAAAGAAAGAACATTTTTCTCTATTTTAGATAAACTTTTACATTTGGCAAAGCAAAAATGCAAAAAAGAACAGTTTGAATATAACTATTTTCGTCCAATAGGATGAAAATCTGGTCATATTATTTTCCTACAAAATACAGCAGGCTTTCTCCTGTACTTTCATTTAGGCAAGGTACCAAATTTATTTGCTGTGGAAATACTTCAGCATTTGTGCCATAGTGTGAATGTGATATGTCTACTGTAAAGTTTTGGGCTATTTCTCTATATACTGGATATATTGACAATATATTAACAGCATGAGCCCATAGGAAGTCAAAAAAGTACAAAATGGGATGCTTTGTACTAAAATGCCTTTAGACCTAAACTGAATGAAGCTTTTGTCCCCACATTGCATTTATGCATCTACTAAAAATGAAGGCATTATATCAATTTCCAAGCCATCTCATTCTGGAAATATTGTTGCTAAAATAAAGAAAATAGAAAGATGTAAAATGCAGAGGAATAATGAACAAAAAAATGCACATGTCTATATTAATGGCAACAGCCTGGATTGTTTCTATTTCTGTAGCATATTTTCACTGAATGAAGAATAACTTAAAAATCCTTCACTGCAAATTTTACAGTTACAACTTTAGCTCTCTCAAACATCTTTGCATTTATACAGATGTCATGATTTTTATAGGAACACCCACAGCACATTCAGGGTTGGCATTGTGGCATTTTTAATGCTTTCTAAAAAACTTCTACTTTGGAGAAGTTGGACAATGTATTACTGATAGGTAGGAACTGTTATTCATTACCTAGGCAGAGAAACAAAACTGTAATGTCTTAATATTATTTAGGAAACTCTAATGTCTTATAATTAATTGGAGACTGCAAAACTACTGACGCTAACTAGAAGAGTATTTTACTCAGGAGCTGGCATTAGATCAGTCCTTAAAAGAATAAACTTTTCGTTACTAAGTAACAAATAGCAAGGTCAGTTTGCTTAATTAATTCAGGAATAATATTTGGGCATTATGAGTCTTGAAGATTATACATTATAAAGTATCTTGGACTAGTCTTTGTGCAAATTATTAGTATTTAATGAAGTTTGGGGTTTTTTTTCTGTTATTGTTAAGTAGATTTTCTACCCTGATTGTAGATTCAGTTATAACTTAACAAAATAAGTGGACTTTTCTTACAGCAATCCTTATTAGAAAAAAAAGGTGGATTATTATCTGCTGGATTGTTACGGACCCTTCCACGGTGACAACCACACATCTGCCTGCATAGAAAGGGTAATGTTTCTTTCTTGGCAAAACAAAAATGACCCTTTCTTGGCAAATTTTCTTTGCAAATATGTCCCAAATTTTCTTTCCAAATATTCTGTTCTGTTCTGCTTCAATTTTTGGACAGTAGGAAATTACTATGAACAAGATAACTCAAATAAACTGCAAATTTTGTAATAATTTCTGATTGGAAAAGTAACATCAAAATACACATTGACAGTGCCCAAATATGCTCTGGGGAAAATTAACCTGCATTATAAGCTAGAGATATAGATATTTTTTCTCTATCTTTGATCAAAATTTCCAGTTTTTAGAAAGAAAAATGCTTTAACTATCAAATAAATATTCATATAACCAAATTAGGATACCAACGAAAAAATGTAAAATTAATATGTATATCATTATATAAGTCACACATTGTATTTTTGAGAAAAATTTTAATTTCTTCAGTGGCAAATATCACTTCTGCTTACTGTTGAGGAAACCAGGAACTCAAATTTAATCATATCAATTGAATGTGGAAAATATAAAACTAGTCTGGGTTGAGTACATATGTAATGCATAATTTCAATAATGAAAATAGAAAGAACTATGGAAAAGTGAACTGTGTGGGAAAGGAAATATAAATAAAATTTAAATTTTTCTTTCACATGAAATTCCTTTTTTTTTTTTTTTTGTGGCAAAATGGAATACTAATTACAAGCATTTTTAGAGAACCAGAGCAGATTGTACATAGAAATCTTTCTCTCCCCAGAAATACGGAATGTGAAATTTAAGCTTTGTGCTGTCAATCACCATCTTGAAACTTTCACTGGGAAGCAATTAACTGTTCTGAAAAACATATATTTGTTTCTATGGAAAGCAAAAAAACCCACATAAAACACCATGATCACCACATCAACAACAGCAGGAGCAGAAATAAGACATAGCAGAAGTTGATAGTAAGTACCCAAAGTTCTGTGCTTTGTTGATGACCTTGCTAATGGAAAAGATCTGAAAAATGATACAAGACAAATAATTTTATAAATGTGAATAATGAAGTAGGATTCAAAGACAAGAGAAATAGAGAAAGGAATCTGTAATGGCATGGTGAAAGTTTACTTTTTGTGGAAGTACGGTTGGGAAAATGGATGTCTCAAGAAAACTACATTATTTACCTGATTCAAAAAATCCTCTGTCAACATTTCTGAGTTACATTAAAGAATCGTCACGAGGGAGAGCAGGCTAGTTCCCATGACCCAAAGTCAGATCAGAACCGAAATTGTTTATTGAGAACATGACTTAAAAACAATCAATTAACTATATATTCAAGATCAATATAAGCAATGCAACAGATAAATCATACTTACATATTGTTAACATCATTAAACACAAATAAACTTCCAAACAGCCTCTCTTCATTGTTCTGAAGTTCTGTTTCCTTCTCAGACACCCATCAGTAGGTCCAGCTCGGGGGAGCTCTAGTCTGGCCAGGAAGGGCTGTGTGGTGCTGTACAGCATCCCTGCTCCTGCTGTTTTCTTCAAGTGGAACTTTCTGTGGTTTATTTTGTGCCTGTTGGCCCTCTTCATATCACTGGGTACCATTGAAAATAGTCTAGCACCATGCTTTTGACACCCTCTCCTGTATGCATTGATAAAATCCCCCTCTCAGCTTTCTCTTCTCCAGGCTAAACAGGCCCAGCTCCCTCAGCCTTTCTTCAAAAGAGAGATGGTCCAGACACTCACTGGACTTTCTCCTGTAGCTTCTTGTCTCTCTTGTACTGAGGAGCCCCAAGCAGGACACAATACTCCAGATATGGCCTCACTAGGCCTGAGAAGAGCCTGAGACCTTCCATGACCTGATGGCCATGCTCTTCCTTTGTTGTGCCCCAGGATACCATTGACCTTCTCGGCCATAAGGAAGCATTGCTAGCTCATGTTACCTTATCCACCGGGACATTAGCATATTCATAGTGAGTAAAAGTAAAAGGACCAACTTTTATAGGCACTAGATTACTGCAGTCATATAGCACTGCAGATATAGCAGTGCAAGTTGCTTATATGCTTGCCTAGAACACAAATATCTTGCACACAAGTATATATTGTGGCACTCTGGCACTTCTCATAATTGATTATCATTTACACCAAACCATAAGATGGACTTTTCACTTCACCTTCATCTAAATCTCTACTACATTAATTAATTTTTATATTGTCTTGTTATATTATCACATTAAATTCAACTTTCTTCTTATCTCTAAAAGAATCAAACCGCTATTCTTTCTAAAAATGGCAGCAACTGCTAAGATGCATAACTACAGGTGTATGTCACATATTTCCTGTATTTTCTGTTTCTTCAGCTGAAAGACCTAGAAGACTTCAAATAAGGAATCTGAGGTTGCAATGCTTTTCTTGCATTTCAAATCCAGTTTTACAATTTTAAACTTTTCTTTCTACTATTAAATCTTCAGTCAAGGTAAGGTTATCCCCACACTTTATTCTGAAAGTCCCTGATCCTTTAAAAGACTTCTGTTGAGCTTTTCCTCGTACTGTTGTGTGGTTTCTTGGAAGATCTGAACTGAAAGCAGTTATCATGAGCCAGGAAGGCATTTTGAGATTAGTAAAAAAATCTTTTAAAACAAAAGTTTAATATATTAAATTGAAGCAAGGAATCTGATATCTTCTGCTCTGCTTCCCAGTGTGGTTGTTCTATAGATCACAGAGCCTTAGACTATGAAAATACAGATGATGACCTACCTAAATAAAAGCAAATCTTTCCATTGACCTTGATGAACTTTGAATCACTCCTGTACTTCCTTTTTACCGGGCCTGTGTATATCATAGAGCTAATATCAATTGCTGATACTTTAAAATATTTCCAGTGTGTTAAATTGCAGGACATAGAACCAACCATGTCACAATAGCTCTCTTCCCCAGTTCTCTTTCAGTTTCCCACTACACAGTTGGAACAACATTTTTCTTTTTTTCATTGTTATTCTCCCTGTGAGAATTTCTTTCTTATATACATTTTTCTGTGTTCTTTTCTATGTACCCTTCATTTCTTGCCCAAATCTGACATTCTGTCAGCATTACATAAGATATTTATCTCTGTCCAATTTAAGTCCTGTACTATATAGTACACCTGTGAACACTGATCTGGAATGACAGATAGTTTCACTGAAAATGTCTGCATTTTACTACTTGCTGGAGCCATTTCTGCTGTATTTATGAGTGTACAACATTTGGTACTTGTATTAATATACCAAAATAAGCAGCAGTTCTATTAGTTATTTTACATTTATTTTCCTTTAGAATGTTTATCATTTACCTCCATCTGCTTGTTAATATATTAAATATTTTTCTTTTATTTTTCTTTTTGCTTCTGGAAATAATAAGAAGGAAATGAAAAACAATGTTCAGAAAAGAAAATATGTTGCTTATTCTCCCTTATTGATCATACAGAGTGTCTAGCAATTTCCTAGTAAAGCCCCTGTTGTCTTAGTATTAAATTAGTAATAGTTACTCCATATGTGGACATATGTTAACCTGACAAAATGAAAAAAAAAATCTTCACAGCTCGATGAAATTTTATCTCATTAAAATTTAGTGTAGTTTTTTTCCAGTATAACTTTAAGAGATAGTAAACATTCAATTTTGACAATAAACATATAAGAACATAATGAAAAGAAATATAAATGTTGATAGCATAGGTCTCTTCTAAAGGTGCACCTTTCTTTTAGAATTGGTTTGTTTACAGTACCAATCTTTAACTTCCTACATCAGTTAGATTAATTAGAACTGAGCTAATTTTCTCTCTAGTAATACAGTAAATAGCATAGCAGAGGATTTTGTTCCGAAGATGAAAAAATCAGATCATCCTCTTCTAGAGAAGTTTCTTTCAATGCATATGTAGATGTGATTTTCTATAGCTATAATAAACATCTGTATCTGCATCTGAAAAATATAATTTAACCCCAGACCAGCAGCTAAGCATCACATTGCCACTCCTCATTCTGCCCATGAGTAAAAGTGAGAAGATTCATGGGCTGAGATAAATGCAGTTTAACAGGTAAAGTAAAAGCTGTACACACAAGCAAAGCAAAGCAAATAAGGGTTTTTTTCACCACATCCTATCAGAGGGCAGGTGTTCAGCCATCTTCAGGAAAGTAGGGCTCTATCACACGTAACACTCTCTAGGAAAGACAAATTTCATCATTGTTAATGTCCTTCCTCTTCCCCCAGCTTTATATATAAACCAAAAAACCCAACAGCAAACAAACAAAACCCCCACAACCAATAACAAACCCCAATGAGAGCAGATATTAATCTATTTTTTAAACAAATTTAAACACCAGTTATGGGAAAATAACTATTGTAGAGAATATTACAGATTAATTAAAAGTCTTAAAGAAGTACAGCATAAAATTCAGTGTATGTGGAAACAAAAATTAAACAAATCTGTGTAGCTGAGTGACACCTAAAAACCCTACAGCTATCTAAGTTTGGAATTTAATGTTTAGAACCCTTGTGAAAAACATGAAGCAGAAAAAGAAATAAGTATATTTGCAGGCCATGCATAAACCAGATAGATCATTAGATCCAATTTCATAGAAATGGCAAAAAACACCAACAAATTCCTTTACATAAATATATTAAAATAGATAAAGCTGTTTCTGCTAGCTGTCTGCTGAAGTGACTAAGATGAATTTCAGTATTAACTTTCATGTCTAGTGTCAAGAAAATGATGGACAGATCAAATTATCTAGTACCTAATGATGCTACATCTTGCATCTTCTAACATATCATGATGACAACTGCAGCAGAAAATCTGAATACTTCCCCACCACATTTCACATCCCTTTCAGGGGTTTTTGTTCCTTTTGCTCTTATTGGAAAACAAATATGAAACAACATTGTTCTGGCACTAGGAGCACGCACCTATTTCACAGTCTAAATTGATCTGTAACTGAGAGTAGAAAAGTATTTTAGTGTAATTTTTTACTTTTCCTCTAAAATGTTTTTTCTTGGATTTTCCAACACATTTATGAACAGCAGCCATTCTCTCAGCATTTAAATGGTAAAATCAACTGCTCTAACTCTCTTATTCATCAGTAGGACAGGTTTTCCATATTTCTAATTGTACAAATTGCCTTTCTTGGCATCAGGTCCACAATTACATTTAAGCATGTATGATTACACTGTGTCATGCTTCAAGTGACTTTTCACACCATTAAGAATATTTTCCTGTCTCTGTAATACCTAACTTGTTTGATTTGTTGTTTGTTCAGTTTGTTTTGTTTTCTCCATGGCTGTGTCATAGGGGCATTTAAAAGTCATCCTTCATCTGGGGCATGTATCCATATCCATTTGTACCACAGGATCATTTAATTATAGGTGTTGACCTTGAATTTTGCATTATTAAATTTCTTCCTACCTTAGTTGTTTGAACCTCCAAAGCAATGGTTTTGTGTATTTTTTCCCAACTGCCCTTTTTATTGACTAACTCTTTCTATAACTTTGTGTCATTAGCATTTTTTTATCAGCACATTTTGCTTTCTGTGCCAAGGCCAAGTGGAAATGTTAAGCAAGATCTTCCCTAGACTTATAATTTAATAGCATAATTGAATTTCATAGAGTAGAATCCAGCTCCTTGATTTAGGCATTAATGTTCATCTATGTAATAAGAATTTTAGAAAAAGGAATGACTGTGTTTATACACAGCCAATATGCCCACAAGAGGCATATGAAGATCTATAAACATATTCTAGGTAATATATAAATGAAAATTTGAAGTTACTCTAAATTACAGTTAATTGAAAAAAGATGGTGATTTGGAAATAAGAAATAAAAATATTGATCTTCATAAAAGTTCTCAATAATAAAAAGAATTAAGTGAGAGGATAGATATTCTTTGAGGGAAAAAACCAAGCAAGCAAGCAAAACAAAAATCTCATCTGCAACACCATAAAGTGGTTGCAGTATACAATAAACCATCTGGAAAAAAAATGATAACTCTGCAATAAAACAATACTTATTGAAAGCCTTCAGACTTCCTTATAACTTTAAGAAATACAAGAATATATATAAATATATATATAAATATATATATTTTTTTCCATTATAAACTGTCCTTCCATAGAATTCCACAGGTAAACGTTGTGTATCTAAGGAAAGAATCTTGGTCATCTTGTACCGTAATGACAATGATTTCCAGTTCTCTAAATGATCAGATATATCTCCACTGGATTACAGAATATCCAAATTTAGAAACTGAAAGCAGATGTAAAATGTGATGTTTAGAGTAGTATTGCAACTTCCACTAGTACCTTAAAAAGTATATTCTGGATATGATTTGAATTCATCTTAATAGTTCTCTTGGATTTATTTCTGGTAGCTCCATTTGTTTAAATGTGACTAAAATCAAGGAAGATGGAGACAGATTTTTCCTTGTTTCAACATGTTTTAAAACTTTGTACATTCTCATCCTATGAAGAATCCTTCATGAAATTGGTTTCCTTTCAAAATTAGCATTGACTTCAACAGAGTAACTTTTATATGTAAATCCTTATAAATAATTGCTTCCTAATTACTTTCTGGAAATAGGGATGCTTCTCACATTTTAAAGTAGATAGTCTTTTTAAACATCCACATTCAAACTTTAAATTTTTTGGCACTTAGAATGAGTATTTGAATGAATAGGAATACTTGCTAGCAGATATATGATATTGCTATTAAACACATTGTCTATGCACACATCCATTTAGTGTTGAATTCTATTCCACTTCAAATATAATTATTCATGTATTTAATCTATCTCTAGACAGATCAGAGCTCTCATTTAGTTATATATAAGTGAATTTTTCCACTATTATTTTTTTGGGTGTTTATATATATATATGTGTGTGTGTGTGTGTGTGTGTGTGTGTGTGTGTGTGTGTGTTAGTTTGAAAGCAAACTAGTGACAGATTCCAAGTCAGAACTACAATTTAATAGGAAAATCTACAAAAAAGGCAGAAAACACTGGCTTAACCTGACAGAGTCAACATACAACCTGATACCCTGTTGGTCAGGGTGGTGGTAGCAGTCTGATTAAATGGTGGCTGCAGCCCTGTTGAAGTGGTGATGTGCTTCCATTGAAGCAGCGATCCTGTAGAAGGGTCTGGTCTTCCTCTGACAGTCCAGTGGGGGTTATGTAGCCCTTGTCCCCTGGGAATCCAGCAGGTATTCCAAGCCTCAGAATATATCCAGGTAGGAATACTTGGTTCTTCCCCCTGGGCAGAGCATCCCACAATGGGATGATGTAATTTTATGAGTCATGTAGGGAGACTCGATGGCCCGTTAGCAGAAGATGCCTCCAGGAGGAAGTAACGAGGGATGGGCCACGGGAGAGATAAAGAACACTGCCCCACCTGTTCTTAACAGCTTATAAAGATGATGATAGAATAGATAATGTTAGCTGCATCTTACATCGTCACCTAAGACAATATGTTTTTGGTTTTTTTTTTAGATTAAAGTTCAGTGCTAATCAAAATTTCATTAAAATATGGTATTTTTGGCAACTTGGGCATTTTGATTCATGTCAGGATGTTAAAAATATGCAATCCTGACTTTGTGATCTACAACAAAATTCCCTCTACTGAGGTCTTGATTTTTAAATATGCTGCAAAACATTTATCTGAAGTTACCTTGAGAGGATTAGAATATTTCAAAGTATTTTTATTAGTAGATTGTGATTCAAATGTGTAACTCAAAATTAAAATTGAATGTTTAATTTCGCTGCAGTAAACAGATGCTAACTGTTTAGAGATATTGTCAAAAATATTTTTTCTTCAGAAGAAAATGCTCTATCATCCTTTATGCCTCCTTGCTTTTGTTCTAACACAGCTTATATCTCATCTCCATTTCCACATATATTTTTATAACTGCTTTTCCACAAATATGTGTACATTTTCTTATAAATTCTGACCATTAGAGTTGATGTGTATGGTGAAGACACCATATTACATTTTCTCTAGTACGTAGTAAATAATATTATATGAACTTATCCAGAACTGAAGAGGGAAACGTGCAGATACCTTCCTAGGAATTGATTTTTGAACAAACACATATTTGTCTACCAAGAAGAAAAAAATCTCATTAGGCTAAAGTCAGACTTCAAGAACTCCCCTTATTTTCTATATTTGAAAACCATAGAATCTATCTCTTGAAAATCCTATTAGCATTGGCATCATTTGGAAAGTAATGTCTTCATCTGATTATTTTCATGCTTCCTTGATATTTTCATGCTGATTCCACAGTATCAGATATTGATATAAGTAAGAAAGATTATATGTCTATAGGTAAATTTATGTTTATACTATATCTATAGGTAGATTTATGTTTGTAAGGCTATGTGTACATACAGCTATGTGTACATGCAGCTATGCTGCAAATACAATCATATTATCACGCATCTTTCTTTATGTACCTACAAAATATAAAGGATTTGTATTATCTGAACAATCTACACATGTGTGTAACCCACAATCACTAGTACAATCCAGTTATTCAGTCCTCCTCAGTTTGTTTTCTTTATTTGAGGCTAATGTTATCAGTGGAAATTTTCCATGGCTGCTGAATTTAACATTACAGCAAGTAGGATTGTGAAACAATGTTTTCACAGTGCTGTCAGTATGGCCTGAGAAGGCTAAGCAGGGACATTTAATTTCTATATACTATCCATAACCTGGATACTAAAAAGTAGGCATTTGTCCTTAATGCAAAGGAAAAAGGGAAATTTACTTTTTTTTACATTAAATTTCAGCAGAGCTCAAACCCTGTATATCACAGTACATTACAAACACCTCCTTTTTTGTAAGTTGTGCCTGTTGTGCTTGCCTGTGACCCCTCACTATACCTTTCCATCGAGCAGTTGTAGAAAGCAATAAGATCCCCTTCCCCCTTGTTTTCTCTACCTTAGACTGAGTAAATCCCAATATCTCAGCTTTTCTTGTGCCACCTAGGACTCAAGTACATTGTGCTTTTCCCAGCCTGTGTCAATCCTCCTCAATAGCAGCTTGGTCCATCAGCCTGTGAATCACCTCCACCAATTTTGCATTGTTTGCAAACTTGTTGATAATTCATTGTTTTCTGTCATCCAGATGAGCAATAAGGAGATTAGACATTAAAAGCATCCTTTCAAGCTTTGAGGAATGTGACCAATAACTTGTGGTTATCTTGACTCTATACTGCTCTTCACAAACCTTTAATCTTGGCAATTCAGTCAGTTTTCTAATTCCCATCTTTCATGCACAAATTCTGTTTTTATAGACATCCTGAGCAGCTAATCTCCTGTATAGCCTCTCCTGTACTTCCTTTCTGCGTCTGGGTTAACTCATTTCCAGCTCTCCTACACTTGTCTGTAATTTTATATTTTAGTATTGACCAATCTTGGTTTATGAGCATTTTAGCCTTGAAGATAGAGCAGAAACTGCATATCTATTTTTTAATCCCTTCACTGTCATCACTCGCCTTGTACACTTCTTCAGGTCACTCATAAAATGCCTGTTGCCGTTTCTCATCCTTTATTTTTTAATCTTTCTGCACCCAGTTCTCTCTAATTACATGATCTCAGAGATCCCTTACAAGAAATAATAGACAGAGTATGGTTGAACTTTCTCCCTTTCTATCCTTTTTCTCTTCTCTGAAAGTGAATCTTCATTCTCTATGTATTTTTTTTTAATTCACTCATCCCATCACACTAAGGTAGAAATCTATATTTGACCACACAAATTATTCTCAAGAAACTTCATCTTTATTGAATACTATGGGATTTAAAATATGATTTCCTTAGATATAATTCTATTAATGGGCTTAAAGTGAAATATTTTAATCTAGAATTGAATCTCACGCTTTTTATTTGATTTATATAATTTCTATATAAAAGTCATCATGAATAGAGATGGACTTAATCTAGAATTAATAACTCCTGTTTTCTTTTGTACTATTGTATGAAAGCAATTAAGTAACATGCTTGTCTCTCACTCCCCACCCTCCATCAGGAGAATCAAAGGAAAAAAATAATATTATGGGTTGAGATAAGAATAGTACAATAATTGGAAAAAATAGGAATACTAATTGAACTCATTGCAATCGTAGCATCAGGAATAACAGCAATCTAAAAGGGAGAAAGAGAAAGAAATACCATGCAAGAGAAACAACTGCTGAACTATTACTCACCACCCACTTACCTTGCTTGTCATGCCCTGCTTGTCCCCAGGTAGTGCCAGGCATTGCTTGGCCAACCTCCCCAGTTTATATATGGGGCATGAAATTCTGTGATATGGAATATCCCTTTGGCCTGTTTGGGTCATGTCCTGGCCATGCTCCCTCCTGTCTTCTTGTGCATCTGTTCACTGACAGAGTAAAAAAAAATGAAATGTTCTTGACTTAGGGTAAAGACTCAGCAGAAACTAAAGTGTGAGTCTGTAATCAACATTATACTCACACTGAATCCAAAACAGAGCACTGTGACAGCCACTAGCAAAAAAATGCACTCTGTCCCAGCCAAATCTAGAACATTTGGTTACCAAGAGATGAAATTATTTTTCTTGCATTTCCAGTTTATTTAGAAAAAAAGATACCCCCAAATAACAAAACATCCTAATGAAACAAAAAACAAACCCAAAACTAAACCCAGGAAAAACCATATCAAATTCTAACAAAAAATTTCTCAAAAAAAAAATAGAAATATTAAATTTAAAATAAATATCATTTCCTAGTAATTAATTAGAAATTAACAAACTTTCAAATTGGAGCTGTGCTATCCTTGTTACCAGGTCTTTCAAAGTCTAGGGGAATTTTACATTGCTAACATCAAGTTCTGAAAAGGAATTCAAGTAACTGAAAAAACAGAAAGAAGAGCAACCTAATAAACTCATTGATATCTTTATTCATGACTCATGATGTAAATAAAAAAAAAATTATTAGCATATATCATGCAACTACAACATCATAGAAAAAGTGCAAGTATCAAATTGCTTCATAAGATGGTTGATTAGTGTTGTATATTACCATGACTTGACAATACTTTGCATTTCTGTTGTGTAAGTACAGAATATGTTGTGGCTGCATAGTAGCTTCTGGGAAAAAAAAAAAAAAAAGATCTGGGGCTACTCTGTGCTGTCAATAGAAATTAATTAAATTATCTCTGTTGAAAAAAAAAATTGAATTATACATATGATGTATGGACGACATGAAGTAACCCTCTCCCTAACCTGGCTTCAGCAGGCCTGAGCTGGATTATTATGTCTAAATTTGAACTTCAGGATAGATACAGATGAATTGAAAGGGATTAGAAAAGATTTTATGAAATTTGAATGAAATGAGATTGAGCGAATCCCTGTTATTCAGTCTGGGATAAACATTAAAGCAACTTTCAGGACTGTATAGAGCTGCTGCAAAATGGAAAGGAGCAATTTATTTTCCATATCTCTGCTGGACACTGCAAAAGAAAAGGAATAAATTTAAATTAAAGCAAAGCATATTCATGCTAGAAAGTATTAATAACTTCAAAACAGTAAGATCAAATGAAGATGTTTGATCAGAGGCCTAGTTCTTAAAGTACATGTAGTAGAAAAAGTGCTAGAAGTTATAAAAATGTGCTTTATTATCTCACCATTAGGGTCCTAAATTATTAGATGGTTTCCTAAAGTCCTTTCTAATGGTATTCCTTGAAAGCTTGTTTCAAGAAACAGTATATTCAGACTTTCAAAACAAACTATTTCACAGAACTGTTGGTTTGTTTTGGGACATTGTATCTTTTGGTTTCTTAAAAGCTTAGCAATTTTTCTCTCTTGTTCATTTATCATGAACAATGAGTCATAATGATACTTTGAGCAACCAGCTTTGAAACCAGACCTTAAGGAACTTTTAGAATTTTCCTCTGATATTTTGATATTACAGCAGAAGACTCAAAATTCTTGAACTTTTTAATGACTCTAACATAAGATCTATGAGTGAATCATTCTCTTTTAGAACCATTAAATATCCTGAGTTGAAAGGAACCTCCAGGAGTATCCAGTGCCACATCCTGACCCCACAAGGGCAGTCTAAAACTTGAACCAAATACACGTAAGCGCATTGTTGAAACGCTTCTTGAACACCAGCAGGTTTGAGACTATGATCACTTCCCTAGGGAGCTTTTTGCATTGTTTGTCCATGCCCTTAATGAAGAATTTTTTCCTAAAATCCAGTCTGGACTTTCAGTCATTTCTTTTCATCCTTTTACCACACACTAGAAAGATGAGATCACCTTTGTCTCTGAGCTTGTTTTAGTGAGAAGCATCACATAAACACTAATTACCATAAGTAATATGGTATCAGCATTCAAAAGAAATTGAATCGAATGATATGTGCTCTAAAACTAAACAATACTGCCTAAAAAAAGTTGCACAAATTGAGCTGATAGAAAAAAATCTATCTTCATTATTGTTTTTTGTAAGAAGACAACTTCTGAGTTCCATGGAAACACAAAACCCCTTAAACCAGACAAAAGACAAACAAAATAACCTCTGTTTATTTCTGAGTTTCAGAATCTTTCATTAAGAACCCAAGTATTACTGAAAACTTTAAATAAATTACACATTTAACCTCATCTAATTTATGCAAAAGAGAATCCAATTTAATGCAGGAAAATCTTTTGTGCTGTGCTTTATTTCTCTAGATTTTTCAGTATCTATTGGTATTTTAAGAGTCTAATCTAATGCAATAAAAAAGGTTCCAAGTTTGAACTATATTGATTTTAATTTCCTTACATAAATCAAAAATAAAGGACATGCAAATTTAAAGTCACATACTATTTAATCGAAAATATATCCCATTGGCCAGAACAGGTTTCAGGGGTTTTTGTTCCCAGTGATGATGCTGTAAACTCATATTTTCATCATTCAGAAGTACAGTTCTCAAAATATTCAGTTCACTACTATTGCTACTAAGTGATCAATCCAGCAATTTAGGCAATTTTCTACAAACCTGAGTAGTGTAGACTACTTGTAAGATAACATCAGGGGATATTTTGAAGACATAATGCCCTAGGGAAATGGAAACAATCAATTATAGCCACTATTCTGACACACACATGTCAGAATTTCCTTAGTATTTTCTGAAATTCTTTGTTGATGTTGCAGGATAATCACAGCTCCCTTACAGCTGCATCATTAAATACTGTGTGAAATTGGAAATAATGCAGACAAAGTGTCAGAAAGGCTCTTCAAGTAAATTGCTCACCTTAATTTCAGAGGACAGAAAGTCAATATCACTGTCCTTTTCTTCTGAAGATTTTGTTTGTTTATAGTCATTCATGATGAGCAAGACCTACATTTCCAAAGAAGTATTAACCAAAACATATTATGTGTTTCATTATTTTATGACTATTTTAAACACCAGAACGGCTTTTAGGTATTGAAAACTAAATCTGTTACTGCAGTTGAATAACACACACTGGGAAAATAAAATTCATTTAATTTAATATTCATACAATAAAATTCATTTATGTTAAAACATTTTTTACCAAAGTAGCTAATTAACTTTTAGAAAAAGTGCCTCTGAGTGGAAGGAGTAGTTATGACTGGCTAAAGACATGCCCAGCAAGTGTAATGGCAAATTTGCCTTTCATTTTTTGCTTCTTCTGAAAGGTAGAGCAATTTCTGGAAGTGATTTATCTTGTATTTCAATAAGTGTGGCCTTGTCCTTTATTCCCACTGAGAAATAACATTGTACTTGTAAACAAAATCATGGTTCACCACATGTAACTTAGACTGCTTATTTCCTGACACTGAACTGTGTATATTTAACTTTCTCTTAATGGAATCTTTGTAAGGAATTACAGTACAATAAAATGTCCTTTAAATGTCTTATCACTTTGTTAGTTGAGAACATGTATTAAAACCTGATCTAAATAACCACTTATCTGAGTTAATAATTAGGAAGCCTATAATTTGACAATTTCACTTATCTCTTATCTATTTTTTTAATTGGCTCACACTGAACTTCAGAAATTGCATTTGACCTGTTTTTTCATCCTGTGAACTCAAGCTATTTGAAATGCAGCATTCAACCAATACATGATATTAAATCTTAGCTCTGAAAGAATCTTCAAAAAATACGAGTGTGTGTCTGTATAAACACCAGAAATATTAAATCATAGCTGAATTAACCGAAGAATGTCCATAGATAACTCACAAATAATTATTTTTGTATATTTCACTTAGAATAGAATTTAACAAATATTTTGCCAAAGTGTATTCCATTAGAAAATGTCACTTTGATGAGACTCAACCTTCTCAAGTAAAAATATTTTCCCCATTCTCCAGAAATTTTCAGATGGAAGATTTTTCAGTCCAAACATTACATTTTTAGTAAAAGTCGGATAGAACTTTTCCCTAGAAGTTTTCTCCCTTAGAGAAATATTCTAAACGTGGTACAAATTGTTGGATTTTTTTTTCCCATTTAAATTTATATTCTGAAAAATATATCATCAATCTCATATCTATACAGACCTAAAGAGAAAGTGGCATTTATGAAATTCTACAGATGTCTCTTTTAGAACACTCACCAAAACTTGGGGACCTCTTGGTCCTTTAAGTTACAAGAGATGCTCTACTGTGTTTTCCATATCCTCTACCAAAACCAGAGCTTTAAAGCAGCAACTATAGCTGTTTTAAACTCTGGTGAGCTTAACGCAACTTTCTCCTTTTGAATCAGTTTTGTTTTGTTGTTTTTTTTTTTTCTTTATAATTTAATATTACTGGGGAAATGAAAAGTTTGAAAATCTTTAATGGCCCCCAGAAAACAACAAAAAAGGGTGCATAAATGCTTAACCCCCCATATTTTACAAGACTCTAATCTCATACCACCCATGCTGCTAATTTCAACACTCAAAAATGCATTCCTCAGAACTTACAATTATCTGCATTTTATTTGCTTGCTTATTTTTTAAATAAATCACTTGATGATGAAACGAACATACAACATTTTTATCTTTTTGTATTGTAAGCAAAGGAACAGATGAAGTGAATTTAATAGCTAAGGGTTAACGCAGAGAAGTAAATTCAATATATTGCAACCCTTCATATTTTCTTACAACAAAATTGTTGAAGAAAATCCTTACTCCCTTAGTATTCTAAACATAGTTTTCTCCTGAGGACCTGGACTTGTCGCTCATGAATTATTCAGGTTTTAAAACAAAAGCTAGGGACCTATAGGAATTGCATCCCAGAAAAAGACATACTGAAGTTTTTAGATTTGTATGTGGCAGCAGCTGGGAGTAGTTCTGTTAGTATTAATGTTGTCAGGATTTCTGGTTCTAGCAATACTAATTTTTGCTATAAAACAACTAGAAAAAAACTTCTAGTCTTTTTGCATTTGTCTACAATATAAGGTCCTCATGTCTCATCTTAGAAAAGATACACGTGAACTAGAAGAAATGTCGTGGTTTATTTATTAATTAATAAAATAGATAAATATATAGTTACGTGTTCATAGGGCATTCTGAAATTAAACAATTAATCTTCATTTTTCAAATATTTAAATGTACAGGCAATAAGAGGTATAAGTGAAGAAATATTTTTTGATTCAAACATTTGCACATTTAAGGATATAGATCTATCATATTAGTCAAAGAAATGTGTTATTTCCAAAATTTAACTCACCCACCAAAGGATTTGAAAGCAAAAGCATGATTAAATCATATCTTAACAGAGTAACTTAAGTATTAGCATGATTTACTCAGTGCATTAGGTATAAAAAAGCCCTCATCCATCCAATCATCAAGTAGATATTGTCACCCTGTCTATGTTTATGCTAATAAACCTCTGAGAGTTTGTGAGTTGCTAAGTATAGTATTTGTCCCAGCCTGAACCACAGCTCCATCTCAGGGTGAGAAAAGGCGCAAACCAGCTTCTTATAATTTTGCATTACCCAGCTTCTCTGAAAGGAAAACCTAGAATTAACAGATCATGGCAATTTAAATGCAATTCCAACATGATTCAGAAGGTCAGCAGAGATTCTGGTTACATGAATAAATTATGACTATGAATATATAATTCAAAGTGCAATACAACTGAATGCAATTTAGCAGCAGTATAAAAATGAAGGGGTGTGTCTGCATAACATTTTGCAGAAAGTTGCAAGTGGTTTCTGCCTATGATGAAGCTGACTTAGCTTTTAGCAATATCACAGGACCAAGTCCAAACTCATAAATCTTTCTGATTGATGGTTCAAGTAAGTACCATGATAATGTAGTGGTAGTAACTTGTCTTTAGCTCAGAGCATGGGCAGCTTCTGTTTCCAAAGGTGGTGCTAATCTACATTGAAAGCACATTATACGTGAAGGCATTGGAATAGTCTCTAATTACAGAATGAAAATGAGGGATGAAGGGAATGTATTTTGAGTGTATATCTGTATCGGGTGAAATTGTGCACACACGCAGTTCCGAAACTTAATCAGTTAGAAAGTAGAAGAAAACTGTTTAGGTGCATATGGCTGGTCAGACTACAGTGGCACAGAACACTCCTCAGTTTTCATATCTCTGAAACAAAATGTAATCTTTCCCCCCTATGCTTCTCCAATAATGTCATTCTGTTATTGATTTTCTTTCATTTTATTTTCCTTATAAAACTAACAATGTCAACCTTGCATTAAGAAAAATCAAGTTGTGTCCTACAGATAATGGCACTTACTGTGTTAGAAAAGGTTAGGCTTTGCTGCAAATGACAACCATAACTGCTGTGAAGTCCTTTCTTTGTCCTACACATTAATGTGCTCTAGAGTAAAAACAATTATGTTCCAGTACTTTGAAACCCTATTCACCAGTATCTTACCCATTTATTGCACAAAATATTGGAGTGTGAAAAAAAACCAGATTCAGAAACAGATGAAAATGTAAAATCTAGGTACTTAAAGGGTTCATTTATCACAGTGCACATGCAAGTTAAAAGATAAGTAGGGAAGTAATGCAGCTATTCACCATTATAAAACACACTGAGACACCAGCTATGCAGATAATGACAAAGCAAGTTCTTTTGGAAATAATTAACAGTAAAAGTCACACTTTGGCATTGGGAAACTATTGGCCTTAAAAGCTCTAGGTATAGCTTGAAATGAGCAATATTGCATTTAGTTACTGTTATAAAGCAGACAGATCTGAGTTTCTGTTTTGAGCTTTTTTATGGTGTATTATTTGTCCTTTCACATCACCTCAGGGGAAAAAACATTCTACAACAAAGTAGAGAGTCTTAAAGTGAATGCTTGCTTGCCAACAAAAGCCTGTCTCCAATCTCTGGTGGCTAAAAGAAGTCCCTGCTTTGTAAATTGTTCATAATTCATAAACCATTGTGATTTCTCCTCTATTTATCTATGCCTACTTAAATCAGAAAGAACGGAAAAAGATTGGTATTTTTAAACTGTCAAAGAAGAATGAAATGAAGAAATAATGTTAAATTGCATTCATTTTCCTCAGATTCTTTATTTTAACTCTTTGTTAGCCAGACCAATTCCTAGGCCTGTGAAAAAAGAGTGCTTATTTTCCTAGACACTGGCTGCATCAATGAAAATTTTTTTTTTCATTGATGCTGTCACTCCATTGTCAGTATTTGAAAACCATCCCAAGACTAACAGGAGACCTATCTCTAAGCTTTTCAACTTCAAAAAATTATGGTAAGCCAGTTGAGTCAAACATTTACAGCCTGAGAAGACTAAACCTGTGCTGTGAAGAGGAACTGTAACAACCAGCCAGTGCAAAATGCCAAAACTAAGTCAAGCAATTCAGAAATAGATTGAAGTCTATACTTGGACTGAACAAAGTACTCTTCCATCTGCTTGACTAATCAGATTGGATGCCTGGAATGCAGAAGACACTTATTAGGACAATAATCTACTGGAACCCTATACATGAGTTACTACAGTATTTCTTCAGAATATACTAATTAATTCAGTTGAAGCTATGTACCTGTAATATTTTAATATCCATTATGTCTTGGAAATAGTAATAGGAATTCCATGTTTTAATGGATAATTCATGTCCACATTCCGAAGAAGAATAACATAAAGAAAGGAGATTTAATCAACGTTTAAAGCATCAAAAAAGCATGTCTGTTCCTATAAAAACAGACCTGGCTGTGAGCACAAACAGCACAGTACCTCTTGTGTGTTCCTGCCTAAAAACATTTTTTCTTTCAAAAAATAGGGCAGCCTCCTCTCTATTTCTTTTAAGAATACTTTCTGTCATGTAACATCCTGGGACTCATGTTTCAACACTGTGTTAGCAAGCACCACCTGGCACTGGCAAAACTATTTCAGGATGCATTCTAGCAGTCATGTAGCAGCTCTTCATATTTTTTCCTGGCTCCACGTACACTCCTAGTACAGACACGCTACTGAATATTTGTGAAGAAGTGGAACATATGGGTTCATGACTTTATTCTACATGGAAGAAAAATAATGACTTGATTTTGTTTTTCCAGGGTTAAGTAAGTGCTTCAAGTACTGATGGATTGGGATGTACTGTAAAGTTGTTTGACTTTTTCCTTGGGGAAAAGACAACATGGTAAGGGTGAAAGGATAATTAAGTTCAAAAAAAAAAAAAAAAAAAGAAAGAAAAAAAGAGAAAATAGCCATAGGTTTTATGCAAAGATCTATAAAGAAAAAAGAACACCAAACTTGCAATTTCACTTTCCAATGATCATAGTATTGATGTGGGGTGCAAAAGAATCCTTTTTTAATAAACTGAACAGTTAAAGAACTCTGATCCTATTAAGGTGAAGAGTAATTTTGGCAAGATGCATTTAGAACTTAGGCCTAAACTTTCTGCCTTTTCTTTCTCTCTCTTTGTTGACCTATGATGTACTACAAAAACCCTTTTGAATATCTGTGCCTTAATTATTTTGAAAAAACACGTACAAATACATACACAGATTCATAGAATTATGGCTTGGATTGCAAGGGACCTTAAATAACATCCAGCTCCTATTCCCTTGTCATAGATAGGAACACTTCCTTCTAGACCGGGCTGATCTAAGTCCCATAAAACCTGGCCTGGACCCTGCTAAGGTTGGGAATTCTACAGCATCTCTGGGTAACCTATTCCAGTGCCCCAATACACTCACATCAAATATGGTTTAGGATTTTGCTACTTTATAATGCTGAAATGTTTTTCTATGCTGGACTTGCACCCATGATAATGTTGGTCAAGTCGTTTCTATCAGCCTGAAAAAAAAGTCTTAAAAGCTTCCATGTTTTTGCAAGTGAAATTAAAGTTGGAAAAAATCAGTACCTGAAATTTTTACTCTGTTGTACATTTTATTTTGTCCTTTAATTTTACAATCTTCAAAGCTATTTCTATTAGACATTTATGAGCAGAATTTAATTCATGTATGGTGCACAGACATGCCAATGCATTTATGCCAATTTTCTTAAAGTACAGAAAAAAATAATATGTGTGTATATCTGACCATTAGTATTTACAAGAGAAAAATAGAGGAAAAAAAAATAGTGGGTCAACTGAACACAGGCAGGTATAATTATTGCTAATTGTTAATTTTTTTCATGTAAAAAGTGCTTTACTGAGAAGTTTCTCCACCAGGGGTCGCACAAAGACCACTTAAATATCGCGGTTAAACTGGAATAATGTTCACGTTAGGAGTGAAAACATAATGAATCCTCTAAACAGCACCTTGATCCATTTTAAGCAAAGTATTTAAGGTCCTGTGGATGAGTTACTGCTGCTTGTTTATTGTGAATGCAAGCAATATTCAGGTTTATTTTGTTGGTTTTCGTTGTTTGTTTTTGTTTTTTTTTTTTTTATTTATAAAGCATTGAACCTCATTGGAAAAAGGTCTTGCACTTATTAAATTGTCATAAATCATACTGCAAGAAAAAATTATTTCATGTCTCATATTAGCATAAGCTATAACAATATGGGTTCCATGCTGTTTCAAGTAAAACTAATGAAAAGTCTTTTTCCTCACAGTTTTGGAGGAAGTAGATTTAAGTCTTGACAGAGGCTGAAACCAGGGGCTCTTTTTTCACTCTCTTCTGTAGTGGTGTTGCTATTTCTGCAGTGGAAATGAGAAGGCAGTAGTGACGAGACCATCCTCATTTCAGGGTGGATGGTGGGGTGCACAAACCATAGTACTAGGGAGGAAGTACTCATGCATCAGTATCCTGGCTTATTGGCCCCAACATAAGCAGCTTTGCAGAAAAGAACCTGGGAATTCTTTTGGATACCAATCTGAACATGAGCCAGAAATGTGACTTTGGAAGAAAAAGTATTAATGGTGTCTTGGGCTGTATCAGGAGGATAGTTACAGTAGGTCAAGGAAAGTCATCCTTCCCCTCCACTCAGCACTAGTGGAGTTTTGTGGCCAGTTCTGAGCTCCTCAGTACAAGAGAAACATGGGCATAATGGAGAGAGTTCAGCAAAAGGCCATAAAGGTGATTGAGGGACTGAGGCATCTTTCCTGTGAGAGAGAAATTCATTCCAGGAAATAAAAACTTCATGGGAGAATCTACCTCATCAATGTGTAGAAACACCTGAAAGGACATAGTAAAGAAGACAGCACCAGACGGTTCTCAAATGCTGCGACAGCTCCAGAGGCAATGGGACACACACTGAAACACAGGATGTTCCCTCTGAACATCAGGACAAACTTCTTTACTGTGAGGGTGAAGGAGCACTAGCACAGATTGCCCAGGGAGACTGAGGAGGTATTAGAAATGCATTGGGACCCTGTCCTAGAGACTCGATTTGAACAGAGGGTTTGGACCAGATAACGTCCAGGTATCCTGTTGAACCTCAACCATTCTGTAGTTTATCTGGTCTAATAAATGTATACTGATAAATCATGATAACTTGGCTATGGCTGTGGAAATACTAGCCTTTCTCTAGGTGTGAGATAATAACACAGAAAAGAACCCTGCCCAAACCTCTGATTTGTAGGGAACATTTCCCTAATTTCTATAAATAATAATATATAATCATGAGCAGATATATTTGTGAAAATGTCAAGCTTTTCCAAATTCTTCATTATCTTCCTTATAAATTAGTTAATGAGAAAAAATAGACTTAAAACATCTTTACTATAATTCATAGTTTTGCAACAAAATTCATTACCCTCCATTAAGGGAATGAAGCAAAATAACATCAGCACTTACATGGTTCATAGACCAGAAATTGCTTTCTTCAAAAGATAAATCCAGTACGTATAAGAGTTTGTCAAGTAGCCTGTGCGCACATGCTGTGTATTCACATACATCAAACTTCCAAATGAAGTTTTGCCATGATTCTGGTAAGTTTTACGTGTATAAAAAGATACTTTTTTTCTGTTTCTGGCCATAAATATGAGCATTTGTGTACTTACACATAAGTACAAATATTTATAGTTAGACATAATTTCTTGTATTCATGACAGATTCTACAGTTTGGTGTTGTCATTACATTGCAAGGGTTCCATATTGCTGGAGTTTCATACTTCCTTGATGTTTCTTGTAGGCAGCTCCTCTAAGCGCTGACCCTTCCTTATCCTCACAGCAGCCAACTGACTCCAGCTCCCTCAACCAATCAATCTACACTTTTATAACACTCTTCTTATTGGCTACAGCTGTGGCCTGTTAACATCAGGCCTGCTCCTAATCCTTAATAATTGGCTGAGCTGCAACTCTTTAGGGGGTATGATTACTTTCTATACTCCCTTTATTTACTTATGTTCCATCCCCCTACAGTTTTCTACGAAAATGACTATAAGATATACTTGAGAACTGTTCACAATTACTTTTTTCATAAATCTCAAAATCCTACAAGCTAGACAATATTTCTACCATAAATTATGATTGTCTGTACTGACAGTGTAGATAAAGTCTGCACCCCTTTTCATTTTTGCAACACTTTCTATTAACATAGTCCCTAGTGGTTTCTCATAATGTGGTACCATTACATAAACCTGCGATCGTTTGGTTGGCAGCAACATCTGTAATAGGATAGTATTGTCTGTCTGTGGCACTTGCTGATAAATTTAAGGAACAGTTTCTATTTGGTGAGCACTCTGCTGGAAATACATGCACTATTTTAAAAAATGTGCCTGCTGTCAGTAGATACAATTTTGGAATACTTGCTTCATAGAGAGGGGGAGACTGTAATTATGAATTCTTTGGACATTAATGAACTTTCTTTTGGCTAAATTGCTGTGTTTATTAATAATTCATGAAAATTGGCCAACCATTTAACATAGTACATGTAACTGTCTGATAAGAAGATAGTGCCTTTTAATTTTGTCTTAGACTATTAAATAATTTAAACCAAATGGGATAGGACTTTTGCCTTATGCTAATAATGTTAGCACTAATAGCTGACGAATCCTAAAAACATATGTTCCTTTTGCCTTGTTTTTGCAGTTTTTGATTAGCTCTGTAACAAAGAAAATTAGGTCCTTGGGTCATAAAAAATATCAAGGAGAATAAGTAGAAAAAAGCCTGTTTCTATACTTCCTCGAGCTAATGACACACTGGATTTAAAAGAATTGATGGCCACCTTTCCTATATGATATGTACACAGAGGACTGAACAGTGCCTCATGCAGTGTCCAGAATCTTACATTTCCAGGCACTTCATTGAGGTGTTTACCCTCAAATACAGAAGGTTTTGGTTTTCTTTTTTGCCTTCTAGGATTCCTTACATCATAAGCAGAATAAAAGAATAGTGTCTTGTCTTCTTTTTTTAAATAAAATAGAGGTAATTAGGAAAGGGTTTTTTATTCTTTGTTTTGTTTTGTTTCATTGCAAAATACAGTGCTATATATTAGCTCCTGTTTCCTGTTCCATATGGTTTTTCATCTACTGGATGGGAGAAAAATTTCTGCTGCCCAAAGTATGTATTTATTTTAACTGTAACACTTGTCTTCTCTTTTTATAGAAATATGACACCTACTGAACTAATAATCACTAATAATCAAACATGGACACTACTGATCAAGCATGGGTGGAAGTGTTCTGTTATTTCAATCTGCATTTGGAGGAAAACCTTCGAGAATATATTTTTTATATTGACAGCATATGCTTCATACTCACATTAGCCAGAAGGATATAAATACTGACTACCAAAATTAGACTTCTGGAAATTATCAGATATTAATAGGTTTCAAATAAAGGTTTAAAACACTTTTCCAAGGACCAAGTTAATTCTATGTAAAAGGCAAGTGAGGTAACCTGGACAATTATAGACCACTTACCGAATATTGGTTCCAAGAATTATAATGCAGCTGATGATATTTGATGTAATTTATTAACTTTTCAATAATTATTAAGATGAGTTCCTTAAAAATGCTTTCAAACTGATTGGATATTTCAATAAAAACTAAAAAAGGAATGATATTGTTTCACTGCTAAAGGATTACATTTGCGTAGTTGTGTGCATGCTCCATGCCCTTTAAGAAAGATACTGTTGATATGATTGTTATTCACTATTTTAAAAACCAACCAGTTATTAGGTATCAAAATATGATTTGAAATAGGGGTCATGACATCGGGATATTAGTGGCTGTGCAGGTTTCAGCTGAGGTAGAGCTATTTTCTTCACAGTGGCTGAATAGGGCTGTGTTCTGGATTTGTGCTGAACACGGGGTTGATAATATAGAGATGTTTTAGTTACTGCTGAGCAGGGCTTACACAGAGCCAAAACCTTTCTGGTTTTTGTACTGCCATGATGGCAAGGAATTGGTGGGTGCATGGGAGGCAGGAGGAGGCACAGCCAGGACAGGGGACCCAATCTGACCAAGGGGATATTCCAGACAATGTGACGTCATGCTGGATATATCAAGAGGAAGGAGAAAGGGGGTGACATTTGGAGTGATGGTGTCTGTCTTCCCAAGTCAGTGTTATCCTCAGTGGGGGCCTGGTCTCCTGGAGATGCTTGAACACCTGCCTGCCCATTGATTAATTCCTTGCTGGCTTGTGTAAGTGATTTTTCCATTCCCTAGTGGAATGTCTTTGTCTCAACCCACAAGTTTTCTTGCTTTTACCATTCAGATTCTCTCCATATTCCTGCTGGTAGGGGAGTGAGCGTGCAGCAGCTGCATGGGGGTTGGCTGCTGGCTGGAGCTAAACTACAACTGTTGCCCAGGATCTGTATACAAAAAAAAAGATATTAGTAGATATGAAAAGACATGAAAATATATGAGCTGCCTTTGAACCCAAGTTAAGTTGTTACTGACATGGATTCTCATATCTAGACCCAGATATTTAGTACACCAACTAGTGTTGTATTCCAGACAAAAGTGCCCCTTCTCTTCTCCTCAAGAAATGAATGAAATTTAGCCTTCAATATATTGACAAGTACTCTTTTTTAGGGAGTTGAGGAAACATTCTGCATGGAAAATCAAAATTCAGCACTTACTGCTACCTCCCTCTTAAAGCAATGATTGCCTGCTCATTTAAGGCTAGCTTTTGGATCAAGTTCTAGTACTGCTGTTAAAGCAAGTCCACTGTGTAGAAATGACCTCAAGATTTACCAGATAAACAAGGCAGCAAAATGTTCCCTGTCATGTGAGGAGTATCCAAATTTTACAAAAGTGACCAGAGTCAGATTCATCTTGCCTAACTACAGCCATCCTGAGTATAAATTGATAATTTGTTGTCTGTATCCTTAGTCATTGTTTTAAGTCCTAAATTATTCCTCAAAATAGAAGTTGGTATACACAGTTTTTTTAAAAAGAAATGTCAACTAATGTTACATTACGTATAAAGCCTGATTCTGTCATTGTGTGTTATTATGTCTTGATAAGGTCTTGTCACTTGATCCTCATTGCTTACAGAAGCAGACAGGCACACTGTGATTAGCCTACAGCTAGTGATGATGGGTGAAGGGAGGCTTAATGGTTCATTTCTGGATTTTGATCAAATCCAAGAGGAAGCTAATCCAGATTTCCTAATTTGATTTCCTGAGCCAGCAAAGGAGATGATCTCTGTGTTCCCACTAGCATTTACCAGCTGTTCTGCATATGCTCCCAAACAGATGAAATTATAAGATCTGCACTGTGCAGCCTTCCTACCTTCTGATTTCCAGCATTATGCCAATGAATTAATGCTGATGTAGTTCTGTGAAGATGCAATGTTGTGCTTAGATGTTAAAAAAAAAGAAATTATATTCTTCATGGAATCCCAGAGTTTCCAGGATTTGTCAGGGATAATCGATATTTTCAGTATGTTAGCTTTCTAATAGTAATAGTAAAGCCTAAACTGTGCCCTTTTGATATCCTAACAGCCCATGAACCATTTCGTTCATGGACCATTTAGCCATCCAGTGCCTGAACAGGGCTTTTAAAAAGGAGGGAGAGTGACATTTTACAAGGGGATATAGCAATAAGACAAGGAGGAACAGTTTTAAAATAAGACACAAGAGATTTATGTTAGATGTTAGGAAGAAATGCTTTACTCAGAGGGTAGTGAGACACTGGAAGAGTGAATTTGTGGATGCCCAATCAAGGGGTCTGGTTAAAGACTGACTTGGGCATGGCCCTGAACAATTTTATCCAAAAGGGGTGGCATCCCTTCTTGTAGCAGGGGGATTGGAACTAGATGATCTTTAATGTCTCTTTCAATCCAAGCCATTCTATGACTCTGTATTTCTATGGAGTTAAGCCCTAAGAATCACAGTGATTCTATCTGGTGGTAGAATACCTCAAACTGATTTTGCAGCCCGGTTTTAAATATGTGTTTAACACCTTTTAGTAAGGAAATATTGCCTTTTGTTAGTCATCAAAGAGGTGTCTATTTTTAAATGCTGTTAGTATTCATATTACAATTTGTATTGCATTCCTTTTTTTTCCTCTCTTTGTCAATTTCAGAAATATATTAAATGTGTTCAATTAAATTAAAAATACATGATAGAAGAATTAAATTCTAAAATTCATGACATATCAGTGGCCAAGTTAAAAGCAGTACAACAGTTAAGTTCTAATCTATATCTCTGTTAAGGAATCAACATTTGGCTCATGGAATATGTAAGCATTTGTGGCCCCTTTATGTATATCTGAATGCAGATGGGGTTTTTTTCCTCCAATCCTAATATTTTTGTCTGAAATAATACCAGTAAATGTCTTCTAGTCTTGTAGTGGGTAGAATAAAGAAAGGATTTCTTTTGTGTGTATTATGCTGTATTATACTATTAGAGCATTATGAAAACATGTGAAAAAATTGTCATGTTCATATTATGTATTACTTGCTTCTTAGGAGGTTCTTCAGTGTTTCAAAATAAGATATAGTTTTCTGGAATACTGCTGTGAAAAAAATGTTCTGCCTCAGAGACTATCCATTGTCTTCTCTGCTTAGAACTATAAAAATGGAGTTTCTTTCCCTTATACTTAGTGATATGTGTGATGGGAATATAATTCACACTAAATGCCTAAATCACCGTTTGTATCAGTCATATGGTGATGATTAGTACCTAAGAGAATGTTGAGTGGAATCTGGAGTAGTTTCTGTTGAAGCAGCTGTTATATAAAAGTGCAGCTTCCCCACATTTAACATCAATTCTGTGTTAGAGAACGTATGTATTCTTTGATTTGTTGAAACTAAAGTTACAGTTTCTTTTGGTCTGAGTCATTGTTAAAACTACAAGTTATATTAGAGCCTTGAAGACATTTAGATCAAAGGCTTCAAATTGCCATACTTCTTACCTGCCCAGATTCATGGCTTGGCTCTGCACCAGGAAAGGCAGGTTGAGCTTTTTTCAGTTTAAGATCATTTGCTGATCAGGACATCACATTTATGTTATGGGAAATTAGGCCTGATCTGAGACCTAAGACCAGAGAACGATGTTGAAAGAAGAAAGATTGCAGGCCTAAAGTCCCATCTACAGAAACTGTAAAGCTCCCCAGAGACTGAATTTGGTATCAGATGAACTCTGAACTTAATGTGTTTGTTCAGGAATTTAAGTTTGAATATGTTAGTGGAATTTTTCAAACTTTCTAAGAAAATACCTTTTCTGTTCTTTACAGTTAGTGCAAAAATACCAAAATTAATTCCAGAGACGAGTCACTCAATGCAGTCAAGCCCTCCCTGCATTCCATTATTTTACTTGCAACTATAAACTATGGGGGATTGTGCCCTTAAAGCAAGTTATCCAATAAAGAAGCTGTAAACCATGAGAATCACACATCCCGTAGGCATAAGATATGTAGGCTCAGAGATATGACATAACAGAGTGTGGAGAAATAATGGTATTATCACACAGCAGAGCACCTTTTCACATTACAAGGTCAGTGAAAAAAACAACCTGTCTTTATTTTCCAAGGTCTGTGTTCATTGAAAATTTTCTACAGGCAAAATCAATTCTATAGCCTTTTTAAGGAATAAACAACCTTATCTGACTTGATATCCATTAATTTTTAATAGTCCTCTTTTCTGTTTCTCACACCCCCAATTGTCAAAACAAAAATATTAAATTTAAATAAATTAAAAACAGGAATAAAACAAACAGAAATGAGCTTTCTTACATTTTCTTCATCATTATAGATTTTTTTTCTTTAAATTGTTATGCCACATTTCATAGAATTATGCCTAATTTTTCAGACAATTAGGTAATTTAGTTCACTTGTTACTCCTTGGTCACTGGTGTATTACAAGAATTTTTTTTTTCCAAGGTCAATTTATATCCCGACTTTTTTTTTTTCAGTTTGCCAAAAGTTTTTATCTCATTCATCCTCTCAATATCTGTTTGTGTTCTCCGTGCTTCAGAACCACAAGCAGCCATGCTTCAGGACCACAAGATTTTTCATAATAGCATCTTGTCACCTCTAGCAGAGACCTCAGTACTAGAAGTCTTAAAAAAAAAAAAAGAAAAAGCCAGCACTGATAAAATGCCTCTTTTTGCTGAGGCAATTATACAGTTTTGAGGGTCACCTCAGCAATTTTGACTCCTGAAAAGATCTATGCAATACCATACATAACAGCCAAGCATTCTTTGATACTTTCAGAAATTAGAGTACCTAGAATCCACATCGTAAACTGTGATTTCTCTATAAATATCACTTTAGATGGGAGCCTAATTGCATTCTAAAACCGGCAGAAAACTCTATTAAAAAATTGTTCATCTAAGAGATAATGTTGATTTGACACTTTTTGAAACATCAGATAAGCAGGTTAATGTTCATTCAGTCATGGCACTTTTTTTTTCATCTGGTGCATTTTTCCTTTACCATTATAATGGAACATTTAAGTAGCTCACCTGCTTAAAATTGTAAAACCTGGACATTTAAAATTTCATGGCATCCAAGCTAGACCTGGTTTCTTGTAGAAACTTATAAGTACCTGAAACTTATAAGTACCTGCAGTGATATGGAGGGTTGACCCTGCCTGGATGCCAGTTGCCCATCAAGACTCTCTATTACTCCCTTTCTTAAGCTGGGCAAGGGAAAGAAAACCTAACAAAAGAATCATGAGACAAGGAAAGGACAGGGAAACATCACTCCACTGTAACCATCATGGGCAAAACAGCCTTGACTTTAGTTTAATTTATTATTAATTTATTTAATCAGATGAGAGTAGGGTAATGAGAACTAAACCCAAATCTTAAAAACACCTTCTCCTAACCTGTCCCTTTGTCCTGGACTCAACTTCTTTCCCAATTTTCTCTACATTCTCCCTCCTGAGTGGTGCAGGGGAACGTGGAATGGGAATTGAGGTTGTTTCATCACATATGTCTGCCATTGCTTACTCCTCAGCTGGAAGACTCCTCATACTCTTCCCTAGCTCTAGTGTGGGGGCCCTCCCACGGCAGACAGTTCTCCATGACTTCTCCAATACAGTGTTTCCCACGGGCTGCAGTTCTTCACAAACTGCTCCAATATAGGTCACTTCCAGAGGGCGCAGTCCTTCAGGAATCAACTTCTCCCATTTGGTTCCCTTGTGGGGTCACAAGCCCTGCCAGCAAAACTGCTCCACTGTGGAGTCCTCTCTCCATAAGCCCACAGGCTGTGATAGGAATCTGTTCTGGGCTGGATGTCCCAAGGGATCACAGCCTCCTCTGGGCATGCCCTCACTTTAGTGTCAGGTCCTTCACAGGCTGTTGGTGGATCTCTGCTCCACCACGGACCTCCACGGGCTGCAGGGGCACAGCTTCCTCACCATGGTCTGCACCATGGGCTGTAGTAGAATCTCTGGCACCTGAAGCACCTACTTCCCTCCTTCTTCACTGACCTTGGTGTCTGCAGAGTTGTTTCTCCCACATATTTTTCCTCCTTTCTCCAGCTGAAAATGCTGTTCTTCAGTAATTCTTTCCCCTTCTAAAGTAAATTGTCAGAGATGCGTTACCACTGTCACTGATGAACTTGTCCCTGGCCAGCTGTAGGTCTGTCTTGGAGCTGCATTTGCTCCATTGGGCATAGGGGAAGCTTCTGGCAGCTTCTCAAAGAAGGCAGCCGTGTTGCCTTGCTGCACTGAAAACCTTGCCATGCAAACTCAATAAAAGGAGAAACAAAGCAGCAGCTAACCAATTTGCACCAACATGGTTTTTGTACTTCTCACAGCTAGAGCATCTGCTTAGCAGTTTCCTGTATTTTGCTCCTCTTGACCATGTCCTGCAGATATATATGAATCACTAGAAAATTAGTCAGATGTTCACCAACACTGCAAAGTCCTCACAAAACTGTTAATTAACCTGGAAGGTAAATGGAGACATTTATTATCATTGAAACAAACTGATGGTATCTAGTGGAATTCATGCAGATCTAATCCAAAGGCTTTTAATTTTCTAAACCTGGATTTCTTATTTCTGTTTCCCAGTCTTTTTCCATTCTGTTCTAGAGGCATAAACCAGATAATAAATAGACTTTAATAAACAATATACTTGTTAAAAATCTTTGTGTATCACAGATTTTCTAGCACAGTAAAGTTAATTTTTGAGAATTAAAGGAAAAAGTTATATACAGCTTTGAATACATAGATACTCCTTCTTAAGAGGAATTCAATTTTTCTTGCTAGAGTGTTGTTATCACCAATTGTTGTTAGCATAGTTCTTAAGTCTCATACCTTCTCAATGATTTTCTTGTAGGCAGTTCTTCCCAGGGGAAATGTCTCTGCTTCTTCTTCAGGGCTCCTCCGGGCTCTCTCTGACTGGCCCAGCCCTTTTATCCCAAACCTCTCATATGGCTACAGCTGCCACCCAATTAAGGGCATCACAGCTGCAGCCCATTTACAGTAACGAGAATCGGAGCAGGGTCACTTATACAATACATAGATCTTTTACTGAGAGGCCAGCTATACAATACATACTATAATCTCACGGCCCCTACACTAGAGGAGTAAGAAAATGTAATATATGATAGAGATAATTCATGCTATTAATGTATAAAATATTGTAAAATCCAAACTATGTCTTTTGACCACCCTGGCCGGGAGCAGTGTCTTATTCATATACATCTAGTTCCTGGACTACGTTGAGGTAACATCAGGTTCTCTAACATAAGAATAGAAACTTCCAGGATGATAATCACTGGCTTCCCTGCTTCGCCAGGGCCACTCAAGAGTGATTATCGCCTCGAAGATTCTATCTACCACGATGATTGATGGTGCCACCCTGTTGTATGTGAATATTGACTTCCCTGAAATTCTCTGACAACATCTAGACGCCTGGACTGAGTCTTTGCCTACCTCTGCACATGTAAAGCCCCGGTTCTGCATGTGAAGAGACACAAAGAACATTCGACCATCTCTGCCCCAGGCAGAATAAGCTGTATAAGAGCTCGCTGCGTGAAGCAGCATTTGTGAACAGGGGAGACTCTGACACTGGGAGGTCAGATCTGTGTTCACCCAGCGCCCAACCCAGGCTCGACGCTGCCCTTGGCTGTGGTGATTTTTGACGATCAAAATTCAGTCTCGTGGACAAATTAATAAATCTTTACTAAATTTTCTTATAAGTTTGGCTCTTGATTTGATCATTTATAACAGAAAATTATTTTGAGGAGCTGTGACAGCGAATGCAAGATGAGTAAAAAGTCACGACATTTTGTTTCACGTTATCACAAGCACTGCCAGACTAAAAGTAATCAGTTATGTACCTTGTGTAAATCCTTCTTCTGACCAGAACCTTTTATTTCTTACTCAGCTTTAATAAATTTTTGAGTTTATCTGTAAACACATCCATGGATGCCAAGGACAAGAAGACCAGTGGGGGAATTCTCAACTGCATTAATTCATGGCAGTTCTAAAAGTTTGACCACAGATGTTTGAATTTAAATGGTGATGGGACTGAAAACTCTGTGACTATGACAAAATTCTTGGAGCTAGGGAGCAGCTGGGTTAATTAATATCCTTGGGATGTGTAAGAAATATGCAAGCAGCCAGAAAATTGAGGAACCCGCTGGAAACTGAAGAACTCTTAAGTGTAAAGCACATTTTCAAGGAGCCACTAGAAAATTTTAGTATATGAGTTTAGTAAAATCTCAGTGAATGAATCAATTAAACCCCAAACAAACTTTTGAGTAACTTCTAAACGTGGAGACAACAGCCAGTGGAAGTTCAGACTATTTTATTCTGGCACCAGGAGGAAGACATACCAGTTAATGTTATTTTTGCTGTAGTTTGTTATTGATTTATATTTTTTTTTTCCTTCAAAATTTTAATTTAATTCAGGCACAAGAAACATTGTTAGATTCTGAGCACTACAGAGCTGTAGCAATCATTGTGATCGATTCATGCTTTTTCAAGCAGGATACAGAAATGAATCATAAAGCAATCTGTCCCAGACATAAGACTGAAGTATGAGTCTCATCAAATTTGAGAGTTTAAATGGAAGATCAGATTATAATGCAACGAAACACTCAAAGTCATATGAGAGACCCAGAATTACCCCTTCAAATTGGATTTGCCAAGCAAAGAAGTCATGAAGTCTGGACTGAAGCATATGTAGTGTTCATGACAATCAGGTCCTGTAGTAATAACGATAATTTCAAATTACTAAAGGGAAAGGGAATCAGAAAGGTGTTTTCTGAATTCAGAGTTGAAGTCACACAAACAAATAGCAAGACAAAAAAAGGCCGTGTACAATGTTAGACAAAACAACACATTCAGTGTTTTGGAAAACAGTTACAATGGGGTCCCCAAGCATTTGCAGAACAAGATGAATTTGCACAGCAGACATCTAAAAATTTTTAGCCCAAATGTGGTATTTATAGCACTGAATAAAGGACTGGTTTATAAGCTTGAATGTGCAGGATATATATACTACTTTTAAGTGGAACTAACCAAAGTACTAGAAGGAAGTCTACATTGGCAAAACTTAATTTAATTCCAGGTAAAAATTATTCTCCTTCATGAGAATAAGAACTAGAATACCAATGTCTCACACAGTCTTTTAGAAATAGTTTTCAAAATCACTACAAAAACAGATGTCAGGAAAATCTTACCAGGGAGATGTACAGGTTCATGTCAGCAAATATCCAGTGTGGATTTTATAGTGCGAGAGGTGTACATCTGACTGACAAACAGCGCCTTGCTTCTTTGTGAAGTATCTGCACAGCTATTCTGCAGAACTGAGGCAATTTCATCTAAAAGATTTATGTGTTATTATAAATCTTTAGCATATGTATCTTAAGGTAACTGCCTATGCAGTTCAGCTCTTGAGTTAATAAAAAAACATGTGTTAGGATTTAAAGAAGTACCCTGGTGAGAGAGAGCTTTGATTTAGACAGAGTATTGCTTCTTTTTAGGAAATGTTCTGGAAGGTATTAGCAGCACTTTGTAAGATATGAACTAAAGACTCCTAATGAGCCTAGATTACGTGCATTTAGTAGGCTGTTTATTTTGAAATAATCTTACATTTCCTCAGTGGGAAAAGGTCAGTGCCTTTTAAAGTGTCTCAGTCAAAATCTTCCTATGTAAATGTTTTCCAGTTAGTATTACCATATCTAGTGAACTCTTTTCCAAATGGACCACTTTTCCACTGACTATGTCAGTGAGTTGTAATTATACATTTTATGGAAAAAACATGTAATTAATAGTGTTCTAAATCCACACAATTCAACTATAATCCAATTCTTTTAATAGACTCTCATTTGCTACTGACAGGTATCTCTATCTGTGTTTGACAGGCAAGCATGGTTTATGATGTTCTACTTTATCTTCTACTGTTTCCTTCTAGACAGAGGTTGGGACATTTAACTCTGTGGTGGTAAGTGCCAATAATCTGAAATATAAAACTGCGTTCATCTGCAGTCTCGTCCCGCAGCCACAGCAGCTGATGTGTGCCAGCTAGCCGCTCCCGGAGTGGCCCGAGGAGACCATGGATTCCGCCACTCCCAGGTTCTTCGCAAGGATCCCGGGTAGTGGTTCCGTCTGCGGCTTGGGTGGGACTACGAAGTACTGAGGAGAAGGAAGGAGAGAGCGGACACTCGTGTGGACGGCAAGGCGCTTTATTGTCCCAGGCAGGAGCAGTGACGGTGTCACAGAAGGACCGTTGGGAAGGCACTGATAAAGGGAATCGGCGTGACAGGAGGAGACACGAGGGAACAAATAGACGAAGCCCAGGTGTGAAAAATGCCAATCACTTGCTTTTGAAATTGTTAAAAGTTTAATAGTAATAAAATGGTTATAAAAATAGTAATACAATTAGAGTCATAATAATTTGGACAATTTAAATCAGGACAATGTGAGACAATAAAAGCAAAGAGTTACGGACGTCCAGGTACCTTCTTCTGGGTATCACGAGCCCGAAAAAGGACACCCGTTAACAAAGGATTAACCCTTAAAAACAACAGCCTGTTGCATATTCATACACTTTATACATGATGCATAAATTCCATTCAAACACAGGATTCTGTCTGGTCAGTGTCAACTTCTTCCTTCTAATCCTAATAGCGCCTTCAAGGCGGGAAGAAGTTAGTTTCTTCTGATAAGAAGGCAATAAATTCCTTTTCTCTGAAAGATTTAGGTGCCCTGTGGCTGCTATCTTGCTGCAAGACCTTTCTGTTTAACAAAGCATCTTATATAGCATAGTTTCTATTTTAACAATTTTTATAACCTAAAACTATAGTTAACACAGTTAAGAGAATTAATACAGCATTACTTCCTAACACAACACACATAATATGCATTTTAATATTGGTGAAAAGCCAATCATAAAATACATGCATTTTTCACACCAGGGGAGGAGCGAGGGATGCAACTGAACCAATAAGGATTGCATAGGGGAGGGAAAAGGCTCAGGAGGAAAATCATATCTTAAGTAAGGAATAACTGACATAGAAATTTCTCAAAATAAAGGGGGGGTGGTTACAATGATGGACAGGGAAACTGGAAAGCACCAGGAGGGAGGAGATGTAAGGACATAAATGAAGGACTAGGGGATCAGTTACCCTGACAGACAGGCCACTGGCGGGAAAACAAGGGACAAACAACTCAGGGACAAACCATTGTGAGGGAGGAACACGGGGGGGAGCCGAGGGTCAAGCCATAATCTCGATTTATAAAAAATAACCAACTTTACAACAAAACCTATATAAAACACACAATTCTGCATTCATCCACCACCAGTAAAAGCAATATTTTGCCTTTGTGCCCCTTCCTTTGATGGGGAACATAATGAAATAAACACACACCATCCAGTTCTGAACACAAAAAATATATATATAGTCAACTTCTGATTTCACAAGTGGGATATAATCACCCATATCTGATCCACCAATATTTTCTGGAACAAAAAGGGAATTTCAGTGTCTGAAGAAAGGTATAACAATACAAGTATGGTTTATTTTTCTCAAAATGTGTCAGTTTTATTTTCTTCAAAGAACATTTGGTTCTACAGTGTTTCCATTACTGTAGCAATTGGTTTTGATTGTGTTCTGTCTCATCGGTAAACAACTGATATACCATGTTTACCTGGTAGTGTTCTGATGGTGTTGTCCAGACAATAAAATTGTTTTCAGGGTTGTTTGCTTTGATATCTGTAATCATGGTTGTTCTTTATAATTGCTCTCATAACAGGACATTTCACATGCAAATTAACTGTCTTTTTATAGCAGTCTTATTAAAAATTATTATTCCTCAGTGGGCTGAGGCAGCATGGAGGTGACATATGTGTTCTCTAGGGGAAGGAAGGGAACATATGAATGTATGACAAGTCTTTGCTTCAGGAAAATAAATGCATCTTTTTTAGTCAAGTGAAATTAAATTAATTTTATTTTGATCTAATTTTGAAGAGGTGTCTTGGAGTGCATTAATGAATACAACACAAATACACAGTACTAATCCTTCAGAGAGACAAGCTAGATTTCTGACTCATCTTTTTTACACTATGAGTATTAAACTAGAACAACATATTTTTTTTTCACACATAAAAATATCAGCAATGAGATTTAACATAACAAAAGGTTAATTTTTATTTTCATGAATGCATTTTCCTCTCATCAGTAGCAACAAAAATTAAAAACTGAGCTTGGAAATGAAAATATTTTCTTAAATACTTATTTGAATTATTTAAGACCAAACATTTATAAAATGAAAGCCGAATACTTGTATTTCATTACAAAAAGCAGTCTGTGCTCAAGTAGAACACTACTTTTTCCACAAATTTTTTGTTAAAACCAGAACAAAACACAGACAAAGCCTAACATTTGCAAATTAAGATAGATAGAGATCATAGATAGAGAGCTAGAGAGCTAGACAGATAGATAGATAGATAGATAGATAGATGATAAGAAATTTTCTTAATTTGCCATTTTGCTGATATTTATTCTCCAAAGAAATGAGAATCTTACATCTATTTAAAAGTCAGTCCTCATAGTGAATTTGTTATTCCAAAAATGATTTGATGTCAAGGGTGACTGTACAGGGAGTCCAAACTTTTGCTTATTTAACAGACACATTTCTGCATTTTTGTCTCATAGGTGTAGTCATTCTTCACTGAACCTGCCCCTACAAGGAAATGCCACTGTTCCTACTGTTCCTACAATCTCCAAGTATATCACATTCTCAGTCAATATTTAAATCCATCCTCTCAGGCTTTGTGTTTTTTGAGAAAAGAAGTTTGATTTCTTATATCTTTTCATATTGTTCTGATTCTTCTGAGTTGCCTTGATGCTACTAAAATAAAAGAAGAAAGAGAGAGAGAAAAGAAGGAACAAGGAAGGAAGGACACCAAAAAAAAAACAAAAAAAAAATTCTCAAACCAAAACAAAAAGCAAACAAAAAAAAAAAGCCAAAAAACCCCACAAAACCCACAAAAATTCATTATTTGTAGCTAAATGAAGACTTTTGAGCTTGTATGGTTTTGTCTTGCCTTGCCTTTCTTTACTTGCTTTTCCTTCCTTACCCTGCAATAGCCAATGCATTTAGACCAAATCCTGAAAAGAAAGTAGAAAGCAGTATGGACACTTTAACTCAGAGATGAATAATGTCTTCCTTTTGGCTTTGTATTATGTGGGGTCAGCAGAAACCTATCTGCACATTCAACCTATAGTCCCCTAAAGATGAGATCATAAAATAAATAGGAAGGGTAATGATGCTGTTCTCTAAAACAGAGTGTGAAAATCAAATCAAGAGTAGATTGGAAACAAAAACTCTTCCTGTCTTCCATAGGAAGTCTGCACAAGGAATGGTGAATATTTTTGATTCCATTTTATGTCCTAGCACTGGTGAGAAGGGATACAAGACTAAATCTATAGTGCATTTGACATTAAAAACAAAAGCAAGTCACCAATCTTCAGATTTCCAGAGCAGGAGACTTTGAGACAGTTAATGTGTTAAAATGAAACAAAATATGTCAAGAAGAAGTGAGGTGGACATCTGTGGTCTCTGCTCAATAGAAAACCACTAAAACTGAAAAGTTAATCATATCTCATTAAAATTGTATATATCTACTGTTTTCCTGTTATAGAGAGAAAAAATTTGGAATTGTTATGAGATAGGTTTTTGAAACCTGCTGATATGGTATTTTTGAACTTTAAGCTTTCAAACACCTATTTAATTTTTTTTTAATTTTAGTGGTGGGATTTCATTGTGGGCTTATCAACAATGTTTATAGCTCCTGGAACTCAACTATGTTTGCCTCATAGTGTACTCATAGTTCTGAAAGTTTAAGTAAATGCAGACGTAAGAAAAAAACTGCTGAGGTGTTTAGTCATCACTGAGTCACCTTGTTGGTCAGGCTGTTCCTGTGCAGGAGTAGCATGGTGACATGATGCCTGCTTTGTCTCCAGCCACACTATAGACAGCAGAGGTGAGGACTGCAAGGTCCAACAAGAACTGTGGGCCACACTTGTCCCTTGGACTGGGAACAATCCGTGAAAACCTATAGCAGTTTCATAAGTAAAAATGTGAGTTCAATGAGGAAAATTCAGCTATATGTGAGAGAGAAGGAGCAAAACTTATTTTTCATTAGTCTTTAATTTTTAAATGAATTAAATTTGTGTGTAAGTTACTGGTTGATTTCAGAGCTGTTAATCTAGGTAACATTCCAGTTACATTCCAGTCTCTTAGCAGCTGGCACTCCTAGTAGCTTTTTCAGCTGAATACAACTTCAAAAAGCTGTCTTCTACCTGAGATGGAAGAGATTTTGCATGTATGTGAAAACCCAGTGCTTCTTTTACATTGCAAAAACCAATACAGTGGCATTATCCCTCTTAGGATATTTATTTTAAAAAATACTATCATGGTCACTTGTTTTAAAGTATAGAGAGCCAGATGGGAAACTTTTTCTCTGCAGTTAAAAATGAGAGTACTTAGGTAGTGCCAGGACACAAGAGGTTCCCAAATTTATTAAACTAAGGTGAATAGCAGCATCTTGAGAAACAGCTGTGCAGCAACAGACTTAATTTGTGAATTCCTCTTTTATACTGGCTTTAATCAAGACGCTTGTTTCAAATTCTTCTCAGTGCCATGGCCAAAGGGAACAACTTTAAATCCTTGGATTTATTTGGTTTCCACATATTGTGTACCTTTCAAATACATTACTCAAATTATAAACATTCACAAGGTCAAGTTACAGAATAAAATTATATGAATGTAGTGTCATAAAATATTAATAATACTGTGTGACTGAACAGTCACAGAAAATGGTAAAAAGCCTCAACTGCTGAATGTACTGCATTACTGATGCTAAGCTCCAATACTGGTTGGAGGAATATGTCTATACAGACATACTGCAAAGCCCTTAAGCCCATTTTACATATTAAAACATCCAAAATATGCATCCATACCACACAGGCTATTGCACATTAAGTCTTTCTTAGTAGCAGATTATTCTCCAGTGCTAACAATCATTTTATTCCTAGTTGACATGCACAGCACTGCAGTAATCCTAGCTAATCAAAATTCAATTGTCAAGAGGCAGGAGAAATGTCTTCATGCATATTACACTCCACCAGCTTTCATAATCATAAAGTCGTAGAATCATAGAATGGCCTGGTTAGGAAGGCACCTTAGAGATCATCAAACCTCCCCAGTCCTGAGCAGGAGCATCTTCTTCTAGAATAGGCAGCTCAAAGTCCCATCCAACTTGGCCTTGATCATTCACAGAGATGGGGTATACAGAGCTACTCAGGGCAACATGTGCCAGTGCCTCACCACTGTCACAGTAAAGAATTTCTTCCTAACATTTAATCTAAACCTATTCTCTTTCAGTTTGAATCCATTTCCCCTTTTTGTATCACTACATGTCTTTGTAAAAAGTCTTTCTCCACCTTTTCTGCAGGTTCTCTTTAGCTTCTGGAAAGCTGAAATTAGGTCTCCCCAAATCCTTCTCTTCTCCAGACTGAACAATGCCAATTCTCTTACACTTCCCTGATTAGAAATCACTTCAAGCAATTAAGTCTGTAGGCTTTTAAACTTAATTTACATAAAATCTGTCTTCACTTTTGCACCCTGTTATGTGAAATACACTTTTATCATTAAATGCATTCTCTGATAGTAAGAACAGTGCAAGATACAAGAAAATGTATTATTGGCCCAAGAGGACTTCGTGTCAAGGGAATTTGTGAGAACAGCAAGCCCTCAGTTTCCTCAGTGATCTGCAGTGGATTTACATGACAGGAACCAGGACTAAGAGACACACCCTTTGTAATCAGAGACTCGAAGGATCAATCTACAGAGAAAGGATAACCTCTGAATTTTCAGATTCTATTGTGAAGAGACAGGCAGATGAAAACCAGCAGAAAACTAGGGGTAGGCAGATTAATGAGAAAGAATATGGCAGAAAAAAGCCTCTGGAGGTAATATTGAACAGCCATTTCTAAAATGAAGCCAGGCAGCTGCATTCCAGACAGGAGGAGTTAATGCAAAAGTTTATTAACTCAGTTACTAAGAGCAATTGTGATGTGTATTCAGCAGGAATGGGAGATGTCTTTCAGGACACCACCCCTCCCTTCATTTTATGTTCATCCAGTGTGTTCTGTTAAGACTGGGGGCTTCAGTGGGAGAACATCTATTCCCAGGGATCCAAAACATATGCCCGGATACCTAAATCTAAGTGATGTGGAGTCTGGTAAGGAATGCAAGGCAAGTTAAGGAATATTTCTGCAATTGTAAAGCAAGAGATATATATCCATTGCAACAGAATTATCATAGAACTATCTGTTATGTAATTAGATGGCTTTGAATGCTGTCCCTGCCACTGAAAGAGCCATAGAATATTGTACGCATTAAAGAAGAGGAAAATATAAATGAGCTTTTGAAAATAAAGAATTCATCTGTTATATCCTTTTTTCAACTAACTTGGAAGCCTGAATTGAATAAAAAGAAAAAATAAAAAAGGATATACTCTTGTTTCTGTGGTCTAGTTGGCACAGTAGGGAACTGGTTGCATTTTCTTACTTTTATATTATAGTGCGTTCAGCCATCAATTTTTCCCATGCATCATGCCCTGGAGAGTTCAAAGCTGCTGCAGGGTTAGTATTCTGTATCAGCACAGATAATCAGGAGTTAAATGTTCTTTATTTTAAAACTTTCAGAACATACTCATTTCTTTCCTCCTGTGTACTCTTCACAGTGACATGGGTTCACTCATTCCTGTGAGCTGAGTGAGAGTTCATAAATTTTGAATATGCCAATCCATATCTTGACTGACTGCTTTGTGCCACCTCACCAGTTCAAAGAGTCAAGGCAAAAAAAAATTTTAAAATACTGTACAGAATATATTACTAAGGTAATTTTAGACCCGGATAGTAAATTTTACCTTAGTACTGAATGACCACAGTCTATTACAGGGTTATTAATTGCTATCAGAATGTTAAAATAATTATAGATGAAACTTATTGCAGTCATTTGAATGTTGATAAAAACTACATTTTCCCACAGATTTGACATGGTGTCTTGATGATAATATTCCCTTTGCATTTTATGATTTGTATAGTGTAATTTACTTCACAGGAGGTATATTCATATTCTTTTTAATTTTTTCCAGAGTTTTTTAGTTGATGCCTGTATCGTTCTACGTAAAATGCACTCTGCTTTCCAGTTTCCAAATCTTTACTAAAAATGGTAAAAATAACTTTGTTAAAGGAGCTATAAACTTCAGCTTCCAAGGAAATATTTGTCTTAGAACTTCAGTGTATTTTTTTTAAAAACATTAATAGTTACATACAGGCGTGTCTGTCTTTTTTCCTTCCTCCTTCCTACTTTTCTCACCTTTCCCTTTCTTCTGTTTCTCCCAGATGTCAAACTGTTGGGTTTTTTTTTTTTTCTTTACCTTAGCATATTTTGAAAACTTGAGATAAAACCATAGGGCTATGGACAGGAGAAACCAATGGTGGAGGAAATATTGACTACCTAAGAACAGCTTTTCCACTTCTTCTGATTTATTATTTTCTTGTAAGCCTTTTGCTGCTTAGCGAGTTTGAGCCATATATCACAAGTCTTTCGTCTTACACTTTTCCACTTTGTAAGTCTTCAAGATGTCTCTAGTTCAAACACCAAGACAACTGAATTGATGAACAATTGTTCTATAGTCAAGGGTATTTTATCTCTAACTAAGCTATGGCTACTGCAGATATAAAGGTTAAATTTAGTAATGCAGCTACCTTCTTCATTACAGAAACATAAGTCAACCTTTCACACTGAAAATAATTAAATATGATTGCAACAAGGAATGGTCTTTACACGAGCAGTAGACTAACATTTAAAAAGCTAACAAAAGAAAAACCCTTTTGAAGAGAAAAATCATTTACACTGTGTTTTTGCAATCTAATACTGTCTTTATGTACAACCAGGAAAAAAGTCTAAATAAGCAAAATACCTTTCCAGGAAAATGAATTATAGCTCTGTTAGTATAATATGTACCATAGCATACTGGAGTGTGTTTGGTGCAATTTCAGGGGGAAAAAAAGAAACAGATGACTGTTTAGCTGTACTCTATTTATTTCTTTCTACTGAAAGCACAAAAATTATGATTGCATCATGGGTAAGAATGATTATCAGGAATTTTCATTGCTAATCAGATGAAAGGAAAGCTCCTGATAGCACTGTAGTTATGTGCATTGATAAATAGAACACTATCCCCCCCTGTTATGGACAGCTGCCTGTATAGCAGATTGCAGATTTAAAGATAGAATTATTTTCCTAGAAGTTCTTTATTTCTGTTTTTCATTTGTTTTGTTTTGTTTTTTTTCCCTAGTCAAAATGCTTTAAAAACTGGAAAAGCTCAGCTGACTGTGTCCTTCCTGCTGTGAAACTGAGCACATTTCATATTTTCTTTGTTTCAGGAGGACAAGTAATGATAGTACAGGGTACAAAGCTCTTTGTGTGAAAGTCACAGACATATGTGGAGTGAAGGCAGACAATCCTTGAACATGGTTTTTGTCTGTTATTTATTGGAGTCATCCCTGGATTTAACTACCCTCAGGCTTTATAGAAAAGTCAACTGGAGACTGTCCACAAGAGGTACAGAGAGTGACCTGACAGTTAAACAATCTCTCTATCAGGCAACACTTTCTTGCATGAAAATCTTTTATTTAGTAGCATCAAGGTGTTATTGCTAAGTAGATAAGCAGCAGTTAGATACTGAAAATACAGTGCCTACACTCTGCGTAATAGATATTTCCTGATCAATTGCTCTGCATGCACTTGTTACTTTCTGCAATGGTAATGTACATATACCTAGATTCTGTGGGAAAACGTGTATAACATGACAGCTGAAAAACTGTATTTTGTAATGTCATACTGAAAACATTGTAAAACCAACCAGTCAAGGAGAAATAGCTTGATATAGTGGTTTTTGTCCATTTTGTATAAAAAGTTCTTGAAAGTATTTCTGTAAGCTGCAGATCACTTGTGAAGCTGTTTATACCAAGAAAAAAAATGCTAAGATTTTCCTCCTGGCTTGTTCTTTTTACAAAATATTTCTTTCTATTTAAGGAAGCACAATCACCAAATTAGTGCAAACACTAATTTTTCCACAAGCAGACACTTGGAGATCTTGCTCTAGATTCCAACTACCAGCATTTTGAGATACCCCTAACACTGCAGGGTTTTGCAGTCACACCATCTATATCCTTCACTGAGAACATATGGGAACAGTGCAGTTTTGAGTTTTTTCTTATGCAAAATTAGTTGTATTCTGGTTTAAACTGGAATAGAGTTAGTGTTCTTCCTAGTTAAGCAAGATGATAAATTTTAGACTGAGGATGAGAATAGTGTTGATAACACACTGATGTGTCGCAGACATCGTTTTGTGAAAATCTTTTCTTTAGGATTTTCCTGCTGAAGCTGAGAAATTTCAGCAACAAATGTAAACAATTGTTATCTGCTGCTGTGAAATGCAACAGGTCCACCTGTGATTGGATGTGTATAATTAATGGCCAATCAAGGACCAAGCTATCTCGGACAGAGTCGGAGAGAGCTGCCCTTGTTATCATTCTTTCTTAGCTTAACCTGCTGAGGAAACTTTTCTTTCTATTTCTTTTTAGTATAGTTATAATGTAATATATATATATATCATAAAATAATAAATCAAGCCATCTGAACATGGAGTCAACATTCTCATTTCTCCTCTCATCCTGAAAACTCCTGTGACCATGGTCACACTGATGTTTTTGTTTTTGTTAAGTGGTGCTTACATTAAGCCGTGACCCTTTCTGCTCTGCACACCACCCCACCAGAGAACAGGCCTTGGGACCACAAGAGGTTGGAAGGAGACAGAGTTGATCCCCACTGACCAAAGGTACTTTGTACTACCCAATGTAGTACAAAGTTCTGTACTACATGGTGTTGTGCTTAGTACCTAACCTGGGGAGAAAGCTGAATAGGGGTTGCTGCTCGAGAACTGGCTGAGCATCATTTGGTGGGTGGTGAGCAATTGCACTGTGCATAGTTCTGGATATTTTATTTTATCTATCAATATTAATGTTATTCTTTCCCCTTCAGATTCAGTCCTTTTAAAATGTCTTTATCTATGCCCCCAAATCTTTCCTTTTTTCTCCACAATTCTGTCCCCCATCCCACCGGGGAGGAGAGTAAAAGACTGACTATGAGGTGTTTAGCTACTTGTCAGATTAAACCATAATAATATGTCAAGCAGGATGAAAGAAGTAGGTTTTTATTTTAATGCTAAGTTAAACACTAGAATCTGCCATAGCTGAGAACAGGAAGCTCTTCAGCTTGGGAGGTTTATCCTGCAGTAACTTACCGTATTTGGTGCTGATCGTTTTTTTACCTAAGTGATAGACAGGAAATAACTAAAATTACAGTTAAAATTTTCTTTAGCAAATACAATACTAAACACCATAAAATGTTTTTATAGTAATTATACTTCATTCTATATAGTTATGTAGTTTGAAACTACAAAAATGTCTTTTGACCAAAATAATGCTTATGGATAAAACTGTGTATATTTAAAGGTCTTAACAGAAGCATCTGTAACACTCTAACAGGAGTTACAATAATCTATCCTTTAAAATCCTTTAAAATACTGTGGAAGGGAGAATGATGTACTTCTGCTTACTTTTCATCTGGAAATAATAATAACAGGGCTGGTGGGTTTTTTTTAGAAGATATATATATATATATATGTATATATATACATATGTAAATAACCCCAGAATACTCCCTGCTGCAATTAAGGGAGAAACATTAAAAATCCTTTTGGGCTGACAAGATATAAATTTTGTGTTTTCTAGAAAAATTCTTAAGCATCAGGTCATAGGTGAGAGGGAAAAGCAAGTTATGACAATGGCAATATTTTCAAATTTGTTTCTACTGTGAAACAAGCCATGAAAAAATATAACAGGCCTGCTTTTGATGGTGTTTTAAGTATGGTAACACAATTTGAGGATGGCTTTTTATGAAGCAGATCCTGAATGTTTAAACAAGATCAAAGTATGTGTAGAAGAACTGTAATATATATAAGGCATTCTGATGTTTGATCTTAATATATTTTATATATACCAAAGATCGGCATTACTTAAGCACAGGTTTACCAATGTGTGACTTATGTGCTCTAGTACTCTTTAAAATACCTAATCTCCTATTTCTCTCCAGTCCCTCGAGAAAAATGGTTCAATGGGAGGTTCAACAGACCACATTGTGATGTTTAGGACTGCAACATCCAAAATGTAGGTATTCAAAACTCAATATGCAATGCTGATCTAGGTGCCTAGATATAACTATGCACCAAATACAGGAACTCAAATTAGTATTCAAAACAACCTGCTTGCTGAGTGCTGGCATGTTAAACACCACTCTATGAAACATGACTCTGAAGTTTGGAAGCTGAAGCACCTTACTGGGAATTCAGAACTCTGCTTTCATTCTGAGAGTGAGACATTACTGAATACCAGTTCCCTCCTCTCTTCTATCTTGTTGCAGGAGCCTTCCCATGGAAGCTGCAAGTCAGAAATTGGAGTTTGACAGCAAGTTGTCTGTGATTTGCTTTTCTCAAGGTAATTCTGCACATTCCACATGAATGACGCTTAATGTCTTGTTCAATAACAGACCTAATCTTTTAGGAACCTAATTTCAATTGCCTTTCACACTTAAATATCTTCATTTTGCAAATCGTGCCTTGTACAATTTAAAGAGGCTATACCTTTCTGGCAGTGGTCCCACAATGTCAAAAATTCTTACAGGTTTGCTGCACACCAGACAGTATTTTTCATACTGTCTCATGGTCTAGGGTGGTTTAAAACAAATGGCAAATGGCTTGAGGACTCGGGAAGGCACTTTTCTTACTGTTTTCATTTTTTCAAAGCCCAATGTCTGATATTATTTCTGCTTTGGAACTGGATAGCTGTTTTTGATGTTGTGCAGTGCTCTTGCTTTTTATGTGAGCATATGTGCAACAGCTACTGTCTTGATGTGATCTAGGGACTTCCACTGCTCCTGATGTCATAATTCTCCACTGTTTCAGTGAAAGGACTGGGTCTACAGCTAAGGGCTGGAAAAGACTCATATCCTCTGCCATTGGGCACAAAGGAGCTGTACATAATACATGCTTACCACTGTGTTAAGCACATGCTGTAGGTGGCTGATTCCCCAAACTGCAGTTTTTCTCAGAAGCACACAAGAATTAAATTCTTTACAATTTCCTTAAATGAACTAACATCTGACATAATCCCTCCTAGCCCGACTCATATAATAGAGCAATAGCAATATGTTGTGTTCTTCCCTTCCCATCTGTTTCCTGATGTCATTTGTGAGCTTTCCCCATTTCCTAATATGTTCAAGGAAAGATTTTTGAAAAAAAACAAACTCAAAAAGTTTACAAATCAAACCAATTTTGCTACATTAAGAACATTTTATTCTTATTTTTGTGGGTCAGTAAAAGACAGTGCAGTCTACCTTGTCATTGTGCCTTTAGGTGAAAACAGTAACAATGGAGCAATAGAAAATACTCAAGTTCAGTTACACATACAAAAAACCATTAGTTTATATATAGGAAGCTTGGATGAATGAGCTTGAGAATTCTTTGGGTCCCCTGTTAAAGGCTGAACCATGAATTAACTAAGTCAGATGATGGAAATTCCCATTGACCTAACAGCATGAGAGCCAGAAATTACTTAATTTCAGTTTGCTGGTCTGTCTATCTTGCCCCTTCTCCCTCTTTCATTGAAAGGAGGTTGTTCAGTCTTGGTTCAAGGCAAACCCTGAAATTCATTCTCTATTAATGATCATGGAACGAGGCCTAAAGTTCCTTTTTCTGGTCATACAGCCAGTAGCATATTTCTTTGCTTCCACTCAGAACCCATACAAGAGACATACAAATCTAACAATAACTTATTGTGATATAAGTCACACCCCAGTGCAGTTTTAATTTAAATCATGCTTTATCTACAATCTCACGCTCGATATAACCATTCCTTCGCAACAGAAATTAGCAAAATTTAATTACAAGAAAAACAAATTTTTTTTCAAATTTCTATCAGGTTGCCTATTACTTCTTGAGCCTATGAACACTCACCTAAAAGCCGTAACATTTAATTTGCAGCAATGTTATTTTTTTTTCATTAAATAGTGAATAAATGTATTTTCTGCCATATAAAAGGCAGAATGTAACAGTTCTTTTTCTTTTTCATTTTATGATTTCATTGTGATTCCTAAGTTAAAAAAAATAACACATGGTAATTGCAGGGTTTCTATTTGGTAGGTAACTTGCTTACTAGAAATAGACTTATTATTAAATAACAGAATTTCAAAATGCTCTTTCTCTTCTAGCCTTTCAAAGCTTTTAAATAACAGAAGTCATAAGAATTTACTCATTCAGTTGTTATTAGCATAAATTTATACTTATTTTTTTCCTAGAAGAATTTCTTATGCAAGCAAACTTGAGAAATGTGATTCAAATATTTCAGAATATATGAAGAAACTCAAATACTCTCGGAAGAAGACCCTATGTCTTGTGTTTCTGAATATTACTAGAATATCTAACATTTGATTGGAGAGGGGATTATTTTTTATATGATAGATGATTGTTCTCGTTCATTTGAATATTACTATGGCAAAATAGCACTCTATATTCAGAGAAGAAAAACTTGCTCTTGCATCTAGCTGCCATTATATTTTGCTTTTGCATAGATCTGATTATTAACATTCTCAGCAAATCAAATGAAATAATCTCATTATCTATATTAATAATCAGTAACTGGCTTCCTTGTTGTTTCTAGTCTTTTGATAAATCTGAAAATACATGTTATTCTGCAGCAAAGTATAAATTCCCAAGCACTAGCTTCCTGAAACATAAGATGTCAAGGGCATTTTTAAAAAAAAAATTGTATCTTTACTGACTTAATGTGCAGAAACATATTTCTTCATGTTACCTATTACCCTATCTCTTTAACACTTACATTTTATACAGTCTCAGATCAGCTTCAAATCCTTATACTTATCTGGAGGCTAGAGATTCCAGGCCTATGAACATCATCACAGATAAGCATAATATGTTAGACGAACCACTTTTACAAAACTAATTGTTAAATCTAATACAGGCTGAAATTCTTTGTATAAAATAGCAGCAAAGGTCATATCATGCCAAAAGATTTTTTTTGGGTGAAAAGGGTCAGAGTCTGAACTGCTAGTATTGTTTCAATACCAGAAATCTTCTTTCAAAAAACCTATTTTTTAAATGGGTGTTTTGTTTTTTTTCAATCATTTTATCATCTATGTACCTTTGTACCAATGTAGAAATTTTTATTTAGGAGTGTTTCAAAAGCTGTTAAAATGAACAGAAATAGCTCTATTGATCCTCAGGACTTAGGTTCCTTTTTATGTTTTGGGCACAATATTTCAAGAATTTCTGCAAAAGCACACAAATAAAAGAAAATTCTTTAAGACTAAGATTTCAATACAACACAGAAAATTTTATTTAAACCTTGATAATCCATACCCAGAAGAACTGACATCCAGAATAATGAAGTATATGTGAATGCTGGGAATACTGTTTCATGGGGTTTTTTCAGTCAGCTAAAGACAGAAGTATTTCAGCATATACCCCTTCCCCCATCTCTGTCTAGCTCTTAATCTAAACTTTGACTGACTTTAATTTTCCTAAAGTTTTCCCTAGTTCCAAGAAACATTTCTTTTTCTATGTGTCTCTATGTTTTTGAGTACATACGTCACTCAGTGTAACCATGTTCTTTTATGAATAGTTTTCTGTTTTAGCTTTACATATTTATATTTTCTTCTATTTTTATTTTCATGTATTTGCTGTCAATGCAGAGATGTTTTCTTGTTATTTCTCTTCAATGAAGTGCGCATTGTGAGGGATTTTTTTCCTCTCTGTACTTTCCTCCTTACTGACTTGGCTTCTGACATTGTTACGAGCTGTAAAATGCTGCAGTTGTCACTTCCTTTTCCACAACTGAGCAGACAAAAGATAGGTTTTTGCAGCTCATGCACTTGACGTGGAAAGTAACAGGGACAGGTGGGGATTTTTTCAGATTGCAAGTGTTTGTTTCTGTGAGTGTTATCCTTCAGATTCAATACTTTTCTACTCTATCCGCAGAAGCTGCCACCGTGTTTCATTCCTCCAGTAAACAAAGATATTAAAAGGATTTGACATCCAATTAGAGCATAAGGAAATTGACAGCAATTTTTATAACATTCAAAAAAAAACTTTTTGCAGAATTTAAGTAAAGTGAAAATTACTTCAGAATGTAAGGCTGCAAAATTTGAGTAAGCAGACCTAAACAAATCAATGAGGCTGAATCAACTCTTTTGGAAACACTTTAAAGACATGTATCTACTCTTAATGTGAAAAAAGTTTGCCCAGTACTCTAAAGAATTAATTAGGGAAAAATCAAGTTTTATCTATTTTTCTATATTATTTTTGTTGGTTGAAGATTTTCAAGAAACCAGGTGGTTATGTCTGGACATAGGACAGAAAACAGGACATCTCACAGAAAATTAGATCCTCATATTTAGGCAAATGAATTAATGCATAATTTGGAGGCTCAGTGCTGTCATTATTCTGAAAAGCCAACTCAGTTCATTTTGAAGTAGCCCCATACTCAACCCAATTCAGCTGTCTCTAATTCAAGGCCTACTTTAATTCAAAGCAGCTGTGTAACCTTGGATCAATTTTACTGAGAAAATTGTTGCTAAGGTCTGAAAAATTCTGTGCTTTAAAACCACAAAAAATGGGAAAAGTGAAAACACAGATAAAAGGGTAACTGGTAAAATGGTGAGAGTTACCAGCTCCAAAAAGATTCAAGGGTAAAAATATTGACATCAAGATCCTTTTCAGCCCTCCCTCCCCAGCACAGGAGATCAATTAGAAGACACCAACTCAGCAATATTGAGGGTCATCCTGCTACAAAATGCAGCAAAAGCTCACTTTTCCCTATGCAACAGCATGATGAAGATGCTATTGATCACTGTAGTAGTCTGGTAATCTTAGCAATATGCTGCGTATAGTAGAAAATAAATGATTGGTTTTTACTCTCAAATGCTGTATAATCTGTTTCTGTAGTATCTTAGTACATGCTAAAAGTTGCAAAAAAAGAGACTGACTGTGAAAGAGAAAGAATTTTAAAGTAAGAAACTGAAAAAAAGTTGGGAAGTAAATTTCCACATTCCCTTAATATGATGTCTGGAAAATAAGTAAGTAAAAATCAGATATGGTTCTGCTTCTTCTGCAGAATTAAAAAAAAGATGGATATTATTTTGCAACTCTTTGAATTATACCATCCACAGGAACCTTTGCCTCTGTCTGCCATGCTCTAAGTAGGAAGATCAGCTAATGAATGCCTACAGGGTGAAATACAGGAGAGGGTATTTAACACTTTCCGGAGAGTTTAGCCCTGGAGGTGATAGGTGATTTCACTGTGAGAGCTGAGCTGTGTCTGTGTATGTAGCTAAGCTTTCCTGTCCAAACAACACCACTATCAATAGCTCCATAATCAGGAATTCCTCAATTCAACCAAGAACCCAAACAGCCTAGATATAATACAAAATTAGCACAGCATACAAAATTAACTTCTGTAGCAAAAGTAGCATCAGTGTACCTGTTAAATAAAACTGTAGCCATTGTAATCTGTTTAGCTTTAAACAGGGCATGCATGTCATGCGTTGGCTGTTTTCACTCAGACTGAGCTGCAATTTTACTTTGCAACAGCTAAAAGCCTAACAGTATCAAATACCACTATCACGAACATGGGGAAACAATGGAAGATGAAGATAAAAATTCCTTCATGTAATGAAACAGAGATGCAAAGTAAACTTTGGAAGAGCCCACAAAGCCACATTCACCTCTTATTTCCTATAGAAATAAGAGCTTCCTAAGCTTCTGTTTGCAAATTAAATTACTAAAGAATAAGAAATACAGCTCAAGGTTGCTCTGAATAGTTGTATCAAAATAATGCATGTCTTACAAAGCAAAGATGATGATGACAACCAGACTAAATCAGCAAACCAAAGACGTGGGCAGGAAGGCTGTGGAGGGCTATGTATTTAAAGGAAGGTTACTAGGAAAATCCATATTTCCATGGCATGGAAACCTCTCTGTGTCCATGCTTTCAAAGTAGAGAATGGCAGAAAATGATCCCTCCTCATGAGATCACCTGGCACAGTTAGTCTGGGATGTCCTGCTCAATCATTATTTGCAGAAGCTTTGAGGAGACTAGAACACATCCAGAAGATGACTAAACAGTGAAACTTTATGGATAGATTAGGTCTATACAGTTCCGGAGATAATTTTGAGCCTTTCACTTAGTGCTCAGAATATTTGTACGGACTTCATCAGCATTCTGAAGTTGGGATATAACCCTTTTGGGAGAGTCTGAGGTCCCTCAAAGGGAGTTAAAGTTGCATTGTATTTTGGTGTCTAAGAGGCCTTGCTTTGTGGATTAAGACCATCATAAGAAGGCAGCTGGAGGGTGAATCATTTTTGTTGAAGGACAATGACAAGAAAGTAATTCTTCTGTCTTTCTCCTATAAAAATGGAGCTGGAACAAAACATAATCACCTCAGTTCTGCACCAGAATAATAAATTTATTTTCCCTGTTTTCTTTTTTATACTTTGTCTTAATTTGATTCTAAAATATAACTATTGAATGTTATTTATGGCTCAGTTTAAGATATGATTTGGTTTCTACCTACCTCCTTCCCTCTTCAACTAGCTACCTAATACAGACAGGCTTCAATTTACTGAATACTGGAACTCTGTTTCCTTTCCTATATTTACTTCACTTTAAAATAAAGAATTTTATCTCAGTTGTAAGGAACCCACCCTGTATTTTCTGTATGCCCTTTTAGGCAATGATCATTTAACGTGAATCAGTTACAGCTCTTTTCAGTATGACCTGAAAATCTGATAATAACCTTTTTAGCTGTATCTATTTTTTAAATTGCAAACAAATCTTACTCAAAAAAGATCTATTCAAAGTGTCTCTGTAATTACATTATTCCCTTAGCAGCCTCATCATTACTGTGGAAGGGCTGATGCTTTCTTTTCCTTGCTGCAAAATCTAGGAGACTTAAAAAATGTAAGTCTTCCCACCTATACTAAAAGTCTTGAAGTTTAAACCTTTTTACAAAACAGTTATAACAGCCTTTTTTTTTTGTTATAGTGTCTTATCAGTATCATATTCTATCATGTAATGAAATAATTTTCCCTTTTGCATGTTATATGGATAGGAAGAGAAAGACTTTTACTTTGCTTTGTTTTGTTTCGTTTTTTTTTCATTTAAGTATTATTAGATAACTCCAGACTTTCAATATATCTAGTTTATGATAGCAAAAATTAATAGAAATCTTGTTAATTCTGTTAAAAGGCAGTGGTGTTTAATTCTACTGATAATTTTCTTTGTAGAGTTTCTTCCCTTCTTTCATTTATCCAAGTACTAACTTTCATTTAAGATTTTCTGAGTAAGGATTGGTACTTATGAGTAGAGACAAAAAAAAAAGTAGGAATTGCACCCATTCAACAATATTATTCTGTAGAAAATTTCAGCATTCAGGAAGGAAAAAAAAACCACTTTAAAATGTTTGCTTTTATTATTATTTTGTAATTCAGTTGTTTTCATTATTTGGAGCAGTATATGGTTTTTTTTTTTTCCTAAATTTCATTAACAGTTGAAGTGATTGGATCATACGGAATATTTTTGTCAAGCAACTGAACTTTCTATGAAAAATATTGTTTTTCCTGGAGACCTCAAAATATTAGATATAGCATAGGATTATGAGATATCTCCAGGAATTTACAGTTATGTCAAGACTAAGACATTGGCAAGTGGATCAGTGAGTCGTGTGACAGGCTCAGAGGCAGTAGAGAGAAAAAATTCAATCTGAGAAGGTTGTACAGACATTTATAAATTGTCCGGTTGGAAGTAAGGATGGCGTAAAGGGCTGCTAACTTTTCATTAACTTGAGTCCTTTTATAACAATGTTTGCAGCTTAAAATAAAATTATCCTTATTGCCTAATTAAAATTAGGGTGGGATTTTTGTTTCATTTGGGGGTTTTTTGTTTGATTTTGTGGTGGTTTAGCACCAGCTGGAAATTAAACTCATTGATCAAGAACTGAAGAGTAACCAGACCAGATATGCAAAGTTTCTTACCAGTTCACCTGGTGGTTAAATATGACTTCAGGAGTTGCTGACCACCAGGAACCATCAAAGAGATGTCCAGGACATCAGAATGCATACACAAAGAAGAGGGAATGTGTGTTAATGATTTTGGGGAAAATATTATCATATGTGTGTCTGTTACAGGGAAATCAATGAATATATATATAAAATGCAGTATATGAATAGGAGTTTTTTCTGTACTTAGCCTACATGGTATTTTAGAGGAGATATCCCCTCATCCATCCAGCCAAATAAAGAATGTCTGCTTCTTAATACCACATTGGTGTTAAAGGAGTTTTATTTTTATGAATATGTTGGTAGTAATGCAGTGAGTGTTGGTTTGCAAGTATATCATCTCAGTCTACATGACTATGTTAGTTTGATACTTTCTAAGTTCAAAGACATGACTTTATCATTAAAAAGTTTTTAATCACTGATCTTCTAAAATGCTTTCTAATATTCTGTTAAGTCTTAGTGCTTTTAAAATACTTAATAACCTGTGGCATGGATTTCTACAGGTTTAAAGATGTCATAAAGAGTTGTCTCATTTTGTTTTGAAACTGACACCTTGATTTGATGTTTCACATTTATTTATCTGGGAAAACAACACTGCTATTCATGACCTTACAGGCTTTTGTCATAGCTCATGTTCATCACTTTTCTGCCTTAAGGAAAAGAATCCCAAACTACTTCAGGGAACTGGAACTAGATGATCTTTAAAATCCCTTCCAACTCAAGTCATTCTATGATTCTTTGATTCCATGAACTACTATTACATCCTTTTAAGTCTGTTAAGTATTTTCTTTTTGAAGTCTTATTAAAAAAGTCCTATAAGAACATGCCAACCAAACTCCAAACAAGGTTTCACTGCTCAGTTACTATAGGACAGTAGTATAGGTGCTACTGATATAGCTGTAGCTCTTTTAGTACTGGCAGACTGTCAGCTTCTCCTCTCTACTGGGCAATAACCATGGGTTTTCAGCTCTGATGCACACCCATTGCTGTTTTTTATCTACTTTCGATTTCTGCAGTAGATGTGGTCTTCAAAAGAATGGGACTGCAGTCTGTATCCCAAAGCCTGTCTCACTGCTTTTGCAGTAGACAGGATAGTCTGAAATGACACAGCACCAGCCTGCTCCCCGCTGTGATCCTCAAGGCACTGTAAAATCCCCCTCAACCACTGGGAAATGAAGTCACTCCAGTACTACGTATCTTCTCTCTGTCATACGTACCTCAAAATCCAGTTTATGATTCATTAGCCCCTTGACTGATTTTTCTGGTTGATGCAGTATATTGGTTGATCCCAAATTTTTTGGGATCTCATTTGGGTCTTTTTATTTAGCTGCATTTTGCTCCGGTTTTCCATTCTTAAGAGTTACTTGTGTGTCACTGTGCAAACAAAATCTGTCCCAGTTATACTGCATGATTGTTCTGTTGGGCTGGGTGCAGGGGCCTCCAAATCTGACTCAAAGGACAAGATTATTCCTTACATATGATGGGATTTACACTAGGGTTTCCTACAAGGGTGCTATAACCCTTGGAAATGAAACCCTGTAAGTCACTTATCCACACACCACCCAGACTTTTGATGCCCCTAGTTTCTGAAGCATCTACTCACCACTGCAGACATTTCAGGGCTTTCTCTACAGCCTGGTAAAGTGGAGGAACCCAAGTTTGCCTTTCACTTTTTTTTAATTAGTGTCTCTTCACAATTAAACTTTAATTGCTTATTCAGTTAGTTCTTGTTACATAGTGTTTCATCTACTTTGCACCTATTTTTATGGCTATTTTTACTCAACTTCTAAAGCTTTATAGATGTGTATAGATGCATATAAGATATTCACCTATATGTCCTTTTACAAGCATATATAGTAAAACTAGTTGTTCTATGTATAAAACCTCATGTTTTTAAATATTTTAGAATTTTTACTGTCTATAAATGACAATTTTTTTTTTTTTTTTTTTAATATCTGAGCACTTCATAGTCAAAAGGAAGCAGACAACAGAAGGAAGGGCTGCCTGGGAGCATAAGGGTATGGCAGCATAAGGAGCTGAAAGGCAATACAGCTATATTTATTAGCAGATACAAAAAATGATTGGTATTTCTGCGTGTGTTTTGAAGTATAAATATGACCAAGCCATGTCATTGAGATTGCATACAGAAATGGAAGAGGTTTTCTAAATAGATCTGTTTTGAACAGTAGAATTCATTTTACTAGTATACAAAGATTAGATTTCTAATCCACTGTAGAGCAAAGCACCCATTTAAATATTTGAAATATTTGGATCTCAGCAATGTGCATAGGAATTGATTTAGCCAGGGTCTTAGTCTTTTGCATTTAAATAAAACTGTGAATAAGTAATAACTTAAAGAAGAATTGAAATATTGGACCGTTTTTTGCGTTAAAAAAAATCCTAAGAATATGAGTTTTACACTTTGTTCTGCCAGTGTTTTTTCCAGTGTAGATTAGAAAGATATCCCAACTACCAGAATTGCATGTCTCAGGCTGAAATACTCAGTAAGAAAATCATTTGCATCAGTAATCACTGCCATTCTGAAAGCATTTCCTTCTAAGCATGAACATAAATCTGTTTTGAAATGCTTTAAATCTCTTAGGCTGCAATTGCTGCATTCTGAAGCATGAAATATTTCTCTCTTAGGAATATGTTTTGTTTGACTTCTATTCTGTTTTTTGCTGCTTTTAATAGCAAATGGCACCCTTTAGAGTTACTTCTTAGAAAGGGGTTATTTCTTGGTTATTTGGGCATGATGATTTTCTTCTAGCTCCATGCATCATACAATGGCTACATGTTTTTTTTAAAAAGCTGTTAATACACATGCTTCAGAAGTTGGTAAAGCCTCCTACAGATCTTTTTAACAAAAATTGGCTTGGTGACAGTTGGTTTCTGTGAAAAGAACACTACTTCTACCACTGTACATTTTAGAAAAGCTCTCCCTTTCCTCCTTAATTTCTTGCAAGCTAACAATAACATTCTAATTAGTAAATACCACTATTGGAATTAGTACTGTATGACATATACAAATATGTTTTATGCAAAGATAAAGAACTAATAAAGGCTTCAGAGGACACTGCTTATTCAACTGGTTCATCTGCTTAAAAATTAGTATTTGTGAAACATATAAAGCACCCTAAAGGGCTCCTCTTTTTTTAGGGCAGAAGAAAAATACAGTGACATTTCTGAAGTAGGATAAACCTTTACTGTGCATTGTACACCATAAAATGTGTTTCCTTTCTCAGTGGAATTCTCTCTGTTTCCAAGAGATTAAGTAGAAGATAAGCTTCAGTATCTGTGCTTTATACACTTAACTTCTCCTTTATGTAACAGAGGATACAAACATCCTAACTAAACAACACTGGCTATAGCTAAAGGATAGAAGCATAGGTTTCCACAGGATTTTTCAAACCAACTAAATGAGATAAATCCTTTTTTTTTGACAGCACAGGTAACTAGCATACAATAAACCAATGACCTCCGGTGATAAATGTTAGCAGCTTAGAGATGGCCAGTAGCTACCCGAGAGATAACATTAAATAAATAGCTTTATCAATAAGTGGCTGATTCAGAGGCATTCTTTGCACTTAAGGACTCAAAATGCCTGATTTTCCTGTGATGATAGCTGTAAAGCAAAAGGAACTTCCTCTTCCACAAACTTCTGTTTATTTTATTCATCACAGATGAGGAAAATGTGCAGTTTAGATCCACCTTATCCTAAGGGAACTCTGTCTTGCCAAGAAAAGAAAGTTCACAGAATCACAGAATCACAGAATGGTTTGGGTGGGAAAGGGACCTTGAAAATCATCCAGTTTGAACCCCCACTGCCTTGGGCAGGAGCATCATCAACCACACTAAGTTGCTCAGAGGTCCATCCAGCTCTCCTTGAAAACCTCCAGGGAAGGGGCGTGCACAACTTTCCTGGACAATCTCTTCCAGTGCCTCACTCACAGGAAGTTAAGTAACAAGACACACAACAGTTTACAGGAAGTTCTCTTTCATTCTTCCCACTGACTGTCTTACTGTGCAACAACAAGACTTCAAAGCTAACGGGGCCAAAAATGCATGGAATTCACTGAGCAAGAGAGAATTTGAATAGACAGCTCCCAATATAGAAGACATCTTTGGGACAATTTCTTCCTAGAAGCTGTGTCTTTAAAGGTAAATTAAACAGCATTTGGAAACATTCCCAAGCATCAGAACACAATATTTTATACTAGCAAAGTGCTAGAAAATTCCCTGGGGTTATTTTAGCATGTGCCAACTAGCAGTCTCACACAGGAGTCTGGACACCCCTTAGGCAGTATAATTTTCTAGGAACCATTCTAAGAGGAATTCTGCATAGACACCCAGCTCTGGAGACTTACTTTCTATGATTGATTCTCACTGCTTGTTGCCACCTGGCCCCAGTGCCCAGATGCATTCATGAGCATACATAGTTTACTAGCTTATAACAATAGCAAAAACTTTTCATTATTAAGTATTCTCCCAAAAGTCACAATGTTCTTTATCCTAACATTAAAAAGTAATAATAAAAAAGAAGAACAGAAAATCCTTCCCAGTCTTCTGTAGTTATTTCATTCTCACTGGGGCATATAATTGAGTTTTTCTGTTTATTCTCTTCCTCTGGACCCTTGAGTGTTGAATTGAATGGAGAGAGAAATACAAGCAGCTAAAATAAGCTGGCCATCTACTTTATCTTGTCTATTTTTTAGAGATGAAAAAAGAAATCTAAGTCTCAGGTTTTAAGAGTGCTTGATGCCATTAATCAGTTGTCTTCTAAAATAATTTACAGCTTCTCTTTTATGATATTCAAGGTTTCTATTAAAATACCAGATTTTTGGAACTTTTCCTATGCTGACCTACTTTTTTGTTAGAAAAGTTTACCTGTACTCCTCCTCTTACCCGTATATAACAAAGTCTCACTCAAATCTTAACTATGTGAACCTTACATCAATACAAATCAAATTAACCACGGGAAACTTACACTACAAATTTTGTCTATGACATAGAGCAGCGGTACTTAATAGGTTAAAGGGCTTTAAATCCAAAATATTCATAATTTCATTAATGGAATCCTAGAATACTTTGGTTTCGAAGAGACCTTAAAAAAAATCTAGTTCCAACCTGGCCTTGAATACTTCCAGGTCTGGGACATCTACAACTTCTCTGAGGAACCTCTGCCAGTGTTTCCCCATCCTCACAGTAAAGAATTTTCTTGTAGTATCTAACCTCTTTAGGTTTAAAGCCATCACCCCTTGTCCTATTAATACATGCCCTTGTAAATATTCTCTCTCTCTAGCTTTCTTGTAGTCCTTCTTTAGCTATTTAAAGGCATTATGTATCTTTAAAGGTTCATATTTTATGTAGTAGTTAATCATTATGTTGGGCCTTTTATTTGCATGCTGTTCTAACCATATTACATGCTAATATTTACTTTTGTTTCATCAATTGCCTACTAGAGTGGCGCCAGAGAATTCATATTCAGTCTCTTGTAATCTCTAACTTCTGCTCTATTACACTGATTCTTTTTTCTCCTTCTCAAAATAAACTCAAAATCTTTTCTTCTGTGAAAATCACCCTAGGTAATCATGTTCAAAATACTGCTGTGAAAAGCTACTTAACATTATGCAGGTCTTTACCTTTTTCTACTCAAACTTTTAGGAACCCTGTATCTTTCCAATGGTAGCAATAAATCTTGACCTCTGGAAATACATTTTTCTTTACCCATGTAAACAATACATTGAAGTTATTGGAACTTTTAAGCAATATAAACAAGTCTAAAAACCAATAACATAAAACAAATAAAAGAAAGAATACATAACCTTTTATTTTTCTTACTTTTCCCCAAATGATGTGATGGATAGGATAAAAAATTTCAATTTCTATCATATAAAGAAAACTCATCCATTCTCTGTGTTTTCATGTGACTCTCATGTGAATATGAATTTCTAATTTGACTGAGAGAACATACATAATTTAGACTCTTCTCAAGGAAGGAGAAAAGGGATTTTTTTTCTGGGATTGTTGACAAAGGAAGAATGCCTTTTAATGATACTTTTAATTACCAGATATTAACCTAGTTGCCTAAATGTCTCTTGTATGATTTAAATTCAAGTATTGCTAAATATTTTCTTCTTTAATATTTGCCTTGAATTTCCATTTAAAAAAATTCGCACAGAATTATTAGTTAATTAATCTCACTCGATAACCTAACATTTGATGAATCTTAAATTTGCAACCAAGTTGCAACATTTTTTAAAAAGTCTTTTAATCTTGTATTGGAGCAATGGTCTTTGTCGTCCTGTACCTTATCAGTAGCCATGCTCAATGTTTGCTCCTTCTCCAAAATCACAAAACCTCGTAATCTACTTTAGTGCATAATAAAACACCAGGAGAGAGATTGCTTGTGGATGTCAGCTGGTGATCAGCTCATGCCCTAAAGCATGAAGATTGATGGCCCTTGTAAATTTTTTTTCCCAAGCTAGTGTAACCACAGATGTTATTTGCTATTATTTGCTACTGCAGTTATTTATGGGCCATGCTTCCAGCCGCAAGTCTACAATTCTTGAATAAGAAGCTTATGCACTTTACCCTACCCCATCTACTTGGAGATGTTATGAAATCTGATCTACTTCTTGATTCTTATGTGGTAAGTCAATCTATCAAGATTACAGTGTTGCAACAGAATTTTTCCCTGTGCGTTTTATTTAGGTGTGAGAGACCTTTCTGAACAAATACCTCTCAAGAACTTTCAAATTTGCATCATAGAACATACTAAACATTTTCTGGTAGGTTTCTTCTTAGTTCAACATTATCTCAGTTTCTCAGGATTTGCAGCGTGACATTTATGTCACATTGTCATCTGAAGAACAAAGAGTGATAACCCACCCATATTGCTTTGTAGTGGGGAATTAACCAAATTTTGACACCTTTCCACTTTGAATTGATACTGAAAATATGAAACACACTAAATATTAAATGAGAGATAGATTTGGTAGCTTTATTATGGATAAAAAATTTTAGCAATTTCAATTGTTTAATGAAAAGTCCTTATCTCACAAAAGAAAATTTTTAATTCTAAAGCCCCAAATATCATATGAAGGAATGAATTTAGATAAAGCAATACAGAGTTGTAATACTTAGGTGTATAATAGCCTACACCTTATAAGCAGTCTGAATACCTGCAACTCCAGATATTTTACTTTCAATAATAAAGTACAATTTCTGCCCGGAATCAATTGAGTACTATCTGTAAAGACTAGGAGAATAAAAAGTTAAAAGCAAAAAATAAATCTTAGGAGTATGAGATGAATTTTCCAAGGTCAGTGTTGGAGCAGCTGAGCTAAAAATAGAAATCAAGTATCCTGAATCAAACTCCCATGTCCTATTGTCCTTATCAAAGAGTACAGAGAATACCAAACATTTATACAGCAAATCAAAGACTTCCAAAAATGTGTTAAAATCTGAAATTGACGACTCTTTTTAATTAATGTGTTTTCCAGTGAGTATTTAGGTTAATATTGATCCATCTACATTACTGCATGAAGCACAAGTGGAAATATGCCAGCAAATGTCAGTCTTATGAGAGGTTTTTGCTGTGTACAGAAGCCTGATTCAGGTTTTGTTTAATCCTTTCAAGGTCAAAAATTCTCAAGAGACTTAGAATTCTAGAGAGCTGTATTTCATAACTTCTAATAGACCTTCTGCCCTTTATTTAGATAATCACCAAAAGCATAAAGAAGTTAGGTTGTTCACTGAAAAATATTGGTTAACATATCTAGCACTGAAATGTCTTGCATCTGTATCAATATTATATTACCAGTTACTGTGCTACATTATTAATAATGGTAACCAATTTCTTAACACTTTAATTTTGTGTCATTAACGTCTATGAAACAAGTACAGCTAATTCAGGACGTGATAAGAAAACCATCACAGCAAAATATTGAGCACTCTGCATGAAGTGATCTAAGGACTAGAACCAATCTACAGAAATATATGTGAATAAAACATTCTATGCCCTCAAGCAGAACTATAGCTGTATTAATGAAAGCTTGTGGGGAAAATCCTGTCCCTGCAGAAACCAAAGGCAAAACTCCCATGGGTCTTGTACTGGGTGCTGAATATCTGTATCAATAAGCATTTCCTTTCCAGATACATTTTCCATACATTGGAATTTTTGTATCATTTGTTATCAATAGATAACAAGTATATCAATAGTACCTGATAACGATCTATTTCTATATTCATAGGTCTATAATGAGGAACAAAAAAATATTTCATTTTCAAATATAATATTTTAAAAAATAAAATCATTATTACCTCTTTAAGGAGAAGACTCCTTTATTCAATTATTTTCAAAATTTTTGCAGTTGGATGATCTACTTTTCTCATAACACATAAAATCACTTTGAAACTTTTGTAGATTCAGAACTGTCTTTTCTGACAATTATTTGTTGTGTGCTCTTGCAAATAACAAGCACACCAATGGAAATTAAAATACTGGTTGTTTCTACAGAAAAAATCCTGAAGACCAGTTAATTAGTAGGAAAGAAACTGAGATCAAAAGGAAAAAAAAAACACCAAAACACCTGTCATTCTAAATCCAGGTTTCTGTTCTGCTGGTTAAAAAAAAAAAAAAAAGAAGGAAAAAACCCCTAAATTTTGGACCCTACAGAATACGAGCTAGTGCAAAAAAGGATAGTCATTTAAAACTACGAAACAACTTTCATGTGAGGAAATTTTTAATATATTTTTGGTTTGGAGAGAATATATTTGAGGAGGGAAGTGACGGATTTTTACAAAACTCAATGGTGTGAACAAAATTAGTTGGAAAAGGTTTGCAGTTTCTCATAACACAGCATCAAATTTAAAAAAGTAATAGGATAATTTTATGCATAAATTTGACCACGCATGTAAGTCTCTTGCTAGTACGTCATCCAGCTGTGAATGCTGTTCCGGGAGGGAACCTGGAGAGCCTCTTTTAATCATAGCCTGCTAGCATGTGTGCAAGAACCAGATAAAGAAGAATATGAGAGACCTGGCTTCTCTTAATTTGATTTCTGGTCCCTATCACAAAGTGAACACACGACAGCAATGCATAAGCAGCTCTATGAAGAGTTGAAAAGACTTCTTTATAGAACAAGAATTGAATAGGAGATGACTTGTGACCCTAGAGCACAGTACATTTCAGACAGTCCTGTGAGTGCAAAGTGCTGTTCCTTGCTCTGTTAACTTGATAGAGTTAATTGAGCCCAGAGAGAACAGATTCAAGGTTTTTGCTTGCTAGCCTTCCACTGTTAAAACTCAGGACATGACAAGGAAATTTTTTAGGGAAGTGAGATATTGATGAGAAACAATCGAGTGCAATGACTCCCTCTAGTAGCTCAGCTATCAGGATTTTTATGCATGTGACCATTGGACAAAATTTACATTATTAGATTTTAATCCTTTAGCCTTTTGAAAAACATCAGAAATATTTTTTTTAATTGAAGGAAAAAAAACAACCAAAAATCCAAAAAAACCCCCAAAAAAACCAAAATCTAAAAAACCACCAAAAACCAACAAAAACAACAACAAACAAAACAAAACAAAGCCACAACAAAAACCAAACCTCTTTGCCCCTGAACCACCAGATAAAAAAGGACAAATTACACCACAACCCACCATCTGATACACCCTGCCCTGTGACAGTTTTCTTTCCTTTCAACTTTCAGGGCCTAAACCTGTGCTGCCATTTTGTACAAAAGAAGACAGAGACAAATAAAGTTTAAGCTCTTTAAAGAAAAAAATTATCAATTATATACATTATAAATCTCCAATTATTTTTAATCACACCATTTAAAAACCAGAATTTGTTAGCAGACATCATATGACCTAATTTCGTGCTGGAAATTTTTCGAGATGCTTAGGAAGCAACAGAAAAAAGTAATTTAAATAGTGCATTAAAATTTTATGTAGAATGCAAGGAAAATATGTTCTCTTTAAAGTTCAAAACTTTTACTTGCTATAAAACTAATTTGCAGATCTGTTCATTAAAATAAATTTTATATTACTAAAAAATTTAACATTTGAGCCTGTGATTTTTTTCTTCTACATCCTCTTCTTCACTGCATTATTTTTGTGGATTGTGAGCTCACCAAGAACTTAAAAATACCTCATATGAATCTAATGAAATGGCACTCAAGGTTCCATACCTTGGCTTCAGGTTGTCTTTATTACTGGTACAGTAATAGCAGGGCTAACATTTGTGTTTATGTAACAGCTTCTATTTTAAATCATCATTTCCGTTATTCACAATTTCCTCATCCCTTCTGTTTGAGGATAAAATGTGTCAGGAATAAGCCATCCAAATATTTTTTCTGGGTTTATGTGAAGAAAAATCAATTTAAGAACTGCAAGATAACTGTAGGAAAAGCAACTGCCCTGTGGTCCATGTACTTATTCCTGGTAATCTTTAATTTAAAACTATGTATATTTATAGATGTAGTGAAATAATAGATAATAAGAATATGCCTTATGGGAGAACACTCTGTGGTGATCTAATGGAAACATCATTTTTTTCCTTAGTACTGGAATATAAGAATACCTTTCTGTTGTTTCAGGAGTTTTTTTCTGCTCCTCTGGTTGGTTATTTTTATGACAGGTGGTTTTATTAATTTAAATTAAAGCTCTCAATGCAACAATTTTTCCATGCAGGATTCTTGGTAGTGTAGCAGAAAATATTGAAAGAGACGGAGTAGCAGGAGCAAGGATCAAGGGCTTATGCAGGCCTTTCTGAAATGAGTTGCACAGTTCATTTCCCACATACCCACCAGAGCAGAGAGAGTTTAGTAGTAAGGGGAGAAAAAAAAACCTTAAAAAATTAAAAATTTAAAAGATTGCTTGTGAGGATTTTGCCTTCTCAATAGATTTATTTATAGTCTGCTGAACATCAGAAACTTGCATTTCTCACAGTGCAACCCCAGACTGTCACATTTCACTACAGCCTTACATATTGTTTGGTCTTGCTTGGTTTCACAGGCAGCAGTTAAAACCCTGCCTATTGTTTTTGGTGGCTTCTATGCCTTGTTTTGTTTTTTTTTTTTTCCTTTTGCTGAACGTCTTTTGTAACACAGATGTCAAAACTATCACCTAGTGAAAAAGATGTGTGGCAGTGATGTGGCATAACTGTCAAGGCACAGAGATGTTGTGCAGAGCAGACACACTGTTATGTTGCACTATGTAGGTTATCTGTCTAAAGTATTAATCATTCAGGATCCATAGGCTGCTGTCATGGATTTACTGATATGCAAGTAACAGTATAAGTATATCCTAATTGGCTACCTGTGCTGAGCTGCTGAAACACAACACGAAGGTATCTCAGCGCAAATAAAATCTCAGAAGGGAAAATTCATTACCAGAAAACACTTCCCTTTAGCCACTGAAAATAGTTCCTACTCCCCATCAACACTAGTAGCAGGGAACCATCTTAACACATTCATATATATTACCCTCCTCCTCTCCACTGACTGCACTTCTCTCAGGAACATCCACCTGCTCCCACACGGAGTCCTTCATAGGCCGCAGTGATGTGGTCCTCTCCACAGGCTACATGACAATGCCAACCTTTCCATGGCTGTCTTCCAGGAGGTGAAGAGGAGCACCTCCTTTCCCTCATTCTTCACTGACCTTGGTGTCTGCAAGCTTGTTCCTCACCCTCTTTCTAGTCACTTTACCAAGCACCATTTTGCTTTTTCTTGAATACATTTCCACCAAGGTGCCAGCCCCCTGTCTGTGCGGCTCAGCCTTGTCCTGCAGTGGGTCTGTCGGAGCTGGCTGGAGCAGGCTGAACCCAGCACAGGGCACACCTGGCCCCTCCTCACAGATGTTGCCCTTGCAGACCCACCCCCACCCTGACCAAACCAACCAAAACCACCAAACTCTTGGCCCATACAGATAATACAATTCACATAATACAATGCCAAATGGTCTTTTCTAAACAATTGTATTTTCTCATTGTGCATGGCATCTACAGTTTTAATTTACTTGGTTTTTGCAAACACTATCTTCATCTTTGCTGATTTTAATCTACTACCCTGACACTACCAAACTCTTGGCACATACAGATAATACAATACACATAATACAATGCCAAAGGGTCTTTTCTAAACAATTTTTTGGTAGTTTAATATTTTGACTAATAGTTACATACTAGGTAGTATTTGATACACAATATTTTGACATTTAGTGCAATAAACACGGGAGAAATGTTGCTGCTAATCAGAAAAAAAATTTAAAAATAAAAACCAATTTAATTTTTGAGAATGTATCCTTAGTTTTCTGAGAAATATTTCACTTTGAGATTATTTTTAAAATCTGAGAAATCTAGAGTGCTCTAACAATAAATGAAAATTATAAAAAAATAGATTGTCTGTGTAAAAGTGGAAACAAATATTTCATTAAAAAGGTCTACTACACTGTTGATTTTTGTAAATTAAAATAAAAAATAAAAGTTTTATTTTGTCACTTGGAAGTTTCTAATTAAATGAAGACATTTTGACTAAAGCTTCTATTTTTTATACACATATATATAGATTAAGAGTGATATCCATAGAATGCCCATATTTTTTGTTTTAAAAATGTCAGAAAAATATAATTATGACGTGACAGAAAATTTATTTATTATGTAAAATATGTTTACTGAGATAGATGTGGAAAGTTTAAATTCTGCAGCAGAAGTAGTCGTTAAATACCCTATAACTGATGAGTCCTAGTGACAACAAAGAGATTCTTTATATTTAACAAATAAGAATGTCTGTTTGAATCTGATGTCATGATAAAGGGATTAATGCATATAACCTATATAATGCATATAACATACAATGCTTGTTTCCTCAGCTGTGACCCTGTATTAAAATATAAATTTTGAGTTAATTCATGCAAAAACATTTGCATGCTGCTAATGTTGTTACTTTAAGAATGAAATAAAATAGATGCTACTCACCTTCCCTAAGGTTAATCCATCATTCTGGACTGATCACCATTCCAACATGTGCAGTCTGTTGGCTTCTCTAGCTAGCTCCTGTTGAGGTCTTTTTTTAGACAAAGACTTTGTGAACACAGTGAAATGGCAATAAAAATCTGGAAGCCAACAGTGCTGTAAATACTCTGCTGACACATAAGCACACTCATTTCCTTCCTGGTCCCACTGTCCCTCAGATGACAAGTGTTGCACTGGTCACTGCCCAGACCAGGTTTCAACCAAGTAAACAGGGGATGGAGATGTAGTTTTTTCCTTTATTAAACAAACATTTGACTCTTGACACTTGAAACACCATGCTTTATGAAAACTTTCAAGGGTTCTGCTTTTCCGGATTTTCCAAGACCTGGATTGATCTTGGAATTGGAATTAGCTTCAATTTTCAATAACTTTGTTCTTTTTCTAACTCTTACTTCTGTCTTTTCATTTCACTGTGACGTTTTTGTTTCTCTATCTGTATCTTTTTTTTTTTTTTTAACAGTTCAGATATGCCTGCTCAGCATGTGGACCCAACACTCAGGCTATGCTATACTATGAAAAAAACTTAAGGCAGACTTCACACCAGAATGGAAATTAATCTAATTTTCACTCCAAACTCACATGCCTTCAGTGAATATCTCACTGGGGGCAAAACACTGGAGGCAGTCTGAACTCTCACTTCCCACAGCATTGGGGATGTCACATAACTCTCTTGCCTCTAAATAACTGAAAGCAAAAGGGGAGATTTTAGCGAGTTTTTCATTTACATATTTAAGCAATCAGATAGTAGTATTGCTGAAAGGGTGAAGCAGACATTTTGAATCCACAAACTGTGTGCACAGTATCCCACCTCACTAAATAAAAATTACTATGATAGGATTACAAGGATAGGAATTGAGAAGTATATGCTTTATTCCCAGGTTTTTTCACATAAGAGGAAGGAAAAATCTTTAACCTTCTTTATCATATTTTACTGGTTTTGGGAGAGGAAGTTCCTCATCTATGAATTTAGTGTGCTTATATATTTTTTCAGAGGAATGAATACAGTTCTATTATCATTTCATTTTTTTTTCTCCATTCCACAACTCTTGACAAAGCCAGTGCCTTTAGACAGTTCTTATCACTGCACAACAGTATGTGTATTTAGAATGGATTAAGAGCTGAATGTTGTTTGTGGTGCTTTAAAAATGTCTTACAAAACCTTCAAATTACAACCATCTCATTGTCAAGATTCATGGTGGTAGGAGAGGGTGTCTAGAGTTTTCTCATAATTTTAGTTCCTGTGGACATTGTCTAAGACCATGATGATACCAAATCAAGCATATCAAATGACAGCAAACTTGGAAGTTGGAGAAATTGTGGTTAGGTGCCAGAGGCATGAACTCTAACTCCACTGTAATTGCCACAGTGATCTACTGAAATGAAAATAAAATGCATTTAATGGTGTTTTTCTCAATTAGAAATACCAATGCACAACATTGAGAATATTTAATGACTTCAGCAGAATGACAGCAGGCACAGCTTTATCATACACAAATGGAAGAATTTTAATAGGCTCAGACACAAATGTATACAACACAGCTGGGGATTGTTCAATTTGTAACCTGCAACTCTCAGCATTTCCTTACACCACTAGAGCCAAAAGAAGCCTTCCCCAGGGATAACATGCAGGCAGCACTTCTAAATGGCACGCTGTCACATATGTCAAGCTCTCCCATGGCTTAAATCTGCCATAGGCTGAACAGCAGATATTACTCAGAAAAACACTGAATTATTTCTTCACTTATTTCTTCACTGAAACCCTATCTGTAATGATTACTTTATTGAGGTCTTATGAAAACTTTCTCCTTAATTTTACCCAAAATATTTATGAAAGGTTTAGTTTACTGATTTTTTACTACCAATGGCAGAATGAAATCTTTCCAGAAAAGACTTAAATAAGTATTCTGAAGATCCTTACTTATTGGCACATATTGTTACCATATCGATGTTCATCATAATGCTGAGCATTATTTCTCTCACCACTAAGATATATATTGAATGATCATATCTCATTTTTAAAATGATTAATATCAACATCATCACACCTGATATTAGAAGTCACAATGTTGAATTAGATTTTTTTACTGTAGTCTCATTTTTTAACTCCTACTGATTTGATTTTTTTCTTTATCCATCTCTATTTGATATTATCAAGAATATATGTACTGTAATTGAATCTTGGTTTTCAGTACTTGTAAGAGTAGAAAACCATTCTAAAATTATTATACTTCTCTTGATGTTTAACAGGGATTGAGTATGAAAAAAAAAAGAAATAAAGTATATGTACTTTCCATAAAATATGTATAGTATATATTTCATGGAAAATAAGCAACACTGCAAATGCAAGCAAGTGATTTGTACAAGAGGAGAGAAAATTTAGTCTTATTTCTCATTTTTTGCTTTCAAAAGTATTTTGATAGTGAATCCATTTCTCTGTCTTTTATGATGACACTTCATTCACAGCCTGACCAAGAGTAACTTTCATATATAAGGTCAGCAAACTGTTTCTTTGTTCAGGTCTGCAATAACACGGACAGACATTAGCATAAGCTCATCCTGATTCTTTAACAATCTGTATAGTTCAATAAGATATCCCATTAGAGGAGTGCAATCTAAGAGGTTATAATGCCATGGGAAAATCAGTTTAGATTCATTCTCCTGCAGTTGTTGATACTGAATAGCCAAAAATGGGAAAAAAAAAAAATTGACACAGGTGAATTATTAAGTGGATCTGCTTTTTAACAATGTGTCTTAGGTATCAAATATCAATACATCTGCAGCCAGTAAACTTAGCTTTTCTAAAAGGAAAAGAGAGACAATTTTAAACTGGTTTAACAAAAGAAAATACTGGTAGACTGAGAGTTACAAATTTAAATAAGTTAAAAAAAAAAAAAAGAATGTAAAACCACACCAAAAAGACAGCTTCAACTGTCTTAAGAGGACACAAACATGATGTTAATCAAGTTATGTTGGAACAGGTCAATTACTGGTGATGTTTTATAAGGCTGAAAGATAATGGCCAGCTGAATACTTGACAATCTCAGCACATAAATAGTTAGTCTTACATAGGTGCATAATGTCTGGAACAGATGTTTGCTCGAAAAGAAGCAGTGCTAAAATTTGATGGAGTGTAATATATGTACAGACAATATGTGTGTGTGCATCTCCATCGACATAAAATTTCAGTCTGTATGATCTTTGAGATGCTTTTGAGCATAAATAGAGAGCTCTGAATAACTGCAAATTTTGTTCTCCTAAAGCCTGCTTTTTATTTACGTTAGTATGATTTTCTTCTGCAACGAATTTCTCTCAAAACATCTAATTTTAAATATGATACTGTCTAACTCTAGTTCATTTATTAAGATGCACATTAGATGCACTACTAAAATATTTATTAACAGATGTAAATAACACAATAAAAGTGTAGGTGATTTCTAAGATTTGGCTTTGACTGTAAGTTTTCATATTAAATTAAATGGCATTTACCATTTATTTGAAACTAAATGCTCCAAAATTTAGGAAATCATCTCGGTGTCCAACATACAAATAGAATAATATTTCAAGAGTGAATTATGATTATTGTCCTCTCAGAAAATATAATAAACATCAACTAATAGTCTGAAACACAATTTTAGTAAAAAAAATTCTTTTTGACATTATTTTAAATTTCCATTATACTAAAAGAGAACATTGTCTTGCTCTTCTATAAGGAGACTGAGTCAAAAGGAGTGTAACACTGTGTTGTAGTGACTTAGATGTTCTTCTATACCTCTATAAAACAGGAGTCTAGCTACTAGCCTTTGCTTTTAGGGGTGCTTTAGAATTTTATATTGCTATGTTATGTCTTACAAAAAGGAAAGAATTAGTAAAATCAAAATATAGGAAGAAAAACAATTTTTTTCCACTTAGTCATACAGAGTTAAAGCTGTCTTTTACCTTCTTTCTGTGTAGTCCTCTGACCAGTATTACTGGGCCCAATGTTTCAACCTACAGGGATGTCAAGGTTTCCATCTTGGGCTTCACTGAAAAAGCCAGCATTCTGTTATTTGAATTTTTGTTTCTGATGCTGAAGAAAACCCAGATATTTTGACAATATTTTGCTGCCCTGTCAGTGAAACTTGTCTGAGGCTTGCTTTGGGGAAAAAGAAATCAAACAAGTAGAGAGATACTTTGAATAAAGTCTAAAGCCTAAACTAATCTGCTGTGATTTGAAATTAACTAAGTACCTAAATGTTGTATTAAAACATGTCATCAAATTTGGATAAGTCTTGCTGGGGAGAACATGCATGAAGGTATAACACCCAGTTTTCCACTCTGTCAATCTGTCATAGTGTACCATTCACAATGCAGAGTCAACTAAAAGGAAGAGCATTCAGCGAATGGTTATGTCTGGAACAAATCCTTTATATAATCCTAATTCCAATGACAATGTGATGCTAAGATGGTAGATTTTACACAGAAATTTTAGCTGCTGATGGGTGTTCTTTTCTGAAGTCTATCACAGAGAACATAGCACATTGGAAATCAAAGAAACTATAGGGAAGAGGAGATTTTAAGAAATTTTTTGGATGTGCAGACAGGAAATTATAAAAGTAAGTGGCGATCCTTTGGCTTTAATATCATTAATAAATATTGTGATAAGAAATAGATCAGAGACAATTAGTGAAATTTTTAGGCTTTTTTTTCTTCTTTTTCTACACGAGAAATGAAAACATGAATGTCCATCTCCATCCTCAAACCTTGAAGTATTAAATTAGGAGCTTGGGAGACCTTGGAATTTGGAACTTTGTAATTCAGGTTCAGGTTCCTAGTGTTATGAATATACTATACAGAATTTTCAGTATAGAATAGAACATGTTAAATATGAGAGATCTAAAATCAGTGGGAGATATTCCCCTTGCCTAACATACATACCAGACTTTGGATGGCACTGGTCTGGTGGGATGACCTTGGCTGGATGTCAGGTATGCACTAAGTTGTTCTATCACTGCTGCCCTCAGCAGGAGAGGGAGGGAATAAAGTAACATGGAAAAAGTCTCCTCCCCACTTTCCTCCTAATTCTTAGCTTTGATTGTTGAGCAGACACCATATGGTACAGAATATCCCTTTGGTCAGTTTGAGTCAGCTGTGGCAGCTCTGTCCCTTTCCAAGATCCTCTCCGCTGCCAATGTGGGACAATGGGGAATGTGGCGAGACAGTGACCATGATGTGCCAGTGCTGCACAGCAGTAGCCAAAGCACTGGTCTGTTACCAAACCCTTTCCAGCTACCAGTGCAAAGCACAGCACAACTGCTGTGGGAAGCTTAACTCCATCTCAGACAGACCAGACACAATCAGCTTTAAACTGATAGAAAGAATTCTGTTCTATTCAAGAAACAGAAATATCTCCATACAGGTGTGGGGTTTTTACATATTTAATGAGATTCAAGTATGTAAGCTCTCAATAAAATTAATGAGCAGCTATTAGTGGAGTCAAAAGGGTAATTCTGATTGTTTTAAGGTTGACATAAAATGTTTGATTAAATTGCCTAAAATGGGGGATCCTTAATCCTAGTTATCTTTACAAGTTTCCAGCTGCTCCAGAACATCACTCCAGGTATCTTGTAGGATCTGTATCAGTCAAGTGAGTATCTTTCAGATATCTTAGGGCAAAAAACAGTGGCTGCACCAATATATAGAAAAACAAACTTTCAACCATCTGGTTGAAATGAATTATTTTTTTGTGTGCTGTACAGACTGTAAGGCTCTACATGCTGCCTAAAAATTGCCTCCAGTGTTATTTGGAGTTGCTTAAAATTATCTGAGAAAACAGATAGGAGATCCATGCCTCTATGAAAAAGGAGCTGGAGGCCAGTGAAGATAGTCTAGGATACAAATGGCACTTGCCATATTTCCTTAGACCAACGAATTAAGTCCTTGAAGTCTACTGCCTGTACTGGAAACCTGCACACATAATTCACACGTAGACATCAGCCATGATCACTCAGGAATATGAAAAATATCACAGTTACCATGTGACTGCTGTTTAATTAAGGTATATCTAAATAATATAATTAGTCAAAGTACATATAATCAATACATTGTTAACATTCCTGTTTCCAATATCTATTGAACTGTAAATGTATACTGCATTTTCTTGTCCACTGGAAATATCGTATGCAACTTTTCATGAACTATAATTTCATTAATGAGATTAGGATGTTAGAATATGTTGCCTAAGACTTTCTTCAGATCTACAAGTGATTGATGAATTTGCATTGAGAAACAGGACTTTGTGTTGATGAGCCTCACCACAGACAGGAATTCTGTGTAACATGCTGTTTGTTCAATGAAGGTGAGCTCATCCACTGCTGCAGCCCCTGGGGTTCCTCACCTCAGAAAGGGTAGAAGATTGCCATCTTCTATACTTTCCATCCTTTATTCACTTAATCTTCTGTTCAGCCTTAAATACATTCTTACTGACACTTCAAAAGAAGCAGCACTTCCTGAGTAAGAAAACACACACTGACATGTGAAAAGTTTAATTAAATTGTCTAAATCTGGAATAGCATTCAATTGTAATGATAAGATTCTTGACATAGAATCAGAGTCATAGAGCAGTTTCAGTTGGAAGGGATCTTTAAAGGTCCCTTTATCTTCTAGACCATGAGACACATTTTTTTTAGTGCCATTACACCTTTAGCAGTAATGTTTGATTGTCTGGAAGAGAATGGGTTTCCTCTACAGTCTTTATTAACTCTACATAGATGCCCCAGATGCTCTAGAGCTCTTCAGTGGGATAGATACCTTTATATGAGCAACAGAATTAAGGTTGTAATGGCTTGACAACCCAAAACTCCTTCTATAGCTTGGAAAAAGGATACTGGTGTCTCTCCCAGAAATCAATTCATCCACCCTTTCTTATGCAGTGAATTGTCCTTGGAGGTTATTACAAAGTGAGACCAGAGTGACTAATTAAGACTTGTATGCCTTTTAGATATATAAAATAGGGCAGATAAATCCCAAATATATGTACCTAAATTAGAAGGCTAGTCTACATTGATTCTCATATAGGCAATGCAGAAAGACTGATTCCTCCAAAGAGCTACTTGGAGCAGGCATCTAATTTAAGTACTCTGTATATAGAATATCTTCTCATCCTTTGCTAATTACAGAGAAAGCCTCAGGATTTTTACTTTCTCTGTCCTATTTTCTTTCATTTTAGGAGTCAAAAAGAAGATAAAAATGTCAGGGGGATGCCAACATCAAAAAATATTGAGAGATGCTATGACTGTGTTTCTTGAATGTGATATGAAGTAAGGATGTGATCTGGTTTTGAATTATAAACAATACAATTTTAGTATCTTTCAGTAATTTTCAGGATGCCTAAGCTGATAGAGCCTTTGCAACACAAATAATATTGTTGTCTCTGATTTTGACCAGAATTTCCATCTCAAAAGCTATTAAAAATTTTGTTGAAGCTGATACATTTTTGAACAAAGTTATTGAGAAAATGAAATTTTCAGTCAATGATATTATCAGAAAATAATCAAAAAAGAACAGTCCATAGAAGAAAATTGTAATCTGTAAGTTTGTAATTAACTTATTTTGTAGAAAATTTATTATTAAAGATTGATGCAGGATTTTCTTAGATTTTAAAATAATGTAATAAACAAGAGAGACTTCCTGGGCTGAATCAGCCCTCTGATTACAACCCACAGCTGATACTCCAGACTGGCAGTGATGAGATTGAAAAACAGAGTGTCAGGGCAATTAAGGGGACTTTAGGGCACTGGGTCAAGTGGTTGATAGGGCAGGAGCACAGGTAGTGTTCTGGTTTTCCTCTGGGGTCAGAGAAAAACAGTGAAAGGAATAGGAGATCTCACATTATCAGCAAGTGGTTCAAGGGTTGATGTCATCAGCAGAATTTTGGAATCTTTGATAATGGGGCAACTTTTATGGCACCTGGCCTGCTGGAACTGGATGGGCTCCATCTCTCTCTTAAGGGCAGAAAGATTTCAGCTCATGAACTGTCAGGGCTCATTGAGAGGGCTTTAAACTAAGTTTGAAGGGGGAAGGGGATGCAGCTGGACTCCCTAGAAGCAGGTCCAAGGTGGGGTAAGCCTAAGTTAGAGGTGAAATCAGTAGCCCAGTTTAGGAAGGAACTTGAGACGCTGGAGTGCATCCAGAAGAGGGCAAAAAGGCTGGTGAGGGGCTTGGAACACAAGGCCTATGGGGAACAACTGAGGGAGCTGGAATTGTTTAGCCCAGAGAAAAGGAGACTCAGGTGTGACCTTATCACTCTCTACAACTTCCTGAAAGGTGGTTGTAGTCAGGTAGGGGTTGGTCTCTTTTTCCAGGCAGCAACTGACAGAACCAGAGGACACAGTCTCAAGCTGAGCCAAGGGAAATATAGGTTGGATATTAGGAAAAGGTTTTTCACAGGAAGAGTGATAAAGTACTGCAATTGTCTGTCTGGGGAGGTGATGGAGTCACCATCCCTGGATGTGTTAAAAAAAGATTGGATGTGGCACTTGGTGCCATGGTTTAGTTGAGGTGTTAGGTCTGGGTTGGCCTCCATGATTTTTAAGGTCTCTTTCAACCCAATGATTCTGTGATATTATACCTCAAATAAGTTGGCCCTGATCACTGTAATTCTTGCATGCCTTTTATGTTCATAGAATAAATGTTACTAATTCATCTAGAAAGAGTATCTTCTAAAAGAAGGAACAACTTCTAAAGAGTGTGACAAAGGAAACTCATTAGACATACCACAACTGACCATAGAGATATGAAATTAGGGTAAACTTCTTCACTGAAAATGTTATCAAGCATTGGAATATGTTGCCCAGAGAAGGAGGGGAGTTATCATTCCTGGAGGTATTTATAAGATGTGACACTTAGGGATGTGGATTAGTGGTGGACTTGAGAGAGCTGAGTTAATGGTTGGACTTGACCATCTTGGAGGTCTTTCCAACCTAAAAAATTCTGTGATTCTATAAATTGGAAACAAAATAATGAAAGTGTTACTGTCTAACTCAGATAATACTTTTTCAAGGTTGCAGTAAATTCCAGTGCTTCTGACTTTGAAAATAACCCAAAGATCCCAATGTATATTTTTTGTATGAAAAACATATGTCTGAATGATTATTTAATTCTCTTTTTCCATCAATTTTTCCAAAAATAGTTTATTATTGATTATTTATTTACTGTTATTCTCAAATTAAAGTCTATTTCTTCAATATTAAAAGCATTCTATCAATGCTGAGTTTATTGCAATGAAATAAAAAAATAATAAAATAGTCACTTGATATTTACTGATTCTGATCATTTATGTAATTTGAAATATGAAACAAAAACTTTGGTATCACACAGGGATCTATTTCTATCTCTGTCAGAATTGGTATAACATGGCAGTGAAACTTCAGCTTCTAAACCAAGTGTCTGCCAGAGCAAGATATTTAATTTGCATGCATGACACTAGAGAAGAGGAAATTAATGTGGCTGAATACAATCAATACATATCTAATGGCAAACAACAGTCGAAATAAATCTTACTATTTTTGTACCTCCAGGGTTTAATTCAGACAGCTGTAATTAAGCACAGTTCTCCTCTCCTAAGGGTTCTGAGAACAGGATGTGTTAGAATGTGTTAGAAACCTCCATTCATTTGTGCTTCAGTCTGGTTTGTCTCAGAGACATATAAACATCTGCTGCTAAATATAAGAGGGTTTTCAAAAACAGTCTTTGTATTCATGATTATTTTCATAATTCAATTGCTGTTTTTTTTCCATTATTCTGTGTTACTTAATTTTGTTCAAAAACAAGCGCAATAGAGGTAGCAGCCACTAAGCAGTACAGACTCCTCCAGCCTGATGTGCTTTTGGACCTCTGAGCTGGGGATTTGCTCCTAACACTGTTTATTTATGAGCACAGATATTGTGAATTTATGTATAAATTGCATTCCAAAGCACACAAGACCACAGTGTATACATCAAAACACTTTGCAATAGCTCCCAGGGTCAGGGAGCAAAAACAGTGGGTTGCTCTCTGAGAGCAGATGAGCCAAGGGTGTCTCAAGGTGTGAGGGACAGTACCCTTACAAAGTAATGCAGTCCCACAGACCGTGAGCAAGAGTCACTGGGCAAATTGTGGCCACTCCAAACTCAATCAGACAAAAGGCCAGTCAGCCAGGAAACAGGAAAGTCCAGAGCAAGAAAACAGATTTGAAGATGAAAGCAGGAAATCAGGCCATTGGGACCAACACAATGCAAAGACAGACGCAGGCATATCTGTGATGTAGCATAGGCAAGGATAGGGTCTGAACTTGAATGAACTTGAGAGGAGTGAAATTCTTACTTCTCACAACATTTTCCCACAAAGCTTTCCTCATTGCAGTCTGATTCCAGGCAGCACAGCAGCACCAGATCAGTGCTGGCTTGAGCACTAGCAGCTGAGCCCCTAGTACAGCTGAGCCCCTAGTACAGAGCCCAAGGCTCTAACACTTGGTGCTGAATTCTGGAACTTGATACTCAGCTGAAATCAATGATAGCCTAAAGGTGTCAGCTTTGGCTGTTCTTGCTTCTTGATGTGCCCAATAGCATTCATGGCCACACGGCCTTAAAGCAAATAATGTAATAACACTTTGATATGCTAGTAGAATATAGGAGCTATTAATAAATCCATGGGGCAACAAAGCTTTGTGTTTCCCACAGGTGAGTCTATAATCAAAATAAGGTGAAACACATATCAATGCCTTGTGTATGCCTCATTGTCTCCTCTCAGAATGAAGGGAGGCTAAAATTACTGGTTTAAGTGTGGACATCTGCTCCACTGATCATGGAGGGTTAACCCACTTGCCCACAGGGCAAGAACAGAGGAAGAAATAAGAAAAAGCATTGTCTCTTGAGGCAATAACAGGGATATCACTTACAAGTTGCCATCACAGGCAAAACAGACTTGATTGGAGGAAATTTAATTTAATTTGTTGAAAATTAAAACAGATTTGAGTAGTGAGAAATGAAGACAAAAGATTAAAACCACTTCATCCACACCTTTTCTCAAACTCAGCTTCACTCCAGTTCCAAATCCTCTAAGCTGCACACAACCCTCAGCAGAGTCCTACTCACTGATCTTCAGTGTTTCACCTTTCTTAAATTCTTTTTAATCAATGTGCCATCTTGTCTGCTGGGCTTAGCCTCGCCCTGAGTTGGGTCTACTCTCTGCTGGAATCATCTGTTTTTAGAACAGAAACAGAGGACACCCTTCAGCCCCACCTCTGCCAGTGCCTGGGTACCTGCACTTGCCACACTACTATTTGTGAGCAGCCAGGGAGTCCTGTCAGCTCCCCAGCAAACCAGACTCTGCAATGTCTTCTACAATATCAGCAAGGTGGAGAATGCAGTGGCATATGCTGGGGAACCTCTGTGCAGCAGTTTTTTACAAAGTTTAACAGCTTGTCTCTTGAAGTTCAGATGAATATTCTGATTTGGTGCCACTCTGACAAATTGCCTAAGCTTATCCAAAATCTTAAATGTAATGCACTACTAAATAGAAAAATGATGTTTATAGCCTTAGAATAAGAATTTCTATGCATATCTGGGAAACTTTCAGACTGAACGGAAAGTTGTCTAATAATTTTAATGCTCTTAAGGTAACACAGTGTAGGCAGGTAGACAAACTATCTCTACCTGGTACACAAATGAGTAGATGGAATTTTGGTAAATTTTCCTATATACATATATTCATGGAGATCTCAATAATCCTATTCAAGTTTGTAATAAATTTTAATATTCATTAGCTTAGATGATTAATATCTTATAATACCTTATAAGTCTATAAATAATATAGACCTAAATTAGCCTGTTATGCTGTGAAGAGAAGAGCATTGCTAAGTCACATGTGCAATAAGATTCCTTCTAATACGTAATTCACATTTGTGGAATTTTGCAATATGTTCAGAACGTCCATATGTTGTTGTGGCACCATGCCAATTACAAATAAGCTTTCTATACAGTGCAGAGTTTTCATAGCCACACTTTAAAAATAACCTCAGAGGGGAAAGATAAAACATGGAAATCTGACAGAGAATCTGTCAAATGTCAGCTAGGATTACGGTTGCACAGAACTTCCAAGAGATAACTAGAGGCCTTTTATCTGCTGATTGCATGGCTGACTATAATTTTCAAATCAAAAAGACGGTCCAAATCTGTCTGTCTATGAAAAAAATTTTTATGTGTTTCCATAATCAAGTTAAATTTAAAAAATGGTAATGTTATCTTGGGGAAAAACTAATACTTGCTGGCATTTGAATGGCAATGGGATGCACAGATAAAGACATGTTTAAATATATAAATTATAAGACCACTAATATGTCCAAAATCTTTATACCATATTTTTTTTCATCCCAGAGGATTCTGCTCACAGGGGTTTTCACTATTCATAACATAAATATTCAACCAGCGTTCTTAGGAATCAATTGCAATGAACAGAACTGAAATTAAGTTTTCAACGTCTTGTTAATAATCAGTCTAGAACTTTACCTTAAGATCTTACAGCCTCCTATTGCACGGTGCCCCTTGTGGGGCCGCAGATCTTGCCAGAAAAGCTGCTCCTGCGTGGGGTCCTCTCCCCAGGATCACAGGTCATGCCAGAAGCCTGCTCCAGATGAGGTTCTCCACAACATATCCACTGCTGTGGCATGGGATCCTTCTTAGGCTACATTTGCTCTATTGTGGACTTCCATGGCCTGCAGAGAGTTGACCTGCATCATTATGGGTTGTTACCATAATGGGCTTCATCATGAGCTTCCAGGCAGTCTCTGTTCTGGTGCCTGAAGCCTCTTACCCTTCTTCTTCACTGATCTTGGTGTCTGCAGAATTTTCTGTTATGTATTCTCACTCCTCTGTCCTGGGTTCCGTTTTGCCACAGTTTTTTGGATGTGTTTATTTTGTTATGTCATCTTAAATACGTTGTCCCAAGGGTGCTGCCACCATCACTTATGGGCTTGACCTTGAGCAGCAGCAGGTCTGTCTGGGAACTGGCTGGCATTGGCACTATTGATCCTGGGGGAAGCTTCTCACAGAAGCCACTCCTGCAGCCTCCCCATTAACAAAATCCTGCCATGGAAAAGCAGTACATTTGCTCAAAAGTTATTAAGGTTCCTAGGATGATATTAAACATATTTTCTGGATTCTTTGAGATTTTCCTGAACAATTGCAACACTAGAAAAAAAATCATAAAACAAATACGAAATGCATTCAAGAGGATTTAATTCAGGCTTTTCTTTGTACAGCAAGAGAAGTTGTAAGCTGCTACGCCCTTAATATTTTACAGTAAAATGAATCCATATATTATAATAATCAGATATCAACATTTGACATGAAAAGTTAATTGTTTGAAGCTAGTTTCCTTTCAGTAATGCACAGAAAATTCTCAAATATAAAGGAAAATCAGAGATAAAGTCCAACTCTGAAAGAGTACTAAGAAGATGGAGTACTGTTTTGCTGACATTCTGAAAGAAATAGCCTAGAATTTTGTATTACTTTAGTTTTTGGGTTTTTTTGGTTTTTTTTTAAGGAAATCATCAACATTCAGGTATCACTGATATTCATCAAATTTTTAAAAGCTGTACTCCAGTATGGTGGGACAATTGTTCACCAATGTTTTTACAGATAAAATCATACAGTTGACTAAATTTATTGGCAAAACTATTGAAGCCTGACAAATGAACTGATGCTTCAAATCCTCATGCATTCATAAACCACCCAATTTCTCATTTAAATTTGGAGCTTATCTGATAGATATGTCTAGAGAGAATAGCCACATAAAATATAGCGTAAATTGATTGGTCTTGTCCTTCCTCAATAGGCTAATTTTCTTCCTGATTCCAAATGTTAATTTGCATTGTGAAATATGTCGTATGTATTCTGGAAAAAGGAGATGACAAGAAGGTGCCACTCTTTTTAGATTTATTTATTTTTTATGTATTAACAATCAACAACTATTATTAAGTCTTTTCTGTACACATGAACCTAAGACCTAGACACACAATTCTTGCTTTTGTCTCAAACTCTCAAAGCAATATCTCCTAACATTCTAGAATGTTTCAATTAACACTGAATACATGCACGTGGTCAACTGAACATAGCCTTTCATCTCCTTTTGTAACCATTTGATTTTAAGAGGCTTGCTCTGAAAGTATTTTCTTTAATGACTACAATAGAGGATAAAAACTACTGGTTCAGATGAAAATACTCTTAGCAACAATGAATGCAAAAAGTCAAGATAAGTTACTCTGAGTAAATGAACAACTTCTCAATTGTGAATATTGAATTTCTCTTTGAATTTTCAGAGAAATTACAAGTTAACAAACTTGAAGGAGATTAAATCTGTATTATGATATAAACCCTTGCTCTCAAGTAAACACCACACAGCTGCTTGATCACTCCTCCACCATCAAGATGGGAGAGTTAGAAGAATAAAAGTGAGAAAATTCATGGACTGAGATAAAAACAGTTTAATAGATAAAGCAAAAGCTCTTCACAGAAGAAAAAAACGGAAGTAATTTAGTCATTCTTTACCATAGGAAGGCAGGTGTTTGGCTATCGCCAGTAATCCAGGGCTCCATCACACATAATGGTCACTTGGGAAAACAAATGTCATCACTCTGAATGTCCTCCCTTCCTTCCTCTTTCCTCAGCTTCATATATTGAGCATATTGCTGTATGGTCAGGGATATATCCCTTTGGTCAACTGGGAGCAGTTGTCCTGGTTGTTGTGAGAGGTGATGTGAGAAGCAGAAAAGGCCTTGATCCTGTGTAAATACTGGTCAGCCATACCAACATATCCCTGTATTATCAACACTTTTTCCAGCACAAACCCAAAATTTAGCCATATACTAACTATTCTGAAGAAGATTAACTCTACCCCTGTAGAGCAACACCTGGAGTACAATGAAGTCATGGGGCACAGCCAGCGGGGCTTCATGAGGGGAAAGTCCTACTTTTTGATCCTGATTTTCTTCTACAACAGGGCAATCTACTGAGGTGATCAAGGAAAGCCAGTTGATGTAATCCCTTTGGAATTCTGCAAAGCTCACAGTATCCCTCTGAAGAAGATGCCCAGCACAGCTGAAAAACCACGATGGGTGAGCAACTGGTCAAGCACAGCATGTTGTGGTAAGTGTGGTTATGTCAGGCTGGCATCTTATCATTAGTGGGTTCCACAGGGATCCATCCTCAGCCCAGTTCTCTTCAACATCTTTATTAATTACTTGAGGGAATGCTAAGTCAGTTTGCTGACAACACCAAACTAGGTGGAGCTGTCCACTCGCTCAAGGGCAGAGAGGCCCTTCAGACACACCTCAAAAAATTAAAGATGAGGCAATCACCAACCATATGAAGTTTAACAAGGGCAAGTGCTGAATTCTGCACCTCGGCTGGGGCAAACCTGGTTGTGTGTATAGACCAGGGAAGGAGAGGCTGGAGAGCAGCACAGAGGAAATGGACTTGGGGGTCCTGGTTAGTGACAGGTTGAACAAAAGTCATTGTGCCCTGGCAGTCAGGCGGGCCAATTTTGTCCTGGAGGCATCAGGTACAGCGCACCAGCCAGGCAAAGGAGGAGATTGTCCTGCTCTGCTCTGCACTGGGGTGGCCTCACCTTGAATTCTGTGAACAGTTTTGGGTGCCACAATAAAAGGAAGATATTAAGACATTAGACAACATCCAAAGGAGGACAATGAGGATGGTGAAGGGTCTGGAGGTGAACCTGGATGAGGAGTGGCTATGGTTGCTCAGTCTGCTCAATCTGGAGGAAGAGGAGACTGAGGGGAGACCTCATTACAGTCTTCAATGTCTTCAAGATGGGAAGTGGAGGGGCAGGTACAAATCTCCTCACTCCCATGACCCAAGGGAATGCTGAGACAGGGGGAAGTTCAGATTGGATATAAGGCAAAGGCTTTTCACCCTAGAGGGAGATTGAGCATTGGTGGGCTCCATTAGGCTCATTCACCCTCTAACTATTCAACTCTTGGTGCAAAGTGAAATAGGCGCAAAATTTTCTGCTTTTACTCCAAAACTCAATTAATACATACGCCTCAGACTGAGATTTTGTCAAGATCATTTGGATGCTACCCAAGCTTAAAGATCTTCCTGAGCCCCTTCTTAAAATATATTGCAGATACATGTTTTTGCTATAAATATTGAAGAAAGTTTGCTTTAGAATTTTATACATTCAGGAAATGTGACTTAGTTATTTGAGCTCCTTTTGACCTGTACTGAGGTAAAGTTGTCTTATTCCAAATCCATCGGCTGCAAACTACTCTCAAGATTGCTCCAATCAGATCCTTTGCACTAGTCAGCAAACTCACACCAAACAAAGACAAGTTGCAAATACCCTCTTAGACAAAAGGGCTCCAGACATATGTACAATCCATAATAGACTAGCACAATACCAAAGTAAAATACCTGCAGCAGGATAGTATTATGAGAACCTCTGTTTCCAGCTATGTGAGTATGGACAAAATAATATTTTTATTGCATGTTGACTAGGAGTTTCGCAATGGAACATCCTCCTGTGAGGATATTGTCTCTTACTGTAACAAAGAAGGAGTTTTGGAGGAAAAAAAAAAAATTACTAATGTCATAGGAAAAAATCTAATGATCCAACATTTAAATATCTCTATTCTTGAAAAGGCAGCTGAGAAGAGAGTGTTCATGTTATTACACTTGCGGTAAAGTGGTTTGCACTGGAGTGTATTCAACTCAGAAAAATTCCTGTCTGAAAAACAATATAAATTAAATATTACATTTTCAGTAAGTTTATTCAGACATTACTAGAACCAGACTCTATCTCCAGAGAACTCTGAAACAAAGAAATCTGTCAGAATGAAATAAGCATCAACCTTTATATGGAACATAATCTCCTCTTAATAAATATAAAAAAACCATCCAAAATAATATTTGTCTAGAATTTGCCCAGTATGACATGATCATAAAGTCTATTAAGAGACTCTCTAAGCCCTTTCAAAACACCATAGCTATAAAAAGCATCGATATGAAGTAATTTAAGTAGCACATTGAACAAATATATCTAGGAATACCAAGAATACTAAGCATGAATTATTCTTATGGTAATTCTGGGAAATTGTAAAGAAGCCGTGCCAGCAATGACAGCAATGGCAGCATGAGGGCATCACAAGATCATAGATATATAGCCAGCTGCCATTAGATCCGCTTGCAAGCCAACGTTCATATACCCATATAAAAATAGCATCCCTTTATTGCACAATTGCTTTCAAAAAGGCCATTAGGGAAACCATATTGTAAAAAAAAAAAAAAAAAAAAAAAAAGAAAAAAAAATTGCTAATCCATTCTGTTACTTCAGTTTTTTATAAAGCACATCACTGATAATCTGACCTATCAACAGTTAAGAAACAGAGATTTTTTTTTTTACCTTATAATTGTTTGCTACACCTGTAGTGTAAATTTGCTTTGCGTTGTTTCAGAAAATGCATTTTCATCCACAAAGCCTTTCAATCCTTAAGCAATATAAGGCTACCTTTCCTCATAAAATGTCAAAGTATTATCTTTATCAGAGATCTATTTCTTAGACAGAAATATCTTGAATCTAGCACAGATTATTAAATATAAAAATAATGAAAATGGCCTAATTTTTTCCCTTTGGATATGAAAGAAGTTATTGTCAGTTTATGTCTGGAACAGGAAAGTGGAATTATCTAAATAATACAAGACTAAACCTAGTTGTCACAGTACCCAATTTCTAATAGTATCTAGTAATGGATACTTGGAAAAGAAAACAGGACTTTAAAGATAGAAACAGTATATGAACTTGTTTCTCCAAATCGTCTCCCAACTTCCAACCGTGGAATAAGTATTTTCTAACTTGCAAGTAAGATGTTTGTCTCTGACCACACAGATTTTCTTTCTACTGCTTGAGGAATCCATAGGGTTTAATGCCATCCAAGTGGCAAGTTACAGGTTAAATAATGTTTTGTATGAAGATTTCAAGGGCTATTACTTTTTGTTAAAGTAAAATAACAATAACCAAAGAAAAGCAACCAACCTAAAAATGTCTTAGCACTCCCCTCTTGCAGTTTTGAGATGACCATGCTCTATTTTGCTTAAGATTATTATTGATTATGATTTTTTAAAGAAACACATTATTCTGTGCTGTGTGTATCCTTTTGTGCTTCAATGAAGAAAGCAGCCTTCCCATCTACTTCCTTCGTTTACTTCCTATTCCTATTCCTATTCCTATTCCTATTCCTATTCCTATTCCTATTCCTACTTCCATATTTATTTACTGCTTTTGAGGTTTCTCCAAAGTCTGTCTTTCTGCAGTGGCTTCTTACATAATCTCCTGTTAATACCTTTGTTTTTTATACTGTCACACTGCTGAGGAAGTTCAGGGTGCATAGGAGATTGGAAGGAGACACAGCTGGAACAGGTGACCCAAAGTGACCAAAGGTATATTCCAAAAAATATAGCATCATGCTCAGTGTAAAAACTGTAAAAGGAAGAAGGAGAAAGAGGATGACATTTGGAGTGATAATGTTTGCCTTCCAAAGTCAGTGTTATGCACAATGGGGCCCTGCTCTCCTGGAGATGGCTGAACATCTGCCTGCCCATGGGAAGCAGTGAATGGCTCCCTTGTTTTGTTTTGTTTGTGTGTCTTTGGCTTTTGCTTTTCATATTAAACTGTCTTTATCTCAACCCATGGGTTTTCTAGCTTGTAGGCTTCTGATTTGCACTTCAATACCACTCTTGGGGAAGTGAGCCTCTGTAGGGCTTGAATTAATGGCTGGGGTTAAACAACAGCAGCATCAGAAATAAAACCGGCAAAATATATCTTTCCACTAATAAAAGGATTGTCTAGGAATATAGGAAAACTTGCTAAAATTATTCCTTTTGCTTTCACTGGAAGTCAGGGTGCACAGCACGAATATCTAAATTCTCTGGAATTTCTATCTCAGTGACTGGAAAACGAGCTGACCGCTGCAGTCATTGCAGTTTCTTGTATCTATGAGGACAAATGAAACAAAGTTTCTCTGTTATAGCACTCTCAAATTTTTTTCTTAATGATTTCATGCTTTGGGGTAATTACATTCTTTTAATTCAGACTTTATATTCAGACTTCCACTTAATAACATACGTCGCATGAAATATTTCATCAATTTTAGGGAGCCATTACTAAACTAAGAAAAAAAATTGCAAGGAAGTTAATTAATATTAAGTTAATTTGTCTCTCAGCAACACTCCATTAAATAGGAAAATGCAACCTCAATTACAAAAGCAAGGCAACAAAGCATCTCTGAAAGTTCAAGCTAAATCCCAAGACATTGCATGAAACTTTGGAGCAGGGAACCTAAAGTTATTCAAATTGCAACAGCATTCTTTATCACCTCCTAAGTTAAAGCATTGAGGTTTTAAAAATTTTATTAGTGGAAAGATTTTCCTGACAATAAGAAAGAAATCCTCCTAAAAATCAAAGCTATATAGTCGGTTTAGCCAAATAACTGCAATATTGTGATTCTAACATCACTAACTACCAGAGACACAGTAGCTTAAAAATAAACTTACTCAGAAGAAAAAAAGGTCATCATGTTACTTAGCAGGAACTTCTGCTTGATGGGCAATAGTCTCAAAACGCAGATATTGGTGTATTCCAGAGTATGTTTTATGACATTGTAGGAAAGTCTCCCCCATGGTCCCTGTTAAGGAATTAAGATATTATCAGTAATTTATGAAAGACTATTGCATGCCTACATATTCCAGACAGTGGATCCAAGATGCTTTTACTCCTAGTATTTAATATCTTATAAACAAATAGCTTTGGTTTTTTTAACCTAAAATAGAATAAATCCATAAATCTTTAATTCAAGACTCAGAAAGTAAGCCTCCTTTAAAAGAAACAGGTAAGTTTTGGGGAACGGATGTCAGATACTGTAGGAACATAGTAAAGAGTCAACAGAATGAAATAGGAAATTTATTTTTCTTACATGAAAGCATTTTTTTATACAATGTGTTCCACTTTTTAAATTGATTTCCTGATTTCATATCTGCTTTGAGAATATATGGGAGTTTTTATCATATTTTGCTGTTGATTAAGATGTTCTGGTATTATGATTTTATATTTGAACTTTAACTGTGTGTCAAAGTATGGGCTTGGCTCTTGCTGAGGTAAATGTACAGTCAAAAAATGGTTCAGTAAACAGACAATTGGGAATTCAAAAATGAGCATTTGAGGATAACATTAAAAAGAACATGAAGTAAAATGGCATTGAATTAGTTGATATAAAAATAATAATAGTGAGTTTTAACATTGCCCTTCTTTAACAAACATAAGCACATATTCACACATACCCATACACAGGCAGACACACATAAAATCATTTTACTAAGATTATGTAGGCAATTCTGCTTTGTTACTTTTTACAAAACAAAAAATGTATGGACGTGTTTATTTGAAAGTAGAAGCCTTGATATCTCTTAGAATAAACATGTTATTGTGACAGGAATCATGCAGAGAGCAAAAGATATTTTATGAAAAGCTCTAATTGAAAGGACCATCTCTGACTGGTTGGACTAGGATTGAAAAATCGTGGTCCAGAGTATTTCTGCCAAGGTACATAGGAGAGATATATAATCATCCATCCATGTCTCCCTTCAGAAGCTCAGCTGGTAGAGCAGATGGTAGAAGTATGGCCTGCAGGAATCCCTAAGTCTCTGATTCAATTCCAAATTGAAGGAGTTCCTTGGTTTTCATCCAAAGCAACCAGGCCTAGCTTGAGTAGTGGGCCCATGGGAATCTCTGAGCCCACTGACAAGATCAAGTGCAAGGTGCTGCGCCTGGGTCACAGCAATCCCCTGTATCAACACAGGCTGTGCACATTGAGAGCAGCCCTGCCAAGAAGGACTTGGGAGAGAGGCTGGACCTGACCCAGCCGTGGGCATTCACAGCCCAGAAAGCCGAACGAGTCCTGGGCTGCATCCAGAGCAGTGTGGCCAGCAGGGACAGGGAGGGATTCTGCCCCTCTGCTGTGTTATGGTGCAACCCCACCTGCAGTGGTGCATCAACCCTGGGGTCTGCAGCAAAGGAAGGAGATTGATCTGTTGGAGGGAGTTGAGATGAAACCATCAAGATTATTAGATGGATGGAGCAGCTGGGACAGGCTGGGAGAGTTGGGACTGTTCAGCCTGGAGAAGAGATGGCTCAGGGATGAGGTAATTGCAGCCTTCCAGTACCCAAAAGGAGCCTACAAGATAATTAGAGTGACTTTTTGCAAGGGATGTAGTGATAGGACAAGGGAAAATGGCTTCAAACTGAGTGTGTTTAGATTAGATACTAGGTAAAAATTAATTACTATGGGGATGATGAAACACTAGAATAGCTTGGCCAGAGAAGTTGTGGATGCCCCATCCCTGTGAATGATCAAGGCCAGGCTGGATCGAGCTTGGTGCAACCTAGTCTAATGAAAGGTGTCCCTGCCTATGGAAAGAGAGTTGGAATAAGGTGATCTCTAAGATTCATTCCAACCCAAGCCATTCTGTTAGTCTGTGAGCCTATGATATTTGCTCTATATCCTTTTAATATTCCTCTGGGGCATCTATAATGTGTTTTGATGATTCTAAGTTGTGTCAGCATTGCAGCATTTGAGTCTGTGTAAAGTAGCAGGAGTGGATGCTAATCTCTAAGGTTTATCATTCTACAGGAGTTTGCTGATGTTGCCAATGCAAGTTCCTAGCAAGTTATAGAATTATGCCTCTAACTTCCCAGTCTGTAACTTTGACTAATTCCTTCCGAGTCTATTAGTTCTGCAGCTGTAATCTCCACATTATTGCTTTAAACATAATTAGTTTGTACAGAGTTGTATACATTATTGCAGCAATGGTTCTAGGGAGAAAAGTCTTCCATAAATATTTTGGAGCATGTTTCAGCTGTACGCTATAATGGCTTTTATTCAGATCCCTCTCATTCTGACCATGTCATCAAAGTTCATTTCACTTTAGGACTCTTCTCTTTGGAACAATTTCTGAAGGCTTGCTCATCTGTTTTGGTGTCAACTACAAGGTCTTCAGAGAAATTTCCTTAATTTACTCTTTAGTTTACATACAGAAAATTCTATTAAATTCAAACCAGGATCTAAGTACCTGAATATTAAGCAGGAATAAGAGCTTCTTATACTAAAATTAACTGGATGAAATCAAGCAGGAGAAAATAAATATAGGGCACAAGACTCTGTCAAATTTGCTAGGTTGTGAAAGACTACTAAATATTTTATAGAAAATTGTCACTGGTTTTTAATCCAGTCTTCTATTGAAAATTGTGAAATATTGAGATCGTAATCCCCAAAGGCATTGAAAAGTTATGAAGTTAATTGAAATTCAAGATGTGTAACGCTAAAACTTCTGGATGATACATGAGATGCCCTTGCAAGATTTCCCAACTTTTATCATCTGGTGGTCAGATTCCACTTCTTTTATTTTACAGGACACAATGAAGAGCAATATATAGCACGGTTGTGGAGATCACAAAAGTTTGCAAAAAGAGATTTAAAAAAAATTGACCAAATTGGAATTGTTCTGAATGCTTTGCAAGCTTGAAAGTTATTAGGAAGTTAGGTTTTGTCATCTGAAAAATTTAAAGTAGACTTTTCAGTGGAATCTTCTGAAGTTTAACATGAAATAAACATTTTTCTCAAGAAATAATTGCAGTAAATGCTATTTCATTTTTAATAGCTCCATCACAATTCACATTCAAGTACCATTTCATAGTTTAGTAAATTGGCAAATTGCAAAGGGATGTGTCATAAATAGAAACACGAATACTGAAAGTACTGAAATGTCATTTAGTATGAGGAAGTTAGTAGTCAAAAGTAAAAACTGTGCTTTAAGCCAACTACCTTTCTTGAAAAGATAAATGTTTAAAATTACAAGTTTCTTTTAGTATAAATATAAAGCTGTTCTTTGTTTTCTAAATTTGCCAAGTTTAGAAATTGCATTTTATCTTTACATTCCTAAAATAGAGCTGTTAAAAATATTTTTAGTGGTAAAGCTAAGTGTTGTTTGAAAATTTTGAAAGATGCAAATGTCTCTTCAATTCTTTACTGCTGCAGTAGTAGAACCTGTTTTGGTGGACTCAGTGGTCTGAACATACACAAAAAATTATAATAGCATCAGTTCCAACTTACTAGATAGTGCCTTCTTAGTTACTGACATTAAAGAAATACTCTCTGCAGGTCTATTTTCAGATATGCTGCTCATAATAGAGAATAATTTCAACCTATGGAGAAAATGAATGACAAGTGGCATTGTTTCTTTCTCTAATAAACACAGTGAGAATGGGGCTGAAGTCTGAAAGACCTTATGTCAGTAATAAAATAAAGAGTGGGAAAAGGAGCCTGCACTTCTTCTAACAACTCCGAAGATGTTTGACGCCTGCTCCACAAGTTTTTTAATCGCTTAAATATGCAACGTTCCAGGGAAAAGAAAAAAGTTATCAACAAAATTAATTACAGCACAAAGAAAGCAATGCATTGTTAATTACAAGAAAAGTCAGTGTGTGTTTCCAGCAATGTTTTTTGTTTGGTTGGTTAGTTTTGGGGTTTTTGGTTTGGTTTTTTTGTGTGTTTTTGTTTTTGCTTTTTGTTGTTTTTGGTGGTTTTTTTAAGGAGGGGGGGAAAACAGATTCACCTTTTTTTTTCAGTTAGATGAAATAAATTTTCATGCTTAGTGATACCAGTGAAGCCCTGGATTGCCTAGCAGTAAACACTGAGCCTTTTTTACTACCTTTGATACTCATGTAAAAGAAAGCGCCCTTGGAATTTAATGGTAATTTCCAGATTACTCTAAGAGGACTCTTCAGACAACTGTTCTGATGGTGCTATTGAACTTTAAAATCTTTAGCATGTGGCCATTAAGTATTCTGCAAATGCTTTCCACACCTGATGTGCTCTTATAAGCTGCCAGGATTTAGCAATTGACCTGTGATGGATGAAGTGAGAAAAGCAAAAAGCAGTCTGTAGAGTACCAGTGTCCAAACCCTTGCTCTGAGTCTGTCTGACTTCTATGAGCCATTTTGAAGTTTTATATCTAGCCAAAGAAAAGAGGTTTTGCTTTGTCTCTATCACAAATTCAACAAAGCCCTACACATTTAAAGTGGGAAACCTGGCTTATAAAATCAAGTTGCTACAAGCAACTTCTATTCAAAGGGGTGTGGGTTTTTTCTTATCCCCCTCTATTCCCTTCCCTCTTCCGCCCACCCAGTGTGAGCTTTTTCAGGGAATTTTAGTGATAGAACTTAGGTATGTAATGTGTCTTCCTGAAGTAATATCAAGGGTATAGAATCATCTTGATTTTTACACCTCCTCATGCATAGTGAAATAATCCACTTTTTTCAGGAACTTCAGGAACTCCAGCATTGGAAATGCTTAACTGGTTTTAGCTGTTCACTTGAATTGGTGTGGTCTCACTGGACAAGATCAGAATAAACTGAAATCATTCCCATTTGCTATGTATATTGAGTATGCACATGTTTGTTCATATTTTCAAATGTCAGGACTGTTCCGCAGTCCTGCTAACTACCAGTTTTAGTCCTTCAACGTGGAAAAAATTATATATGTTAGCAGCAAACATCCTTAATCACTACTTTTCTTAAATAAGCTTGATTTCTGGTTTAGATGCTGCCGTGTTTGTTAGTTATCATATTCATTTCAGTAAATACAGACAAGAGCTCTGTTCATGAAAAATACTTAGTTATAACTCTCTCTCTGATTTCCTAGAAATATGCTTGTATTTTTACAAAGAACTATACTGAACTATCAACTTCAAACATCTAAACATCTACATGTTTTATGCATTGTCTTTTGATCACATTTATTTTCAGACTTGTACAGTTACTGTGAATTCCTATGGGCAATCTGAATATAAAAAAAAAATAAAAATAATCTGACCTGAGAGTTACCTTAGGGTAGTCCTCAGCCACAGAAGATAACTTCATAAATATTTTGCATCACCTATTTGACCTGTCAAAGGAGGATAAGGAATTAAGTTTTGCTTGGGGGAACTGAAAAATAATTACAGTGATTCAAAGTAATGCTGTTTCCAGTCTGAATTTATGGCATGGTACCAGTTAGACTTTAAGGAAGCTATGCTGTGTTTCTGCTGACTGAAAATTATCATATGAGGAAGAACTCTTTGGGAGAGTTATTCATGCCCACATTGTTGGCTGTAGGATGTCATAACTTTGATTCAAATTTCCACGCTGTTTGATACACAGTACAAACCTACAGTGCACAGAGACTTTGTATAAATCCTATTTACTTCTGTCACTTCCATGTCTCTCAGAGATCCACTGGCATGTGATAAATGGTGATAAAGTCACACTGTAGGTGCAAAAGAGTCAGATGCCATTTGTCCTGCCATTTAGTCCACAGTAAGGAGGATTGGGTTTGTTCTGTTTCTTCTGGATGCCAACCTAACTCCTCTTCCATATTACAGAAGTCAGGTCGGTTTTAACGAGCCTAAGCCTGAGCTTGCTGCAAGGGCAGCTGTAGCTCGCCTACCATACTGGCCATTTCAACAGCACTTGTGAAATGCATCCAGGATTTAAAAGGTTTAATAAATTGTGCGAAAGAAGCATGGAGCTCTTATCAGCTAACTAGTCTGTTCCTTGGTCCCCAGCTGAGGATCAAATATGATTAAGAGATAAGGTTTTTACTTATTCAAGAAAGGCCAGGGGTTAGAAGGAGGATCCTGAGAGGAGTATTACAGAAAGCATTTTCTTCATGTTTATCAGAGTCTAAGTTAATACAGGAAAATCCAGTGTGAAATCAGGCTTATTAATGAAACCATGGCTGATAAATTCACATCACATGCAAACATTTTTCCTCTTAATTTTACATGCTTTCTTTTTTTTTTTATTTTATGCTGAAAACAATGTTTTATTTCATTTTTAATATATAAATATATAAATTGATTTCTTCTTTTTTTCCCTTCTCTTTTTCATCCAATACTAATGATTTCATAAATGAACATCTTGAAAATTAATCTACAAAGAAGAAACATTTTTTCAATAATTTCAAATTTAAATTTATTATACTATTTCCATTGATTTCAGTGCACTTCTTTCTGTCTGAAAATAAATTCTCAATTCGGATTCAGAGTGCATTTATTTTCAACATAAACCATATTTCACATCATAGGAAATCAAGGAGATTATGATTGTGATATTGATTGAGTGTAAGCCTGTTATTTCATTAAAAAAAATAAACCTTTAAAATTAATGCTGCAGCATCAGGATAATTTTATGAATTTTGACCTTTCTTTACACTGAGAATTCCCCTAGATACTTAAAAGGGATCAAACTTATATATTCAGAAGGAAAAAAAAATGTAAGAAGAGAAACAGTCTTTAAAATACAAAAATTAGTTTATAACCATCTTTAGTTTAACTTCATCAGCAGGATCTGCTATTGCCTCTGTACTAAAAGAATGAAATAAAATAATCATTTAATGGAAAACATGTAAAATCTCCATTAATCATATATTTAAATAATAAATCTGACAACAATCTGACAACAATTCCAGCAATAAAAATTAATCTTTTGCTTGTTGCAAGCATACCATTAATGTAACCTTGATTTGTTCCCCAAATATACCTCTCAATGGTAATATCAGAATTAAAATAAAATTGCAAAAAAATTTACAGCTGAAATGTTCACAACCCATGTCTAATAGTCTGTCATGGTAATAATTACCTGTAATGGGTATCCAAGGGATATAATTGTCTGCTGCTGTGAATTAGGAGTGCCACAGGTGGTGTTAATCACTTGGAATGTATTGGAGTAGAACAGCAGCCAGAGATGGAGCCTGCTTAAGCTTGATTTGTGGAACTATTGTTTCTGGACGCTTCAGACATAAATTGAGCACGTGGTAGTAATAATACACACTCAAGTAGTTATACTGAAAAAAAGGGATATAAATAAATATATAAATAAAAAGCAGAGGAAAGTTTTGTTCCTTAGCAAAGGTTACAGAAATGGTAATGAGCAATGTTGTTCTGTGTTGCGGAGCTTGCATTTTTTGATGGGGAACACAGAGCAAAAGGAGGTCAGTAGCAGCTTTTGTTCCTTGAACCTACCTGGTACATATCAGCCAAAGAGTTTCATCAAGTAGGTACTCTACAATTTTCCCTTTTATGGAATCCCATAATCACTGACATTGGAAAATATTTATGAGGTCATCAAATTCTGTGGTGCATGATTTATATATGTATATCCAAGTGTAGAGCTTTCTTTGATGGAGAACGTAAAACTTTCTAAAAATATGATATTGATTTATTACAATGTCACCATCTGAATTTAAGAACACATCATCAATAGCTTCTCAGAAATATCATGGACACCAGTGAAAATGAACTGATTTGAATTTGTGTAAAATACGTAAGCATACAGTAACTAAATAAGTGTGATGATACCGGGTCAAAGCTAGAGCAAAGTCAAGGCCTTGACTGGATATCCATAGATAAATTAGAGGCAGAACAACTGAGTCTGTGAATGACACCATATGTCTTTGAAGATGGTGATAAAATTCAAAATATAATGACACTAATCTTTTAAAGGAATTAGTCTGTAAGTCCTCTATAAACTCAAATAACAAAATCAGTTCCCCCTCTAAAATATGAGGTAGTGGACAGTTAGTCAAATATCACTGTGGAACATACATTCTAAAAGTCAAAACAGCCTAAGTGTCATTTTTGTTTAGAAGCCCATTTGCATTTTAGAGTGCATAGTTTTATATACCCTTTACAGAGAGAAAACCAAATTATAATTTTGACTTTTATCATTTAAAAAACCATACCTAGGAAGTAAGAAGTTCCAGCTATGCAAGTGTTTTAAAGAGAAAGGTAAAGAATGAAGTTAGACCTCAAGTTCAGTATTTCAAATTAATCAAGGTTTTGTTGAGCAGTTTTTTTTGGCCAGGGTTTTTTTTTTTTGATCATCTAGTTTACTAAATTGTAAACTGCTGGACTAGAATTTATAAGAATTATTATATCATTAAATCAAGTTTCATACTCCAGCAGCTTCTTCTTTCTCAAAATGCATAACTGTATGGGCTAATTACAGTTTTATAGTGATCCATGAAAATTATAAATATTATTATCCTAAGTTTTCTACATAAGGTACCAACACACAGACTGGATTAGGGGAAACCGTCTGAACATCATCACAAAAAAAGAAACAGATACTTGAGCTTTTATAGTTACATGTTGTAACTCCTAGATTGTACTTGTCCTTCACCATATTTTTCACAAACTTTCAGTTTGTCAGACACAAAAAAAGGAGGGGGATAAAGTGAAAGTGGAACATTTTGGCAAATCATCCACTAAAAATATTGCCATAAGTATTTTTGTCAAGAGAAGAACTGTTGCTGACAACTGCAGCTCAGCAAGACAATAATATACTGTGTCACATAAATATGGGTTATAAAGATTTTTTTCCCACTTTGTGTGATTTTTTGGTTGTTATTATTCACATCTTAATAAGTATTTGCAGAAAAGGTACTTTATTCTATATTTTATTTCAAATGTTTCTGCAAAATTACAAGAATTGATGCTCTCTGTAACACTCTCAAAATTAAACGACTTTACCTGCAGCACCAAATTTCTCTCCTAAGCTAATCATCAAGAATTAGCATACCCTTACACATACATAAAATTATTTTAATATGTAAATCTAATACAAGTTAGTAAAATAGAGTCTGCCAAAATCCTATGTTTGCTGTGAATAATGAAGTGGATTAATACACAACTGTCTGCTATAAAACTTGTTAATTTACCTTACAGCATTTCCAAAATTGTGCTTTGGAGGGGATGCGGTGTGTTGACCCTGGCTGGACACCAGACTCCCACCAAAGACATTTTATCACCCCTCCTCTTCAGCTAGATCAGGTAGAAAAACCATAATGAAAGGCTTTTGGATTGAGGTAAGCAGAGGCAGAGGTCACTCACTAATTACCATCATGGTCAAAACAGACTTGACTTGAGGAAAATTAATTTAACTTGTTACAAATCAAATTAGAGTCCAGTCATCGTGACAGTCTCTGAGAGTTTAATTATGTCACATGAATCGAATATGCATATGGCTTTGAACATCATCTTGTGGTCTAACTATGTGGGAAATTGCCAAACTCTTTTTTTTTTTTTCCCCTAGAATTGCCTTGATATTTTTTCTTGTAATAAAGACTTATGACAGAAAATCTATACATTTATTTGTGTGTTGTGCAGGCAATAAAAAAAAAGTAACAGGGAAGTTTTGAGGAGAAAAATTGTTGGTTTAAAGGGTTTTGTTGGCAGCAATCTGTAATGACCTCTTGATTCTTCAAATCAAGACTGGAAATTTTCTAAAATACGCTGTATGTGAAACATAAGTAAAGAGCTCAATAAATAGGTTATTTTGTGCAGTCTAAATAGTCATAAGTATACTTTCTCTCTATAATTCTATCAGTCTGTCAATGTGACCTTTTAACATCATAAGAAAACAATTCACTGATGAAACTAAACTGACATGAATATAAAGGTATTTGGAGACCAGAAAATGCAACAGAAAACATGTAGATGATATGATTATGTCAGCAATTGCAACCTTTTACATATAAAATATGTATGTGTGAATCAGACAAAGCAAGAATTTTTCTTCAGATTTGAAAATCACACACAATAAATCAGGTATATCCGAATATAGGTAACAGTTTCATCCAGTGAGCTTTATAGGTTGGAGCCATGTACTTGAAACACAGATAAATTTCTGGCTGCTGCAGCTTGACACTGTGGCACTTCTAGAAGTTTCAATAAATTCCCTTGATATTTAGGTATCTTTTTCCATGGATTTATCCTATCTTATACTTTTGAATCCAGACTGGTTATGAGGAATCATCCGTCTTCTTTAGCTATATATCTACTTTTCTCAAACCTGTCTACAACAATCTCTGAGCCATGGCAAACCAGAGATGTGGCACATTTACTGATAACATGACATTTTAAACAAGTATAAACTGTAAGTGTGGAAAATGAAAAAATATGATATCATAGGCATGTATGAAGCAAAAATCATTAAGGTAAAAAACTATGCAATACACTAATGAGAGGAGAGAAAAAATATGAAAGAAATATTAAGTATGAAGAAAAAATGCAGGGGGTCCATACACAGCTTTCTCCTAATAACATGGTCAGGAGACCAACAGCTGATAAAGAGAATGGAAATGTAAACAGTGTGTGATGAAGGATGGCCAAAACGTAGAGAGAGCATTTGCCCAACATGGATAATCCTGAAGAAGATGACCTTCACCAGGACTAAACTAAGAAGGCAAATTAAAATAAAATAAAAAAAAAAAAACAAAAAACCAGAAAGAGTGATCTTGAAAAAGTGTAGAAAGAGTGTAAACGTTTGTGAAAATGGGGACAGGTGGTGAGAGGAAGCAGTGGGGTGGCTCCTGATTGTAATTTCCCCAAAGCGCACCTGCCCTGACCAGTCTGGGAGGCAGAATCTCCCATGGGGTGCCAGGAGAAGCCTGCACTTTCTGGAAGCGTGTAGGCAGCATGCATGGGATCATGGTCCTTGGGGTGGGGACAAGGAAGTTACACAAAGCTGGGACACCAACCCCCAACCCACATGGCTGGACAGGGAAGCTGAGCTTGTAGCTGTGTGTGTGTTGAGGAGAGTTAGACCTTCTTGAGAATAGCTGTAGAAGGGTGGTTAGAAAGTTGTTGGTGTTATTTGTCCAGTGTCAGATGTTATGCTTCATCTGCTTTTTTGCTGCTATTGATCCTGAAACTATAATTCTTGAGTGCTGGTTTATCATGTGTCATTAGTAACTCAATGAAAAGGTTCCTGGTTTGACTTAAAATTAAAATGTTTGCTACTTTTCCCTACCGTGTATTTTCATAGTACTATATTAATTCTTACTGAAGCTGTCTTGTATGATTAGTTTCTAAAGGTAGATATAATATTTTGTCAATATACAAAATTTTATATTAACATGTATTCCATTTAGGCTCTAGCCAAATCACTTTTTGGCTAGTGAAATTGTCTCAGCAGATCTCTGCATCTATCTCAGCATCTCAGTCTAGATTGGAGGTATGCCACTTGCTGTGTGATGCCCTTTATTTTAATTACTCATGCTTAACAATTCTAGAGAACAGATTACTAAAAAGTCAAGTTACTTGATAGCATCTACACCTAGTCTAAGTAAAGCATTACAGTAAGGCAAAATGAATATCCTTATAAGAAGTATAATTCCCATCAGAATTAGGGACTTTAAATATAGGGGCATTTAGCAGGTTACCTACTAACAGATTATTGAAGAATCTTACATTTAATATAGTGTTTTGTACAAAGAAATGCAACAGAAATCAACAAAAACATATCTGTGATCATACTAACTCAACATGATACATCTATGTGGTGGGGATAAACTGCAACTGGCATCAAATTTTCAGAAGATTAAAATACTGTTTCGCCTTGTTTCCTTCAATAAAACTTTATAATTTTCCATAGGTTGAAGACCCTGTCTAGCATCTTCAGGATTAATTTTCCATTTAGTAACTTAGAACACACTTGATCCTTATAGGTGTGCATCATTTAAGGCATGGGATAGCACCATGTTTGTTTTGAAGTGGTTAATTTTTGTGGTTTAAAAACAATTCACGTTTTATGGATTTATCCTATTACTATGAATAAGCAGTTATATTAAGGAAATCTGAAACCAAACATAGATATCTTTTGAGTTTAAGGAAGGGAAGAGTTTGAGGGAGATTTCCATTTAGCTCACAGTGCCCTTCACCCTCAGAGAAATTTACATTGCAGTTGGCATGATAACATATGTCAATGAAAAAGATCCTATCCTTTATGCTACTCCAATATATATTTCTGCTGCTGTTAGAGCTTGTAAGCATCAATGGAAAAATAACATATTTATGTAGATTGGTGCAGTTTATAAAAAGGAAAAGCAAGAAGGCTGGGCAGGTTTTAAAGGCTGGACTTGAACAAATAAAAAAATCAAGAGCTAAGGATTGGGTTTTTGTGGATCCTCTGTTGCTAGGAGCCAGTCACACGTTCACATCCAAAGTCCTTTTGCACTTACACTTCAGTGAGTGCAAAAAAGAGCTGGCCATTTACAGTGAGAAAAATTTAACCACATTTAGCTAAAAACCCATGGCTTAAAGACCATTGCTTTTGCTTTTCTACATTTCCTCTTCAGTTAGTGGTGAAAAACCAGCTGAAACTTTGGAGGTTTTTTTTTTCTTTTTTTTTTTTTACTCCTTCAGTCTATTACATTATCTGGTGAATGGCATTAACAATACCTATCTCTTCCCACTGATTACAAGAAGAGCTGTGAGCACATTCCAGCACCTGAATGTCTAAAATTAGACAGATTCCCCATTTAACTGTGAAAATGAAACCTGCTCAGTAGGACAGATTGATTTTACAGCTTTAGTCCTGACATCAGAAAGTGCCAATCTTTTGGGAGAAGTAGAGTAGAACACAGACCAGAAAAAAAAAAGGCAACAGAAAATTAAGGGTCAACTGTGTGTTTTAGGATTAAATATTTCCTTGTTTCTTCTGTGAAATATCTTCTCGATAGTATGAGTTTATACATTTTTCTTTGCTTCTTTGCTATCCATTAAGCAGCCATAATATGCTATCCCACCTAAACAGAACCATTTTTCATTGTCAGTAACATTTCTCTAAGTTTTGAGGTAATGGATAATCAGGCACATTGTCCTTAAAGGAGTGACAGTTACTTCAAATGTTTTCCTTCTCTGGCTGATGGCATGACATGTGTGTGCTTATATAGCTCATTTTTATAACAGATGCTTACCGCCCTTAGCACTTTTTCCACATTCATCTTACATAGGTAGAGACATAATGTGGATTGTGTTTAAGCTGCAATGGTTGATTGAACTGTCTGTCTTCTGGAAAAAAAGATCTGATTTTAACTGGGGGTTACAGAGGGATGGTTCTCATTTGCTGCCTAAAATAATATCTCACTGTCTTGTTCTTGCAGATATTGCAGCATGCAGAATGTGGAAGTGAATCTACCCAGCTATTGCTCCTTTTGTGCCAAGGAAAGATTTTTCATTTGTAGAGCTCTAGCTAGAATGACACACTCTTTGCAGAAACTGAACGCTGAAAATATTTCTAAGTTAATTCTTAATGTGACACCTGCTGCTGATGTTGTTTTTAATACCTGTCAAATCATTCTTCTATTTACTCAGTTCTGCCTCCCTTCTCTCAAGTGATGCCTTGGACAGTCTGTGGGAAATGGAGATTTTGTGTGTCTTTCAGGGCAGTTTTAACACAGCCACCTCAATCAGCATAACATTTTTGAAATAGAGGTGAATTTTTAAAAACATAGTTAGATTTTTAAAAAGAATTTCTGAAAGTGTCAAGCAAACCTACCTGGTTCTAGGAGTGAGATTTGATAGCATGGAGTCCCAATAAGTTTTCTCTTTGAACCTGTTAGTAAGAGGAAGGGTTTGAGGAGGCATAATTGCATCCTATGAGTCAAAAACTGATTACAAGCTTAGTTTGACAAGGGGGATTTGAAATTTATTACAATCTAACTCCTTTTGAAAATTGAGTGGTTCTAGTAAAAAAAAAATCATAATTGACCTGACACACTGGGACAAATACATTTTTGCCAAAAGGCTGGTCAACCTGGTGAGAGGAATTTTACACTTGGAAAAAATGGGGAAAGAAGATGCAAGGAAATAAAGAAGATGAGTTTTAAGTGACAGTGAATTTCATGTATTTCATGGTTCTCTGATGGAATTCTGCTCCATCTGCGTATTTAGGAGACTTTCCAAGCCATTGCTACTTTTAATCATTCAGGGAGTTGAAATCATTAAAGAAAAAAGTAATAGCAAATATAAATTTTAGAGGATTAAACTGTGTCCGATATTCAAATTAATTTTTATGACAGAGTAAGAATTTTTACAAATATACAGTAAGGAAAAACTGTTATTTTAGAACATTATTTAGAAAATACTAATTAAAGATTTGTAATACAAAAGAAAAAGAAAGAGAAAAAGAAAAAAAAAAGAAAGAGAGAAAGAGAGAAAGAGAGAGAGAGAGAGAAAGGAAGAAAGGAAGAAAGGAAGAAAGGAAGAAAGGAAGAAAGAAAGAAAGAAAGAAAGAAAGAAAAAGAAAGAAAGAGAAAAGAGAGAAAGAAAGAGAGAAAATGAAATGTGCTGCAATACAAAGATCAAAGACAATAATCCATTCACTTGCTCAGCTTTGGTAAGGCTATGGGCAGAATATGGTTTTTTGTTTCCTTATTGTTTTGGATGAAATGCAGGATCCCAGAGAACCATCAGAATTACCAAAGACTGAAAAAAATTGTATTTTTTTAACCTTGAGAGGAATGGACAGATCCCAATCTTCAAAATATAGATTGTTAGAAAGGTTATGACAACTTTCCTGTTTATTTAGGGAAAAAATAAAAAAGACTATTTTCCACCAAAATATTAGATACTAGGAAAAAGTTACTGGTAAATTATTTCCTTTACAATTTTCAAAGGAGGTGTTTTACAAAGGGGACAGCATGCTGTAGAAGACAATTTCCTTGAAAGAGACTCACCTAGCACTGGAATTCCTTAGATAAAGGCAATAACAGGACTCTTCAGCTCTGTTTTTCCATAGTTTTAGAAACAAACTCCAGGCAACTCCAAACTCCATCAAATACAATTCAAAACCAACTTGGATATGTTCCTAAATTAGTGCGACGTGAGACGATTTAAGAGAAACATTTTCTGCTCTGTAGGCAAGTGCTCTTATGCTCTATCTCCTCCCTGGTGCAGAGGGATAATAAAACAGGAAAAGATTTGCTGTCATATCTTCAGAATAATTTGTAATTAGTGTTTTAAAGTGAGAAGAAGATGTAGTGTTAATTCTTTTACTTATAATCTATTCCATTTCTGCTTGCCTGAAGCATGCTTAATTTGATAGGCATCTTTTAATTTGTAATTAGCCTTTAGGAAGGACTATTTTCTGATGCTTTAAGCAGTGCACTATTTATTAATTTGTGTTCTCTCATTTTATCCAGTGTTTATGCACTATGGACCAGATTCAGTACCCACTGAGAGGTAATTGTAAATTAGTTCAGCATTTAGCTCATTTGGCTTTCTTATATTTTAGAACACATAAAACAAGATAAATTATAATTTAGTTTACATCCTATCATCTCAGCCCGCCTTGCACGTAATTCTTACAGGGAGTAAAATATCTCCAGGAGTTATTTTTGCTCTATTAATGTAAGAAGTAGTGGCAGCCACATCTAGCTTTTGGCAGCAGAGGAAACATGGCTATGACCACGTTCACTGAAGCACTTTTGAGACTTTCTTGTCTTTGCTCATGAGTATGTAAAACTAAATTAAATTTTATTTCAGGCAAGCCATAGTTGACACTGCCTCAAGCTGAAAACATGCCATGAAAATTGTTAACTTCTTGTAGTATTTTCATATTTCTTAGTCTACTTTATCATCTTGGTATTAATTCTGTTGGTTTAAATATCATCTAAACCCCTTGTGTCAAGTTCTGTACCGCAAGGGGCACCTTACAGCAGCCTCACAGTACTTAAAGGGGTCTCACAAGTGAGCTGGAGAGGGACTTTTAACAAAGGTGTGTAGTGCCAGGGCAAGGAAGAGTGGCCTTAAACTGAAGGGGAATAGGTTTAGATCAGATATTAGGAAGAAGGTCTTTACCAAAAGGGTGGTGAGACTTGTGAGACTGAAATAGGTTATTCAGAGCAGTTGTGGACTCCTCATGCCTGGAACTGTTCAAGACCAGGTTGGATGGGGCTCTGAGCAACCTGGTGTAATGAAAGGTTCCCTGCCCACAGCAGTGGGGGTTGCAGAGAGATGATCTTTAAGGTCTCTTCCAACCCAACCCATTATATGACTCTGTGTACGTACACAGCATATTTCATAAATTACTCATGTTACTCATAAATTACTCATAAATTACTCATGTTCTAATCAATTGAGAATGCAGAATGCGGAAAAGGTGCAGAGGAAAATTTCTGTAAAACAGACAGAGCATGACACTTTGTGGCCTCAAACTGCTGGCTTAAGTAGTCGTTCTCTTTTTGAAAAATCAAAGAGAATTCTAAATAGGGTGGCTACAAAGAGCATGAGGGTTGTCTCTTCACAAGAAGCATCTTGGAGAAGGCAAATGGAAATGGATATGAGTTGTATTTCAGGGAAGCATTTCATCTTGATCTAAGAAAGAAAATTTTTTATACTGAAAACAACCTCCTCAGTGATTAGGTAGAGACCCATCCCTGAAGGTTTTGAAATAAGAAGTCTTCAAAACAGATAATCTTGTCTAGGCTTCCTTTTAAAAAACAAAACAAAAAAAAAGGGATGGACCAGATTGTCCTTCTTGGCCCCTTCCAACAGTTCTATGATTTTTTAAAAAATATTTGTTTTAAACAAAAGGTAAAAAGAGAGAAAGCAAAAAAAACCCAAACCTTCCTTAGAGACATTTTGTTTTCCAGTCGTATTTCCCAATGATGTTTTTTTTTCAAGGCTTCCTCTAATTTTGACCTCTTTCGCATAATTGAAGTGATTTGAGCGGGTCTTATTTATTTTTTAGCTAAATGCAAAATTAGATTCCAAAATCTTTCTTTATGGTATATGCTTTATGTCTATATTTTTAAGTCATTGTTTGGTTTCTGCACTGTGAATTATCTCTGCACTTGTTTGGCTTCTCACATTTAATTTTCAGCTACTTTTCTGAGTGTTCAGTCTGCATGATTTTGTAGAGGGACTGTGTACTTGGTATTCTAGGCAGTAACCTTTTTCCATCTACATCATTTTTAGTAGTCTGTGGTTGTGATTTCAATTAATTCTTCATTATGTCAAACACAGGAAAAAAATTAGGTCAAGATTACCTGAATGACAGGTGTAGGATGTAGCAGAGGAGATGCATTGATGTGTGTGGTTCGGTAGTCTTTTTTCTTTTTTTTCCAATTTCTGAGTCAAATGCAGAGGCATTTTAAATGTATGTTCCCAGTATTAGGCAGCATAGGGAGAATTCTCTAATATCTCACACTAATATCTCTTATTTGCCAGCAAGACTTCTTTATTGCAGTTATTACAGATATTACAGCTATTATTCACATTAACTTGAAATTTACTTGTGTAGCAATGCCTTATGAAACAAGAACTTCAATGTATCATTTCCCATTTTAATACACTATTAGAAAATGCACTACTGGGGGCTGGACTAAGTATTGAGTAACAGCCTGCAGATCTATGAGAACTTCAAGAGAGAATTTATTAATCTCAAAAGTATTGTAATTGTAAGATAAGACATAGCATAAACTGTTAGATGTATATCTGTGTAAATACAACTAAGCTGTAATATCTGGTGACAGATAATGAAATTTAGATTTCAGGTTTTAGGAGACCATTATTTGCTTATCTTCATGCAAGCTGCTGTGGCAATATTTTAACATGGTGAAATATCTTTGAAATTTCATTAATTTTATAGAGATTTCCTTGGTTTTAAAGCCTGGAGAGATTTTAGTTCATCTGATCTGACCTCCAGTATGACACAGGTCATTTCACTTCATTCATATAATTTTTTAGTGATAAAATGTCTGCATTTCAGTCTTCAGAAACTAGTTGTATGCCATATAAAAAAATAAGAGAGATAGGAATTGGAATTCAGAATTATTTTGAAAAATTAGAAAATAATATTGAAAAATTTAGAAATGAGTATTCAGTTAAGTCAGCTATGCATTTTCTATTTTGATGAGAATATATAACTACATAAAGTTGAGATACAGATAAACTGATTCGATGAAAAATACATATAAATTACCCGGAAGTAAAAGACAATGACAAAACTGGTCCAAAATCAACAGTAGCACTGTTATTCATAGAAAAACTATATGGGAAACCACATGGGGTAAGTAAACAAGAATGTCTTTATTCATTGTATTTACAGGTTCATTTGGAGAACTACACTAGTTTTTGAAGACTGAAGGAATCCTGCACTCATGGCTCTGTATCTTGGTATTGCCATTGCTCACAACAGGCCACAGGCTTCCTGCTGACTGTGCAAGGACAAAGGCTGTTGGTCTTGCTCTGCACGGATATGTCTAGGCCAGCCTGGCCTGGCTCTTTCTGCTCATCTGATTTTCAAAAAAAGCACTTCTCTAACGATGAGACTGTTGTCTGAGTGCTTTTAGCTTCAGCATAGCAGTATTTTGTGGTGGAATGTATTTCAATTTTTCTTTTTTTTTTTAAAAGCAGTACCTAGTGGTAACATGCTATTGTCTTGTGTGGAGTCAACTGTGTATGTCCCTATATTAAACCTGTAGTATAGAAAGGTGAAGCCTTAGGATGCCAAACGAGACATTTTTTTGCATTCTAAATCTTATTTTAACAAAAAAAAAAAAAATCCACAGCATATGTATGAAGCTAAGAAGTTATTTAAGTCCTGATATTTAAATAATCTAATGAAGAAAACTCATGTTAATAGCCAAGTTAAAACTGTTGCACAACAACTTCCTTCCAGTTCTCTTTTGGATCCTAAGGATGGCAGGTTTGGTATTTGTTGAGGAGGTCTGCATATTCAGAAACTTGTATAGGTCATCATACAATGAAAGCAATATGCATACCATGTGTTGGGTTACATATAAAAAAAGCTCTTTGATAATCAAGCAACGGAATCCTCTTTTACATCAGATTCTTGTCCAAAAAAAAAATCACTGAAATAATTAATTCACCACGTATGGCCCAGCAGCAGGCTAAATTCAACATTTTAAAAGTAATCAACTCCACACACTGTGAATTGATCCTGCACAGAGATGAGAAGTGAGGACTGAGATGTACCAGGCCTTCCTTTATTTAGTGCTATCAATATTTTTTTTTTAGATGACTGTTGAGATTTCATTTATCTCTTTTCTGTATTTCAGTGTTTTTCCAAGGCAACAAATACTCAAGGAATTCATTAAATGAAATTAGCTTTTTTTTTTTTTTAACTCCCTTACAGTAGATCATACATGTTTTGTACTGGGAAAAAAAAATAAAAAGGAAAAATTGTACTAACCCACTCTTCCTAGGTCTAAGATATTGTCCCCACATATTATAATGCTTTTGTTCTCCAGTCATATATGTTGTGGTTATGACAAATTATGAAAAAAGTAAGGACAATACACACAGCCCTACAGAACAGGGATAAAAAGAACATTTATAAAATCATATACTCCAAAGATAGAAGAAGCCCACTGGTATCAAATCTGGGCAGCCCCTCCCCATCTGGAAACAGAGGGTTCAAAATATATAGTCTGAGTTTTTGTTGGGACTTTTTTTCTGATTCTTCTTTGATAGCTACAAATCAGTTTTATCAAAGATAAACATCTGCCTAAACAGCCTGTAACTCTCCAGGCCTTTTTCTGCATTGTAATTGAAATACTGCTATTGTTTTTAGTCCTCTGAGGCTTTAAAAAGTCTCTAGTTTCCTTCTGAGTTATTAAAAAATAAAGATAGCCGTTTGGAGATAATTCAACTATTCAGTTCATCATGAGAAATTTATAGTTCAGATGGTAAAACCAATTGTGTTACTATCACAGTAATTTGCTGCTTCCCTTGAGAGTCTTGGGCATGAGTTGTCTAGATCTGTCAATTTCTCTATCTATGCTTAGTTAATTTTAGCAGATGCTGTTTCATATGTTCTGCTAGTTCAGATGGTAAAATTTTTATTTCATGTAAAGGGGCAAAATTTTGTTTCTTCTTTTATTTTTACCCTTTTTTTTTCCTTCAGATGAGAACTGAAACAGGTGGAAGGACATTTTCAGGTAAGTTTATATCCCAGAAGACATTCTACACAAAAAATACAGATACCAATTGTCACAGCAGCAGTGCTTTTATTTCTTGGAAAACTGGAGAAAGCATTTCAGTGTTGCTTTGGGGTTTTTTGTTTGTTTAGGGATGTTTTTGTTTTGTTTTGGTGTTTGGGTTTTTGGTTTTTGGGGTGTTTATTTGGGTGTTTTTGTTAGTTATTTGATTTAGGGTTTGTTTGGGTTTTAGTGTTTTCATTTTTGTTTTTGTTTGTTTGATACTTCTAGCAGATGATGTATCTGTTATTACCATAACTCATTGACATACAATAAAAACAAAGATAAGGTTTCATGAACCGATTTACAGTTTTGGAATCTTCTGATAGTATGTCCAATGAAATTGAAAACAAACACACAACAAAAAAAAGTACTTTCAGCCACTCTTTGGTATTTGGATTAAATGTCCTACTGACTAAAAAAATACAAAAATCTGAATAATGAAAATCTTGAGGATTTCTTTGCTTTTATTCCATCTTCCCTTGTAATAATGTAAAATTAAGCCTGATATAAAATTTTATTATCTCTATCTACCGCTGACACATATTAAAAATCAACTTGTGCAGACTCCTCCTGCAGTGCTTAACTCACTGACCTCCCAGTTTGTGCAAATGTCCTGTGGGCAATGCCACCTCTTCTGCCTGCCCAAGGCTCATAGAAAGGCACCAAACGCTCCATGCTCTGTGCTGGATGGCTGTGTCCTCCTTGCAGAAGTTAATGGGAGTTCAAGAGGTGTCTGATGTGCTGGGGTAGCTGCTTCCGCTGCTGCTGGGATCCATGCCCTGTGGCACACCACTGCCAGAGCTGAGCCTTCCCATATTCAAGAGAGTTTTTGGAAACCTTCCATCTCAACTGCTGCACAAATTGCTGCCTCTGTTTGCTGTGCTCCCAGCTGGCTACGCTTTCCCTGGTGCCAGCTGAAGAGGTACTTGACAATTCCCAACTCTAAATTAAGAACTTTAATATGGCTGAAGACAGCAGATGTAAGCACCTTTTCAGTAGGATTAGCTCCCAGGGGCTGTTAGAAACTGCTAGAGCTTCTAGGAATTAACATGTCCCTTAGCTACTTGTGCGAGCAGCAGCAGCACCACCCTTTGGGAAGGAGAGCCCAAAAATCACTTCATCAATTTCTGCGTCCCTTAGCTGCTTCCCTTTGCAATGACCTTCCCTGGAGTGTTCTAGTCTACTCACTAAGTCCATCTCCATTTCAGAATCTTCTATCTTTATGTCTGTCAGATGCTGTTGAGGAATGGGATGTATGTATCAATAAACATTAACAAGAGATATGTGCCTACTCCATGTATGCTCCTGGTCTCCACTTGGCGCTTCAGCTCATGTGCATCGTGCTGCAGCTTGTGCCAATACTTGTCTTGTACCAATGAAGTGTAGTCGCTGTAGTTCAAAAAGCTCATTGTTGCTAATGGAATCAAAGTGTCCAAAACCATTCCAACAACAATTCTGGCATGTAGGGGAAAAATACATGCAAGCTCTGAGATCAGAAAGGAGAGGCTTCCATAACTTGTTTGTAGTGTGGTGACACCTTTGTTTTTAATTTGAAGTGAAGGATTTAATCAGATTCTACAATCATCAAAATAAACAATAATTTATTATCAATAATTTATTACAGTTTAAAGGTTTAGGTAAAAATTACCATATGAAATGCACATTTTTTTCTTTTAATAACTCAGGTCAAAGAAAATACTATTCCAGAAATTATTTTCTTTCCATTTTTACTTTACATTACAAACTACCTTTTGTTTTCTAAAATATAAAAATTATGATGATGATGACAACGATGAAAAAAATCATTGTAATTATCTAAGCAGGGCAAGGTTTCTGAAGAAGAAAAAATTATCAAAAAAATTCAACTTTATTTAAAACTCTCCAAACTTCACATAAACATCATACCTATGAATAAGATTTTTGTCAGCTCCAAAACACTACAGAATTTGACATTTGATGTTATTTCAACTCACAATGTCATGATGTACCTGGGACATTTCATATTTAGAGATAAAAATTTAATTGACAATACTTTTTCTTCTTGGTATCTTTTTTTTTCAGAAAAAAAGAAACCATTTGTGTGCACAAATTTCCTTACGAATTAAAGCTTTCTTGTATAGATGCACTTTGTATGTTCAGGTAGAGAGGAAAAAAAATCAAACACAACCACACAAAACTTGTCTCTTTGAAGGTCTGAGAAGGTTTTAGTAGAATAGGGTAGATTTGTAGAATTACTAGATTTTATCAGTGCATAGGGGTAAGCACCATGCTTTCAAGAAAATTTGTTTTTTCTCTTTTAAAGGAATATAGTGGCTCATGAGAAGTGCCTTGCTCAAAGGGCACAGATCAAGTGGCTATATTCCAAGCTACTAATTTTCAGAATTATGAACATTGACATTTATTCAGTGAAAGCAGCTGCTCACCATTTACCTAAAAGCAATTTTATTCCTTGATACATTTTTTTAGGCTAAGTTCCCTCAGTCATGTATTGGTGAAATGGCAGATTTCTCTTCAGAGTTATAGGAAATAAGGCAATGACCCACTTTTGCCCAGATAAGCAGTTTTTTAAAATAAAAGATTTGCAAAATTTTACTTTGAAATAATCCCATTAAGACAAAATTGTATCTTTTTTATTTGTATTTTAAAATTAGAAATGCTTTTTTTGAGTACCCTGTGTTCTAAATACTGAACCTGCCTAGTCAAGAAAAATATTTCGGAATAATCTTCTTGAACTCTGTCAAGCTGGTTCTGTGACAACTTCCCTGGGGAGTCCATTTCAGTGCCCAGGAACCCTCTGGGTGAAGACTCTTTTTCTAATATGCAGCTAAAACCTCCCCTGACACAGCTTCAGGCCGTTCCCTCAGGTCCTGTCACTGGTCAGCGCAGAGAAGAGATCAGTGCCTGCCCCACGTTGGAGACTGCAGTGAGGTCTACCCGCTGTCTCCTCTTCTCCAGGCCGACCTAGTGACCTCAGCTGCTCCTCACATGGCTCCCCCTCCAGGCCCTTCTGCATCCTTGTGCCCTCCTTTGGATGCTCTCTAGCAGCTTAATGTCTTTCTTATGTGGTGGTGAATTTGAATGAAGGTATGTTCTATAAATCAACAAGAATAAAAGTTTCTAAACCATTTAGGAAATGTATGGGAGGTCAGAAATCAATGGTGCTTCATTTTACACCAGATGAGTACCTAGTTCTTATGTATTGGCCTCCACAGTTTGAAAAGTTTAACTTTATATTTTAAACAATATACACACATTATTATGGAGTTAGCTTATGTCACAGACATTCTTCTTGAAAAATCCTTTCTTAGGATTTTTCCCTGCTGGAGCTCAGAGGCTCAGCAGCAAATGTAAACAATTATTATCTGCTGCTGTGGAATGCAACAGGTCCACCAATGTTTAGATCTGCTGATCATTTACAGGCAGGACTGCTATTGCTCTGTGCTGAGACACAGACGTTGTTATTCATTCTTTGCGATCTCTTTCTTAGCATAGCAGCTTCTGAAGAAGCCTCTTTCCTTTCTATAATTATGTAGTATAGTTATAATGCTATATATATATCACAATATAATAAATCAAGCCTTCTGATAATGGAATCAAGATCCTGTCTCTTCCATCCATCTACAAACCCCTGTGTACACCGACAACAAGCTTATAATTGTTATATAGCTGCCGCTGAAAAAAACATCCAATGCACTTTTCTATCATTCAAATGCCCAATTTAAAGCTTATTTGAAGACACAGACATTTTAAACGTACAGATAGGCACACATACATGAATATTCTATATTACAAGAAAATATTTTCTTTACCATGTTAAGAAGAGATGAATAATTTTCTTTTATTTCCTGAATAGTATTCTGATGAGTTTCAGTTTCCCCATGAATAGGGGTATAGGAGCCCTGTATGGGAGGCCTGCTAAGCTCTGAGTTAAACACATAAATATAATACTCCTAAGCAAGATAAACACCAACAGTGGGCAATTAAGCATTGAAAGATTGAAATAATTTTCTTTTGGAAGGACTTGCGAGGATTTCTGTTTTCTTGCCTTTTTTCCCTATTAAAGATGTTTATTACTTCACAGCACTAATAAAACTATTTCTTGTAGGAAGAAAAGCACAACAAGAGAAGTTTAAATCCCTATGTTCTTGACTTTCTAAATAGTTCTTTTGAATTTTTCATGTGCTGTGATTTCTTCTGCAATTATAATAACATTAAAAAAGCTATTTTGTATGAATTACAAGCAGATTCCTTTTCAAACACTAGAAAATGCAAGCTATTTTAATGTGTAAACAAGAGTCTGAAACACACTGAATGATTTTCCAACTGTATCTAACAAGGTTTTCATAGTGACAATCTTCCTGGTGACTTTTTCTTTTTGTAAAAACATTTATTCAGGAAGAACAGGCATTATAATCAGCATTTGAAAAAGCTATTATAAGTATTGTTAGCTATACTGATATTACCTATTTATTAAAAGAAAAACATTAAATTACTTTAAGCATTCAGTTAAAGAAGTGCTTTAACATTTTATTTTGTAGGGTCCATTCTACTGACATCTTAATCCCCCTGTTTTCCAACATGGCATAATTTGGTAGAGGCTGATGTTCATACATCTGTAAACACTGATGTTCATACAGCTGTCATCTGTAGGCAGGCATTCCAGTTCTCCTGCTGCTTGCAAAAGACTGAATTTGCACTCCTCTCATTTGAAGAGGATGACTTAATCACCAAGCAGTGATGCATTCTGATTGTCTTTGCCCATCACCTTTTTCTTTGAAGCTGAGCCACTGAACATATAAGTAGGAGCCTTCATATTAAATCACAGAAAAAGAGACCTTGATTCTCATCTAGTGATTAGGGCACTTGAAATTGAAGCTCATTCATTAAAGCAGGTGTCCAAGTGACACTTATCTCCCACTGTAGGTGGCTATTTTTAACAGGGATTCATTTACCCAAGGACATTTTGTTCTTCCATTCACATAATGGAAGATGTTATAAATGTCAGGCTCATTGACTCAGAATGGTTCAGTTTCATGGTAGTCTCATGATACTGAAAGGTCAAAACATTAAAAATACTGGTATCCATGCCTCCCTTGGTTCTTCATGGAGGTTATCCTTTCATGGCAAATGTAGCTATTCCATCTACAAAATTCCTTGGGAGTCACTAATTTTTCCTAAAGAACAAGACTGACACATATGACACATAGGGGCACCCTGCATTAGAAAAGGCAACAGTCCCTACCAGTGACTGCTGGAACACAAGCTTATATTTCTAGCACAGCAAACACAGGTCATTGCTCCTGTCTCCAGTATCAGCGGCATCAGATAAAGAAAAGGATCACAAGCTAAAAAGGCAACTGCAAAACATCCCATATTTCCACACTCCTTGAAATGGACTCAGTCTTCCCCACTTCCTTGGGAACACAGAAGTTTCTTAAATTGGCTGTTTGAACATTTCTTTCTTTGTTATAGATATTTGACACGGTGTGACTGCGTGGCACCGATACCTAACCTGGGTTCATCGGTCTGGTGAGAGTCTAGCATCTAAGAACTTATTGCTAAGATATCTTTGTGGAATAAAATCAGCAGCTTGGGTAGTCTGTCAAGAAGATAACTCAGCATTCACACTGTATCAGGCAGAAACCAATGAATTTAAGGAAGCACATGTTTTTTTATATTTTTCTGTAGCTCCAAGCAAAAATCACAGAGTATAATGCAAGAGAAGGAAACAAGTAACAGGAATGAGTCTTAATATAAATGCATCACATTTTCTGTTGGAAATGTGAGAGATGCAAAACAGCTTGATTGATTGAGCTTTAAAGTAGCAGAAAATTTACCAAAATGGCAATCATAGGAAGGTGGCATGGGGATATCTATTATTAACTATTTCATGGGGATATTATTTTCCACGCTGGGAAAGCAAAAGAGAATAGAATCGTAGAATACCTTGTGTTAGAAGGGACCAGTAAGAATCTTGACAATCCAACTCCTGGCCTTGCACAAGGCAATCCCCAAGAGCTACAGCATGTCTCTGAGAGCATTTCCCAAAAGCTTCTTGAACACTGCCAATGCTGGTGCTGTGATCACTTGCCTGGAGAGCGTGTTCTAGTTCCCAAACACCCTCTGGGAGAAGAATCTTTTTCTAAAATCCAGCCTAAACCTCCTCTGACACACTTTGAAACCATTGCCATGGGTCAAATCACTGATAACCACAGAGTAGAGATCAGTGTCTGCCCCTCTTCTTCCTCTCAGGAGGAAGTTGTAGCAGCAATGAGGTCCCCACTAAGTCTTTTCTTCTCCAGGCTGGGTAAAAAAAGTGACCAGTAGTAGCAAAAGGTATATATAGAGCAGCCTTGATATAGAAAAAAAAATGTTTGTGTGTCCCTACCAACTCTAAAACAGCATACTTTATCCACAGTTCATAATGTTTCCTACAGTATCTTCAGTGATGCCACACATCTTAAGTTTCTAACATTATTAAACTTTCTTCAGTTTGGGATGCTGCAAGAACTGTGATGGAGTCCCAAAAGCCTGGCAGCATTGTTTTTGTATTCTTTCATATGTTTCTTAAAAATAGAATTCTAAATACATCCAGTCTACATCACCTTCTGCCCACTCAGCTAACCCCCTTATTTAAGGGGGTTGAAATTTAGGTGCTCTCAGACACTTCACTTACACCCCCTTAAGCTGCCCATCCCATCCATAGGTATTTCTCTGCACTGCCTGTGTTTTTCCAAGTCTTAAATACAATATGCCTGTGAGGATTGATTGACACTGACTCCACTTATGCCAGCAAAGCAAAGCCAGTTTATTACCCAGTTTACCAGTTTTACAGGTCACTATGTTCATACAAAATTTTACACTCAGATCTCTTTGTCCCATTCCCCTTTAGAAACACAGTTTTCTGATTATTCTTCTTACAATAGTAATGTACTTTCAGTTTTCTCTTTTGCCAGCAAAGTCCTTGTTGCACCTTCTATCGTCAGCATCAGAGGGTCACAGTGACCAGATGTGATGTCTTCACTTTTGTTTTTGACTTGAGTTTATCTCTTCCTCAGCTTTCACTGTACTGGGGCCAAAAGGCCTGTGGTGCTACCCAGTTTAACTTGTGTAGTTGTCTGATCTCTGACATCTACCTTCAGTCTCTATGTTTGCATTTGCTTCACATTTATCTAGTCTATGGTGCTCCCACAGACCACAGACTTTGCCTTCTCCTTCCCTCTATTACTGGTCATATAAATGCCCACTCCAGACTCTGAGAGAAAAGTTGTGGATTTTTTTGGGACACTGGGAAAGAGTGAAAATGAGGATTTTCACTTCACAGTTCATTCAAGGAGCACTACTCTCATTAGGGGAAAGGAATTTTTGTAACTGTGCTGATAAAAGCCCTAAAATTTCGATTAATGAATTTGGAATTTAGGAGAATTAAAAAAAAAAAAAAAAAAAAGGAAATCCCTTCCCTTTGTTTTCTTGACTAATATCCTTACTATCATATTACTGAAAATGTGGTCTTCTCTTTGTTACTGCTACACACTAGGACATTTTAAAAAGTTGATGGTGTGTTGCCTACAGTTCAGCTGAAATCCTTTAAATTGTGGACAACACTGAACAGGTCTTTGCACCCGTGAGAAAGGGAGATTAATCACCAGACTGTGCAGTCAAGAAAATATGATGTTTCTAGTAATCAGTAGAGTCCATTACCTTTTGAATGACTTAGCAATTTAGTTCCCTGCTCTTGTCAAGGTCTTTGACTGTGGATCTTTTATAAGCTGTGACTGCAAAAATTTCTGAAGTAGGTCTGAGAGGATGAAGAACGCTGTGTCCTTCAAATAACACTGCTCCTGTAGTATCTTATTACCTATTGGATTGCAATGCATCATTTTGCTTCTACTTGGTCTTGATTCTGCAGTGGAAGGACTCAACCATATGTGTCAGCGGTCTAATAAAATCAATTAGTAGGTAAACAATTAACTTGTGAGTAAAAGAGTGTCCAAGTAGATTTTGTAACAACACCAAAGAAAAATTCTTTGGTGGATCTGAGAATGGGGAGGTAAAAAACCACTTCCTTCACCTTCTAACTCCTCCCAGAGGACAGTTCTGGATACTAATGCCTGAATGCATTGACCTGAATGATGACTGACCCCACTGACCTTTAGAGAGGGTTGTGGAAGGGATAAACATAACATAAAGGGAAAGTTTAGGTACTATACAGTCTGTGTACAACAATTCTAACTGCATGATCCATGGAAATTACATGTAAGGATCATTCATGAGTATGATTGTATTGCCAATATATTGTCAAGAAATTAATAAGAGGAATAATCAAGTTATATTTTCACATATAAATATAAGGTCAGTTCCCTTTCTCAACATTTTAAGCATGGAGTTTTTTTGTTTGGTTGTTTTTTTTAAGAATAACAGTTTTGACAAAAGATATTTCAAAATCAATAGGTTTGGGAGCTCTATTCTAGGCTAAAGTAAATGCTGTCAGCACGTGATAACCATACTCTGAACATTTGTGCCAGTCTAAACAGGACTAAGATATAAGGCTGATAAATTCAAAACAGTTGGAAGGAGAAGTAGGTGCAAGTTACACAGGTTTTGAAGACATAAGTACCAAGAAGAAAGATTGGAAAACATAGCCAAGTTCGTGTACTTTCCCAAGCTCATCTCACTGGCTGCAATGTCAGTGTCAGGAGCAGAATAGTGGGCTAGACTGGCCAAACTGGCCAGACTCAAAGTTCCTAATGTCATTCTGTGTTAGTCTTTCAAGGATGATTTCAATCAAAGCCTTATAATGTGTAAGAAGTAACAACAAAAGTAATCCACTGTGTAAAGTGAACTGTTTGGCATTCCTAGCCTATTAGACAAAGTTATGTTGTTGGCATAATCAGAGAAATAAATTAATAAAATAATTACAGAAACTCTGTATGCCAAAATCTTAGTGGTGCGGATAGGATTCCTGGATTCCTACTTTAAATAACATTAAAGGAGTGGTGCAAAAATACAGACTTGTGGTAGGATCTGCATGTCTGCCTGCAGAGTCAGTTTGGTATTTAGGTATTCACCTTTCTTGGTAACTTGTCACTTTCAGAACTATAAGAGCATATAAATGGCAAAGCTGTGGAATATGAACAACTGGCCTTTCAGCAAGTGTAAACTAAGAATTCAAATTCTGTCTCATAGGCAGAATTTGACACTAGACGTGACTGGCATGATTTTAGAACCTTATTCTTAATATATGTAAAATAATTAATTGTTTTGAGAAGATAATGTATGTTAATTGTGAAGCCTTAATAAGTGTAGTTATAACAGCATTTTATTTAACTGAATTTAAAATATCTGTATTTATTCATTGAATGAAATTTATATACAGGTTAATATCTATCTTATTGTGGCTAAATTATTAAGAAGGATGACTATCAATTTAAATATATTATAATATTTTTACACTAGAATTTATTTTTCTATTGGAATTTGATAAATAGTCAATTTGCTCATGATCCTCATAGATGTGATAAAATCAAATAATTTCTTGAGATATTTCTATGATTACACAATGGTTTATTCTGAGATACTTCTGTGCAAGGATCACAAGCAACACCTCAGGTGTTCCTTCTCACTTATTTTTATAAGGTCCACTCTGTTGTTAACCTTTAAAAATGCTTCTGAAAAGGGCTATATTATTTTTTTTTCAATAATAATTTAATTTTCCTGATGTGCAGTTGACAATTAGCCCAATTTATCATGTCAGATATTTCTCTGTTGATTAGAATGTTGATTACGGGTTTGATTGATTATTCAGATACTTCAATTAATTTCACGCCTTAGAAGAATTTACACATAGAAAGAACCATCTGACAAAGTTGTTAGAATACCTCCATATTCTAATAGATCTTTAAAAACTGCAGCAATTCAGTGACAGACTAATTATGGAAATTGATATAGAATGGAGGCATTGTTGAAATTCTCCTAAATCTATTCAGCACCTGACTAAAAATGCAACATTTCTTTTCTTTTTTTTTTCTTTTCCTATTTTAATTTCTTTCATGCAAATGTCTGGTACCATAAATTCGGGATGGAATATATTCTCTCAGGAATTTTTTTTTCCATGCTATTTTTTCCTTTTTGAGGTTTCTAGGAGATGTCCTACACAAAGAAAATATTATTTTCTGTGCTCATTCAGAAAATATATTAATTTCCCCCAGTTCCAGCATATAATGCTGCAATGCAAATACTGTGAAACCCTATAAAGAACAATAATGCTGTGAAACAATAGCAGTTAGTGAAGCAAAAATGTTTGGATAACAACTTTTAATCACTTAGAACCCAAGAGAATTGATGTTAATATTATAACTGTGGAAATCTGATGCTTAGGGATTTTGAAAAGGTTGTGTAGCACTAACTCTTGAGAACTCTATTCTTCATGCTATACAAATTTCATATCTCTTCTCTGAACTGCTTGTTTTGTTTGCTGTGGGGTTTTTTATTACATATTGTCGAATAGGATTTTTTTTCCTTTATTTGTCTTCCTTTTTTTCTTTTTCCCCAGCAGATGCAGATCTGTATGCAACATACATAGATCTTACACATATTGAAAAAATATTTTTTATGTAAGATAATGCAGCTGAATATATTTTAATCTGTGCCCACAAATTCTAGCAGAACCAACACTGCTGCTTCTTTAGATCATCAGGGAGATATTTTTACCTGGTATTTCACTATTTACTTGTAACAAAAGAAATCTCTAAGATAGTGGTATGGGACTACAGCTGCCCCTTATCATGGATAAGAATTAAAACATTTGATGTTTGGCATTTATAAAGTGAAATCATAATATTTTCAGCATATGTTATTCTATAATTTAAACTTTTTGAAAGCAATGGTCAGCTGCTGCCCTTGAAAGAAGTCTGGTATACCTTGGAGAAGAAAAGGGACAATAATGGTGTATTTTTATATAGTAGAAAAAACATAATTTTTTAAAATTTAAACTTTTATTTTTAAAAGTTGTTCAAAAACTCTAGTAAACAGGACTACTATTTTAGAATAAATATCAATAATTAGGGTGCAATAAACATTAACTGCTTTCCCTTGGAAATCATTGGGAGGGAATTTACTCTTGATGCTATTTATGGTGACGTAAAATATGTCAGAAAAGTTTTCTTAGTGTATTAATACCTCTCATAACAAGAGGTTGTTTTTATAAATCACATCCTGCAAGATTGTTAACTTCAGCTACAAAGTGGTGCTGATGAGTCTCTCAATATCCACTAAACCAAGTGACTGTGGTTAATAATATGATCTACTTGGGTTAATTTTAAAAGTCTTCCTGTATATGATATCAATGGCAGAACAGCTGAAAGCCTTCATGGCCTTATTTGTTATTAAGGGAATTGGGAATAACAAGGCTAACAACATTCTAGAAACATCAGGATCATAGTAATATCATGCAAAAAAAAAAAAAAAAAGAGACTGATGCAGAGCTTGGCTTATCAGCAAAGGAATCTTTATCTTTTAAATATGTATGAAGATTTAAACAGACAATTTTCTGTAATTTACTTACCTACTGCATATTATCATTATATCTTCCTAGATAAAGAGAGAAGCATGAATTATGGAGATTTTTGATTGTGTTATCAAGCACTCTTGTACCGTGATAATAACTGCTTAGTGGTTTACTCTCTGGAAGAAATGCCAGACAAATTTCCCACCAAACTTGAAATTTGTTGAAGGAATAAATAAGAAGTTTTACAAATAAAAAAGAGCTTTTACTTAAAGAGAAAAAAGTATCAAATTATAGTTAATATATAGCTTTTATATAAAGTTTTTATATATTAAGAATTCATTTTAAAAATTGCATTTAGTAAATATTCTTTTCACAAAGCTGCAACTTGAATTTTTTTTTACAATTATCAAGATTTGTGGCTTTGTCTTGGCATTTAAAAGCCATCAGTAACTTTTACTCTGAGCAACAAACGCTATTTCACAGCTGTCTCAGTTCCTGAGGAATGCTGAACCTCTTACCTTAGCTAGAGTGCCCAGAATAAAACTACATTTCTGATGATATAGGACTTTGAAATAAATTGGCCTCAAGCACCCTTCTTACCCCAAAACTGAAAAGAAAGAGAGTAAAAGAAGTTTGCCTGATAGCTGTCAAGAACAAAAATTGGATTCCTAATTGCATATATTCTTGAGGGGAAAATAAATTAAATACAGTGTTTAAGAAGACACTAGTTATTTCCACTAAACTGTCTCTTACTAGGATCCTGAAACTGAAAAGCCCTCTGCAGAAATCAAAGTTCCCTTAGCCTGTGGTCTGTCAAAGCCAGTTCTCTTTGTTAATGTAATTGTCATTATTCTTATCTTTAATTTCTATAAGGATTTTTCTAATTTACATTCACTGAAATTGAAGAGAAACACACAAAGAGAGGGAGAATGGAACATATGTATTGTAAAAGGAGAGGAAAAAACAAAGCAATTGGCTGATCTCCTCTGCTAGTGTGACTTTATAGCCTGGGGATTAAGAATTCTAGCTCAAACAAGGCCCAGATTTTCCTTCTGGATCCCAGTTGCTATTACTTTTATCAATAATTCCTAAAGTAAAAAACTAACAAACAAGTGAACCAATCCAATGAAGATGTCAGATCTATCCTGATTTATTCTTTAATGTCAGTCTAAAATCTCTTCTAATGGATGGTACTTATTCCTCAACACAGGAAATGCCAGTCTCAGAGTAGCAAAGAATTTTAACTTTTATACAACTTAATAATTGTAGTTGGACCTTATCCAGCTTGTTTAGAAATCAATAATAAATATGTATTTTTCTACTCATTTTAAATTAGGATGGTCAAGAACATGTATATGTAAATTATGTAATCCTACTTACCTCCAACTTTAGTATGTATGCAGCTGTGTCAGTTTTTTTCAGTTGTTTCAAACCAAAAGCTAATAAAAATGTAAACAGATATTTATTATACCAAAACTAGGATGTAACTGATGTTGAACACAGACATAATAAAAAAGCTAGTCATATCTTCTATATAACATTTGCCACAAAATATGAATTTACATGCATGTAGAGTTGCAATAGAGAGTAGCATAAAATCAACTGCCTGAGTGACTTATTTTTTCTACCAAGTTGGAAATAGCTGGTTTCTGAAACATCAGTTTTTAGATAATGATAATGATGATGAAGATGAGGATAAAAATTGTGGCAGTCTAATACCTTGAAGACTATTGGGAATAGACCCCAGACACTTTCTGTATATATTTCTCTATGGCATAATGCTTCTTAACAATCCTGAAAGAGTGAAACTCCCATGCTACTTAAAGAGGGCAGTGTGTCTGTCTGTCTATCTATTTCGTTTCTATTTCGTTTCTATTAATTAAATAGTGCTAATTATATCAGCATTTTATCAACGTTTTAGAAAGAGGCAGTTATGAAATGTCTAAACATCACTGGCAAATCTGATTGCACTTTAATAGACTAGAAACCTTTATTTTACTGATTTATCTGACTCTCCCTCTCTGCTGATAGCTATGAGTAGGCATAGGTACTTCTGATGGCTTTATTATTACACAGGACTTAAAAATACCCTACAGGCATTAATTGCAAAACAGCTATTTAAAACAAATTGCCCAAATTGAGCTTGTCTTTGATTATAGCAGTGTGTGGTATGTGATTACAGGGGAAGGGTGGTGGTTTTTATATGTGTGTGTGTGTACATGAATTCCAATTTATTGTAAATAGTTTCTAACAGATATAGTATAAAGTCATTATGGTAAAAAGTTGAAGATGGAATAAGGTCAATAAAATGAATGTTTCTTCATCAAGTATTTAAAGTTTAAGAACTTCAAGAACTTAGAGGATATGAGCAGCCTGTTCATGCACACAGAATTAATCCAGTGAAAAGCTAAACAAGTACTTTGAAATTAGAGGTAAAATATATACTTGAGATCTACTGAAAGGTTATCCAAATAGAGATAGTTGAACAATCTTTTTGCTGCTTTAAAGGTAAAAAAAAAATGTGGCTGATGCAAGACATGAATATTGTGCAGCACTAAAAATTTTGCTTTAATAAAGTTTTGACGTGAGCAAATCTTTCACAGGAGAATAAAATGATATGGTATTTAAAAGAAAAAAAAATTATTGAATATGACCTGGAAACAGTAGTTAAACTTACTGAGCTCAAGTTGTTTTATGAAAATGAACTAAAAGAGTGTAACAGCCTGTTTCTCTCTGGTGCCTGAAAAGAAGATGCTTTTCATTTACAAGTGAGGAAACTTTGCATAGCAGCTGATGTCAATAATTTCCGGATTTCTGCTGCTTTTGTAGGAGAAGAAGGTATCATTCAGATTATTCAGGTCAACCTGCTGAAAAATGCAAGTCACCACTTTACAGACAAAATTTGATGGAAAATTGGTGGAAACCTATTGGCCTTTTACTGAGCTAATGTAAAAAAAAATCCTAAATAAAGCAAAACATATCTGATTTTCAATTTGAACATTGCTAACTTCAGTGTGTCCTTTTTTTCAATCTACTGGATGAAATGTTCTTTAAAATCATGGTTGACATTTTGTACTGTAAAAATTACCAAAACCTACGAAAAACATGCCTCTTAGTATTCTGCTTATGTCATCTTAGTTACTCATTCTTTCATTGTAAGACATATTTTCAAGTCCACAAACATGCACATCTAGCTGTAGATGGTCTGCCCTGTTCTGTTCTCAAGTTCCATTGTGGTGGTTTCTCATACAGGAACAGTGTTTTGAAACAAGCAACTGCATTGTGTAATTCTCCACAATAATATACACAATAGTTCTGCTGGATAATATTCCTGGGCAATCTATGTGCGGCAAAATCATGTGAAAAATTCCTGCTCTAACTAGAATATTCACACACAGATAATTTGGATCAATACTAGCAGAAGGTAGGAAATAGTCTGGGGGTTTTAGAATGAAGTATAGCAGCTTCTTTGGAAGCTCAGCACAAAATAATACCCACAAAATTTTCTAGAATATTGTTTTATACTCTTGATTATCATCTAATGATGTTTTTGTGCATTTGTTTTAATTGGATATTTGTAATATGATAATGCCCATTAATCTGGAGTTGAAATACACCTATTACACTATACACTGCACAAACAGGTAATTTTATATTGCAGCTGCTTCAAGTTACTCACAAACTCATTTAACATCTGTAGAATACATCCTAAATATGCACTAGAGGGAATAGATGATTAAAAGAACATTTTTCATGGGATTTCACAAATTATTTATTTGTCCTATCATGAAACTTGGTGTGATAATCTTCCCTAATCACTGCTGGAATGAATCAACTGGCTAGAATGAGAAAAAGTTAGTGTGTTCTGCCAACATCAAAGTTAAAATACTTGAAAGTACTGCTTGTGGATATACCTCTTATTTAGCATCAGTCTCATTCTTACAGGTTTTTAAAATGTTATACTTTTTATGCTCTCACAGTTCAAAGAAACAAGTAGTCTAACAGGAAAATTCTGAAGTATCTCTAGTCAGAGGACCTTAAAATGCATCTTGTTAAGTTTGGTACTTTACAAATGTGGGGAAAATATAACAATTCCATTTAAATTCTCTCTATTTCTTGAAAAGTTTGGCACTGAGCTCTAGTTCTGTGACAACTGGATGGGCTGTGCTGACCACTCAGTTACTATCACTGGCCAGTTAGAACCAAAACACCAAGAGCAGGTTCTATCACAGTGCAACTGTGATAACAAGTTAGATGTGTGCATTTTAGACCACAGAGGCAGAATCAGTAGGGTTTAGAGAATAGTTCAGTGTCCAAATTTAAAAGTGTCATGTGGTTCATCCAGTACCCCAGCCCAGGATTCCCCATTCCAGAAAGACAAAGACAGCCTATATTAACCAGCTTCATGGCCTAGATGCTTAATGAACTATCAGTTGTAAGTAGTTTCCTTTGTGCAGCTGAATGAAGTCCAGAGAACTCCACAGACCACATTTATTGAAACAAGATCTTCACTGCTTGTAAGAGTCACTTCAGCTCTCATAAATGGATTTTGATGCCAACATCTGAATCAGTTTGACAGGTCACTTCCGAAGTGAGAGATCTCTCTTTAATTGCTCAGATAGAGAGTACAGAATTAATAATCTCTAGCCATAAATGCACATTTGACCAGAATCTCTCAGTCTTCATCAACTCTTAAAATATTAAAATCAATAAAGAACTAAATAATCTGAATATATATGTGTACCATATTGCAGTATAACACATTCTTAAATATCAGAGCCCATGTCTCCACTCTGCTTTTAAGTCCTTCCTTTCACTTCACAAGTTTTCAATTGTTGATAATATTTTCCACTGTTGCTATGAAAGTTGCTTTGCAGGTCAATGCTATCCCAGCAGAAAGAGTCATCCATAAATTTTTTGATTATGAGGATTGCAAAGATGTTCAGTGATAAATAAAACTCCCTGTACTTCAGTGCCTGTATTTCAGTGATCTTTTTTACTTTAGCAACTGTAAAAATTAGGATAGCAGGTGAAATTTCCTAAAAGTCACAAATGCCCTGGTACAGAGTAATCCACATTTGTGAAGAAAGTTCTTTGTGACTATTTTTCTACTAGTTTTGATTTTGAGAGCTCATTTTTAATTTAATTGAATGACTAATGTTTATTCAGAAAGCCTCCGTACATTAAAACGAGTATAATTTTAAGCCGTGTACATGGCAATCTTGTGTGATTTCAAAATGTGATTATTCTCTTTACATAGACACAGGAAAATATTGCTTTGATACTCTTTAGTTGATTTTTAATACTAATTAAGCTTAGAAAAATAGAGAACAGATTTTTTTCTTTTCCACAACACATTCCATTTCTGTATTGGACTCTTCTTGGGTCTTCAACTTTCTGTACAAATGGAGAGATTATAACTATGCTTGAAGGAAAGGATTTAAATTCCTAGCAGCCATGAAAGACCCTTAATTTGCTGAAAACTGGAAAGAAATTCAACAGGAGGAAGTAAAGGTTGGAAAGGGTGGTTAAAATCAATGGAATATTATGGGGGAAAAATATTAAGGCAAAAGTTTTCAGAGAAGGATTTGTGGGTTATAATGAGTGACAAGATGGACATGACAGAGAAATGTGCATGTTGTGGATAAAAAATATAAATAAACAAATCACCAAATGACAAAATAACTGACATCATAAAACCTAAGAATAGTCCTCATTGTCCATGATGGAAGATTAATAGGAGAAAATCTACACTCCTGGTTCATTTCAGCACAGAGGTTGGAGCTGGGTCCTTGATTCATTTAGGTTATGAGACTTGAGATTATGGGATATAATGAACAGATCCATAAAAGAGGGACCAAAATCAAACATTTGAAAGAACTGAGTGATTTATCACAGGTTAAAAATAAAAAATAAAAAAAAAAAAGGACAGAATTCATGCAGAGAACGATTTAATGAAATGAAAAATGTGCTCTTCTCTCTGAATTTACACAACTTAGGAAGCAATGAATTACACTACAGAAAAAAGACTTTGTTACTTCGTTTTGAATGCCTCTGTTACAGTAACAATGAAGCACTATCTCCTTCATGGTCTTTAAAGATCAATCAAACAACCCAAGGTCTCCCAAGAAATGCCTAAGTTATAACTGTTGTAGGTGACACGGAGATGAACTCTCTAGTTTAAATTGCTCTATGCTGTTTTTTGAATGAAATGACAGGATGAATGTTTTAAGCTTGCTATCTTTCTTTCTGCCTGTCTGTTCTGCTACAAATCCCAGATACTGACTCCAGGAAATTTTTCCCAGCTTTCCAATGGAGAAAGAACATCTGTGCTTGCAAAAACTAGGATGCTTCCTAGAGTAACCACATACAGGGGAAAGTTTCCTATTGATGGGATTAATTTTCTTTCATGTGAGTATTGAAAAGCAGGCACTTCAAATTAAGGTAGTTACTTCTGCTTTCTTTTGCAGACATTGAAGGCAGATCCACATCTCCACAGGGCAGTTCAAGCCATTTTAAAGTGGAAAGAGTAAGAATAATCTAAACATTTGGGATGGTACAATGTGGGAGGTGAGCAGAGGATGGGAATCAGTATTTATAAACGAAGTAGGAGTTATTGACTGTCAAGATGGAGTTATTGACTGTCTCAGGTTAAGTAGAACTCTGAACATCCAGACTTAGCCTTAAAGTTCTTAAGATGCTTGACATTCACAGAGCTCTTTCTTCCTGGAAAAGCGAGCTACAAAAATACTATGAATTTTCAAATGTCACCTCCTTCTGTTCACTGCCGAAAGAAATTTGAGACTGGTAGCCAAATATTCATCTAAAGACAATGAAATTCCATGGAAGTTGATGTTTGTTCAGCAAAAATAGCAACTGTAATATTGATTTTGTTTAAATTCTATAATAGTTTGAATAGATTTACATACATAGTCTTAATTAGCCTTTTAGTGGGTTTTGTTAATAAGAAGGAACATTAAAGTATCTGATGTGGGTTAGTGGTACTGGAGTTATGCTGAAAGAATCCAGAACTTTGTTATCTAACACTTTTTTTAAAGACACAGTTCAAGACAAATGTGCCTTTACATCTTCACTCTTGGCACATAGATACCACTGTATCTGTGGAAAAAAATATTTTTAGCTGATACCAGTCAGCTCCCCATTCTCAAAACAGTGGTAATAGGACCTCATTCCATTCCTACACGGGTTATTTCATGACCATTTTCAAATGTTTTTACTCTTAAGAGAAAAATCTTGTAAAATATAAATTTCCAAAGAATCGTGGAAGCTAGTCAAGAAAAGCTACATTGCATCACCTTGTTAATCTCTCAGGCAATACAAGTGTACCTCCTGCTGAGTATTTACTGAGAGTACACATGAAAAAGTATATTCTTTTAGATTTTAAAGAGGTAAAATTCTTCAGCTCATTGCCTTGTTTTTTCAGTTTGTTTGTTCACTGTTTTTTCCTTATGGTTTTTTCCAATTCACTGGTATTCATAATGCAATAACTGAGAAGTGTGCAATGATGAAAATTCACAACACTTTGCTAACTCTTTTCCATCGACACTCAAGCAAAAGTAATTAGTGATGGATATCGACAGTTGCCACTCCACCAAGAGTATCTCAGTCTTCCAATCTTAAAAACAGATTTTCTTTAGTCCTGCTTGTTACTATTATTTCTTCTCTTTCGTATCCTCATATTTATTTAAGATTGAATTTATATTTTATTTCTGATGAAGCATATTATTGAATTCTGAACATAATGTTGAAATTCTGGTTTAGATCATCTTCTAAAATCTGATCTATGACATGAACTCTTATATTCACTCTGATTATTTCCCCACTGTGCTGAAGTCACTAAGTGAGAGATATTTCATGATCTCAAAAAATTAAATTCCACTCTAAAATATTTCTGACATGTTTTTCCTCTAGGTATATGTAGGTTTACCCTTGACTCAATAGTTTGTGATGCAGCCTCTTCTTTAGATCAAAGATCATAGTTGAAGTCTGAATTTTTCCCACAAAAACACATATTATGCTTGGCTTTATGGTCAAAATTTTTATGAATCTTTTCTAACCTTAAATCACACAGGGAGGTAAGAATAAATTAATTGTCTGCTGTAAGTACTGAATATTATTCAAGGTTGTGGCCCCATTTTCAAAGGCTGCTTCCTGCTTTTTTGTATGATAAGCCTTGTAACTGCTCTCCACTACATTACCAGGCAGCCTGCTGAAGAGGTAACATGAGATGAACTCATTAGATCACTTTGATGTCTATGATTAAAATTCTAGCTTAAGATCATTTCCTCTATCTTTATATCATACTTATGTTTTAGCAATGCAACTTTTTTTTCTAGATTATTCCTAGAGGAAATATTGTATTTCATAGGACTTAATAGTGAATTCTATTCAACCCAGCCAAAAACACACCCTACAATCAAGATCCCACTAATAGTGGGATTTAAGATGTTAATTAGGCATCTAGAGCACATTTTATTCATATTGTGCTATGCCAGTTCTGTGTGTGTGTATAGGTGTTTTTAATCAAAGGTTTTGCAGGAAGAAATCAAATACTGAACAAATGTTACATTTGTGAGCTATATTTATACTCTCATAAAAAGAAAATCAAACTTTTTTGCCATAGTTTTGACTGGCATCAAGCATATAACTCTCATTTAATTCTAAACCAAAAGACTTTGAATCAATGTTTTATATTACAATATCCAGTTCAGTGTCAGAATAACAAGTTTACAGTTATACGAGCTCACTGGTTTTTTTAAATCATGGTACAGTATTAGTAGTCTTCCACCAACTGCATAGTTTGAATGAACTGAGAACTTCAGGGAGGCATGTCAGAGGATTTGCCAGTGTTACTCCTTACCTTTTGAACTCAAATGGCACTCCATAAAATATTAATTTCCTTGGAAGACTTTAACACGTCCTGTCTTTCCCACTGATATTGCAATAGGTCACACAGAGGACCACAGATAGCTACCATTTTTTGCTGTACTGTGTTTCACTTCAAAGGGACAAACTATTTTTAATAGATGGCTGTGTATGGTCAGGTTGGACAAAATGTCATCTCAAATTTCAGTGTTGTGTAGGTATCATCTCTCAGCCTGAGCGCATAAGAGATGCTGAGTTTAGGTAATCTGACTTTTCCCCCTTCCTGAATGCATCCTATGTTAGGCAGTTATTTAAAATGTGAAAAATAAATCGATGTTGTGATGGAAGCACACAATACAGACAGAATATATATAAAAAAGATTCTGTGTACATCTTTGTTCTACTATATTTCTAACTAGCACTCTTCATGCATGTAAGGATTCCACAACTCTTATAAGCAGTAGTTGTTTTCCAAAACCAGAAAATTCTCATCTGTTATGGAGATGATTTTCAAATAATGATTCCAGGAGCTGGCAGAGAACAAAGGCTTCACTGCAGCTGAAATAAACAGCCTTCCCCACTGGTGATTTTAGGATTCTAGTTATTAAAAAATCATTTTCCTGACATTTGAACGGTAAACTCAGATCTCACTCTGGTGATAAATATATCTCTTGGGTTCACCTTCTGGGGCAAGCCTCAGGGATACATCAGAATTAAATAATGGGACTTTTGTTTTATCATTATTTCATTTATTTTGATTTGTTTGGTTCTTCTAGAACTCATAAAATTTTTCTAATACAAAACTCACGAATCATTTATATGGTTATATTTATATTTTATTGTTTTATGGGTTGATTTCAGTGCAGAGTAATGAAATAAATGGTTTTTTTTCTTTGATGGAGGCCAAAAACCACAGAATAACACAAGATGTCAGATATGGAGAGGAAGAATGCTCAAGTTAGGTTTTAGTCTGCAAAATTTATTTCAGAATGCCACCAGCACTATATTTCTTATGTTGAGCTGATCATTATTAGATAGAATTTATTTCTTCTTTGGTATAGCCAATCTGGTTGCAGGCCTTTGTTTTCAGAAAGAGTTGATAATAGAAATAATTTTTCTGCTTATTAATTTACAATGCTGTTTAATTAATTTTTGTCCTCTTATTTTAGATACTCTTCACTTAGTGAGGGAGTATCAGTCAGATAAATCAATATAAATTGAGTTGTAGCATAGTGTAAACACACACAGCTTAGCAGCCCAATGAAAACCGAAGTGTACAATATATTGATAATAGTGTTGGATCACAACCACTGCTTGCCTTAAAAGTTTACTCTTGAATCTTATCCTCAGAAGGTGTGAGTAAACTAGGGTTCCAAAGAAAAAATAACTAAGATTGAAAACAAAAAAAAGGGGGGGGAAAAAAAGAAGAAAAAAAACTTGTATATGATCATGCATATTTTTATAGTAATACTGACAGAAAATATAAAATACGCATGTTAACTTTTTACATAGAAAAATGAGGGCTTTTTAAAAGTTTTGTATGCATGGTTAGACACTTTAGCTGCCTCAGTTTGAGCATGCCTTAAAATGATCGGTATTTTGGGAGCATACTGAGGGCTGGAAATCTGTAATTATGCCTTGTTTTTTGTTTGAAGTTTGACTCCCAATAGACTTAGTTTAACAATTCATTAATCATCCTAGACATGGCTTAATAACGTTTACACTCATAGAAGAACTGACAACTGGTCATAATTGCACTTTACATTATAAATTAAATCTTAGAAAATGACATAGGAATGTTTTCACCCAAATGCAAAACTGTACACTTAATTTCATTCATTGTGCAACCTGCTCTAACATTTTTCTTTTGGTGCTGATTTTATGATAATTTAAGGGGGGAAAAAATTAAAAGCTTTTCTGAACAGTCAAATTAAGATTAGTCAAATTAGAAATATATTTCAAAGCAATATGTAGGTTTTACATGCATAATTAGTATTGACACTAATGAAATACCTTCACATTACTTTTTCAAGTCAAGCAGAGAGAAGCATGATAGAATCTTACGTGCATCAATTATCAGCACTTGTCCTGACACTGTCCCAATGACATGCAAAGTAGAACTGAGGTCACCTTCGGCAAGTCTGACTGTGGCACCAAGCTGTGTGGTGCAATCAACACACTGGAGGGAAGGGATGCCATCAAGAGGGACCTCCACAGGCTTAAGAGGTGGGCCTGTGAGGACCTCATGAAGTGCAGCATGACAAAATACACCTGGATCAGGACAATCCCAAGTGTAAATACAGAGCAGAGAAAGGATCTAAAGAAGCACTGGGGAGAAGGATTTGGTGGTGTTGGTGGATGAGAAGCTCAACATGATCCATCAGTGTGTACTCACACCTCAGAAGGCCAGCTGTGTCTCTGGCCAGTGATTCTGCCCTTCGACTCCACTCTAGTGAGATCCTGCCTGCAGTACTGCACCAGCTCTGTGGCTCCAGACATAAGAAGGATGTGGTCCTGCTGGAGTGAGTCCAGAGGAGCAGCATCAATAGGGGCACAGGACTGAGGCATCTCTTCTTTGAAGACAGGCTGAGTTGGAGTTGTTAAGCCTGGAGAAGAGAACACTGAGGAGACCTTATAGCAGCCTTCCAGTACCTAAAGGGGAACTACAGGAACGCTGAAGAGTGACTTCTTACAAGGGTGTGTAGTGACATCACAAGGAGCAACATGTTTGAACTGAAACAAGATAAGTTTAGATCAGATATTAGTAAGAAATTCTCTGCTGTATGATCTGGCACTGGAATGGGTTTCCCATAGAAATTGTGGATGCACAGTCTCTGGAAGTATTAATAGCCAGGTTCAGTGGGGTTTTGAGTAAATTATTGTTTACTCAAATTAGTCCAGTGGAACATGAACCTGTCCATGGCAGGGGGGTTGGCACTAGGTGCTCTTTAATACCCCTTCTAAACCAAGACACCCTTTTATTCTATGATTTTGATGTATTATGCATTAAACTCTATTTTAAATATGGCTAGGTGGTTTCTTCTCTTTTGTTTTTGTCTTTTTTTTTTAACATAAATTGGAACACTGTATCTGGTATGATTTACATCTGATTTATTAAAAATAAACACAGCCTCTCTGTCCATCTGAAAACTACATGATTTTCATGCATCAGAGTTGTATTTATAATAGCCTCATCTTCATTCACTTGGAACAGATGGAAAAATAGCTTTGATTTCCGGATATTTTTATGTTACAGACTACAGGGCTAGAGACCTCGTTTCCTACTTTTTCTGAACGACAATGGAAAGTTTGCATAGAAGAGCTCTGTAGAATCTGTTTGGCATATTTGACAAGGATGACTTTCTGATTCTGACAATTTCTGGGCAGCTTTCCTGTGTAATTTTTTTTAACCTTGTCAGAGTAACATGAACTAAGGTCTGCAACCTTCCAATATCTAAAGTAGTAAAAGTAATTAATCAAAACTACTTTCCTAATCTGTCCTTTTCCCATCTATTCCTATTGAAAGGCTAGTTAACTCTTCTGGAATGGCTGTAGAGTAGAGAGCACAATAAATTCTTCTTTGATAGATGCTTGGTGACAGTGAAATTATGTAAAACTGTATCTCCTGCTGTGCTATACATGCACAAAGAGTGTTTGTACATTACAGCAGCATAAGTAAGGTTATAAAGTATGGCAAACTAAATACACAGCTTCTAAAAAGCTAAATGAAGCAAAGCAACTTAAACTCTGGGCATTCTACAACTTGATCTCTCTATCACCCTGAACAACACAGATAAAGTGGAGGGTTAGGAAAAAAATCAAAATGTATAAAGGAGCATTACAGCATTTGTTCACACTATGAGCTGTCAACAATCATGTATAATTTAAGGTTGCAGCCGCTAACAATTTCACCATGTTTTTCTCTGCTTGAGGAACTGAGTTTTCTGCTGTGTCCCTGATGAGATTACAGTGGCCCTAACAGCATCTTGCAAATAACCCATACTGCCCCTTCACAGAGCACAAATTTAGATTCAATAGTTTACAGACCTAATTATAAACGCTGATCTGCCCCACAGTCACAGCATCATCCAAGTTTGCTAATTAAGGAAATATTGTCAAAATTCAGATATCATCAAATTCCCTTTGGTATGATGACATGTAATACATATTAAAATTATTAAACACTATGTCAAAATGTAGACTTTTTTCCCTCCTTTTTGAGGAATTTAGATTTTGTAATTCTCAGTGCTGTGCGCAATGTTCTCTTAGTGTTAAAAGAGAGAATGATTCCAAATGTCAAGGGGGTTTATGCAAGGAAACCGTACATTTATGTGAAAGAAATAGAAACCAGGAGAGGATTTCACCAAACATAGATAACCGATACATTTTATTCAATTCACAAAAAACTGAAGCAAATGGAAAGCTAAACAAAGCCAAACCATACTGATTCTAAGCCCTTGTCTTGTTTTTAACCTTGAGACTATTTGTTTGTTTGCTTTCTGAGGATTTTTTTCTCTTCTGTGCGGAAAGCAAATACTGTTATAAATGTGACATGTTCTAAGAGTTCAGTCTTGAAAGTGCCACAAAAGTAAACAAATTCTTTCACTCTTCTTTTTTTTTTTCATCAAAAATATTTTGTTCTCATGTCGAAACTTTTTGCAAACTTTGAAGAAGAGGGTTCATCAAAATAGTAGATTAAAGCCCATCAAAATTCAATTAATTTATACTTATATGACAATATTTAGGACATAAATAAAAATGATGCTGCTATACCATTAAATTAACAAATCTGAAGTAATCAAAAACCATGTCATTCTTGAGTGACCTTGTGATTGGAAACTAGTAGAAATGGATAAATCAGTATTATGAAAAGGATTTTAACTTCAGTCTCACACATGGAGGTAGATATATAATTACTGTATTTATTCATGACGTGCTATTTTTTAATACAAAGTGTTCTCATAATGAGTTCATAAGTTTTGCTATTTAATAGAAACATTCATTTAGGCAAAACCACATGTCAAACAGGTAAATGTGAGTTCACACATTCCAGGTATAAAAGAATCATGCTGTGACAGGGATATTTTTTAAGGTATTCTTGCTTCCTGCTCTGTGAAAAATGCTAAAATAATATTCTTTTTAGGATAAAATCTTAAAACTATTAAAATTATATACATAATATATATTTTTTAAACATAAGTATATATTAAAATCCCGTAAAGTTTCTCAGAATGTATACCAGTTGCTGACTACCTGCTGAGGTATCAGAGTCCATGAAAGGAGATATGACCACCAAAATATCCTACATTTTCTACAGGACATACTAAGCTCCCTATACATCAACACAGTTGCTCAGAAAGACATTTAGTTTCTTCTCAAACCTTTCAGGGTTGTAAAACCTAGGTCACCTTCTGCTTATGTTAATCACAAAACCCAGCCTGATAGCTATTAGACTGAAATCACCACAGTGCTCAGTATTGTAGAAGACTCAGTGACCTGGTGCATTATGTGTCCCTTTTGTTCAGTAACTCAGCAAGTACTCCACTCACTCAGGCTGAAGTATGACACTGCTCAGTCACTCAATCTGAAAATGAAAGTCTGACCCAACATCTTTTAGGTTGGTGCTTTAGCCAGAAGCTTATAGAATTGATTATAGCCAGAGAACCAAATTGTTCTCTTTTATGCTACCTTGTAGAAACATCTTCACTTTTCATGGGCCAGAGAACAAGACTATGCTTGTATGTTCCAGCAGCTAAAATATGTTCTCTCTTATCTAGAAAAAGGACCCTGAGCAGTACGTTTTATGTTGTTAGATAAGAGAGAGGTAAGGACGTGTCCCTGGCTTCAAGGATAAGTAGCAGAGATTATCATGTGTTCACAAGTCTTTTCAGATTGTCCTTTTCCTAACAGGAGTGTCTCAGTGGCCCAAAGAAGCTCAGAAAGCAAGCTAACAACTGTGCAGTGTCAGCAATCACACCACTCTAGCTCAGTCCCTAGATTTCTCTTACTAAATGGCATAAATATACCCTCAGAATCTCTACAACAGACAAAATAATTTTAAAAAGATCTTCAATAAATATTCAGTAAAGTAAATATTTTACATAAAGCTGAATATTCCATCTCCTAAGCTCTATGTGTATATTCTCTCTCTGGCAAATATAATAATTCTTAGCAAAGGCTTGATGCAAGAGTTTGGATCCGGGTCAATCAAGACATTCCTTTGAGATACTGAATATGCAACTCCAAACTTACTACAGGAGAAATAGATCCTTACACTGGCTCTGCCATCAGTACAGCTGAGTGTTCTGACCCTTTGAATACACATAATCTTCTAGCTTACATCTGAGGAATGGATGATCCAAATGCCTCAGTCTCAGTAAAAACATTCAGCTCTGAGTTTTGCTTGTAGCCTTCCTTGAAAAAGGCAGAACGGACACTTGCTACTTCTTTCTTCATGTTTTTCTTTGGAGGGGTTTTGTCCCCAGTAGAATAGTTCAAAATTTTGCACTTAATAATCCACTTCCAGGTCAAAATGTATTTTAGATATTCACGGTTTCATGGGCTTTGTTCAGTCAAGAAACACTGAATTCTTCAGCACTATGGTTTCAAGATCCTAATAGCTAAATTCTCTCAGCTAGAATTGCCCAATTTATTAACTGTACTCTTTTGTTCCCTTTAGCTACAGAAGAAGGAAAATAATTTAATAATTTTTTTCAGTATTCCAGTAATGTTCTAATTTCTGTCATGGTTTCTCAAAAAAAAAAAAAAAAAAAATTGCACCAGACATGGAAATCAGTTTGATTTTTCCCACACACACCCCCTGCAGAAGAAAGTGTTAATTATCAGGAGAATTTAACTGCAGAACATTAATGTATGAAATTACTACTGAACACTTTTGTGTTAATCAATTCACAATAAATCATTAATCCCTTCAAATCCTAAAGACTAATTTAACAACAAGGAAATAGCCAAAACCATGGTGGTCTAGGGACCACTGACTTGCACTAATATCCTGGCTTTGTGTCAGTGAAATCTAGGCTCTAGAGACAAGTAATAAGACATTTGTATACTAGGGGACCAGAAAGACTTACAAAATATATGAGTTATTCTTCATTTCACACTGCCCCTGTCTACGCCTGCATATATGTTTTCAGTAATGTAGCTTTTTTGCAACCCATCTTCCATTAATGTATTCTGATTGAACCAATCCACAACTAGAATAGTAAGCAGTGATTAACCTATGATTATCTGAGCATAGAATACCACAGTCAGAATAAGATATACTTTACATAAACTTTTTCTCAAAATTTTATCCTGTTTAATGATTTTCTTTGACCAAAAAACAGTACATCACAAAAGACTGCACAAATAAAAACATCAGAAAGACTCAGTATCTTAAATACATAAAAAAAAATTAGAAAGGTACCTTTGCTTCTACCTAATGTTGGAAAATTTACTATTGAATTACTTTTCACAAGTAATATTCCCTTGTAAATAATTTGGCCAGCAGGACCAGGCAGGTGATACTTCCTCTGTACCTGGCCCTGGTGAGGCCACACCTTGAAGCTTTGTTCATTTCTGGGCCACTCAGCTCAGGAAGGACATTGAGGTGCTGGAGCGTGCCCAGAGAAAGGCAGTGAAGCCGCTGAAGGGGCTGGAGTGCATGGCCTATGAGTGCCTGAGGGAGCTGGTGTTGTTTAGTCTGGAGAAAAGGAGGCATAAAGGAGAAATCTCCCTCATTATCCTTCTCCACAACTACCTGAAAGGAGGTTGTAACCAGGTGGGGTTTGGCCTCCTTTCCCAGGCAATCAGCAATAGGACAAAAAGACAGAGTCCTAAAGTGCATTAGGTTTAGGTTGGACATCAGGAAGAATTTCTTTACAGATAGGTGGAATGGGCTATCCCTATAATCAGGGAGGTAATCAAGTCACTGTCCCTGGAGGTGTTTATGGAAAGACTATTGAGGGAAAGACTGAATGAGTCACTCTCCCTGAAGACATTTATGAAAAGCATGGTCTGGTTGACATAGTGTTCAGTTATAGTTTGGGCTTGATGATCTTCGAGGTCTTTTCCAACCTGATTGAGTCTGTAACATTAAATTAAAAAAAAAAATACTCCATGTTAAATAATAACATTTCCTTAATTTGGGCAAAAAAATTGAAACCAATTTTGCCTCATTCCATTACAAACTACTAGTAATTTAAAAACCTCTAAGGCTGTCCTGACACTCAGTCTTCTATAGTAGCCAGATATTCATCGTCTTGTCCTTCAACTTTTTTTTCATTTAGCTTTTCAGTTTACAAAAAATAGGTATGCCAACATCCTCAGTGCCAAAACCACCTGTTAAAAATATTTTTACAGATCAAAAATATATAACATAAGCAATGAACTGTCATATTTTTATGATGTCATGCAACATACATAAACAAATTCTAAGACAAGCAAGAATTGTTTCGTTCAGCCGCATAAATTTATGGGGTTTAATGTTCATTTTATTAAGTCACAATGGCTAAATGTCTAGAAGTGTTTGAGGGGGTATTTTCTCTTTGTGTATTTGGGTGTTTTGGTGGTTGTTTTCCCCCCAGGGGTATGTCTCAGGACTGACATTTCCTTTTAAAACATGTAATTCTAGTCACTCACTTACAATGAAGAAACCCCAAAAGCTCTCCAATCAGTCAATTTTTTTTTAGTGAGAGTGAAGAATTTCATTAACATTCTACAGATTTCACCTGAAATTGTTTTGTCTCATCCACTGAAAAATGCAATACCTAACAAATGCTTGACATGTTTATGAACTGGAGAAATAGTGTTGAGTAACTCGAGCCAGTAAGACAAAATATGAGCTATTTTGTAAGACAGCGCTATTCCATTAAGAGAGCTGAGTGGTATAGTGTATAGATGGAGAAAGATTTGAAGCAGAAAATACAGAATTCTTATAAATTCTCCCAGTCTTTGAAAGATTAACAGAATGGAGGTAAAAGTTTAAACTTTGCCTTTTCTCTCTGTTCCTGAGAAGGGGATGGAGCTTAGATTTCTCTCTCTCTCTCTGTGATTCTACAATTTTATGATTCTACGATTTATGGACATTTTATTGAAATTTCACAGGGGTGGCCCATAGAATAAGGATATTATATCTTTATATTTATCAAAGGCTGGTGTGATAAATACCAGGAATCTGGTTTTCTTTACTTGGAAGCTGTAAAGAATATTCTTTGCTTGGAAGAAATGGTGAGGTGGTTATTGAGGATACATTGGATAGTGTAGAACTTGAGCAGAATGAAAATGACATAGAATTGGTGGTGGAGAATATGCTGAGTTTGGCAAAGGTAGAGTTGATTTTCATCACAGTAGCTCATATGGGTCTGTGTTTTGGGTTTGTACTAGAAATGGTATTGATAACACAGAGATGTTTCCATTATTGCTGAGCAGGACTTATACAGACACAAGGGCTGATCTTTTCAACCTGCTGGACCAGTGAGCAAGGTGGGGGTGCACAAGAAGATGAGAGAGAGGATAGATTGGACAAGTGACCCCAGATGAACAAAGAGATCATGCATATCCTGTGACATCATGGTCAGCAATAGACGAGGAGCAGCTGTGTCTGGAGGCTGCTGCTCAAACACAGGATGTGCATTATTTGTTTGGTTGTGTATCGTTGTTTGCATTTACATTACTTGTCTTTCTTGGGTTTTATTTCTTTCACTTGGTTATTTTCCTTTTCATTACAATTTACCTTAATTGTTATTTTTATTAATGTTATTATTCTTTTTAAAATTTGAATTATTAAAGTGTTTTTTACTCAACCAATATTTTCATTTTTACCCTTCCAGTTTCCTTCACCTCATCCTGCTGGAGCATGAAGTGAGTAAGCCACCATGCAGTGTTTAGTTGATGACTGCAGTGAAACCAGACTGTTTTTAAAATAACAAAAAAAAAGCAGAGTGGGGAAAAATTGATATAAATGTGGGTTTAAATGGAATTTCATTTTTATCATTATAAGAATAATGGATATGACATTTTCTCACACACTCATTTTTATTTTCAAAAGTTTATAAATCTAAGTTAATGTTTATGTCTGCCTTTAGGTACCTCAAAAATCTCTAAAACCATGATTCTGGGCTATCTTGCAAGTTTTTTTTTCATAATGAGCTTAAAGTTCATTGCCATAATACAAAAGAAGAGCTGCTCATGTAACTATGACATGAGTCAGCTGTATTCAAACAAATCAACATGTTTCAATGCAGAATAATGTGGAAAACATTCTGCTGCCTCTGTGTGCATAAATGACTGTTAAACATTGTTGAGAAGAACCCCACACTTTGTTGCAAACATTTATATTCAAAGCTAGCTTTTGAATCTCTATCTTGAGAATTTTCCATTCAGAGACCTTCTACCTTGAGCAGAGATTCAGCAAGAAAGATATACATGCTTGAAAGCAGAGGAAGGTAATTATTGACTAATGCACACAGTAAATAGCTAAGATGAGCAAGCTGTTGGGCTGAGCATTAAGTGTCCACCATCTCTGTAACACATCCATAGAGTTTTTGCTGGCCAAGCAGTTGCCAGTCAGGCTGGGAGGGGTCAGGTCCTATTGCTCTTTGAAAGGGGATAATCCTCAGTGTTGCTGAGTTTCCATCCTCTGATTTTCTCTTTTTTCCTTTAAAATTTTTGATTTTTTTTCATGTTAGTTTGTTACCTCTTCAGCTGCTTAAGTATACACACTTCAACAGTGTCACCACAGCTTGCAATTTTACATTTTCTTATCTTGCATGGCTCTAGTTTAGGTGTTTTCTCACAGTTTAGCAGTTTTCCCAGATGTCTGAACCAAGGTTATAATGCTGTGCTATATCAAAACTAGGTCACAATTCACAAACAGCTGAATCTCTAAGAGGGGGATTGCAATTTCACTTTCATCAAAATAAATAATAATAAACTTAATAAAACTCAGATCATCTTGGAGAAGGAAAGGATCTCTATGGAGATCCACTCAAATGATTATTCAAAAGGTCAGAAAATGCTTCATTCTTATCTTCAGGTAAGATCTTATCTTGAGGTAAACTGGACTTACATTTATCAGAAAGAAAGCCATCTGGTAATCATACAGTATGGAAATTTAAGACACTTTCAGGTGTGCACAAAAATTGAAAGATCCCACAAAGGCATCTCACTATTAACAAAAAAACAAACCAAAACCACTCCACGCCAAAACAAGCAAGAACAGCCACACAAAAAAACCCAACCCAAACCCCAGAATGACTCACTGTGTTTTCTCTAAGCATGCCTGAAATTACTGTCTAGAGTTTCTTTATGTAATGTATTTGAGAAATGAGAAAGAAATATAATAAAATATATATAAACACTGAATTAATGAAGACTGAAGTTTTACAATGTAACTTTTAAAGTCCTCCTCTAAGACATCTGTTCGTTTTCTCACATAATAAAAAAGGACCTGTTGAACAAAACGAAACATAGGAAATTAGAAAGATAAAAAAGGAAATGCTTTTTTTCACAGAGGATTAAATTAATCGCATGTAACTTGAATTGTTGTTAAAGTTGATTTTTCCAACCAGGGCATTGATGGAATTTCCATTGTTCATTTAACAGAAGACAACAAAAAATTGTACTGCTGAGTTATTTTTGTAGGACCAAAAAAATTATATTGTAAGGTGAATTAGGGTAAAAGCTGATGGATAGACTGAAGAGTTTAGACAAGGACCTTGAATGATGCGAAGCATTCTGACTTAAAAGAAAAGAATGAAAAACTTATGCAGCTAATCTAATAGGAAGTATTTCAGGAGGAGTTTTCTATGTCCATGCTTCAGAACCATATGTATTTTCCAACTAAAGCAAAGAACTGCAAAGAGCCATTTATAGAAGACTATAAATTTCTCACTACTACTAGACTTGTTATGTGGACTGCTTGCATATTCAGTGGTTCATGTCCTAACTAGGTAATGAGTTAGCTTTCTTTATTGTTTACTACTTGTCACCATTCCAATTTTCCCTTTTCTTGTGAGACCCGGAAAGTTTTGGCTTTAAATAGCCTTAGGACTTATTCAGAATTATATTTTAAAACATACTTGGTCTACCAATAAAATAAGATGCATGTACTCTTGCATCAGATAAGGTTGCTTCAGTTTATACTTTATTCCATAGAACTCTTCAGCCACAGCATTTTCATTCATTTTCTGACTTGTAGAATATAGGCTGGAGACACTCAAATGTAGCTTTCTTCAAATTTTCTCATGGTCTCTGTTAAGGAAATTGGACATATCTGGTAAATTATCCCAACATTATTAACAAATCAAATAAATATAGTCAAATTAACTGTGAGAAGACATTAATCTATTACCAACATATGTGTCTCAAACTGTGAAACAGAAGGTCCTATTTAGCACCTTGATTAGATAATGATAATTTGTAATATGTCGAGGTTGTATAGTTGAAAAGTACTGAATATTTTGTACTGAACATTGAAAGAGTAATTTTCTTGAGATAAGTAATAATAATAGTTTACCTGTGCATTACATTTGAGAAGCCAAACAGTGCAAACTTTCAAAAGCATAAAAAAAGAGATAAATCATCTTTAAATCAGAAAGCATTTTTTTTTCTCTTGATCTTATAAAACAGCATTGTACATTTCTACAATATTTATGTTTGCTTCTATACTACCCATGGAACATGGGGAAAAAATAGCATAGACATGTGCGTTTCTCTTGGGAAAACAGTCAAATAAGAGAAAAATATCAAGCCCTAGCTTGCAGCTAGATGAATAAAAATGAAAATCTAGAAAGAAAAACAGTGTTAACATAGTGACTCTAGGTAAATGTATTCACTGATTATTTATTAGCCACATGAGAAAGTGTGACATTCAAATATAACTGGAAAATTTTAAAAAATAGTGTATACAGCAATGCAATGACTTCAACCATCAGTAGATTTTTGGTGGGGGGGGGGGAAAGGGGGTTGTTAACTCCCACCTTTCATCCATGGCCACTACACTGACTCCTGGATTATAAACCAGCATTTTTATTCTGAATGGAATTCCGTGTGATAGTGGCTGGACCAGTAGCTCCTTTCCCATAAATTTGAGTCAAGCTAGATTCTCAGAAGGATCTAAAAACCTGAGAATGGCACCAAGAGAAGAGCAAACTGGCAGCTTCAGAAGTAAGAGATGGGGTGTCAAGAAAACTGACAACTACCATGCTTAAATATTTGACTAAACCTGTCCTGAATGTGACTAAAGAGAAGGTATAAAACTTGCTGGGCAAGTGCTAAGCTAAATGTGAGAATATTGAAAGAGTCCTGCCACCTAAAACCAGCTACTTTCATTTATGCAACCTTTCCAACCTAGTGATGATTTTAGATTGTACCATTTTTTACATAGTCTGTAAGTCTTAGTTAAACTGCTCCTTAGTTTTGGCATCTCCATGGATGTCACTTTCTCCAATTCTGTTGTAATTTCCTCAGCTTCATCCTTGAGACCAGATGCCTTTTCAGTTCAGGGATTTTAAGCTAAGTTATTGCAGGTGGAACAGTGTAACTGCTGCCAAGCACAGTACAGGTTTCTGGGGACTTTTCCATTATTTCAGTGTTTGAACGGTGGATTGGAATGTGACTGGAATACATGGGGTGGGAGGCAAGAGAAGTGGGGTTTTGTTGTGGTTTAGAGCAAGAATACTACTTGGAGTTAATAATTGAATTATCTGCTGGTCTGGGTTTGGTTCTCATCACAGAACAGTGTTTGATGGCATGAACAAGATTCCCTTTGTGTGAGGTGCTCTTGCAGCAGAGCAAACGTGTTCCACACAGCAGTGGACACAGCCTACAGAAGCAGATGAGAGGTTCATGTAAAGATTATAGTGTGGATTTTGCAAATAACAGAGATAAAAAAACCCAACATTTCAGCCAACAGAACCATTCCAAATGCCTTGCACAATGGGTTTATATAAATGAGTTGTAAGACATAAGCACTCCTTGACAGAGCATAAGTCCATAATGCACTCAAAACAGTTCTGATCTCCTGTGACACTGAGTACTTTTACCTTGCCAAGGAGAACGAGCTTAAACACAGGACTTCTGATTGTTCACAAACTTCAGCTGCTAATTTATGTCCTACTTCTAGTTTTGATGAATACAAGTAGCCCCACAGAGACAGCTCTGCTGTGTAGGGAACCAGCCTTAGACAGTGTCACTGTGAGACAACTGCTGCCAGGTAGCCTCAGGGCAAAGACTCAATCCTGGTCTTCTTTTATTTAGCAGAATAGAAAGGGTTATAGAGATCTTGGGTTAGAAGTGAGCTTCATGGCTAGTCCACAAAAGACTCTGCTACTCCCTTGTGCTGTCAAGTCTATTTATAGGCCTTTGCACAGAAAATTTTTTTCTCACCTTAAATATTATTTATGAAGATGAGTTTAAAGACCTGGGAGGGGCAAACAACAGCAAGAAATGCTTCCCATTGCCACTCTTAAAAAGAACCTCTACAAAGATTTTTGCAGGCTTTTTCCTGTCTACAAAACACATTCTGTTTTCCCAGAAAGAAAGGTGTAACTCGCATTTAACCTTTCAAAGTATATAAAAAGCAATATATTGGTTTTTAGTAACCTCTTCTGCATGGAAGAGTTTAGAAAAATCAGTCCTTTGGAAAGCACATACCCCCCCAACTCTGCATTACAAATAAACTTAAGATGTACCCAGCCTCTTTTGATTACTTTTTTATCTAGAAGATCATTTTACCACTTGCACAGAAATGTTTTCTCTCTGACCTCTTCTAGCAAACTGGCTGAGACTTGGCTGGCACTCCTTTACACCCCACAGACAGTGTCTGTTTCATGTTTGTAGAAAGAAGGGAGATGAGATGAGGAAAACTTAGTTATAGGCAAGTGCTATCAAATGTGCATAGTCCTTATTAGTTAGAAACACATGCTGTGACTGCATAAATACGAAATTATGTTTTACCTGCAGAGTAACCTGCTTTTAGAATATAGCTGGAGACAGCCACAAAATGCCATATGTTACCAAAAAAGAATTTTGTAGGTGATAAGGCTGTAAATGTAATGATCCTCCCTGAATGTCTATGGCTATGGGAATGCTCATGAGACAATCTCTACTTTCCTGCTTTTTTGATGCTGAGCAAACCTCATAGGAATTTTTCTAATATCTTTTTTTTTTCTCGGAGATATTCTAGCACTATATTTGAATTGTTTAAAGGAGTGGTGGTTAACTCCTGATGTGGGTGCACCCCACTGTTAATGTGGATACCTCAGGACGTAATAAATTTAGTATTTCTCCTCATGGAAAATATGCATGGGAAGCCATGATTGCAGTCTTCAAAGTAGGGTTATTCAAATTTTACTATGCAACTAAGAAATGGGATTGGTGAAAAAAACTGTACGTTGCAAGCCACTGAAAGCAAAAGAACTGCCTTTTCTACATCTTTAGCCTTAGTGGACATTAGTTCCTTTAGTTTGGGTCTACTAAATGTGAGACCAAGGAGAGAAAGAACCATCTTTTGAATTCATCATTGCATATTTAGTTAGCATCACTATTATTTCAATGTATTTTAGACAGAATTATCATTAAATTTGACGTTAGAATTGCAGCAAATTCAACTCCCCACCCTTAAAATTTTGTAAGCATTAACATATATGCTTGAAAATCAGAATGTCATTCTCCTTTATGGGAAATCAATTAACAGCCACATGCTAATTAAGACTAAGCATTCAATCTTTGATAACACAGAATTTTGGCAGCATTTCTGTACTCTGCAATTCTAATTACCAATAAAATTTGTTATTTTTACATGTCATGGAATGGAAATTAAAATGCAAATCCTATATTCAGGTAATCAAAAAGAAAAATAGAATAATATGTGATGGCAAATATGCAGTAAGTTAATTTTATTTTTTTAATTAGCTGGTGATATATATACATCCATACACACACACACATACACACACACACACACATATATATAATGTAGTGTGAACAGTTTTGGTGTTTAAGAAATTAAGTTATTTTGTATCCCAGTCATAAATGCACACTTGATTCAAGGTCTAAGGGTCAATAGTTCTCCATAGGATAGCGATTTTTGTAATTTTAGACATTTCTGGCAATAAAGGAAGTTTTGTGGCTTCTTTTGGAAGTTAGATTTTTCTTTTAAAAAGCCTAGGAGTTTCACTTAAGAAATTCTTAACAGGTTGATGATAGAGATGGAGTCTATTTGATTTTTTTTGTACAAAACACTAGAACATTTCTGGCACACTGAAATGTTTTAACCATCTAAAGGCAATATTTGAATATTGTTTTAAGATTATATAGGGTAAGAACAAATCACCTTTAACTATAAAACACAGAGGAAAGGATGGAATAAAAATAGCAGACAACCCAATCTATAGCTAAAGAATACTCTGCATTCTGCCAGAGACAACAAAGAAGGTCAGAAAAAACATATAAGGACATCTGTGCACAAAAACAACAGAGCATGGAAAGACTATGAATCAATATACTTGGAGAAAATAAAAAACGACTAACGAAACAAATGGAAACAAAACAAAGAGTAAAAGAAAAAAGAAAAAAGAATACAGGGAAAGAGGAAAGTGAGGAGAAGAGAAGAGAAGAGAAGAGAAGAGAAGAGAAGAGAAGAGAAGAGAAGAGAAGAGAAGAGGAAAAAAAAAAGGAAAAGAAAAGAAAGAAAAAAGAAAAGAAAAGAAAAGAAAAGAAAAGAAAAGAAAAGAAAAGAAAAGAAAAGAAAAGAAAAGAAAAGAAAAGAAAAGAAAAGAAAAGAAAAGAAAAGAAAAGAAAAGAAAAGAAAAGAAAAGAGAAAAGAAAAGAAAAGAAAGAAAAGAAAAGAAAAGAAAAGAAAAGAAAAGAAAAGAAAAGAAAAGAAAAGAAAAGAAAAGAAAAGAAAAGAAAAGAAAAGAAAAGAAAAGAAAAGAAAGAAAAACACTGAATATTAGCTTAGCTGACTTACTTTTGGCACAAAGATGCCAATGATATAATAATTGAATAATGTCCTGGATGCCAAAGGGTGCCAAATGCTGATGATCAGACACCAGGAAAAGGTGTAAAAAATAATAAAAATCATAACAGGAATCAACCTCGTGACTAAAGGAGTTATTAGTACTGTTTTGCTATATGCATTCGACATTTTTCTTTTATCACAGTGAAGAAAAGAAGAAATAAGGTCTTAAATCAATAATTCATCTGTCATAGCTGGAGCAGGACCATATTTCTCAACTAAGCAAATAACACCCTCTCATTCAGGGGAAGCCTTTTATAATTCTTAGCTAGAACAATGGTAGCATTACCACCCCACACCTATTAAATGCTTTCTACATCACCTTTCCTTACAGGTGAGTCTTTACTGGCTGCTGTAGGATAGCACTATCACTGCTCCTTATGAGGCAGGAACAGTCAAGAATAGGACTCTGGAATTACTATAATATTTTAGTAAAACATAACCATAACATCAAGGAGATTAATTGTATTTGGGGTGGTGAATTTTCAGTGTAATGCAGAACTGTTGTAGAATTACAGAATTGAATTCATAACGATTCTAAATAATTCTTCAAAAGTTGATGGAGACCCATTAACACTATCTTTACATTGCATTTCCTATGGGCATCAGTGCACCACAATTTTGGTTAAAGAAAATAGTGTTTAAGTAGAAATTCCTGCCAATCCTTTCAGAAGCATTCTACAGAAAGAAAAGACTACAGTATAGTTTTTAGTGTCCCACTTTCAATGTAGCTGGAATATGCAATGATTGAGCTCATAGGCAGAACAGAGCCTCTTATACTTGCTTTCACACAGTAAAATGTTTTCCCTGGAGAATAATCCTCCTTTACTTCTCTGCAGTGCTGCTTTTAGAGTTTTATTATTATTACTCTACTGCTTCTTCAGACTTAGTAACTAAATGCTATTTAAATAAATAGCACAAGAAAAAAAAAAATACTTGCAGATAAATTGGAATACTGGGGTTTTATTTTCTTCCTGTAGCAGACTACCCCTTTTAGCAATGTTTCTATCTCATTTTCCACAGTCTGGAATGATTGGACTCTCAAATTCAGTGCATTGAAACAGGTAGAATAATTCTCAGCTCTCTGTATGTGTTCATATATACTTACAGATTTATGTGTGCTTGTATCTATGTGTATGTGCATATCCATATGCTTATGTATTCCTAACTCATCTGATCCTTTCTCCTCATGACAAGATAGTTCTATCTTTCCCAGCTGGATAAAAAGGATAAGGAGAGGCAGATATATGGAGACAGGCTTCTGCTCCCCCATCACCCTGCAGACTGGATAATCGAGGCTGCATGACATATCATGGAGTCTATGGCATGGCAGGTAGTGATATGCCACCCCAAATACAAACTGATCAATTCCAGCTAGGGAATATGAACATCTTCAATTTCCCTTTAGAACCTAGAAAGATAAATATTTTTGACAGATTGTTCCTGTACACCCTTTTTTTTCTAGGGAAAAAAAAAGCCCTCATACACTATTGTTTTGTTTTTTGGGGTTTTTTTAACAGAACACATTACTAAAGAAAAACAGAAGAACATGAAGTATTTCAGAGCTGCATTTATAATGATAGTATATATAAAAGTCACATAAACCTTCACTGAAGTTCTGTGTATCTAGAAGAGTTGGTTCTATGTGCTGTATAGGTCATATTTCAGTTTATGGAGAATAAACTTTTAAAGCATGTTTAACTTATGGGAACCTAAAACAAAAAAGGAAATAAAACCCAAACCACTGACTTGTGTCTACATGACTTGTGTCTCTTCCACAACCCTTCTTCTGCTGTTGTCAGCAGTTCCTGTAAACTCTTAGGCTGATTTGAAGATACAGGCTACCTGTATCCAAGTAGGGATATTACCTGTTCTAACTATACAAGATTCTGAATTATCAGTGCATATTTTGTTTCAGTTCACTTGTGAAGCCTTCATTTTACCATTGAGTCTTACAGATGATAATTATAAATTAGGTAAGAGTTTTCCAATCAAACTGTAAAAGATATTTAAACTAAGCAAAATACATGCTGAATAATTAGGAAAAAAACAGGTTAATCACTGAAACAGTCAAGCTTTTGTATGGAATATAAAACATACATGAAGATTTATTTATGATATTTAACACTTCTGACTTTAAGAAAATTTTTCAGTGCTTGAAGAATTTCACTGAGCTGAAAGGCTCTCTCCATTCTGCACACTGAAAGTGCTTTTCAAAGAAATTTTAAGTTGGACTGAAACCGAAGGGCTCATAAGTCTTAGTCAGAACAGGAACCCACTCTTTAGTCTATTTTCATCTTGCAGTACAACTTGCTTTTTTTTTTTTTTCCAAGTATTTCCTATGCCATTTAGATTCTTGCCTTGCTCTTTTGTCTTTTTCTCATTGTGAAAATGATGAAGCTGCCTTAACCCTTAACAAAGAACAAATAATGGACATACAAGACATATTTATTGATTTAGCCTAACTTTCAGCTTCTTATCTAACCAAATTAGAAAGACAAACTACTAGCTTCTTTCCTAAGAATCACTTTCTGAAGGAATGTAGACCTCTCCATTTATCAGACTAAAATGTTAGCTTGCTAGCTTAACCATGTAATCTTTATGCTAAGACCTAGTGTGAAAATTTGCATAGAGTGAACAGTTTCATTCATAAATGATCTCTTTGTTGTAGTTCTATCTCTGGGTAGAACACAAATTTAAGAGAAGGAAGGAATACCTAGGAGTGAGTCAACACCATTCACAGAGTGTTGTGCTCTAGTCTTAAAGACTGAACTGAACTGATTTGACAGTTCATTTTGGACCTGGATTTATTTACACCCTCATAACCTTTGACTCTGCCTCATTTCCTGAAGGTAAGTCTCTTTGTGGAAGGAATTTCTATAACAGTAAATACACAGAGGAATGATTTGCATCATTTATATGAATTAATAATCTCTTATCTTCATATGAAATTTCAGATTTGCATTTATGGGAGTTGAGTAAGATGACTCCCTATGATTGTGATTTCCCTTACCTTTCTCCTCAGGAGGTGCATGTGCTGAAGTCAACATTCCTATTGAAAGTATGTGAAAAATTTTGAACATTTTACTTGGCTAAAATATGTATAATAGCCAAAAATATCTTGTAGCATTTATATGGCTGTGTCCAGCTGCTATATATTTAAAGTAACCTTGAAATTATCTGAAATTATTCCTATTCTAGGAAGTGCAAATGAAATATGAATACAATAGAAATGACAATGTAATTGAATAATATTACTAGTTGTTCTTGTCTTATTATACATCTAGACAGAAAAATGCTGCTTTTTAAAATACACCATGGGTTTTATTCTTTGTGAAGAAAAGCATTGCCATCCTGATTTTATAGGATCACCAATCACATTAAGAAGTGATTATTTTTTTTTTAAGGCTGAAAAATGACTAAGAACCACTAAATTATAGCAAAGGATTTTTTGGTTTTGAGAAGACTTTACTGTTGCTTAATGCAAAAAAAAAACCTTTTTGAACCAATATCATTATCAATTTCTGTGTTTAATAACACTATTTTGATTCTTAGAATAATTTCTAATCAATTGAAGTTCTCCTGCAGGATTTCAAATTGCAAAAAAAAAAATAATTTATTAACATTCATGGTATTATGACTAAAACAATTTAATTGAAATTAATTGTATATTATTTTATCAAAAGTTGTAGTGAGTTATTACAAGGTTGAAAGAAAAGCGGTGAATTAAAATCTACCTATAAGGTCCTTCATTTTCTCTGGAATGTTGTTAATGTATATAATGCCTCTTCTCTGGGGCAGAGTTTTCATTTTCTGATAACCTTGGTTTTCTGGACATTACAAGATTGTTCAGACATATTTCAAAAAATGTAATGAGCTGTTGGTTAAGAATTGTCTTGTAGAAAAGAAGCATGCACTTTAAATATTTCTGCACTTCTGTAAAAAAAAATGTCTTTCTTCATATTAGTTCTTAAATGAAAATATGCATCCCTGTGGAATTCTTGGAGTACATTTTGGATAAGTAAAAAATATATAAACATTATTAATAAAGAAAAAATTCTGTTTAATGACAGAATTGCTGGTTTTAATACAAAGACATTATAATATTTTAAAGATAATAAGGAAAAATAGTACAATTCTGTACGGTATATTTGGCTTCCAAGATATGTTGCCTTGTGTCTCATTGAGTACTTTTCCACATTACTGTACCAATTTAGAACTGCTTTTAGTTGTACTGGTAAAAGAAAATTTGAATTAAATCCTATTCTACATTATTAACTAATAACACCTGTTGAACTCAAATGACAAAACACTTTTCTTCATTTTATGCTGACAATGGCTGAAAAAATAAAAGTTGTTTTTAATTACTCGGTTTGTTCTTCTTTTTTTTTAATAATAGCTTTGTGATTTTCCAGGGTTTCAGGTAACATACAGAAATCCTTGTAAAATAATGCTGAAGAAAATATTTAAAAGATTAGACAAAGTCAACAGGTAGATTTTGAATATTCATTTATATATTGTTTGTGAGTTACATATAGTATCAAAATTGAAAAAAATAAACTACACTAAAAACATTTTATTTACTATGCCTTAACAATTTTATACTTTATATATTGATTTTTTTCCATATATATATATACATATATATATATATATATACAGACTGAAAATATATTATCAAATAATTACTGGTTAGTTCCTAGGCTAATTACTGTCATTAGTATTGAATTTTTAAAATTATCTTTGAAAACGCATTAAATGACCTTGTAAAGTAGTTTTAAAAATTATCTCTTAAATAGTCATCCATGTTCGCTTCTATAGCAGTAAAAAAATAAAATGTTGATCTTTAATTTCACAGCTAAACGTCTCTAGACCATTCATGGGTTTTGAAGTTGTCTCCAACAGATTAAAAAATAATCAAAACAAACACAGCATAACAACAACAGCAAAGCTCGGTATACTCCTCTAAGAATAACACTTAATAAGTAAAGAAAGAGTTCCAAAAGAATAATTATGCCCAGGTTTCATAAACTGCATGTTTGGTTGTTCCCCCAGCATGGCTCGAAGAGCTGTTTCTTCTCCTCATGAGGGACTCAATCTCTTTGTTTGCAAGGCGACAGGATCAGATTCTCAACCAAGAAATTCGCTGGTATCTTGGCAACCTCAACTGTTTTGAGCAGTTTGTGTCTGATTTATCTACGAGCAAAAAGGGTATGGATGGAATAGCAACTTAATTTGAGTCATTTCCAATATACAAGCGTTGGAAATTTATCAAGAAATATATTTTATTTGAAGGAATACATTTTAAAAATGCATATGCATGTGTATGAAGACATATAGATATAAAATAAAAGTGATGCTTGTCTTAGATATTCACAAAAAAATGGTCACACATATTTATGTGTTTACAATTTGTGTAACTATAGCATATTAGCATTTAGAAGTCCTAGCATGATTAGATATACTCTGGCTGAAATTAAAAAGAAGAATATTTTTTTTTAAATTGCTATTTATGTATCTTGGTTTTTTTGTTTGTCTTTTTTTTTTTTTTTAATTTAAACCTAGGTTCCCACTCTCAAATGCATTGGAAGCTGTAGCAACTACAAATGTAAAAAAGTTTTTGCATAGATTTAATGTACAAGCATTAGTTTTCTTCTTAGAAAATGTTCTATTTTTGAAGTCTGTGATGAAATGGAGTGCCACAGAATAGCAGAATAGTTGAGGTTGGAAGGAACTTTGGGATGTCATCTAGTCCAATGATCCTGCTCAAGGATGGTCACCTAGAGCCATTAGCCCAGGACAGTGTACACATGGGTTTTGAAAATCTCCAAGTATGGAGACTTTCAGTGAACCTCCCTGTGAAACCTGTGCCAGAGCTTAGTAATCCTCACCATAAAAAAAAACAAAAATAACCAAAAAACACCAAACCAAAACAAAACAAAAAAAGTGTCTGTATGTTTAGGTAGAACCTCTTGTATTTAACTTTTTGACTGTAGCCTCTAGCCCCGTCACTGAACAAAACTGAAAGAGACCTGACTGTATTCTCTTTTCACCTTCTCTTCAGATATTTTTACACATTTACAAATTCCCCCTTCCAAAGCGCTCTCATCTGCAGGGCAAACTGTCACACACCTCTTAGTCTTTCTCATAGGAGAGGTGCTCATTCATTTCATGTCCTGTCACCCATCCCATACATCCCCATTTTCCTGTATGAGAATCTCACGGAAAACAGTGTAAAAGGCATTATTGAAGTCAAGATTGACTATATCTTCTTCTCTCCTTCATCTACGAGTTCATCATGTTCCTACCAGTGGAAACATCTATGCCAGAATTAGACACTAGCTAAAAAAACTGAAAGTGATTATTGATCTTTATAACCCAACAGAGAATATTGAAAATGACACTTTACATAGTTTCTGAAAAATAGGCAGAATACTCACAATCAAAAAAGAAGATATTTTCTCATGCTGCTTCCACTTTTAAAAATGAAAGATGAAATAGTATGCCACACTTCTGTAGATATATGTGCGTTTCAACTTTCCTGATGTGCTTTACTGAAAATGAACTATTTTCATATTACTATCAAACTATGTAGAAAAATAATAATTTTTTCTCAGGGTTTACCAAGAACTAGAGAATGGTTGCGGGACACCTTAGTATTTTTAACGAGGAAGTAGAAACACCTTTTGCTGAAAGTCATAAATTTACCATTATGTGTTTTCCTAATGTTCATTTGTCCAGCTAGGGTAAAATGCATCCCTGCAAAAAATGTATCTATAAGAGGAAAAGTGTACTCACACTAGCTTTTCTTGTCTGCTTGCAATAATCAGGTGTTTGTAGATGTCCTAACCTCTCTCTTAACTGTGCAGGCAAATAAGCCCTTTTTATGTCCAGCTATTGGAAAGGCAGTTACATTTAAATGCTTTTTTTTGAGACAACTGACTGGTTTGTTTCAAAAGCAAACATTTATGTATATATTCATTACATGAACACAATTTATCTACAGCAATTATGCAAATTTTACTAAAATCGGTTTTTATAACCATACTGAAACCAGCTAGTGGAATTTACTTAAAAGTGCAAACAATTCCATGGTTTCTCTGCAATAATTAATGCTGTCATTTGACTATATTTTGTTAATTATTTTAAAATGTTTTATTAAAAACTATACAAAACTGCAAGCAAATCATACAAAATTATCGGAGTAGTACTAGTACTAAAATAGAATCAAAGTATTGCTACATAATCCAAGTAAGAACTTTTTAATATTTTATAGGAATATTAAATTGACCAACTCTAACTTTTAGACAAGTAACAGTCACAGAATAACAGCTGGTAAAGTACAAAGGAAAAGGTGAACATGCCCTACGCATCTAAATCCTAGTCACCTAAATTTAATGAAAAACAGAATAAGAAAAAGAAAGCAAGAACCTTACACACACATACACACATATATATGTGTATATATTTGAAGTTTGGAATATTTTAATGTTTATTATTATGTTCAAGGGAAGTGTGCTTATTTACCTTGTCCTGCTGTGTGCTATGCTGTGCTATGCTATGCTCTCCTATCCTGTCCTAATCATTGAAGCCATTCAATTAAGAGAACGTTGTCTTCCTTTCAAGCATTTCTCCATATATTGATTACCATCATGTCTGATCTCAGTTTTGTTGAGACATTGACCCAACAATGGGTCAGATTTATTGTTTCCTGTTTATCTATAGGTATGACTATCTCTTTTCCAACTGTACCAAAAGACATATATTTGGTTAGGTGGATATTGTTTTGTATTGAAAGAGTGTAACTGAGTGTTAGAACGGAAAAAAAGTTCCCTTGTCTTGCAACTGTAAGTTCCTTATCTTTTTTTTTTTTTTTTTGTAAAAAATTGTGAAAGGAAAAAAGAGATTGATAAAATACACCAGTCCTGACATAAAAGACAGTATTAAGCTGAAGGAAGTTCCTGGAATACAGCATAAGCAAGTAGAGACAGGAATATATCAGGAACAATGTCACTGAAACATGAGCCAAGCAGAAAACACTGGAGAAGATCAAGGAAATAAGCCATAGCTTCTCAATGGCAGTGGAAAGAGAGTGAGACTACTAAAATCCCAAATATCCTTTATTCCGTAATTGAGAAACAAAAGAGCAGACTCCTTATTCAAGGAAAGAATCAGCTTTGCAAAAAATAGCAAGTGCAGTTGTTTATTTCATTCTGTTTCACTGAGTAGATCTGATTTTAAAGTTATTTTGTTTTAGTTGATATTCCAATAATGTAGTTTTAGAGATACAAAGCTCCTTGATATTTAAAGCAATTTATGTCTCCATCAGGACCAGCTGCTCTAATCAATAGGTTAATAGCTGACATAGAATGAAATCATGTGCAATCATCTGAAAAATCATTTTCTAGTGTCAAGAATGTCCAAATCATTTTCATAGTCATATCATGATTTTCTCAGTGTTACTTACCATGGTTAAAAATAAAATTTACATACTTAGAAAAAAAGTAAAGTCAGGGTGAAACCAGGTATATAAATTTTCATGTAAGATTGTACAGATTTTTTTTTTTTAAGTCCTGATATTTATTAACTACACTTTTATATTGGGGTCAGATGGGGAATGTGGGATCTATAGAAAAATGGACATACAATGATTCTAAGTATGTATGTCTGATGCAAAGGCAATGTGGTGTTTTTCCAGGCAGTTAAATTGTCGTAATGAAACATCTGGTGCTACAAGTTTCTCTTTGCTTGGTTAAGGTTTTTTTATTGCCTTCTTTTTTTTAAAGTTAAATTCTGTTTTAGAGATGTGCAATTTGATGCTGCTTTTCAACATCAAATTACCAGTTAACAGTTGCTTTTCTTCTTCTTAATGACCTACAGACAACTGAATTTGTCTTTACGTTTGTAAGAGACACTATGGACTATTTCTATTACTATTAGGAAAAAAGAAAAGAAGTTTGGTAGTAATGAAGATAAATATCTTACAGTGGCATGAAGAATTCAGCTAGGAAACCTACTTATCAATATTAATTGACCTCTGCAAACCTGTTGTGCCCTGAATCCACTGACTTCCAGTGTAATGGCCACATTCTGATACCACTTTCACTAGCTAACACAAGTCCTCATTAATACTACTATGCCAGTAAAGCCCATAAATTCCTTATAAATTAATTTATTTCATTTTTTTATCATTTCTCAATTTTTTTAGCTCTTCACTCTGACTACAGACTATCCAAAGTCTGTCCAGTAAATTTCCAACTAATTCTGTAGTAAAAAGTTTTCCACCAGCTATGTTCTTTCCTATGTTTTCCCACAGCTGCAAGACAAATATTTAGTTTTGTTGTATAGTCTTTTCCTCTTTCTTAGACTCTAAGATACCTATACTGTAGACAACTAGCTCTGTGTCTGCAAATAAAATGAAGTGACTGAGGCATTGATTCTGTTGTGAAGATGAATACCATAATAGCATGTGTTCCACATCTAATATGAAAAGCTGAAAAAATAACAATGAATCATAAAGGTTACTGATGGAGAGACATATTAAATTACCTTGTTCATACAAAAAATGAGCTGGTTTAATTTCTACCACACCATCCTTCATTTCTTTTCCCTCCATAGATTTTCTCTTCCTTGTGGAGAGTTACATCTTAGCAGAAAGAGATGAATAGTGAAAAGTTTCAATTCTTATTCACAGATACATGTCTGAAAAAAGAAAGATGATGCAGTTTATCTTTAGTAGAGATTTCTAACTCTGCTGAGCAATCAGCATATAATGACATGAGGGAATTCACAGATTTTAAATAAATTTGGAAGCCAATTTAGATAGGCATTAAGAAGTACTCTCTGCTGGAGTTATACCATTATACAGAGAAGAATACAACATTTATTGGGTAGGAGAGAAACTAAGCAAAAGGAAGCTTGATTTTGTAGTCTAGTGCCAGAGAGACTGCCTCAGGATGGAAAAGTGCTTTTGTCTCATATGTTCTTCCACTTTTCCATACGAATTTTATTCAGTAACTTTTAAATGCAAATACAAAATTGTCCTTGAGGAGTAGGAGGACTCCCTTAACTGAAAATCTAGCATGTACAGTTCTAAAGAGTCGCTAAAATATATGTACAGCACCAAAAGGTGTCACAAATGTTCCACTGAAGTGAAATCACAGGGTATAGCAGACTGCTCTCAAGGTAGTGGCTACAAATCTCTCTGCACTACTTGACCTCAGGAACCAGAATCATTAACCATGTTTAGGTGTGTAGATTTAACTATTTCTTGTCATCTATTTAGTGCATAGGAGTATATGCATGTGGTCTTGACTGGGGCTGCTTTTATAATTTGGTGCTGAGGTGGGATGAGTGCTGCACTTCTGTACATTTAATTCAGGTAATGCATCTCCTGCTGCTAAGACTGCACTTATTAAGATCCTTGGCCAACTTGCACCAGGATGTTGACTCAAATTTTAGCACTGGGGGGAAAAAAGGTAGGCTGTAGGACAATATAGACACAAAATAAATAGATTCAAGGTGTCTGTGAATAAATTTAGATTGCATAGAGTTAATATCAATCAGAGAAATTAGATTTTGAAAATCTCTCTGTGAGAAACAGAGGACAAAAAGTACAAAAATTGAAGAAAGATCAATGAATTACTTTAAACGATTATATGCCCTGATTTTGTGCAGTAACAAAAGTCTGTACCAAATGAGTATAAGGTCCTTTGCAACTTATATACAATAGTGCCTTGCATATTTCTTTCTTAAATATTTAACAAGAAAGAAAATGTACAGAGCTGTATGACATACAGAACAATTTCACAACTCATTGATTGGAACAGCCCTGCACTTTGTCCTTCTGAGATTCAAAATGCAGATAGAAGAGCTCAAAGTTAAAATAAAATTGCCTTATTCATATGAATAATTCTATATTCAGAAGTCCTCCTGAGGATTATTAGAAGAAAATAGGAACATCATTATGAGCCATGTTAAAATGGAGATGGTAGATGATGGATTAAAGAGAGGAGAGAGGTCAGAAGTGAAAAGTGAGAATTCAGTCATTTACATTAAAATAGTTGGAATCTTGTATATAGACGAAATTATGCAGAAATATCACATCAGGAGAGAAAAGTAGAGGGTCACAAACTGGAAGGGAATCAAGTGAGAGAGATGTTATGTGACTTAAAGTATAAAAGCTCTACCTCTGCAAAACTATGAGCCCAGACCTCTTATAGAGGCAGGTTTTCTTTTGCATCTTCTTTTATCTGCCTGTGTATCCTAAGTTACAGGTACTTTTTCTTCAAAGAAATATTATTCTCTACTCTGACATACAATTTTTTGGTCTTTGACTATCTCATCCATGGTATGATAGATAAAAAGTGTTGCCAGCTGAACCAATGCAGTCTTACTTGCAAAAGGAAGTGCTAGAAATTGGAAGAGGGATAGTAGAAAGAATAATTTTTAGAACAGTTAAACTAGGTCTATTTGTTAATTACACAACACTCAAACAATTATCAAAAAAAGGAGATCAACATATTGGATAATGAAAAGTTGAAGAAAAGTTTTGAAAGTCAGATTTTTACATGCTTGAAAAGCACTGCACACAAAACAATGCTCAAGTACATTATTCACTGCAAATGGATTCAATAGGAGAGCTTGTACAGTAATGCATCCATAAAACATGTCATCCATGACATAATTACAAATATTAAGGGAAATACATTTAGGTAGGTAGGAATGCCAGCATTCAAATGACTATAAAATTAGATTGAGTAAAAAATAAAGGAAATCTTACAAGCAAGCCTAATATTGAATTTCCCTTTGGGTAATTTAAATATGAGAGACAGTGAAATTTCAGAAATGTTCCAATCCAAAAAAGCTTCGGGAAAAATTCATCATAGATAAAGTTTAACACTAAACAAAAGCTGATATTTTCAGCACATGTAAAACGTATTTGCATCACCTAAAAAACCAGTTATTCTAATATAACTAACCTCAATTGCAGTAGTGGCACAATGTATTAAAAAAAAAGGTGGAACTTACAGAAAAATAAATATAAGCTGTATTGTCTTTGTGCAAGATAAGATGCTTTTGGGGGCAGGGAGACTTTGGTTGAAGTGATGCCTATGTGTGCCACAGGGGCGGCTTCTGTGAGAAGCTGCCAGAAGTTTCCCGTATGCCAAACAGAGCCAATGCCAGCTGGCTCCAAGATGGATACACTACTGACCAAGGACAGGCCCATCAGGAACAGTACTAAGGCCTCTGGGATAACAGATGTCAGGAGGCAGGGTACAGCAGCAATTGCAACCAGAGATAAGAGTGACAATATATGAAAGGAATAGATCTGGAAACTCCAAGATCAGTGAAACAGGAGGTGAGGAGGTGCTCCAGGCACCAGAGCAAAGATTCCCTTGCAGCCCATGGTGAAGACCATGGTAAAGCAGCAGTCCCCCTGCAGACCATGGAGGTCCATAGTGGATAAGAGATCCAGCTTCAGTCTGTGGAGGACCCCACCATGGAGCAAATTCATGACCAAAGGTAGCTCTGATCACGTGGAAGGCTTGTGCTGAAGCAGGCTTGCTAGTGGCAGGACATGTGACCCTGCAGAAGACCCACAATGGAGCAGTCTGCTCCTGAAGAACTGCACCCCATGGACAAGGATCTGGAAAAGTTCATCTGGAATTGCAGCCCAGTGGAAGGACTCACACTGTGAAAGTTCATGGAGGGCTGTCTTCCAGCATGGGAGAGATCCCATACTGGAGCAGTGCAGAAGTGTGAGGAGGTCTTCCCCTGAGGAGGAAGGAACAGTAAAGATGTATGATAAAGTGATTGCCGTGCCCAAACCCCATGCAGCACTGCGTGGGAGGACATAGTGAAAACTGGGAGTGATGTTTAACCTGTGAAGAAGGAAGGAGTACAGGGAAGTTGTTTTTACTATTTTTATTTCTCATTATCCTACTTTGATAATAAATTAAACTAATTTCCCAGGTTGAAGCTGGTTTGACCATGACAGTGATCAATGACTGATTTCTTCCTGCCCTTATCTGAACACATTAACATTTTTTTATATTTCTTCTCCCCTGTCCAGTTGTGGATGAAAAGTGATAGAACAGCTTTGGTGGGCACCTACCATCCAGCCGGTGTCACCTCACCCCATAAACACAAACCTTAACGTGCAGTTGTGTATCTCTTCTCATCTAGTATGTGAATCCCAAAAGGAAAGTTGTTACCATGGTCTTTATAATTAGACTATCATAATTTATCATATTACACTTAGGCCTTCACTCTCACACTCAGATGATTTGTTTTCTCCTGCTCTCCATCAAATATTTGTGAGATTTCAATATGTCACACAAAAGCTTAGTAAGTTGTGCACGTCTGAGAGGACAAAGTCAAGTTTTCAAAGCCGTCATGGGAAGAAAACAAAGGTTGGAGTCACTCCACAGACAAGCCTTCATTACTACTGTTTGACCTTAAAAAAACCCAAACCAGTTTGTGTCTCAGCTCCCCAGAAGAATTACAGACCTCCTGTCTCTCCTCAGATCTCTCATTGATTCTGTATTTCACACACATTATTTCTCAGTACTTTGACCTCTGTATCCTGAGTTCACTAGTCCCCCATATATCAGATCTTGCTCTCTTCAGTTTTATTTAAGACAAGTGTGATTTGCCTTTGGCATTGCTACAGAAAACATTGAAAGAATAAACATCCCATTACTGGAATAAAGAATCATACTACCTTTAGTACAACTTCTGATTTTATACATTTCGGTATGGTTTTTTCTGTGACACCTGGAATAGCATAAAGAGAAGTTTTGCCTTTCCTTCTTTTTCTTCTATCCTTCTGAGATGTCCAACTGTTCTACTGCATTAAGAGAGAGAGATCTTTTTGCAGCTTAGCTCCCACCTACAACAGCATTGATACTGTGGACAATAACACTGGGAAAACAAAAAGCTGCCTCGTAATTTCCTTGTCACACAAGACTACCTTCCTTGTTAGTACTTGAAACCTGTGTCTATACAGAGAAAACACAATCAGATAAAACAACATGGACATTAGTTAAAATTGTCACAGGAAAAGACTTCAGGATTTTGGAAGCAAATAAACTAAAATTTTTTCCATGGCCATGTTTTTTCTTATCAATAAAACAGAAGACAGAAGATATCTGGTAGTAACTTCCAATTTCATTGATGATGATTTTTCTTTACAACTATGTTGCACAAAATTGCCCAGCAGGCATGTGTTTCACTGTGTGCTGGAACCCTAAATGATCTATGTTCCATTATATAATGATGAATTTTATTTTACACCTCATGGAATTCTAGAAAGAAAGTATTGAATAGCAAAAACTCCCTATGTCTTTGAAATTTCCGTGGTCATTTCAGCATGTGTTAAAAATTGTCTGAATTTATTGGCTCAGGTATTAAGTGTCTAGATCCTTTCTTTCAGTTTGCTCAATAGTGTTGCTGCAATTCTGAACTCTCTCACACACAGAAGTTTTTGGCAGATTTTTCACAATGCTGTCTCTTAACATTCCTGTACAAAGTGAGCCAGAAAGACCTGGCATATACGAAGAATCTTGGTTCCTTAAAAATAGTATAATTGATAAGATAAAAACCAATTTTCCTCTGGGAACATCTTTGGAAAACCCATTGTTGAAAACATAAGCTCAAAAAATAACCTTATGTAATGGGCATCATCTGGGAAATTGAAGGAGGTCAGTTTGCCAAAAGAGCTTTCTGCACCAAATTTTCTAATTTCATCATCAAATGGACTGCAGAATAGAAATTGATTTTTTGTTCGCGTTTTCCTTTCTGATCTTTTGGCCCTGGTTTTTGCATACATATTTCCAAAAGAAATGCTAAGCACTATGCATTGGCAGCCTTAGATTACTGCAGTATCTCCAAATTAATCTGTCTTGTAGAAAGACTAGGCAAGCAATTTCTAAATAAAGTGCTGTGTTTTAATCCCAGCTGGCAGCTAAGGACCACATAGCAGCGTGATCATGCCCTTCTCACCCCACCTCCTGGTCTTTACTGAGATGTGGGAGAGAGAAAAGTGACAAAACCTGTGGGTTGAGGTAAAGACAGTTTAATTGGTGAAGCAAAAGCCATGCACAAAACCAAAGCAAAACAAGGAATTAATTCACCACTTCCCTTGGACAGGCAGGTGTTCAGCCATCTCCAGGAGAGCAGGAGTCCACCAGGAGTAACCATTACTTGGGAAGGCAACATCACCACTCCAAACAACCTCCTTTCCTCCTCCTCCCCCCAGCTTTATCTACTGAGTCTGTGACTTAACTACAGATCTGTTGCTCTAGCCTAGTTCCTGGAAAAAATATGGGTAAGGTTACACAGGATGCTATTGAAAAGCATTTAAAGAATAGTGCCATCATTAGTCATGGTCAAAGTGGGCTCACAAAGAAAAAGTCCTCTTTAACTAGCTTGATATCCCTGTATCACCTTCCTAGTGGGATGAAGGAAAGGCAGTGGGTGTAATCTTCATGGATTTTATAAGGTTCTGATATTATCCCTCTAGACACACCAATCAGCTGTGGGATAGGTGGGTTCACAGTGCACTGGGTGAAGAACTGGCTGAAGTATAAACCAGCAGTGCATGAGTATAAATTGTTAGAGAGGCGGCTGTAAAACAACCCTCCAGAAGGGGATCTGGGGATACTGGTCAGCAGCAGATTCATTAGGAGTCAGTGTTTCCTGGCACCCAGATTGCAAATCACATCCTGGGGTGCATCAAATGCTTCATCACCATCCAGTCAAAAGAGGTGATTATGCTGGTGCAGCCTCACCTGTTATGTAACTCTGGATTCCAGAATTTAAGTAGGATGTGAAGGTGTTTGAATGCATTCAGAGAAGGGCAACAAACCTGGTGAAAGGGCTGGAAGGAATGTCCTGTAAGAAGCAGCTGAGGACTTTGGGCTTGTCTAGTTTGGAGAAAAAGAGGCTTAGGGTGACCCTCATTGTTGCCTAAGGAGGAAGTTGTGGTGGAGAGGGAGGTACTGGTCTCTTCTCTCTGGCACTAAGTGATGGGACATGTTGAATGGTTTAAAGCTGCACCAGGGAAGGTTCAAACTGGATATTTGGAATATTTTTTTTTACCAAGAAGTGGTCTAACACTGGACTAGGTTTCCTAGAGAGTAGGGTGATATCCCAAGCCTATTTAAGAAGCCTTTGAACAGTGTTCTTAATAACATGCCTTAACTTGGTCATCCCTGAATTGGGTACACAGTTGGACTAGATAATCCTTTATGTCCCTTTCAGCTGAAATAGTTCTCTTCTGTTCTATTCTATTCTATCTAAAGCTAAATCTCTACAGTTTTAGGCTAATGCTTTATGATGGTGAAGAATGATCACTGCATTAGCTGTTGCCTGGGCAACAAGCATGAGCAAAAATAATAGCTGTACCTGAAGTAAAGACTCACTGCATTTAAATAAAACTCCCCAGTATAGTTTTCTTCCCCTTAATCTCTAAACTCAGAGCATAGAATCCCAAGTATGTGACCAGTCTCTGAATGACTTGCTTATTTTCAAATGGCTAAATCCTTGATGTAAGCAGTTCTGGAATAGGTAGCATATTTTTTTTGAACCTCAATTCTGTGAGGGATATTCATGTATAATGAAAAATTTGTTTTTCTGTTGCTAACTTGATTTATGTCTTTTTTTTTCTATGGCTTTGCAATGAATAGTACAACAGGTTGCATTACAAATGCCTAGAGTACAGAAAAAATTATACCATTCCATTTCCACTAATTATGGATCCGTCTGCATTAACTAATGCATTCAAATGTTAGGGTTTGGACAGAGCTTGAGACTGCAGGCTTCTAAATTTAGTCATGGGATCCAGTTTGCTAATGCTGGAAAGTCACTGATTCAGAGACCTACACATGTGACAAACTGTAGATATTTACCTTAAACTGGGAGATCAGATCCCTACACTGCTAATTAGAGCTTAGTTTCTCAGAAGCATACATAAGTATCAAATGTCATTGGAAACTCCTTAGGGTATTTGAGACATTTTCATTAAGCTAGACCTGTAGCTGATCTCAGCTCTCACAGATTGGCAATTGAAACTCAGGCAAGATAGTATTCTATGTCAAATTGCATTTAAGACTAAAGCAGTTTAGGGACAATTAATCTAAGCCCTACATCTGTTATAGAAGCTTAAACATTTATATTCAGAAACTTACAGTTTGATATTTGGAGTCTGGAGGTTGAACTCATCTTGAAAGTTTACGACATTCTTGTCCAAAAACATTCTGTACTTTCTAGTTCTACTGAAACTTTACATGACAACCTATAAATTATTAAAAAGATGAGTGGGTGTGTTTTGGGGTTTTTTTGTTAAATTCTTGATCTGATTTGCAATGCAAACAATTTTTTATTTCTTTGTTCTGGTTTTGGAAAAGGACAGAGTTAATTTTTCACAGTAGCCATGACAGGGCAGAGCCTGGATTTGTGTAGGCATGGCCAAGAGCCTAATTGGTATGGTTGTTCCATACCATTTTATATTATTGTGTGGGGTAGGGGACTATCTTGCTTCCTAGAAATAGAGTGTCCCTTTCCAGATAGGAAGGAAGCATGGTGGGAATAAGGTCCTTCCACGACTGTTTCATTGCCCTGAGCTTGGATCCTGAGTATCTTAGATCCTCTCTTTGTACAATTTTGCAATTAGAGTAGTTGCTTTTGCTGTTAATTTTCTCATCTTGTTGTTCTTTCCATTAAAATTGTTCTTATTTCAACCTGTGATTTCACCTTTCGTGCCTCCAGTTCTCAACTTTAACCCCCAAGTGAGAAGGGAGAGGGGAAGAGGGAGAGCAAGTGTTCCACCTATGGTTTGGAAAAGTTTTGGTGAGAGCACTGAACTGGGGAGTGCCATTCCTAAACCACAACATTCTCCCATGTACTAAGAAAATAACCTCTTAACTTGAACTGTCTAGATTCATATTTTGAATTGAGATAATAACGTCCTTCACAGGCAGCTGGCCAGCATAGAACGATCACATAAATATATGTCTATGCCTAAGTCCACGTCAGTTTCAATTAAGTTTCAGGTTGATCGACTACTCTTTTAGTTTTTCTCATATCCCTTTGTGATTGTTTCCCTTGTTTCCACAATCCAAGATGCCATGTTTATTTCAAGCTGATAGGGTTACTAGAGAGGTTTTATATCACATCCAACTAGAAGGCAAAACTCCCTTGCTGCAGAGGACTAAGAAGGTTGTTCGACCACTTGACCAGTGTACGTTCAGCACAATACTCCAAACACAGAATGACTTCTGTTCATGCCTCCTCTTGCCTGTCTCTATTCAAGCACTGTAATGCTACCTAGAGGGAAACACATTAACCTCTCTATAAGTTGTTCAATGAGAGGAGTACTGCATCACCCTAAATCTGAATATGGGGTGCAAGACAAAGAGATAACCCTTCTCACTTTCCTTCACTTTCTTGTAGCTGTTTGTTCCTGCTGTCTTCCTTGCATCAGAATATGGCATAAAAATTATTCCTAGCAGATGCAGTACTGAAATGTTTGTTTCAGTGAAAGGCTCCAAGGCTCAACAGCTCTGCATTCTTGAGACAAAATCTTTTATTACGAAAAGGACTTATGTTTTCCAAGTCAGCCCAATGGATGCTTTTGAAAAGCAATTAAAACATAATAATAAAATCTCCAAAAAGTCTGGGATCTATTAAGAAATTGATGGTACCAGCAAAATTTTAAAAATATATTTGAGAATATTAATGTAACTTAATACCAGCATTATCATGAAATTTATGCTCATTTCCCCTAATGAAGACCTCTGCAATTTATATCAGTTTTCATTAATCTCTTAAATTTGTTATGATAAATCTCTGTGCAACTCATTATTGTACCTTAAATTCTCTATTTAGTTATCTACAATAGATTTGCAAAATAAAGTGTAGAATTTTTTAATTTGCTATTTTTATTGTTGTTTTGGCTGCTGTACAAAGGATGAAAGAAATTTGTTTTCTCTTTAGGATCTTAAAACAGCACTACTCAAAATTACTTGATGATATAGCAACTGTAAAAAAGGAAATAAATGGGGAAAAATATGTAGGGCCACCTTCTAGTGCTTTTAGTTAGCTTAGACTGCATACATTATAAAAGCTGCTTTCCTTTCTTGTCCTTATTGCATTTGGTTTCTCCTTTGTTGCTTTTTTCTTCATCTGTACATTTGAAAATCTTTGTTGTTGTTTTAAGCTCACTGTTCTTCCAGCAGACGTCTGACATTAATAGCAACATCATTTCGTCCTGGGCTTCACAATTGTCAAAATAAAGGAGTATCAAAAGGAATTGCCAGCAGCCCTGTACATATCTCAACTTTGTATAGAATATTTTGACTAAGAAAAAACATTTCTGCCCAGTCCTCAACTGATCAGGAAAAAGAAGCCATTTTCAATTTGTGTGATGGCTTCATGAATGACAAGCATTATTTTATTACCCTGATAGTGAAATTTAGAAGCTAATCAGTGTACAAATGTTTTGTGATTTTTAAGTTTTGCTTTGGGGCTTCACTTTTGCTTTCATTATTATTGTTAGTGTTCCAAGCTTTGAAAAGTTTTGGGACATATGTTAGATCCAGTTCTAGTTTGTTGCTTGTGAAGTGAGGCAAAATTATTAGTACTTGAGAGCTGAGAGCCCTAGTTTCTTCATAAGAAATTGATCCTAAGTAGAAGAGCATTCCTTTCAGCTTCAGTCTAAGAGCCTGTGATGATTTCCCACTACCCAATTCTGAATTAGTATGATCTTTGTGTCTCTTCTACAGGCTCCACTAAGAGTCATCCCCTACATAGCTCATTATATACTTTTGCATCCCTTCTCAATAATGTGGCACTTAGGAAGCTACTTAAGGAATTTATCCCTTCCAGGCACAGATACCTGGTTTTGTTTTTTTTTTCTTTTTTTTTTCTTTTTTTTTTCTTTTTTTTGTTTGGTTGGTGGGTTTGTTTTTTGGGGGTTTTTTTGGGGGGGTTTTTTTGGGTTGTTTTTTTTTTGGTTTTTTTTTTGGTTTTTTTTTTTTCTTTTTTTTTCCTGAAGCAGTATATACACTACGCCTCTGCAATCACTGGTCAGAGAACTATGTTTATTCAGTGTGATCCTACTTAATAAAGTGTATACCAGAGCTATCCTAAGTTTCATTATTTAACACTTGAAGTTGATACTGTCTTCTAAAGAATATATTAATGGATTTAAACTGAGTTTAAATTACTCAGTTTTAATTATTTCAGTGATGCAATTTCCTCTCCTTCTAAATAAAGCTTTGAACTCACATGAATGAATTATACTTGTCTATAATGAAAGGCATAACTGTCACAAAGATTACAATATTATTTTTCTTAATTACATTTATTTGAATATTAAAAAACCCCAATAATTTGTGTGTTTTCATTGTGTTTGCATACCTGTGGTTTTATTTCTTTGACTGAGATTTATTCATTCTTGAAATTCTAGCAAGTTTTCTCCTATGGAAGAGACAAACAGCCAGAAACAAAGAAATAAAATACCACTTCAAAAGATCCATGTGATATTTTTAGACAGAGGAAAGCACTTTAAAAATTTAATTATTGTAATGATCTTTTGTAGAAACCAGCAATATAGAGTTTGCAAACTAGAGTGACAGGGTAGAACTGGGGAGACACTTAGTAAATTAAAGCTTTATGTAGGTAAATTAATTTATAGCTTTTGACATTATTTTCTTCATTTCAAACAGATTAATAGAGTCACTTGAACTACTACACAATATTTGTACTGAAAGCATGACTATTACAGAACTAGACATTCCATTTATCAGATTCTAGTCACCTTTTAATAAGAAGCTCCATGAAGACAGGAATGGTTGTATGGAGAAAGCAAGGCTGGGCTTCTTTAAGCATCAGACAAAAGGTATAGATTGCTGCCTGTCAATTGTGCCATCTTGGACCTAATTCATATAGTTATTTCTTTTAGACTCTTCCCAGAGACTTTTTTTTCCTCCTGTGTTGTGGTTTGATTTGTTAGTATGTTCTGTTCCCCCTCAGTTATGTTTGGTTATGGTTCTGCCCAAACAGTTAAATGTCAATCACCAGACCCCTCCTTGGTTTTCCCCGATTACAAATGTATCCTCTCCATTCCCCACCCCCGGTTGCCCGCCAGTCACTCGGCCCTCCTGCCCCTTTTTCCAGAAACCTCTCACTAGGGTGTCGAGTGATTGGTTAGGGGGCCGGGGCCCCTCCCTAAGTTCTTCCCCATTGGTTTTCCTTTCATGTCTGTCATTTATGTATCACCCTCCCCTGGACTCCCATTTGTTCCTAAGTGTTGTCACCCCCTACCTCCCACTCCCTTTATAATGTGTTGTAGTCCCACCCCCATGGCTCTTCGGTTCTTGGATCCCTTGGGAATAAATCTGACTGTGCCAACCACTGAGGAGTCCCTCCTTCATTCCCCCACGGACTGAGGCTGAACTGTGGCCACGTCTCTAGTGAAGGCAGCATTGTCGCCATAGTGCGAGGTGCTGGCCTTAGGCGCTGCACCTGACACTTGTCAGGAGAGTGCCCCCACGACTGCAAGCGGGCTGGCAATCTTGCCGGGCATTCAACATCAGCCTGCCCAGCTTGACTCCTGCTTTCTATGTTTAAATTGACTGGTCTTCCTTAGACTAGGTATCCTAGAAAAAAAGCAAGTTGTAGATGTCTTCTCAGTGCCTGCTGCTGGAGTTGCAGCTCCTGCTGCTGTAATTATTGCTGCAGTTTGGCTTTTAGCCACTAACACTTCTTGGAGGCTGCATTGGAGTTCTCACGGGCGCAGTAAGATGATTTAGTAAGTGGACTAAATGGTCCACTAGACTTGTGGTCATCATCAGACATTCTGTGAAGCTAGGGTGAGGTCAGACTTTTTCAAGGACTTTGTGAAAAATACTTCAAAACAACCTGGTAAAACACCAAAACATGTTCTTCCAAACTGTGAAAAACACCATGACCTTATTAAAAAAAGCTTCCACCTATTATGATCTTACAAAATCATAACTAGAAAATTCCTAACTAAAAGAGCATACATGAGTAAAAATGAGTATGGACAAAAAAATCAGAAAATAAAGGGCAGAGGAAAAAGCAACAATTCTACTAATATGACTACAAAATGTCTCGGCATAATAACAGATATTATGATAATTTTGTTTATGTTGTCACAGATTTACTTACTTGGCAGTACACATAACTTCAAATCTTATAGTCAGTAAGCTATTTTCCCCTCCTGTTTTCTCAGCTTTGTCTGTTTCTGTTTCAAATGTCTCAAAAGATAAAACTTCAAGTAACTAATTTGACTGCAAAATACTTTACAAGGTCATATGGAAGGGGTGGAAAGGATATTCTCTTATTAACAAGCTGCCTTCTGCCATAGCTGATATATGAACATTGTTCAGGCACTTAATTGTTAAAGAGATTAAAATTCTTTGAGTTCCACATATAATCAGTCCAAATTGCAGATTTACAACCTCATTGAATATTCCATCTACAAGGCTAAACTGGTACTTTTTATCTGCCATAGGGAGATGCCGCTTTTGTTAATGATAAGAAAATGCATTTGTAAACACTTTGAGACATTACTATCTCAAAGTCCAATTTCAGCCCCAAGTTGATTCAATATCCCCAAAGCAGCAAGAAGAATCAACATTTTTTACAAACAAAACTGGAGAAAACTGCAGATAAATAAAGATCAACACAGTATTTTTGTATAATAATAATAGTGCAACAAAATTACTTTTGCAAAATAACTTCCTGGATTCCTCTTCCAGAATTTAGATTAATTCCTTGTATCATCATCATTTCCTAAAATTAGACTCTAATATTTTATTTCTGTATCTAATTGCAACATATTTTCTGTCTTGTTCTGCTGATGCTAATATTCTTAAATATTTTAATTTCCTATTTTGCATTTAACTGTTCCAATGAATGTGTTGGATTAGTGTAAGTTCTAAGTGCATATTAAATCTACTTTTTGTTTATTTATAGACTATAATTACCTCTTGCAAATCTGTGCAAAAAGATATTGGAAAGTAGAACTATCTGTATGACCTAATAATTGCAAGATATGGGAAGCTCAGAGCACTCCCACTCCTTCCTACTCATTACCTTTCTAGACAGCCAAAATTCTATGTCCCACATGTGCAAGTCAGTGGTGAAATGAAATGTGATTCAGTTCAGTACTTTAAAATAAATTTCTGCGCATTCAATCCTGATTTTTATAGAACTCTCAAATGTTTCCAGAAATTTAGTAACAATGAGTCAACATATTAAGTAAAAAAAAGATGAAATAAAGAGATAAATAAAATATTATATAAAACTTAATTTATTGAAATAATTTTTCCTAAACATATCACTAATGAAGACATGACATTATTAAAAAAAATACTCAGCATGTATGAAATCCTAAGTAGGAGTTTCTAGCTTTTACTTTAAAATATAATTTGAAAAGTGTAAATTAAAAGTAAAAAGTGGATTTTTTTTAAAGAAAAAATTTAAATGTTATAATGATATATAATAATAACAATCTTATACAAATACATAAACAAAGTGTAAATAAAATGTAAATAACTAGTACTTATTTATGTATTGTTAAATAATCAAAGAATACAAGGACTTAACATCAATAGCCCTAATTATCCTACTTTAGTGAGTTTTAGGCAGAATTCTAGTTCTAGTATGTTACTAAAATACCATATTTTTTTGAGAACCTTCACGTCTTAGTTGTTGGAATGTAGAAAAAGAACAAGCACAAACTCAAAAAGTTAATGTTGCAAAACAATTTAAAAAAAAAGGTTGGAATCAAGGAAGATCCAGAATGTTGCAAGAATAGGACAAGTTAAGAGTATCAGAGACGAGGGTACTGTGCATTAAAAAAAAATATCAGGAGAAACTATGTATTGTTCCTTTATGATCTAACTTACTACTGTATTGTTTTAGAAAGATATTTATTTTTGATGACAGGTGAAACTAAGAAGGAGATCAGCAGAAACCAAACTG